>OZ014428.1:4070120-5270120 GCA_963966015.1 Aphidecta obliterata
TGCAATAGTAGGCAATTGGAATGGATATGGGATGAGGCCAGTGCGTGTGCACAAGAGATTCATTATGATTCGAATGACGAACCTATATATTGTTAGAAATTAAACGCAAAAATTCCAAAATTATCATTTATTCACGTAACACACCGAAAATCAATGAATAATCATTTAGCAGCTGGTTGACCAGAGCAGGAAGAAATCTTAACTAATCATCACATTAATTTATCGCAGTTCTTAAAGCCTCGGCTCCGCTGTCGCATGATGATTCAGCTCTTATTCCCCTTGATCGGCAGCGGCTTGCTTTATTTTCCTATTCGAATTATTCGATTTCTTACAATATAATGAATTTATTACCTACATAATTAACTTCTTTCATTTTTGTTATTTTCTTTGTTCTTGAGAACCATGTTTGGTTTGTCAATAAATTTGGTATATAATATTTTAACGCGTTCGTTTTCTTTTTTATTGTATTCAAGAAAAAACTTCAAAAATTGTTTATAAAAATTAATACCAGAAAGTTGATATATGTACAGGGTGATTGTTTATATTTAACTCAATAGCTATCTAGACTAGAAAATGCAAAAAAGCATTAATAATTAAAGCATTAAAAAATACCAGTTTACATAAAAATTCAGGTTTACGATGCGTTTTTGCATTTCCTAGTACTGAATTCTGAATGCCCATAAAAATTACTTCATATTCGCCCGTTTGAACGTTTTTTGGGACTTATATTAACTGAGATAGCTATTCAGTAAAATATAAACAATAACCCGGTACATCGAATATATATTCGATATAATCAAAGCGATTGCAAGCTATTCTGGAAGTTCAAATATGAAATATCTTCCTACGAAAACTATATTAATACTGCTTATTGCCGATTTCGCAAACGCTGTTTCGTCGCACGTTTTTCAATCCTATTTTCATCGTTCCAAACGAAATTAGTAAAGCATTGTTCATTGTTTGGCATTCAATGACTACGTGGTGTACACCTATTCGAATATATCTTGGAAACATTATCGATCAGAATTCTTTTATGTGGCAATTAAACCCAGCCTTACACATCGTGAAATATCAAACCGCCATCAAAACACGCACCATTACTAAGATAAAGCATTATCAAGTGAAATGTCTACCTTTTATGTATTGTTGAAACAAGTAGAAACAATCGATATGTTCATAAAGAAAATGTTCAGATATTCATTTCAAGTATCATAAATGACTAACTTCTACTTTCTCAAAAATGCGAACCATAGTGTTGTTATCAATTCTAGAAATGATGACGAAAAAATCTATAAGAATGTTTTCAACACGAAGGCTTATCATTTCTACGTTCGCGTCGATGTGGTATATGACACCAGATTTCATTGAATCAGCTCCATTTCTATAGAGAAATTGTATCAATTTTTGCACCATGTCATACGGTCATAAGGGTTAAAAATATAGAGAGCATTAAAACCCGCCTCAAGCATCTAGAACAAATACATGTAACTGAACTAAACCCGAGATTAAACCGATGCCTGAAGGCGATGCTCGATGCTTTACTACGAACGGTTTAGTTCAGTTACATGTATTTGTTTTTGATGCTTGAGGCGAGTCTTGATGCGATGCTTCACTATGTTTTTACCCTTAGAAACTTAGTGATGGACCATTGGCAACAACGTGATTGGACATACCGCAAAAGCGAAAAGACGGCTACGTAAACTGGTCACCGAGATAGTGTGATATAACCCCTTCAAACTTTTTCATTAGGGGCAATCTTGGGTGAAAAATCTATGCGAATAAACCGCAAATAAGTTATGCTCACAAAGTCAACTTAATGAATGCCAACCAGCAAAATCTTCCAGATTTATGCGACAAAAACATAGGAAATTGGACCTGCCGAAAACCTGCTCTCAAGCAAAGCCGCGGCTGATATATAAAGGACGTAATTGCATGCCAATGAATGCCATAAAATATTCGTTTATTAACATCGAAAAGTTGAGCGTCAATTCGAAGACCCTTTAACCGTCATCCTCGATTAATCGAACCAGAACTAGTGTGTAAAAATTACGAAAAGCACTGCCGTGAAGGCAGGAGCTTTTGAGCGCTCGTACATGCACCTTGTAGGTAGATTCGCATTTTCCAGTTTTGGAAACCAATTGAGGAAATTTTTGACAGCTGTCAACCAAATTTTCAAAATAAGGCGAAAATCAAGACTTCAAGTCAGTGCTTCAGGTGACCAATTTTTTTTTCGATAATTCGCTAGAATTTTCTATGGTATCTATGGTCTCGGTAATGCGATCTGGACAAAATTTCCCACGTAGTTTGAATATATTATTCTTCATCTATGTGCGAAATTTCATTCCAATCCAATCATGAGTTTCGAAATTATCAGAAAAAAAATAGTTTTGAACAGCTATATTTACGGAACCCCTAGTCTAATTTTGCTCATTGATGAACGTGACCGCGAAATTCGCGATCTTAACCTATCCTGAAAATTTCGAGTCCCTAGGCCTTCCCGTTCGAAAGTTATGATTTTCTATGGTATCTATGGTTCTGATCATGAGATCTGGAAAAAATGTAGCTCGAAAATATCATTCTCACTTTGAATACAACATTTCTTCGAATAAATAGTTTTGAAATTATCAAGAAAACCAAATTTCAAACGGCCATATTTACGGAACCCCTAGTCTAATTTTGCTCATTGATGAACGTGACCGCGACATTCGAGATCCACACCTATCCTGAAAATTTCAAGTCCCTAGGCCTTTCCATTACAAAGTTATAATTTTCTATGGTTTCTATGGTTCTGGTCATGCTAGCTGGACAAAATTTTGCATGTAGTTTAAGCACGCAATTCTCCATCTGAGTGCAAAATTACACCTCGATCGAATTAGTAGTTTCGAATTAATCAGAAAAACAAAATTTCGAGCGGCCATATTTACGGAACCCCTCGGCGAATCTTGCCCAATAACGAACTAAACCGCGGCATTCGAGATTCGAACCTACCCTGAAAATTTCAAGTTTCTAGGACATTTCGTTCGAGAGTTATAGTGTATACGGCCAGCCGGACGGACAGACTCGAATTTTTTGACGGATTCGTCATCAGTGAGGCAAACTCTATCGTTTGAGACCATTTTTGGCTCAAAATTCGAAGAATACAGACATCGTGACGAAATGATATAGCCCTCGTGTAAGTAGTACGAGCGCTCAAAAAGACTGGATCGTACTAGAATTAGTTCTGAAAGATACTCAACTGCATGAACCAGGGTGTAAAAAAATCGGTGGAGCTCTTACTCGTCCTTAACAGAATAAGGCCGATATCGTCACAAACAATGTTATTAATGAATAATGTTCTGTTTTCAAGGAACCAAGGCGAGACAATCGAAATGAAAACTCTGAGTGATAGCTAACATGTGGAAAGTCCGAACAATGATTGACCACTACACAACTAACACATCTGGACAAGACCATATCGATATTCATCTGGCAGTCCGAAAAATCTCATATTTGAAACTTTGTAACGTGAAACGTAATCAGCCTAACAAGAAAGATACAACGTCAGTAAATCAAGACACCAAGATCCATGCGTCTGTAGCATTCTGTAACAGAACAGACATGACGAGCGCAAGTTCAGCGACCCACCTAGGAGAAATCCATTCCGGTGAGGACAGGAAACGGCACTCTAGTGGCGGCATTCTGACGAGATAAAGCGCGTTGTCTATCTCGATTATCGCCCTGTTGGGGAGTTAAGTTTGATTCACTTTCTGGCGGACGAATGGTTCGACAGGTCGGTCGGTATCTGGGCGGTCGCACAGAAAGACGGAACCACGCTCGGGCTCGAGTTTCAATTGCAGTGTTATGACTGCAGTTCAAGGTAACATTCTTGCTGGAACGTCGAAGAGCACACCGCTCTTGTGCGATAAATGGAAGATTCCGATCGAGCACCTACTTGTATGGAACTTTGAAGATCCTGACGTGAATAACCGTTATTTAATTCCAGAAATGATGAAGACGGCTTTATGACGAGGTAAAATACACGAAAGGCGAAAATTTTGTAATGTTGAAAAATGCTAGAAATACATCAATTTTCTGAACAAAATATGTTTAGTTTTTATTGTTGTGTCAAAATCAATCAATACTATTTAAAACGATAGTATTCTATTTCCTCAAACAAAATCTAAGAAAAATTTATACTCAGTACTCATACTCGTTCTACAGTTTTCATTTGTCTCCTGTGGTAGGTACCCGTCATACCATCGTCACTCTAATACAGCTATACAAAAAATCCCAAACCATGACTATTTTACCTCCATACGGATAATCTCCGATTAGGTTCTTCAAACTACCATTCTTCTTTTATTACAATGTAGAAATAAGGTTTCGATTAGACGAGGTCGTTTGGCCTCGAAGGAGCCTTTCTTCACCGCGAACCTCTGACATTTTATGCGAAAGATGCCTAACCATTGCGCGAGGCAGGCCGTCGAGCACTGCTCGCGCTAAGCATGGATGCAGTGTAAATATTTTTATATCGACCGCGGTAGAATGATCATATCGTTCTCCTAGCAGAAAGATGACACGATCCAGAGTCGTATTAGGATGTTTTAGGACTTTTTGAGCGCTCGTTCTACTTACACGGGGGCTATATCTTTTCGTCACGATGTCTGTATTTTTCTAATTTTGAACCGAAAATGGTCTCAATCAACAAGGTTCGACTGACTGATGACGAATCCGTCGAACAATTCAAGTCTGTCCGTCCAGCCGGCCGCCCGTAAGCACGATAACTCTCGAACGGAACGACCTAGAGACTTGAAATTTTCAGTGTGGCTTCAGTTCCCGAATACCGCAGTTAAGTTCGTAAATGGGTAGAATTCCACTAGAGGTTACGTAAATACGGTCCGTCGAAATTTTGTTCTCCTGGTTACTTCGAAAATACTGATTCCATCGAGATGAAATTCGCATTCAAATGGAAAATGACGTTCAAGCTACATTCAAAATTTTGTACAGATCGCATGAGTAGAACCATAGAAAATTATAACTTCGAACGGAAAGGCCTAAAGACTTGACATTTTCAGGATAGGTGTGGATTTCGAATGTGCCGGTCACGTTTATCAATGAGCAAAATTAGACTACGGGTTTCGTAAATATGGTCGTTTGAAATTTAGTTTTCTTGGTCATTTCAAACTACGGATTCGATTGTGACGAAATTTCGTATTGTAATGGAGAATGATATATTTAAGCTTCATTTTGTCCATATCGCATGACCAGGAGCATAGAAAATTATAACTCATAATGTTCATCAATGAGCAAAATTAGAATAGGGGTACCGTAAATATGGCCGTTAAAAATATGTTTTTCCTGATCATTTCGAAACTACTGATTGGATTGGAATGAAATTCTGCACATAGATGAAGAATATATTCAAACTACGGGCGAAATTTTGTCTTGATCGCATTGCCAATACCATAGATACCGTAGCGAATTATGGAATTATTGGCGGTAAAATTATTTGTTGTTATTTTACTATTGTAAAATTTTAATGACAAAATAAATATGAAAAAATATGAAATAAAAAAAAAATTGGTCACCTAAAGCACTGACCTGAAGTCTGGAGTTTCGCCTTACTTTGAAATTTTTTCAATTGGTTTCTAAAACCGGAAAATGCGAATCTACCTACAAGGTCGATGAACGAGCGCTCAAAGCTCCTGATTTCACGGCAGTGCTTTTCTCGTTTTTCAAATCGAATTTTATGATCAACTTCCGGCTAAATGATCTCTTTTGATGAGTTCTGGCGTCTGTGAAAAAAATTTAGAAAAGCACTGCCGTGAAGTCAGGAGCTTTTGAGCGCTCGTTTATCCACCTCGTAGGTAGATTCGCATTCTCCAGTTAAGGAAACCAATTGGAAAGATTTCGACAGCTGTCGAAGAAAATTTCAAACTAAGGCGAAAATACAAAATTGCATGTAGATTGAACACGTAATTGTCCACCTCGGTGCAAAATTTCACCTCAATCGAATCAGCGGCATTCGAGATTCGAACCTACCCTGAAAATTTCAAGTCTGTAGGACATTCCGTTCGAGAGTTGTCGTGTATACGGACGGACAGACTCGAATTTTTCGAAGGATTCGTCATCAGTGAGCCGAAGATAGTCGTTTGAGACCATTTTCGGCTCAAAAATTCGAATTCGAAAAATACAGACATCGTGTAGAAATGATATAGCCCTCGTGTAAGTAGTACGAGCGCTCAAAAACATCACCCCAAAAAACTCTCTGTATATAATATATGTATGTTTTACAGAACACTCCGTTTCCTTCCAAAGTTGTGTTCAAAAATAAAGGGTGTCCGGTGTCCGCCATCTAAACAAGTAGTATCTATTCACTCAAATGCTATAGCAAGGAGAACAGTTGTGGCGATCAGATAGGCCATTTTTACGGATAACTATGTTGACATATGACCGCTTCATTGGTAGTATAATACTGAAGATTTTCGAGTTACTTTAGGAATATGTATGTTAGTCCATCAATTCATCAATCAAAATGAGCAGCTGTTAATATACCACATTCACGAGACGCAATTTGCGTTCCAAGGCACATATTTTCCGAAAACACAATTAAAAATTTTCGATTCGTCAATACTCTGTTACAAAAAAGCAGCTAGGTACATATTTTTGAAAATTCGCATCAATCGAATTAATATTCTTGATAAGCTTGCCTGAGGTAAAATTCATATGTATGTATGTTCATATGTATACCGCCAACAAACATCAAACAAATTAACGAAACCCAATTTACACATACAGTGACAGGTGATTTCCTTACGTTACCATTTGGATTTGAAAATCCAGAGATTCGAACGTTCCTAACATGTTTTGTCACATGACACAAAAACTTGGTATTATATATAATGGTTCTCGTCCAACAGATGAAAGAAATATTTTCCCGTTCAGGAGCTGGGTTGCTCCGAACAGGAGAGAACCGATATATGGCCGGAATCCGCTCACATGCGATCACCAATAAATAGCGCATCTGCACGGTCACACAAGATTATGAAAAGAGACCAAGTCCAAGTACATATACATGCATAGGTGAATAGGCGCAGATGAGCAAGCAAGTGGCGCACGCCAGAATTATCGGGACGGCCGGTTACGTCACGAAAATGAAATCACTGGAAGGGAACCTTTGAGTACGATCAGCTGATCGGGAGTCTAGACGCTAGAGCTTTCGTCGGCCGATGTGCAGTTTGTTCATTTACCGGCAGACTCTGCAGACGGCAATGGTCCCGTCGGAAGCTCCACTTTCGCAGGGAATAAAAAATACTTCAAATTGTAAGTTATTTCAAGGGAATCGAACTAACAGCCGCTCAGGCATTTTAATATAGAGTATGGTAACCAAACCGCAACCCCACCGAGGTCTAAGAAAACTTAATTTCAATATTCACGAACTAACGTGAGTCAGTTAGTTAAGCCTCGAGATTTCGAACGGCATAGCTAGTATCATAAGAGGCATAGATTTAATTAGATATGATGAAAGCTAATCCCTGCTTCGAGAAGTCGATGGCACTCCTGACCTCGTTTTTTTTTTATTGAGCGCTCGATAGGTGCTTTGCATTTTACCCATACACCCTTCCAGTTCAATTATTCCCCATTCAATGGGTTTTCCAACAATAATTCATTTTTTAATTCGATCCCTTTTTGCCCTCAAAATTCATAATTATCCCGAAAATCGATTTGGTGTACGCAGCAATGATTTCGAATTTTCAAAAAAAGGTTGATATTTCCTCTATGTATGTATATCCGTACCTCAGAGCAAAAGGGTATTAAGTCCAAAATTTCAATTTTCGGGTTTTTGGCTCACCTACATTTAAATTTCGCGTTAAATTGAGAAAGGGGCGTATCTGCAAATTTTGATTTTTTGAGTCAGCTTCACTTTGGAAATAGGGATTGCACTACTAGTTTACCGATTTACCGCCTTAAAAATTCTTTAAATTACCGACGAAGAAATCGACATCTTTTACCGATAATTTCGGTAAAAAATGCCAAGCTGAAGTAATTGGGCGAATTTCAAAACCAAACCTAGAAGAGTCATCAGAAAATACAAATAGCATTGACCTCGATGATTCCCCTGATGAGGATAACATTCCCCTCAGTCTCAGTCGGGTTTTGGAGCCATCAACATCAAAATGGGATAATGCTGCATTGTGGATTGAAGAAAAACTTCAACTAGCAATGAGAAAGAAAATTGATGTAAACAGTACTCTTCCAATTAGAAGACAGATGAAAGAGGTTGGTAGGTAGGTTGGTAGGTTACGCCTAACAATGTTCATCGATTTGTGAAAACAGAAATGCAATACATATTTTCGGAAGGAGGGAATTCTAGTAGAGTTCGCGAGGCATGAAAAGAGCTCTAAAACAGATTTTCGTGTGAACTTCATTGCTAAAATGTATGGACCTCTTGGTATCATTCCCTACATCATAACAATGCAAAATCACTTGGTCGTCAAAAAATCGTCCTGTGCAGGAAGTGGTGGGGGGCATTTTTCCAAAAATTGACAAAATTTTTTTTTTCGTTTATAATTATCTACATCCAGTGACTTATATTCAAACAAATTTTCATCGAAATATACGATTCAGAAATATTTTAATTTAATTATCAAAGAAGTCGGATACAATGCGCTTATATGGAGTTCCTTAAGATAAAATCGCTTGCCCTGCAAAGGCATATTCACCATTATGTTCCGTTCCATTTTACACGGAAACTGTCGCGAAAATCAAAAAAATGCTTCATATAAGAGGTCTTTCTCATAAACCGACGATTCAGATGGTTTTTTCCAAATTTCAATTGGCCTGATAATTTCCTCAAAAAATAGGAAAATCTGCTATTACCTCCGGTTAGCCGCGACTGACCGTGGAGACGCGAGGAAGGCTCACTTTGATGAATAAACGCTTGTCGGGGCAGAAAAAAAAGACCTTATGGATCGAGCGTTCATAGGGTCGTTTTTCGGTTGGACCAGGCCATATTTTCATTGTTCGTGCATTCTGATGATGAATTTTAATGTTTGATTTGATTTCTTTCAACTTGTGGATTAAAAAACAAATAGGGACAAACATATATTTGTTAATTTACAATTACTTATTGAGTTCAGTTTGGTATTTACATTCGTCCTGAAATTATCGCTCATTTGCATTTGTACTTAAAAGATTTACGCAACTCCGGAATCTGCAAAGGGGCACAGTTGTTATCTATGCTTTCTAGTTTCAAAATATATCTTACATTCCATTATAAATCCGATTATCAAATCCGATCACTGTCAGATGAAGAATATTCAACAGGATGGAATTTGGAAAATTTTGTGTTACTTTTATTGCCACATGCTTTATGGGCCATACATTTTCGAGAGCCAATACAAGGAATTTTTTTCTCTCACAGGAACACATAGGTCCCGGTGCAATCTGGAATAAAAATGCCCATGTTATAAATAATAGATATTTATCAGATATTCGATATACAGGATGTTTCATGAGTGGTTGGCCGTAGCCTAGTGGTCAATGCAGGTCATCCAGACCTTTCAGAAAAGTTGCTTGTTTTGTATCCCAAGGCTCTTAGTTTAGGAGATACAGGGGGATTTATGGATTTTGGCCTGAATTTACGATAGGCATAATTCTGGAATCTGAGGTCCGTTTTTTTTTAAATTTCAAGGGGTTGTTCATTTCAGAAAGTCCTTTCGAGTGGCTCACGCAATATCAATATTTTCAGGACATTACTCAGAATATCGTGGTTTATCTTTCAAGCCCCAAAATCTATATTTTCTACATCACTTAAAGAAATTTCTTTATTGCCATGAAAAAATACATAACTCAATCTAAGGAGTTAAATTTTCACTTTGAATAGCCCACTTGTTACAAGCGAGTAGCGAATGAACGAATTCATGTTTTATGTAGTTTTTTTGAAATATTTCTTGTATTTTGCTGAGATTTTGAACCTCAAAGCTTAAGAGCGTTATAACTCATGAAGTGAACGATTTTTGAAATGTAATCCGTGAATGTATTCGTTCCACAACACAAATAACTAGATATTAATATTTTTTCTATAACTTTTTGTTCAAATCCCTTGTATTCTAAACCCTAAGCACCCACTGAGTGTTTTAACACGCTACTTATAGAAGTAATTACATAATTACAAGTATGCATAATCAAGCTTTGAATTCTTTCGAAACTAAATATAAAATTTAGGGACAAATGGCGTAATCCCACTAGAAACATAATCAAGGATTGCATTTGCTTTAAAAAAAAAAGATATTGACTTGTATTCCTCATGAAATTCGCCAAATATCGCTTTCTTTACACATTCTCTAAACATAGCTCTCAAATTTGAAGTTACTCCAATTTTAATTCAACATTCTAACTTTGTAAAAATAAAAAATATTAATATCTAGTAATTTGTGTTGTCGAACGAATACATTCACGGATTACATTTCAAAAATCGTTCACTTCATGAGTTATAACGCTCTTAAGCTTTGAGGTTCAAAATCTCAGCAAAATACAAGAAATATTTCAAAAAAATTACATAAAACATGAATTCGTTTATTCGCTACTCGCTTGTAACAAGTGGGCTATTCAAAGTGAAAATTTAACTCCTTAGATTGAGTTATGTATTTTTTCATGGCAATAAGGAAATTTCTCTAAGTGATGTAGAAAATATAGATTTTGAGGCTTGAAAGATAAACCACGATATTCTGAGTAATGTCCTGAAAATATGTATATTGCGTGAGCCACTCGAAAGGACTTTCTGAAATGAACAACCCCTTGAAATTTAAAAAAAACGGACCTCAGATTCCAGAATTATGCCTATCGTAAATTCAGGCCAAAATCCATAAATCACCCTGTATCTCCTAAACTGAGAGCCTTGGGATACAAAACAAGCAACTTTTCTGAAAGGTCTGGATGACCTGCATTGACCACTAGGCTGCGGCCAACCACTGATGAAACATCCTTATATCGAATATCTGATAAATATCTATTATTTATAACATGGGCATTTTTATTCCAGATTGCACCGGGACCTATGTGTTCCTGTGAGAAAAAAAAATTCCTTGTATTGGCTCTCGAAAATGTATGGCCCATAAAGCATGTGGCAATAAAAGTAACACAAAATTTTCCAAATTCCATCCTGTTGAATATTCTTCATCTGACAGTGATCGGATTTGATAATCGGATTTGAATCGGATTTATAATGGAATGTAAGATATATTTTGAAACTAGAAAGCATAGATAACAACTGTGCCCCTTTGCAGATTCCGGAGTTGCGTAAATCTTTTAAGTACAAATGCAAATGAGCGATAATTTCAGGACGAATGTAAATACCAAACTGAACTCAATAAGTAATTGTAAATTAACAAATATATGTTTGTCCCTATTTGTTTTTTAATCCACAAGTTGAAAGAAATCAAATCAAACATTAAAATTCATCATCAGAATACACGAACAATGAAAATATGGCCTGGTCCAACCGAAAAACGACCCTATGAACGCTCGATCCATAAGGTCGTTTATTTCTGCCCCGACAAGCGTTTATTCATCAAAGTGAGCCTTCCTCGCGTCTCCACGGTCAGTCGCGGCTAACCGGATGTAATAGCAGATTTTCCTATTTTTTGAGGAAATTATCAGGCCAATTGAAATTTGGAAAAAACCATCTGAATTGTCGGTTTATGAAGAAGACCCTTTATATGAAGCATTTTTTTGATTTTCGCGACAGTTTCCGAGTAAAATGGAACGGAACATAATGGTGAATATGCCTTTGCAGGGCAAGCGATTTTATCTTAAGGAACTCCATATAAGAGCATTGTATCCGACTTCTTTGATAATTAAAATAAAATATTCCTGAATCGTATATTTCGATGAAAATTTGTTTGAATATAAGTCACTGGATGTAGATAATTATAAACGAAAAAAACAATTTTGTCAATTTTTGGAAAAATGACCCCCACCACTTCCTGCACAGGACGATTTTTTGACGACCAAGTGATTTTGCATTGTTATGATGTAGGGAATGATACTAAGAGGTCCATACATTTTAGCAATAAAGTTCACACGGGGTGACACGATAGAGCTCCGTTTGAACCCTACTATTAAGAATTATTGACATCTCGGGTGGCTGTGGAAAATCGAATTCAAGTTGGTAATAGACTATTCAGTAATATTTTGGGTTGCTGAATTCAGGATGGTATAGGAATAACACTAACATAACCCATAGAGACCTTGCTTCGATGATTTTATCGAAATTTTGGTGAATAATTATAAAAATTAGCTCTGAATTTGAGTTTTTTGTCTTGTGCTATTGAAATGGCTGGAATTTACCAGGATACATTGCGCCTAACAACAGGAGAACGCCAGGCAGTTTGTCGATGTTACTTCGAGTTTTGCAAAGATTCGGCAGATATTTCCGCTAGCATTAATCGAGTTTCGCTAGTGTTCCAGGTAAACTGTTATTCACCTACTCAAAGTGTATTCCGTTTGATCAATGTCTCTTGAATTTTCAGATTTCTCCAAGCACTGTCCGTAGAATATTAGCATGTTATTACAGCCTGGAATTGGCAGTGGAAGAAAACCTGTGCAATATGATTATTCCTTCAAAAAGACATTGAATGATTTTGTTTTTGCTAAAATTGAAAACAATGAATATATCAGTTTAAATATCCTTTTTGAACTGGCCAAAGAGCACCCAAATTTCAATCGATCAAAGTCAACATTATATTATATCATAAAAAAAAATTGGATACAAATACAAAAAAGTTGATGGAGAGAAAATTCTTATTGTCTAACAGAAAAATATAATAAATAGAGATTTTGTGGGAAATACCGAGAATACATGGAACAAAACGTAAAATTCATTTATCTAGATGAAACTTGGATATTCGAAAACGGTATTCAAATTCGTCAGTGGATCCTAGAGTAATCCAGAAGGTATGCCGAGTATATTCAAGGGTAAAAGCAGAAGGTAAACTATTTTGAATGCTGGAACAGTTGATGGATTTTTACCTGGATGTGATCTGATTCTTGGTTTAATGATGAGGATTACCATAAAACTATGAATGATGAATTATTTCATAAATGGGTTATTGAAACCTTTCCTTCAAAATGATGCCCATCAAAAAGATTATGTCAGCTTATTCAATAAACACATCCAAATCACTACACTTATATGTGGAAACAAAGTTTTCAATGAGATTTTTATCTCTGCTCTTGTATCATTCGTAGATATTTCAAGTTTATTCATTATACTTATACTGTATGGTACCCTGTTCACATTCCCTCTGCTCGTACCGAAATCGAACACATGCTATGTTGTTCACAATTCAAAGGTATACTGTGGAATTGCTCATCAATTATAACATTTTCAATAATTCATGGACAGCTTAATGAATGAAAATAAAAATTGACTTTCTCAATGTATTCAACACGGAGCACTAAATAATTCACAAATTGGTTCATATATTAATAGTTACGGTACAAATTTCATGTCAATATTCTTCATGTACTACATAGATTCTTAATTTTTGTTTTTCTCTGATTTGTTAATATATATATAACGTTTTTTCCAATCCATTCACTTGCCCTCGTGCATGCAAAGTATCAAAATTTTTTTTCTGTTCGTTGCATCACTTTAGTTAAGTACATGCTAGAATTCCATTAATTATTCTTCTTGAATCCTGACATAAAATGGTACTTTTAGTCTTGAGTGAAAATAAACATTCATTTTAATGATCTTCAATTTTCCATGGGTGACTTTTATATGAATGATACTTCGACTTTGGAATTGCTTGGAAGTTCGGATAATTTCACGTGAAAGCTTTCCTCGATATTTTTGCGCTTTCAAACCTGAATTTCCCTGTTTAAACTGCGGTCGGAATATTCCGGCAATAATTCGTATACTAAACACTTTTCTAGGATATATTTATGTTTTACTTCTATGATGAAATCGAACAGTAACTTTTTGTGACCAGAAATTAACCCTAGACTGGACGTTCAAGGCCAGCTTCGATGTCAATAATTCTTAAATGGACTATTAATTCGCCCAATAGCTGCTTGTGAACTCGCTCAATGTAATCGACCCTTTAGGTCGTCATTCGATACGGTTTCGGTATATTTTCCGGAAATTTAGGGTTAAATTTTTTTTTAATACCTGACTCTGGATGATTAGAAGCAATTCAGGTGAAATTGCCCCTGAAAAAAATTTTGGGAGAATCACCAAATATTTTCTATGCTCTGTTCATTATCCAATTATAAAAAACCTTTTCGAGTGAATTTTCTTAGTTCTCATGAAAATACTCTGGGTTTCAATAGAAGCCATTTTGGGTAAATCCTGGACGATAACCCCGAAAATGGGTTCGATAATCAAATTCTCATGGATTCCATTCCTCATTAAACTTTCAGAGAGCTGAAAATTCAATTTCGTTAAAAGCTTGGAATTATTAACTCATCAAACTCATATTCGATCTAACCGCTCCCGATGGAGGAAAATAAAATTGTTTCTCCCATAGAAATTTTCAAGTGTTATCCAATGTTACTAATCGGAGTGAATGAAATTGAAAATTATATTTTCTTGTTGGACGTCGCAGCACTTATTACGATACTATGAGGCCAGACGGGAAGTAATTACACTAAAAACTATCGATTTTTCAGGACTAACGAACGTGCCGAGCAAATAACACCTTATCTTGAAACGATTACAAGTATGATTAACGAAATGAACCGTGGACATCTATACAGGGTGTTTGAAAGTTGCATCTTTTTCTTCGAAAGAAGGTAGAACTCATCAAAATAAGCCATTTTTATCAGCTATATAATCCCTTAAAGTGAAAATTGATACAATGAAATGAGAAGTACGGATCTGTTTCCGCGCAAAAGGTTATTTTGGAGTTCAGTATACCATTCAAATAACAGCAGTACCTGGTGGTTGTTTCAATTCTTTCGACATTCGTGAAATTTTCGAAGATGATGGGTACAAGCAAAATTCCACCGAAAAAATAAATGCGCTTCCACTGCAATATTATTCCCTGGGAAGAGATTTCTGTCCCTACATCTATTTTCTTCAAGGATGAAGCCACATTCATGAGAAATGGACCGAATAATTTTCATAATACCTATGTTTGGTCAACCTGAAACGAAGAACAGATTTTTAGTGAAGATTTTCGTTAAATGTTTGGTTTCGTCTGCGGTATGCTCATTGGAGCTTCTGCCGCCATAAATATAAGGTGGGAATTTCCTACATTTTCTTCGAAAAAAGATTTTCCAATCAATATCAGACAGAGAATTAATTTGTGATTATAATATGGCGGTCCCCCTCATTGTCAACGAGACTATCTGAATAATTGTTTGAAAATAGGTCTGCCAATTTTTTGACCGACGCTGTCCGGATATAAATCCCTGCAATTCATTTCTTTGGGTTTATTTCGGAACCTTGATGTATCGTGAAAAGGAAGAGGTGAATACTCGTAGAACAATTGGGACACCGCATTGAAAGTGCTTTTGTGTTGTAGGAGGACGAAGTGATATTATTTTTGACGCAAGTAGTCACTCATTACACCAGGCAAGAAGACGAGGTTATCGAACTAATTGTCATCACGTTGTACAACTTTCGTGAATAATTTGGATCAATTCCATTGATGAGTTTTAGAACTTCATTATTTTCAATATTTCATACAGGTGAAATGGTTGTGAATGAATACTTCCGATCATTTCGGTCAGTGAAACAGATTCAAAGGAAGAATAGGGATATTTACATTTGAAAATTGATAGGACGTGATGATGTTTCAAGATTTCCTAGCCTCACGATATTTTTTTTAGGTTGTGCAAAATTTCTCACTATTTTATTTGTCATAACAAGTTACTCTTGTCAGATCTCGAGTAGTTGATGTTGCCATGGCATTACATAAATAAGTTAATTGGCTCACTAAAAACAAGAAATTAAGTTTTTCTGATACACTCAATATAATTCGGTGATCGCATCTATTGAAGTTTATAAAATAAATTGATGGCATTTGTTATACCGACAATGAAAACTGAAGGCCATTTTGGTACAAAGAAATTAAATGAGTTTTTCTGATATACCTATTTTATATAATTCGGTAATTCCATCCTTCGAAGTTTATGGAAATAATATGACAGTGTTGTCATTCTGAGAATGAAGACTGAAATCCGTTTTGGTACATAAAAAAAATGCAGTTTTCTGATATATTCAATATGATTGCATATTTTAATTTATAACAATGAAATGACACTATTTGTCACTGACAATGAACACTGAAGGCAATTGTCTTTTCTATTATAATGAACGATGAATGATCACCAGGATAAATGATGAATTTTGAAAAATTTAGAAATTGCGGTACTGGAAATATGTAGGTTTCTGACCATTTCTTATCGAAATTAAGACTGTATTGGGGTTATTCTTATTTAGGCATCCCTGGGATTATATGATTGAAATTGAATACTCGATATCCGGTGGCGTCCGTATAATCATGGTGAGCTTCTGAAAACAATCGATATTAGCAACGACCTTGACAAGGTAAATAAAAACGGTCAGCAAATCGTAACAGTGAATAATATTCACGTCAAATGAATGACAACTGTCATTAATGGTAGATATTCACGGATGCCAACATAAGGAAACTGAATATGCTCCTGAATTGTTTCTTATTCGATATGGTTTATTGCTTTACAACTAATCTCTCAAGAATTTCCTATCCTTTGTCTAGCTTTTGTAGTTTCCGAGCTCTGGATGGCGGAAAGACGGACTTCTCATTCGATTATTGGATTCTATACTTCCCAAAACCTAAATTGCGACCATTCCAAAGATTCATTATCGCGAAAAATATTCGAAAAAAAACACAATAAATGTTAACCCAATATTTATCTGCGAATAATCGATATTCGATGGATTTCAAATATCTATTCGGAAATTTTGCAATCATCCGAATAAAGATCAAAAGTATTCAAACCCATAGCAAATAACATTAAAAAAACTTCAAATTGGGAATTTAACATTCGCCATGTTATGTAGGAATAATTAGTGGAGTATCTATCGATAATATAAAAGAGCCGATAGTGAAGAATATTCAATATTCATCCACATTACGTTGCATCAATATCGAAAATTGAAGGTCTATTAAATATGCTAAATTAATATTGCATTTTATGATTTCATTTATCAGCAATCCTATCAATTGAACTCCAATGTTCAGTAATTCCTGCCGGTACTAGAAAATTCAATTATAAAATTGAATATGAAACTAACAATTATTGTGAAATTATGCTCATGGAAAACAATCAAATGATCTTCCGGAGGCTCCGAAATGACACTAATTAATAAATTATTCATGTATTTTCACAATATGATATGATGAAATCTATATCCTTTTTCATGTGACATTGATTGAAATGGAGTTTGAGGTACATCTTAATTCGACGAAATTGAAGCTGATTTTACAGGAGAATCAGATTTCGATTCCTGAATATTCCTGAAAACAACGAGTAAACAGGGAAAACAGAGAAAAACACCACAACTTGAAGAGTTTTGCATCGAAATATCCACCTGAAAGCTGTCAACGCTATGATTTCAGAAATAATATAACATATGGTCAGAACACTTTCAACCAAAGTTGGTCTGAATATATCATGGGTTCAACTTCAGGCCCTAAAACAGATTTCAACTAAAACCGATGGGTAAAATTGTCCACTATATTTTGGAGATTGTTCGGAAACATTTGTGATATTGCGGGATGTACATATTTGTTGAAAGCATAAAAAATAAAGTTTTAGTTAGCAGAAAAGTCAATCTAGGTAACCCATGAGCACATCGAAATCATCAATTGTAATTGCAGAATATGGTTTCGAGCTTTTTGACCCATAATAACCAGAGGAGAAAACGCAAAAATTCTATTATGATTTTTTGTTTGGTATTTTATTTTGCATAAGAAACCAGATAATGCACACTTTTTCAGAATCACCCTGTACAATAAATCATTCGCCGTGAACATGAATGGGAATAATAATTGTCAATCATGATAGAAAAAATGGATTTGATGGAATCTGAGAATATTACCCAAATATTGCTTTCAATTCCTCTTGTCCTGAATAATATTTCTAATGGGTATCATTTCGGTATGTCTGATCATTCATAATATTTTTATACAAAAATAGCTTCGGTCAACCACAAAAAAATATTCCTACCAAACCATTACCGAAACCCATAAACTTGTTGAATTGGATCAGCTCGAATCCTCCAGGTTCTTTCCAAACTCGCACTCTTTCTGAAAGACCATGAGGAGACACTGTTGACTTATCTGTGAAAGTCACCACCAAACATCTTCATGTCAACAAATTTTTCATTCAGCACATATTCACACTATTCACAATATTTTTCCCGAATGCTTCATCACTTTCTGATTATTTAGTTCTTGTTGAGAAACGGGAGATAATATTTGAGGTGTCCTGGTTCATCATTTCCAATAATAAACCTCTGAAATCATTCGAGACAAATAAATGTTCACCCCTAATCAAATTTAAGCAGTTGACGTTCTGAGTAGTGTTGAAACTAATAAGACACGACATAGGGGAGAAAACAGTTCCTATCTTGCATTGGCCCTCCTAGCGAGAATCGAATCCATACATTCTAAAGACAAGGAATCATGGAATTGAATTTGAAAATATTCATTGTGGAAAATCTGTCATCAAAGAATTGTGAATATGTGTTGGTATAAAGTGAGTGAATGGCCAGCTCCGAACCCCGTCAGACATGAATAGTTTTTTGATTTCTTTTTGAGCGCTCGTACTACTTACACGAGGGCTATATCATTTCGTCACGATGTCTGTATTTTTCGAATTTTGAGCCGAAAATGGTCTCAATCGACTATGTTCGACTCACTGATGACGAATCCGTCGGAAAATTCGAGTCTGTCCGTCCGTCCGGCCGTAAGCACGATAACTCTCGAACGGATCAACCTAGAGATTTGAAATTTTCAGTGTAGGGTCAGATCCCGAATGCCTCGGTTGAGTTCGTTAATGGGCCAAATTCCACTAGGGGTTCCGTAAATATGGCCGTTCAAAGTTTTGTTTCCCTGATTACTTGAAAACTACAGATTCGATCGAGATGAAATTTTGCACTCAGATGGAAAATGAGGTGTTTTAGCTACATGCGAAATGTCCAGATTGTCCAGATCGCATGACCAGAACCATAGGAACCATAGAAAATTGTAACTTTTGAACGGAAAGGCCTAGGAACTTGAAATTTTCAGGGTGGGTTTGGATCGCGAATATCGCGGTCACGTTCATCAATAAGCAAAATGAGACTAGGGGTTCCGTAAATATGGCCGTTCAAAATATTTTTTCCCAGATAGTTTCGGAACTACAGATCGGATTGGAATGAAATTATGCATCTAGCTGAGGAATAATGTATTCAAAGTACGTGCAGAATGTTATCCAGACCGCATCACCAAGACCATAGATACCGTAGAAAATTCTAGCGAATTATCGAAACAAAATTGATCAGCTGAAGCAGCGACATGAAGTCTGGAGTTTCGCCTAAGTTTCAGAATTTTTTTGACAGCTGTCAAAAATTCCTTCAATTGGTTTCTAAAACTGGAAAATGCGAATCTACCTACAAGGTGCATGTACGAGCGCTCAAAAGCTCCTGCCTTCACGGCAGTGCTTTTCGTAATTTTTATTTATTGAGTTATTCAATTAAATCTAGAGGTAAATCAAGGTGATGGGGAATTAATAAACCTTTGTGTTGAATTTGCAGCGTTTTTATATAGTAACTCAAAGGGTTGCTGAAAGATTGAACTCTTTTTACATGATAATATATCCCAATTGCCCCATTTTAAGCGAGATATAAAGTTTCGAAACAAACGATTTCCCTTTCTTTCGTTCAACAGTCGCCTCAGTTTCGAGTATCACTTGAAATCTCTCCCCCTGGAGCGATGCATTCTCATTTAATATCTGTCTCTGCGGCTGAAGTTTAACAAAATACCTGGAAAAATGGGAGCACAATACTAATTTCACATTTGGGGCCGCGTGTGTATGTTGATGAAATGTAATATGATTAGTGAAACACAAACAAAACTCCATGCAAATGGCCATCCGAGAAGGGAACCGGATTTAATCAGACATGCAAATATAGGTGCGCTTAATTACAGACACCCAAGTAAATATTCCTTTATCGTTTTCAGGCAGGCCGCAGCTTGTCCGGTAGATAACCCTGATGAATATGTAAGAGGATGCACTCTTTGGTTTCTCCTCTTACTTACTCTATTATATAATCTCGGATTATTCTCCTCGTTAGACAGCATCTCATGTAACGCCTAGGTACATTTAAGGGTTGAAACGGATTATATATCACGACTTTCTTGGGGCACGTAAGTGAGAATATGATGCGAAAGTTGTCAACAATGAATTACCAATGATCGATGATAAGCATTATAAATATAAAGGTATTATACCCAAGCACCTTTGCGTTTTTATACCCCTTTGGGAAGAAGGATCAAAGTTGATGATAAAAATGTTGATTTGATTAAGTGTAATGGCATTTTCAGTGTTTTATTTGTTTCATTGACTTCACTTCATGATAATTCAAATGGAACTATATAAATTTTGAATATAATTGATAGATCAGAACAATAATTGACTCAGCATACAATGGTTATCTCAGTTGAATGTAAATAAAAAACTAGAACGTTCAAGTTCTGATTTTCCTCAATTATCAACTGTTAAATAGGCGAACGGTTGGGGACGCTTTAGATGAGGTTGAAAAAAATTCACTCTTAACCTTCCGGAACACGCGCGCGGACTCACACTCCGCAGTCCTACATTTTGTAAGTTTATGGAGGGAGTGTTCATCGCCCCCTCAATCATTTTCGTGTATCTGCTTGTCTAGATACTATCTATCATAGTTTGTGATCGAATTTTAGATAATTAGGTTTGTTTACAGTTGAGGAGTTTTTGCGGATCAGCAGTCCGCAGCGTGTAGTGGTGCGTTAAATATTGCAGTACTAGTGAAATACTCTTTTTGTTACAAGTAAGTGGAAACGTCTATTTTATAAGGCTTATTGATATTTATTCTCAAATTTTTAGGATATATGCATTTGAAAAAGAACAGAATTGTCTAGAAATGTTGATTGAGGAATGTCTGAGAAAAGATGAAGTCGAGGAATCTAATGTCCATTATGATGATCAGATCAAGATGAAGAAGAGGTTTTACAAATGAGTGACCAAGATAGCAGTACCGAACAAGAAGTTTCTGATGAAAAACTCGTTTAGGATTCTCCTGGTCCATATTTTCTAAGAAAGGATGGAATTTCAAGATGGAACAAGCATGCTGCTAGAAGAAACGTCAGAAAATAATGTCACCACCGGTGAAGGCAGATGTACATATTGTGATCGCAAATGAAACCGACCATCAAGAATGACCTGCAAAAAATGCACAAAATTTATGTGTGGTGAACATTGCCTCCACATTTGTCCTGAATGTTACGAAGAAACTTTTGACTCGTAATGAAATATTTTATTTTACTAGAATTTTTTGTTTTGTTATATATGTTATATGCTGAAAATAAAATTTTAAATGAACGAGTATTATTTTCTACACATATTGAATATATCGTTTCACGAAAGAATCAGCATGAAGTCAATGAAAACAAATTCTGAGAGGATTGCGGACTGAGAGTCCGCAGCGTGTACTTATGCCGCAAAAGTCGACGCGTGTCCCGGAAGGTTAAGAAAGAACAATAGAAGGCCAGATACGAAAATATACAGGAAGCCCACGAATCCAGGACAATATTGGAACTTTGGATCAAACGATCAACATTAAACGAGAGTAAAAGTACCAAGATGCCTCTTCACAAAGGCAAACGCTAAAGTTGAATGGCTGATGATGCGGAAAGCACCTTGAAGATGACTGAGGAAGATACAACTACAAATATCGAGGAGGTCGTCATCCAAATCCTACAACACCACAAGATCGCTCCTCACGAAAGTAAACCCCAACAACGAGAATAACGACCATCCTCTGTGAGTGTGGTACAAAGTACATAAAAGAGAACAAACTGGGACGAAAACTAAAAAATTCAATGATACAGAGCTTTCATAACATCCAAGGAGGAACACTGATATGAAGAAAACTGAAATAAGCAGCTCGATCGCTTTGATACACAATTATATCAGTATTCCCAGCCTGAAACTATGAGACCTGTGGATGCTAGTTAAGTAAAGAATAACAATTGTTTCAGAAAATCAAACTTATTTGATCGCCTTACTCAGGTTTTAGTGAATCGATAAGAGAATTGTTTGCATTCACATAGTTTCAATGAATTCATCAACTCTATTGCTATACTCTTTTAAGAATTATTGACATCTCGGTTGGCTGTGAAAAATCGAATTTAAGTTGGTAGTAGACTATTCAGTAATATTTTGGGTTGCTGAATTCAGGTTGGTATAGTAATAACACTAACATTACCCATAGAAATCTTGCTATCGAATGCTGAAAAGGACAGGGGTGGCCGATTCGATAAGACTCAAGATCTACTGATTACTGACGAAACCCTTCGAGATCTACGGAATTGTCAAAATTTGAAATTAAAGGGAACCTATGGTTCAATAGACAAATACAAACGTTTATCAAAAAAATATAAAGAGAATGAAAATATGATATATAAAAATAAAAATATGATACGGAAAAAATAGAAACATAATATGAAACGATAAAAATATAACAAAAAATTAAATAAAAATATAACATGTATAAAATATAAATAAAACATGAACAAACTGAAAATATAATTTCAATAAAATGAAGATACTATTTGATTTTGAATAAATAAAAAATAATTCTTAATTAATGTCAGCACTGTGACCGATCATCTTCATTCAGCTTATCGAAGTAAGGGCTAGTAGTTAGAAATTGCCAACCTCAAAGATTCCAACGTATGCGTTTATGTCAAGCGAGTTCAATCGTCTCTCAGGCAGGTACACTTCCAATAGAAAGATATATCAGAAATGTGATATAGCGATACATTCTGACAGTCAGGCTGAAATTAAAGCACTGAGCTCTCATATCATCGATTCTGAGATGGTATTGGAGTGCCGAAGAAACCTCAACGAAATAGGCAACAATAACAAGGTCTGTTTAGTCTGAGTTCATGGTTCCTGGTTCCTGGTCACTTGGGAACGAAAGGAAATGAATAAGCTAACACACTTGCCAGAAGTGTAGCACAAACTCTTTTAATTGGCACAGAACCTTTTTGTGGTATAGGTAAATGTACCTATACCACTATGTGCAAGAAAGAGTTTCAGGAGGAGGAAAAGACCGAAAGAAAAACATTCTGGTAGGATTTCCCTGAATCATTCAAAAAAGTTTCTTCGCAACTTTGATACTGCGAAGTCTGAGATCTTAGCAAGAATATGCTACACTTCCTCACTGGATTCCTCACAAGACATTGCCCCCTCGGGAAGCACCTCATGAGAATGGGTCTAACAGAAAACGCCGAGTGCATATTCTGTGGGGAGGAGGAAAAACTCCGGATCACCTTGTGACGAAAAGCCTCGCCATCGCTAGCTAACGCAAAAAATGCTTTGGACAAGAGACTTGTAGAAGCCATCCCAGAGACTGGTGTTCACTAGAACTTTGGAGCTGAAACACAATAGAACTTAAGGTCGCATGGCAATAAAACCTCTCTTAAAATCTGAATCTAATTCAAATCTGTTGAGCAAGAACGCTGCATACTTTTCAATTGTTTCGAATAAGGAAATGAAGATTCGCATACGCATGGCATAAGGCAATAGACAAATGATTCGAGAGGCATCTCATTTCCGGGTATCAATTAGAATCACTGCCGCGATCGACCAGTTGGCCACCCCTGGAATAGGACAACCATGTTCTATTATTTCGCCCAAAACTTAGGCAGTACTCAAATCACCGAATGCCATAGCATAGGGAACAACGACAGACTTATGTGGAAATGCGCTTAAGTCCCAAACGCCTAATCCCCAGCGTAGCGTTGTAGGTCACAGTTCCAAAACAATGAAGTTATGAGAAAAATGAGAAATCCGACGAACTGGCCAGAGAAGAAACGTCGCTAGCTTTTCAAGACCGAGTACCATCATGTGTCAAAGCAAAGCAGGGGAAAATACCATTGAAAAATAGGTAGAAATAAGAAGCTGGTGAAAAGAAACCCAGGGAAAAGTGAAGCCCAAAGATTTCTGAATGGATAGGAAGTCTGAGGAGACTAGGGTGGGACAAGATCTTGCGAAAGTAGTCTTGTGCATGATTATGTGTTGCTATCGCATTGGCGAGTGTTCCACAGAGAGTCCTAGAGCATCCAGATGGAAACAGCTCGATGTGGAGGCCTGCTGAAAGCTGCAAGACGAAGATCATGCAAGGGGACCACAATAGACCAGTGAGAGATGCCGTGGATTGCGGATGCTCTGCAGCTTATATCCGATACAAATCAGGGGGTTCAGGTGGTTCACAATTTTTAGGGGTTATCATTTTGTCCAAATTTCAGCTGGCCTCCGTGAACACCATAATATTTGAAAGAACAGGCCTAGAACTTTGAAATTTTCAGGGTAAATTCTAGGTCCTAATGCACCAGTCGCGTTCGTGAGTTTCGTAGATAAGACCACCAATTTTTTTTTCTCCCAATAATCCAAAAAAGGCTGATTCGATCGAATTGAAGCTTTGTTGTTAGTTATAGAATAACAACACGAAGGTTTGTGCCACATATCCTAAGGATCGTATCAATAGGAGAATACAAAAAATTCTTGCTTGAATGTTCGATATCCTAGAAACCTAGCAAATCCTGCTGAAATAGTGTGTCTACATATCAGGGATCGATGAAAATTATATAAGAATTCAGCTTCACAGCTGTTCCCCATGAGAAGAAAATTGAGTTTTTCAGGTGTTGAAATTTTTTTCAATATAATTACGTGATTATATCTCTCGAACTGTCGATTTTATAAAATGGAATTGTTTGTCACACCACACTGTTTCACAGAATCTGTGGTTCGCTTCATAAACTTCGGTTCGATATTCCTGCTACACGGTAATCTTATGTCAAATCAAAATGATCATAGATGTAAGCAATTCTTAAAATTGATACCCCTATAAATTGACATTATGATTATAACAGGCTGAGACCATGTACTCCAGTCAAAAGTAGATCTATTCTCTACTCTAAGATGTCATGCGCAGATTTATAGGATCTATGGTCCATCTCTAGAGCTTAGCGTCACTCCGCATTATCATCCCTTCTAGATCTTAACCTGAAACTAGAACGTAACTGTGTGTATACAGTTCCACGTGCTTATTTTCGACATTAGATTATTGTGAAATAAACGATTTCGTTCACCATCCTGTGTGTTTTTAATATTAACTTACATAGATTAGTTAATTTTTCCCCAAACAACATTTCAGAAACACAAATTGAGTTTGATAAGTCTTGAAGCCATGCAGCGTTGTACGTGTTCAGTACCTGGATGGATGACCGAGAGCGCAAAAGCTTCTGACACGAATTAGTTTGTTATTGATATTTTTGAACGATGAAATTATAATGATGTTAATCTAATCGAATGAGCTTCAAACTGATCATTTCTTGACTTCATGATGAAACGCTAGACGGTCTTATCTGTCCATCGTCTTCCAAAAAAGCAGTGAGGTTATCTCGGCTGAAAACTCGGATGAAAATAGAAGAGCATAATTATTGAAAGGGGGAAGGAATGAATAATAGAATTCGCAACAACCCAATCGTAAATCCGGAAAGGCTTTTACTGCATCTGTACTTTCGCAGGGAGGTATGGTCTCGATCGATTAATTCAAATCCATCGGTCAGGGCAGGGTTTGATTTAAAACAGTCCATCGCGAAGAACGCCTAAAGTTTCCCGGAATGTCCCTATAATCGAATATCGACATTTCTCGGGGATAACGTTTTAGGGATAAAGAGTGTCAAATCCACCCTCTCGGTATATCGGGATATACATATATTCCAAAATAGGGATGCGGTATTTGCATGGGTAAGTCCAGTGAAAAGGTCGTGAGAGGGATGTAACAATGGACTCGAAACGACATTTCATTGACGTGGACTTTCACCGAGGACTCCGTAGCTGGTCACGCTCGTGTACAATGGCGTAGGTGATTTTTTATCGATGAGAAATTAATTCGCATTGTCGATGAAGTTGATGTGCACTTTGATTTCTCTGTTTCATCCGATTGCTGGTTGATTATTGTTCGAATGCTAGCCAATGTCATTTGGATTCTGTACTTTACTAGTTATTCCACCCCACTCCTCATCCCGATGATCAATAATTCCTTATGTAGGCAGATTTGAGATACGAACAGTGCAGCAAATTCCGCAGAAGTAATCCCTCACACAACATATATCCAGAATATGGTGGGAACAATAGTTTCTCTCTAGGATGGGTAACATACAAATATCCAAAAAAATTCACAATTGCAGAGAGCTCTGACGTGGGAATTGTTTTTTTTTAAATTTATTCATCTTTGAAGATATTCCGACAGTAAAATCCTAACTAAGGCAGTAGATGCCGCAAATAAGATGAAAAATTTTTTTTCGGTACTTTCCCTTCCTTATGTAAATAGGAATATTTTGAGATACAGGGGCTAATAAATTTTGGTTTTTGTCAACCAGCTGTTTCCATACCTCAGTTTTCTTCATTTATTATTGTTGGCGGTAGTATAAGTAAAATACAATAATATATATAATATATAATATTTGTATTCGAAAAATTCTCTTATAACAATAAATCATAATTCATTTTCCACAGAAATATTTTCAGATGAAGCGACTCCTTATTTATTTATTCTGACTAGGTTGTGGTTGTGTTGTGACCAAATATTTGGAACGACTGGTCCAATACAGATGTTGGGATATACTCGCAAGTTTAAGGTTACACCCATGAAACAAAGAGAAAATTTTATTCTTTGTATCATGGGTAACACCAACAAAAGAAATAATTCCGCACGACTGCGCGAGTGTGCACGTGCGCAATTATGAGAAAATTGCGAAATTCAATGGAAATGTATGTAAAACTCTTGAGGACCAGGAGAGTGTTTCAATTTCATCAAATCATATCGGAGGAATTTATGGCTTTATAGTTTTCTTCATTTGAATAAAAGTGACGAAGAAATTTGGTTTTCGGAATGGAATTTGTGTGATGTTTTCAATAAGGATCTAATCATTGATCCTTCAATAAAAATTCCTGGTTTCAATCTACCCAGAAGAATTTTGTTTACTCTAAAAGGCTGAGAACAGGTCATGGTCGTTGCAATAGTATGATCTTGAAAGTTAATATGCTTTTCTCTTCATAAAATAGCAAAGGGGCGGAGGGAGGGAGGGAGGGAGAGGTTGGAAATTGTTTCCCGACCACAACCTTCGAATTCGTGTATGATTTTCTGGAAATACTTTTCACTAAATCATTATTGTGAAATCCATATGAAGTGGAGGAACAAAATGAAATAAGCGCCCACAAAGTCAATTCGAGTTTTCTCATAAACCGAAGTTATTTTGCAACGAACTAGATGAAATGAAATTTTAATTCTTCCGTTGCCCTCAATACAACATATTCGCCCTATAGGGCACAAAACAAACGCGCCACTGTCTTTGTGTGGAAGGGTTGAACAAAGATAATTCCGGGGGTTGCGAGACGACCTGTTGCTAAGCCTCGCTTATTCCACTTCATTCTAGTCAATTCTGTTGATATTGTGAATATAATAATCTGGATATTCAAGAGTGTCATTCGCACAGACGATGAGATAATGAATCTATATGAAAATAAAATCGATTCTGTTCATTATTAAGGAGAAACATCTGGAATCATTTGAGGATAATAAATTCCTAACCTTCCCGAGAAATTGCCCAATCAATGTAATTAAAGCCCAAACTGAATAAGAAAAATATGGTCCGCCGTTCAGAGATTTTTTCGGAAACTAAAAAAATACTTTGAAATCTACCCGGAATACAATCCTGGAATTCGGAATGTCGTATTTTGCTCAATCAATTTTTGAGAGCTCGTACTACTTACACGAGGGCTATATCATTTCGTCACGATGTCTGTATTTTTCGAATTTTGAGCCGAAAATGGTCTCAATCGACTATGTTCGACTCACTGATGACGAATCCGTCGGAAAATTCGAGTCTGTCCGTCCGTCCGGCCGTCCGGCTGTCCGTAAGCACGATAACTCTCGAACGGATCAAACTAGAGACTTGAAATTTTCAGTGTAGGTTCAGATCCCAAATGCCTCGGTTGAGTTCGTTAATGGGCAGAATTCCACCAGGGGTTCCGTAAATATAGCCGTTCATAATTTTGTTTTCCTGATCACTTCGAAACTACAGATTCGATCAAGATGGAGAATGAGGTGTTCAAGCTACATGTGAAATTTTGTCCAGATCGCATGACCAGAACCATAGAAACCATAGAAAATTGTAACTTTTGAACGGAAACGCTTAGGGACTTGAAATTTTCAGGATAGGTGTGGATCTCGAATGTCGTGATCACGTTCATCAATGAGCAAAATTAAACTAGGAGTTCCGTAAATATGGTAGTTTGAAATTTAGTTTTCTTGATAATTTCAAAACTACAGATTCGATCGTGACGAAATTTTGTATACTAATGGAGAAATATATATTCAAGCTACATTTCTCCAGATCACATGACCAGAACCATAAAAACCATAGAAAATCATAACTTTCGAACGGAAAGGCCTAGGGACTTGAAATTTTCAGGATAGGTGTGGATCTGAAATGTCGCGTTCGCGTTCATCGATGAGCAGAATTATACTAGGGATTCCGTAAATACGGTTGTTTGAAATTTTGTTTTCTCGATAATTTCGAAAGCAAGGATTCCATCGAGATGAAATTAAGTATTTTAATCGAGAATGATGTATTAAAGCAATATTCCGTCCAGATCGCATGACCAGAACCATAGAAACCATAGAAAATTGTAACTTTTGAACGGAAAGGTCTAGGAACTTGAAATTTTCAGGGTGGGTTTGGATCGCAAATATCGCAGTCACGTTCATCAATGAGCAAAATTACACTAGGGGTTCCGTGAATATGGCCGTTCAAAGTATTTTTTTCCAGATAGTTTCGAAACTACTGATCGGATTGGAATGAAATTATGCACCTGAGGAATAATGTATTCAAACTACGTGCAGAAGTCTGTCCAGATCGCATCACCAAGACCATAGATACCGTAGAAAATGCTAGCGAATTATCGAAAAAAAATTGGTCAGCTGAAGCACTGACATGAAGTCTGGAGTTTCAGAATTTTTTTGACAGCTGTCGAAAATTCCTTCAATTGATTTCTTAAACTGGAAAATGCGAATCTACCTACAAGGTGCAGGTACGAGCGCTCAAAAGCTCCTGACTTCACGGCAGTGCTTTTCGTAATTTTTTTTACAGCAAAGCAAGAGAAAGATATGGTTGAAGCCAGCTCCAATTTTCCCTATTTAGATAAGCATGAATAGCAAGTTTTTCCAGAATACAAAATTCAGCACGCCCCATTTTTTAGTCCGCATAATGAAGATATATAATAAATAAGGGTACGGAGACATAGAGTCATTTTTAAAATTGAGTCTTCCGAATATAATTCGCAAAACTGTCGTGAATTCTCGTTTCCAACCAATTTATTTATGAATTGAAAAGGAAGAACCCAAATAGATTCCCCAACAGGGTTGAATTCTACCCTCTCCAGGTATTTTTTTTTCGGGAGTATATTGAAAGAATTTATAGCGCATACAGTTTCGTGTGTGAATAACTGGTTTTGTAGTTCAATAGAATAACCAGGATATGTACAGAGAATGGAAGATGTTTACTCAAAATACTCAAAATTTTGTTTTTTGTGTTATTTATCAATATACTTTCGCTTCAAACCTGGTAACTCGATTGAGAGAAGTGGAAGCAAGGCTTTGATGAAGTTCAAAACTGAGATGGTCTTTTTTTGGAACCCACTATATATTATATCCATACACTATCAAGAAGTTTCTTATTGATTTAAGTCAGAAGTACAATAGTTTTCATTGGACCACCGTTTATACTGAATAACTGTTCACGAACTGAAAAATGCGAACATAAGAAATGCTTTCTGCAGAGCAATATTGTTGTACATGAACTTGGCCATTCCTTTCTTCTCGACAATGGCCTACAGTTACCTCATTGTACACGACATTGCGTGTTTTCGTAGGAAAGGCCGGAAAGTTATTAATCTTTAACACTCTAGATGTAGAAGATAAATTCCGTTTCATGATTATATCCATATTGAACCAGACACCCCAGCTGTGATACATAATAGAAAGAATGAAAATATGCTGTTTCATGCACTATTTTTGAAATTTATTTATATTTTGCTACTCGATCATGAATTTGAGCAACCGCTTGGGTTGCTATTGATAATTTTGCATTAATATTTCCATTAATTTAGATATCCCCAAACTCTTTCAAATATATTTTTCTTCAGTAGGTAATTATGAAATGAAACTTCTATTGATTTACATATTCGCCCAACGCTTGCATATAAAATTTCAAAATTTGACAGTAATTTCCTCGAAGAATTCAATTGAAACAGGGTAGAATCATCATTGACATCTTTTATGTATTATGTTTTAGATAAGGAAACATAATAAATAAAAAGCCCTCTTCTCGAAGGCTCATAGCGTTATAGCGCTCTCGACGTCAATCATTGAACGTTCAATACCAATTTCGATGTAAATGAGACAAGAAAATTTTTATTCTCAGAAATTTAGAGTTTAGTGTACTATTAGTACACATTGAATTTTCTTCGATGCTTATCTTATGTTTTGGATATGAGAAGATGGGAAAAACGAAACATCCATAATAATATATGTTAGTTCATCCTTTTTTTTTCGCATGTGCTTCTGGAAGGAATTCGAGACTCATTGTTACGAATTTGTAGGGCTAATACAAACCTCATTTATATTGTATGTCCTGTATCATGCCTGAGGCGAAAAGGGAATTCAAAGGGGCGAAGGAAGGAAAATTTTATGAGTACATGGAATTCAGCAGAGTTCGATATCTATTTCGGTATCATATGGCTTGCATGTAAAACAAATTTACGCCGCTTCAGATACTGGATTTTTCTGCTCATCATGAATACTTATGTATGAATGGATCGATAGTTGTCTACGGAGAAGAATCTTTACAAAGATTCATTTTTATTCACAGGATAAGTTTTCTATGAGTACTATCCTCAAACCGTTTAGATTTATATTTCCATTTATAAACCTATGATTTCCCCTCCCTGCAATATTTCCAGCTTTTATTTCGGTAGTGTAGAATCTAGAGACCGAATCAAAAATTATAAAAGCACTGCCGTGAAGTCAGGAGCTTTTGAGCGCTCGTACATCCACCTTGTGGGTAGATTCGCATTTTCCAGTTTCAGAAATCAATTGAAGGAATTTTCGACAGCTGTCTGAAAAAGTGTCAAACTTAGGCAAAACTCCAGACTTTATGTCAGTGCTTCAGCTGACCAATTTTTTTTCGATAATTCGCTAGAATTTTCTACGGTATCTATGGTCTTGATGATGCGATCTGGACAAAATTTCGAACGTAGTTTGGATACATTATTCTTCAGCTAGGTAAAATTTCATTCCAATCCAATCAGCAGTTTCGAAATTATCAGAAAATGAACGGCCATATTTACGGAACTCCTAGTCTAATTTTTCTCATTGATGAACGTGACCGCGAAATTGGCGATCCAAACCTACCCTGAAAATTTCAAGTTCCTAGGCCTTTCCCTTCTGAAGTTATGATTTTCTATGGTTTCTATGGTTCTGGCCATGCGATCTGGAAAAAATGTAGCTCGAATATATCATTCTCAATTCAAATACAAAATCTCGTCTCGATCGAATCCGTAGTTTCGAAATTATCGAGAAAACAAAATTTCAAACGACCGTATTTACGGAACCCTTAGTATAATTTTGCTGATAGATAAACGTAATCAAGACATTCTAGATCCACACCTATCCTGAAAATTTCAAATCCCTAGGCGTTTCCGTTCAAAAGTCACAATTTTCTATGGTTTCTACGGTTCTGGTCATGCGATCTGGACCAAATGTCACATGTAGCTTGAACACCTCATTCTCCATTTGAGTGCAAAATTTGATCTCGATGACATCGGAAGTTTCCAAGTAATCAGGAGAACAAAACTTTGAACGGCCATATTTACACCTGGTGGAATTTGGCCCATTAACGAACTTAACCGAGGCATTCGGGAACTGAACACACACTGAAAATTTCAAGTCTCTTGGTTGTTCCGTGTTCCGTTCGAGACTTATCGTGTTTACGGCCGGACGGACAGACTCGAATTTTTCGACGGATTCGTCATGAGTGAGTCGAACTATATCGATTGAGACCATTTTCGGCTCAAAATTCGAAAAATACAGACATCGTGACGAAATGATATAGCCCTCGTGTAAGTAGTACGATCACTCAAAAATGGCTCCTCTGCCGTTAAGACAGTTCTCGAGAACTATAAGAACTTATTTTATAAACAATCTGTTCCTGGCATCAAATAACCTAACTCGAGAATCTGACCCCTAAATACAAACGCTAGAAATCGATAGATAAAATTTGAAAATTCATTGCAGGACAACAATTCAACTTATTTGATTTTATGGCGTAGTGGCTTAGGTATGAGACCTCATGTGCCTGCTGCAGATTCGATTCCAATGTACTCTTGGGTTATTTTCGAGAGTTAGTTTTAATATGTTTTGTTTGATGAGTTGGAATATTTTATGAAACCTCGATAGTATAGAATGAAGGAAAGTGTTGTGGAAATGATAAAGCTTTGTGTAATGTCTGAACCCTTTCGTCACGTCAAGCATTAAGTAATAAATTAGATGTTTTTTTACATATTCTGAATAAGAAAAATGATAGCTTATATGTTGCTATACAACAGTGAAAAATTAAAAATCATGTAAAATTCGTGCAATTTTGCCATCGCTGTCAACAACGGTGAAAGAACAGCAGTTCATTGTCGCGCGTTTGTTTCTATAAATAAGTGCGTTATCATTTTGCAGAAATGTCTGTAATTTTCGAACTTTGTTAAACAATTAGATTGAACTAACGGATGGAGTATTCGTGGAGAAATTCAATTCTTTCCGGCTGGCCGTAAACACGAAACTCTGGAGAGGCCTAGAGTTTTGGAATTGTCAAAGAACGTTCGAGTTTTGAATGCACCGGATGGGTTCGTCTGGGCGTACCCCGTAGGGTAGATAGGCATCTGAATTTTTTCTTCTCAAAAATTCGAAAAATAAAGTACCGATCGAATTAAAACTGTTGTTAGTTGTAGTTAGATGAAATATAACGACATAAAGGTTTGTGTGGAACTTCATGAGAATCGTACTACTAGAAAATTTTCGATACACTTTTTTTGAAAACTTCGGTATTTCAAAATATATTCGCTTTATCTTGCTGATATGTTGTTTCTACATATGAGGGGCATCGATCATCGATTGAGTGAGTTATGTGGATAATCAGCTTTCTAGCTGTTCAATGTGAAAAGAATAGTAGGTACCTTTATTTAAGTACGAGTGTGGATAAAGAAATATCCTCTGACGTTTCTTTCGAAAATTATTTCAAACTCTGACGGAATCACGATTCCTCTCAAAACTCTAGCATATTTTGGCAGGAATAGACATATTCGAGAGCTGAAACGAAGAAAAATCGAATCCGTTTACGTTTTTTCAATATCTACGTGCTGTTTCCAGGTTTCAGATCAATTTTGGTGAATTGTGAACGTTATTTCAATGACAGTGCCTTAATTTTTCTCATTCCGCCTTGAATGCATTCAAAGTGAAAAAAAAGAATTCGAGTGAGAAATATAGGTAACTCACGATTTTTAACGATTTTATAGCCTCATGTATTTTGATTTATTCCTATTGAATTATATATTCATTATTCAACTACTTTTGAGCAATTAATAGTATCTGAAAACAAACAACGTGAGTTATAATAACTCACTACTATGACTCCCTGGCTCTGTGCCAAGCCGATTGGCCGTTTAGGAACAGTCCATTATTAGTATTGAGGAGGGTAATGTCACGAATAATTCTGATGTTTTCTCAAATAAAATTGTTATTGTAAATGTTTTGCTGAAAAATATGAATTCAGATAGTGAAGATGAATTATTATGTACACCTTCAGAAATAAGACAATAAGCCAATGTTACCATACAGAATTTATTGCCTGAAGAATCCCAAAACAATTATAGTGGTGTATACAGCAATTTTCAAGATTGGTGTAGCAGTAAGAATATTGAGTCATCGATCACAGGGAATGTTTTTTCGGAATATTTCAGTGAACTTAGCACTAAATATAAAGCATCGTCCTATGGACCTTCAAGCACAATCAACATAAATAATGCATTGTTATAGGTAACTTTGAAGATTCGTAAATCCAGTTCTTTCTCTGTCCTTGCATCTTAGTATTTATTGTTATAGTCGTAGATGAAGTATGGTATTCAACTAGCGGTAATGGTCGCAACTTCAGCTCGCCTTCAGCTCGCGCTGCAAATTTGTTTCTAAAACTGAAAAATGCGAATCTACCTACAAGGTGGATAAACGAGCGCTTAAAAGCTCCTGACTTCACGGCAGTGCTTTTCATCATTTTTTTATTTCTGGAATTACTACCCAGTTTGGACGACGAGAGCATTCAGTGTCATTATATTATGCTGATTCCAATGGAGCATCATCATCAAGCCATTTTTTTGCTGGAACAGTGTTCTTACGATAAAGAATAAGGGATCAATCAACAAACAAAATTCTTTTCTTTCCGTTGTTCTGAAAAAAACAAGAAAAGCGTCACTAAAACTGGCATACATTGTACATTGGACTGTTGTGTTGTGGTTAGCGCTTTCGGCTCGTGATTTTTCTATCCAAAGATCCCCCAGGTTCGAACCCTTCGGTTGCCAAAGAAATTTTCTGACCTTGAGTGCGGTTCCACCATTCACTTTTTGGTAAAGAACTAACAGTTTTGTGCCTCAGGTGGCGTAAGGACACAGAAACAAAACCTACACAGAACACAACCAGAACTCCTAACTCGCACAAGTTCTGAGCTTATGAGGGGTCTCACAGAGACCTAGGAGAGCCTGGATACACGGTGCTTAATTGGAAAACGGAAATACTCAAAAGGCGGACCGAGGGCACCGAAGTGGTTCTAGATATACCACATTTATTGGCTCTGACTTCCTCACTCACCGAGATACAGGATGTTTTATGAATTTTGCTCATTTCTTCTTGAGGTCAAAACAAACGAACCACCTGGTATATTTTCTATAAAAAGCATAACCAATGTATTTAATGATAATTTATCAATTTTAAAATAATTATGGATTCAAGTTTTATCAAGTCACTGAAACCACTCTTCAGTATCCACGTTCTTAAAAACTAGACTTTTGAGTTAATTATTTGTGGAGTAAAACTATCTGCTTCAAAATGTGAGGAGAAGTTTCTGTTATGTTTTTTATGCTCTTTTAGAATATGTGAACGAGTTTTCAAAATCTCGATATACAGGGTGTTGTTTCAAGGATACAATTGCTTCGTAATTTTTTGGTTACTCGGACCTGGATTTTCCTTGTGGTTATTGAGTGAGTCATTTGAGCTCCAAATGAGAAACATGAGTGCCAAATATAAAGGAAAAATACCAGGTGGTTCGTTTGTTATGATCTCAAGAAGAAATGAGCAAAATTCATAAAACATCCTGTATCTTGGTAACAAAGACAATCAGAGCCAATAAATGTGGTATATCTAGAACCACCTCGGTGCCCTCTATCCACCTTATTTCCGTTTTCAAATGAAACACCCTGTATAAAACATTAAAAAATTGATAGTTGAGTTTTTTTTAACGTACTTATATCATTTGAAGAAAGTAACTTTTTGAAAATCATATAAATTTCTCTATATGTATCGTATATACCTTGGGACATCGTTGACGTTTTATCTACTACTTCATGCAAGACAAGATTTCGAGAATGTTTTGAATTCTTTAAGAGCACTTACCAACCTTTATGAATAGAAGGTAGATGAAACTCACCTATCGTAATAGTAGTCCCTGAAACAAAATGATAAAATTATATTAAAATGTAGAATAATAGAAGTTGGTAAAAGGACGATCTTGATATATATTGGCTTATTTATGAAAACCTTTAGTATAGAGTACTTAATCTGAAATAAACATCAACACATTTCGCGTTTTCCATCTCGCAAGGTAATATTGATTCCAATGAGGTAATCAAATACAATAGCAAGTAAATGAGTTATTGAATGTGGAAAACAAAATGAAAAATTTCAGCATTCTGATTCATAGATTAATTATACTCTGGAGTTGTTTAATTGATAATGATACTTTGATCATTAAAGGAAACTTATATGGAAAAAAAAAATTTTTAGTATGTTGAGACTGCTAATCCACTAATTTCCAGAAATATCAAGCCATCCTCGACCTCTTCCATCTCGGATTAGGCAATGCCAATTGCTCTGATTGAATTAGATATTCATCAACGTGTTCATCCTGGGGAATGGCTAGCAGAAAATTGACCAAACTTACAGTAAAAGCTTGGATTTTGCCGTAGTATGATGGCATAGATTGCTTTTTATGGTGATCGTTAAAAAGCGTCTGATGCTCTAGCCAAGGATATGTTGGAACTTCTGAATAGTTCCAGTGACATTCAACCAACTTTTATAACTTTAGTTTCGAGCTTTCCTATCCTTAATGGATGAGTGTTGGCACCTTAGTTTTTATTCACGAGAGAAAATTCTATTTTCTTAATTTGATGGATTACTTTCAGAGTTTACCTGAGAGCAATGCTGAGTTCTTTCTTTGGGAACGACCTGAAGAATGATTCAAGATAATTGTGAACTCGATCATTTACCTGTTCTTATGTTGATTTCGAAAATACTTTTGGAGGTACAGCAACTACGCCAATTATTAAACCTACATTCAAACCATTCATCTACCATTCTCAAAAAGTCATCATGTTATAGAAATCTGAATGGAACTGCCCTAGATTATCCAGACTTCGCAGATCGAAAGTGGAAGAGCGGAACAGGGTGAAACACCTCCTCCCAGGAAATGAGATAAGGGTAGTTCCCCCTACGTGTTCTGACCACAAAACGTGATGTTGACTTTTCGTAATCGAGTGTGAAAAGTTTGATTACATACAACATTGGCGTAGCTTAGAAAACGTTCATTTTTTTTTATGAATCTGTCCAGTAGGTTTAGGTACATCGAATTTATGTTCACCCCGTTCGAAGGTGTGAACGCGAGATTAGAATAACTTATTCTTTATCACGATCTATCTGGAATATCCTTGAGATTATAGGGAATGAGGGAATTACAGAAAAGGAACAGAATAAAGCAATTTATTGGAGGAATATACCCACTACACCTACGATTAAAACGTTGAAAGACATCATAAGAGCTGTTATTCGCGAAATGTAGCCTTAATTATGCGAAATTTCGACAAAAAAACGATCGTCTGTATCAGAGCGTACCGAACTATGTTGTTCTTGAGGTGCTCGACAAATGGATTTCAGTGACTTGCTGACTTGCTCGGGTGCAATAGGGACGTTATATTTAAGTTTAGCAGGCTTGCTCGCCTAGCGCGGGCGCTCTAAACGAAAAATCAGGGCGACATACACGGGCGCATTATCTGTCATATCTGATACGTGGCGAGCCAAATTCGTACATATATCAGTGCGTGTATGGTATCAAATCCGTCCGTTTTTGGTTAAAATCTCACATCTGGATCTGTCAAATCAAATCTCTACGTATCAGAACTGTACGGATAATCCGTCCGTGTATTGTGCCCTATTCAGAGATCAGCTCGCAATACAGAATATCGTTCTGCTGCGCTCAAACAATCTTCCAGGATCTGCAGCGCGTTATCTACAGGGTGTTTCATTGGTAAATATACACACGTTAACCTAAGGTACAGCTACCGTAGACGAGTCCAAAAAACCTATATGTGATAGGTCTAATCATCTTCATAGCCGAGATACAGGGTGATTCGTGTATTCGTCAATATTTTCAATTGCTTATAACTTTTGAACCGTGCGGTATAATCAATTGATATTCGAAACATAAAACACACTTCCATGGATGAATCGATTCATTTTTGAATTGATCAAAAATCCAGGTCCGTATTAGAAAAATATGGTACTTTTCGCAAGCTGAGATTCAACACCCTGTATGAAGGAATATTGGAATTCGATTAAAATATTCGGAAAGAGCAGAAAATTTTCAATGAGGGTTAGTAGATTTCAGTGTCCCGCACGACGTTTTACCCATCAAAATTTTTGTCGAAAGATTTAATTCGATAGTAAAATTCCACTAACTTCACAATAATGTCGTACATTGAGATTAAATTCGAAAAACTGTCTGTTGGATTGATGGAATATTTGTATTCATTCTCATAATTATTCTAACAAATAATTTCAGGAATTCTTCTGAAAAATATGGATTCTGAATAATTTCTTCAAAATGATCAATGGTAAAAGAATAAATAAACAAATGAGTAAACAAGTGAAACATTTGGAAGTAATCATAAACGTTGCTCAAAAGTGCCACCGTTTTGCTCGATGTACATTCTTGCTTTTTCCAAATTATGTCTTATAGCCTTTTTAATCATTTGTGGATCATAACGGATCATATAGCAGGCAACTTCGATTCGATGTAGGAGTTAATCCTCACTTCCAATCTCAGATGCATACACTGAAGATTTCAATACATATCCCCAAACGAAATAATCGATAGGATTGAGATCTGGTGATCTAAGGGGCCATGCATGCGGTCCACCTCTGCCTATCCACATATTTGGAAAGTTCTGATCCAGAAAGAACGAATTCTACGAATTTCATCACCTGGTTCTAATCTTTGAATATTTTGGAGATGAAGGGGGTAGAGATTGTTTTTCGTCAATCTGCGCCATACAGTTACATGCGGCACTTGCTGAACATGGGAAATTGTTCTAGTGCTGCATTCTGAATGTGCCTCTATCGTTTCAAAAATTACTTCTTCGGTATCTTGGCGTCTTTTTTCTTAGGTGTTATTCAATTTTGATGTAGTAAAGCGGCCATTTTCACGAATATAATCGAAGATTGTAGAGGAAGTTTTATGATGTGGTGATCTTCTATTAGGGAATCTTGATTGATATTACCGTACAGCCGCTCTACTATTACCGTCACAAAAACCATACACGAACAACATATCAGCATATTCTCGATTCAATAATCTATGAGGCATTATTATTGAAAATTATGAACTATTTGAAAACAAAAATTACGAAAAGCACTGCCGTGAGGTCAGGAGCTTTTGAGCGCTCGTACATCCACCTTGTAGGAAGATTCGCATTTTCCAGTTTTAGAAATCAATTGAAGGAATTTTCGACAGCTGTCAAAAAAATTCTGAAACTTACGCGAAACTCAAGACGTCATGTCAGTGCTTCAGCTGACCAATTTTTTTTCGATAATTCGCTAGAATTTTCTACGTTATCTATGGTCTAGTTGATGCGATCTGGACAAAATTCGCACGAAGTTTGAATACATTATTCCTCAGCTAGGTGCAGAATTTCATTCCAATCCATTCAGTAGTTTCGAAACTAACAGGAAAAAATATCTTGAACGGCCATATTTACGGAACTCCTAGTCTAATTTTGCTCATTGATGAACGTGACTGCGATATTCGCGATCCAAATCTACCCTGAAAATTTCAAAATCCTAGGCCTTTCCGTTCAAAAGTTACAATTTTCTATGGTTTCTATGGTTCTGGTCATGCGATCTGGACGAAATATTGCTTTAATATATCATTCTCGATTAAAATACAGAATTTCATCTCGATCGAATCCGTAGTTCCGAAATTATCGAGAAAACAAAATTTCAAACGACCATATTTACGGAACCCCTAGTATAATTTTGCTCATAGATGAACGTGATCACGACATTCGATATCCACACCTATCCTGAAAATTTCAAGTCCATTGGCGTTTCCGTTCAAAAGTTACAATTTTCTATGATTTCTATGGTTCTGGTCATGCGATCTGAACAACATTCCACATGTAGCTTGAACAGCTCATTCTCCATTCGAGTGCAAAATTTGCACTCGATCAAATCTGTAGTTTTCAAGTAATCAGGGGAACAAAACTTTGAACAGCCATATTTACGGAACCCCTGGTGGAATTCTGCCCATTAACGAACTCAACCGAGGCATTTGGGATCTGAACATACACTGAGAGTTTCAAGTCTCTAGGTTGTTCCGTTCGAGAGTTATCGTGCTTACGGACGGACAGACTCAAATTTTCCGATGGATTCAGTCGAACTCTATCGTTTGAGAACATTTTCGGCTCAAAATTCGAAAAATACAGACATCGTGACGAAATGATATAGCTCTCGTGTAAATAGTACGAGCGCTCAATAAGGTATCGGACCACAAAACTGTCGAAACCAGTTGTCAAAATTTATTGTCTTAATACTGTTGTAGCCTATTTGAATGAAAACTAGTGGGATTCAACACAAATTAATATGCTGATATGTTGTTCGACTTTTCGTGTATGGTTCCTGTGACGATGAGCCATATTTCCGAGGAATGGAGTCTTCAACTTGAGGAATTCGCATCGATGGGCTAAATAAAATCCACATGCAGTCTTGTTCACTCATTTGTTTATTTATTTTTTCACCATTGATTATTTTGAATAAATTATTCAGAATCCATATTTTCCTGGAGAATTCCTGAAATTATTTATTAGAATATGAGAATAAATACAAATATTCCATCACTCCAACAGACAATTTTTCGAATTCAATCTCAATGTACGACATTATTGTGAAGAAAGTGGAATTTTACTATCGAATTAAATCTTTCAACAAAAATTTTTATGGATCAAACGTCGTGCGGGATACTGAAATCTACTGTTACTCATTGAAAATTTTCTACTCTTTCTGAATATTGCAATCAAATTCCAATATTCTTTCATACAGGGTGTTGAATCTCAGCTTGCGAATACGGACCTGGATCTTTGATAAATTCAAAGATGTGTCGATTCACCCATGGAAGTGTGTTTTACGTTCCAAATATCAATTGATTATACTCGATGGTTCAAAAGTTTTAAGCAATTGTAAATATTGACGAATACACGAATCACCCTGTATCTCGGCTATGAAGATGATTAGACCTATCATGTATGGGTTTTTTGGACTCGTCTACGGTAGCTCTACCTCAGGTTAACGTATGTACATTTACCAATGAAACACCCTGTATACGCACCTAACAGCCGAGGCGGACATTTGGCGGGTATTGTGTTCTAACCTCTGAGTTTCTACTTTTTACTACAATACTACGCATTCTTCTTAATTTCTATTGGACGGCCCTTCAGATCTTTTATTCTTTTTTTTTCTCAGCTGTGTAAATCCATACTAGTTGAATATTTGAGTGAGTATTTCATGAAAATGTTTTCGTCCAAATCCTAAGCTCCCTCCGATACTCACAGGCAAATTCGTGAATGAATAATGTAACCGAGTATTTCCTATTGACCGTCCCCAATTTCACACGTTATCCCATTATCGCGTGAAAGTGACATATGCCAGTTAAATGAGGTTCATGCCACTCAATTCCACCGACAGCCCGCCTTCTTATTAACAAAACATTCGCGAATCGATTGCATCCATCGCATCTCTGGGGTTGAGCAGGTCTCCCTGATTTCCTTCCTGCCCTTTGGCAGATCGAGTGTTGAATTTGGGTAATGAAATTCTGGGAGGTTTTTTTCTGCTCGGCTCGATGTCGACCTAATTTTTTTCCGATTCCACTAAACGCCGTTTGTCAGTAGAATGTTCGAGTGGAGTAATTGGATGAAACAGAGAAAGGATTTCCGGATAGCAAAATGGAGAATTCAGTTGGAAAACGTAAGGAAGTGAATATAATAAACCTTCAAGTTTTTACTTCCTCCAAAACGTAACTAGAAGATAGAATGAATGGTTATCTCACCATTCAAGTTTCACTACATAAAAAAGTCTTCATAATCGGCTGTCGAAGTCCCCTTCTTCTCAAAGATTCGAAGGAAATTGTTGAAAAAGTTCATTAACAATCAAGAATTTCAAATCAACTGGCACAATTCGAAGCGGATTCCACTTCAGGTTTTGATTTGGTGACCATTCTAGTATATTCTTTCGATACGTCCCAAAATATTATTTAAAATTAATATTTTTTAATATTTATGACCTTCCGATACACGGTAAATGTTTTTTGGTCGAAAAAAGGAACACCCTATATAATCAACTGCTACAAGTTCGAATAGCTGTGGATTACTGTGTTATTTATTTTACGAATTACCTAATCCAGTGGAACGGGTTCATATTATTTTCCATACGTGAATTTCTCACTTCTTCAGATCGACAATGCTCAAATGGGCGAGGAAAATAGATTGCTAATTAAATTTTGGCTCCTACGTGGAAAGCCTACAAAGCGAATTAACATCAGCTCACCCCTCAGGAAAGGGTTGAATGGAATTTTTGAATGACTGATTCAGATCACGTCACGATAATTAATGTGAACTGTTTTCTATAAAGTACAACTCGACTTCGCGAAATATATGTTTTCGATGTTGGTTCCATTCGAAAGGGATATTTATTTAGCCTCACTTTTGATCTGCATCTGGCGTTTCACTTAAGGCGTTTTTTTTTTCTAGCTGTTATGGTTTATTCGAGAATGGAAGAGTTTTATTTTCACGTCACCCTTCGCAGAACATTGTTCTCCCTCCATCTTACAAATATAGTGAGATACATTTCCAGGCTTCTATGTTGCGGCCTTTTGAATTGAACAGATACCATTAAACACACGTGCTTGAAACATCACGCGCAGTTCACGGAATTAATCGATTGAACATCGTCCAACGTGTTGGCATTGTTCAACTGTTCTTCAGAAATAACAAGTATGTACGAACGATTTATCGAAGTGAGTGGAGGATTCGCAAAGTCTGTAGTGAAAAATAATAGGAGGAAAACATATGGCGAGTCAAGTATGGGATTATTTTGGCGCATTCACGGCTTACGAGGGGACACACAGAGACCTAGGAGATTTGGGATATTAACATTAAACATTAAACCTCCACATAATTGGGTTGCTGTATATTAGACAAGTTACCCTTAAAATTACAAAAGATGATTGTGCTGCTAGGAGGCGAGGAGCTAACCACCGCAGAAATCAGACGATAATTTCCTAAGAAAATTATCCACTTCGCTGAGGAAGTGGAAATCAACAATAGTGGAATGGTTACGCAAAAAATATCAGATGGTCGCGAGCCCAAACGACCAAATTTAAATCTTATTTAATTTATTAGAGGCGTTCCTCTGGTCTCGAAAAAACCTTTCTAAAACGCAACTGTTGAAAACCAATTGATCAAAAATGTCTGAGTATAGAGAACGGAGGCTGAAATTGTGAACAAGTACAATAATATTTCTTTGAAAATATTAAACTTGCCTTTCGAATATGAGCTTTGAAATGGGATGAGCTTCAAAAATCAACAAACTCTTGTTTCCCAAAACGGATAATTCTTGAACGTTAATTGTGAAAATATCATTCAATTCACGTATTTCAGTGTTGAGTTATCTTTACCCATTATGGTTTATTCTCTGTCTCAATATTCCACTGAACCGAAAAAAAAAACTTTTATTTCTGTAGAGAATGACTCACATGGAAATGGATTAAAAGTTTATTATATAAAAACAAATTATTTCAATGAAATCCTTCTCAGATATTCCTCTGAATTGATAGGTATCTAAGGCAGTGGTGCGTTTATTCTATTCGAGATCGAAACGAAAACTACACCCCAACAATCTTTTCGTAAACGAAGATCGAACGACCAGACCACCATTTAATTTACTTCTTTTAATTTAATGGGTTTCTAATTGTTGAGACAGGGGAGACTTTGTTAATCGAGCGAAAAACCTCTCAACTTGGTGGAGGACCGGAAGAAATAATGAAAAGGATGAGTGGATTTCGCACACAGACAATCAGAAAGAATGGACGCTTATCAATCAGGAACTGGCTTGAGAAACATTCCGGTCAACTTGATCAATCTTGCGAACAATAGGGCTTAGTAAGGGGAATTTTCCCACATGCTCTGAACCTGGTCATCCGCAAAAGTGATGAATCTACCTCGAATGTGAAAAATACTCCATTAGTTCATGCTCGCAATGCCTCTGTTCTTCATATAAATTTTCTCTCATTGCTATTCGTTTGGGTTCTAATTTTTTTACCAATGATACCATTCTGTGTGAATTTCCATTTGAATTGAAACTGTGGGTATTAAATTTGTTGTAAAGTATATCTAGAGGAAATAAGAGTTACAATGGGTGTTTATAAAATATTTTAATAAAAAGTTTCCACGCGATATTACCTAAGTCGATTGAAGCAAACTGAGGTTAGTTCAAAGTTGTTCAGTAACGGTCCGAAAGGTCCAATTTTTAATGGCTTGTGCGATATTGCTGGAATTAGGAACGTTGATGGTGTTATATCAAAATTGATCGACATTTAGAAGGGTCGCACTGTTGGTTTGGCAGACACTCATCTACTTTGAAAAGGAAAAGAATTATGAAAGATATCTTTGGCGGGAACTTGGCTCAACATATTCAATATGAAAATATTCGCTCGGTTTATGGTAGTGTGTTGACCAAGTGGACTGTAACTGTAGGTTGAGACCAAAGAAATATGGGTCGCCATATAAAATGGCCTAGAATGTGGATCAGATTGTAACTCAATGGACTCCAGATTCTGCCTAGGCGGTCATGATGATCGTAGAAGAGTCAGGTGGTTTAGAGTGAAAGGTCTAGCCTCCAGTTTATATCAGACAGGCCAAGTGTGATGATATGGGTTGATACATATTCAGGAATTATATTCAGAAGCTTGACAGTAGAAAAACATGTTACTGACATCTCAAATGACATTTTTCCCATAGGATAATGTCCTAACCTATCGCACAGAAGTTCCTAATAGACGCCAGTTGGTCGTCAAGGTTTTCTGATTTATCAACAAGTACATGTGGGATGGTTTCGAGCAAGATCAAAATCGTCCACAAGGATCATTCTAATTCGAAGCTTACCTCGCAAAGTTTGAAAGGGGTGTAACGATTGATGTGGACCAACACACAATCGAAACGATATAACTGAATGCGGTTTAATTCGCTTAGTTATTTTATCATGTGAATTTTCTCCCATATAATTCAGAATCCCTCTTTCGCAGCAAAACCATTTCACGTCGAAATCGTTCGCCTTGAAAATTAGATGCAACATAATCGAAAAGTATTGAACGAAAGTGATCAGTCGAAAGCACAAATCAGGGCCCTACATTTACGCCCTCCCATTTCATTCCCCCTGTTTTCCTCCTCCCCATAGGAGGCATGGCTAATGGGATCACGTATCCAAAGAGCTCTGACAGAGCAAACAAGAAGAAAAACCACAAAGAAAATGTATATCCGCCTCATTTGAAAAGTTGCTCGTTAAAATGAAGGAACGGAACGGTTGTAATGTCATGATCTCGGTTAGTTCCTGACCGATAGTTGTTGATTTGAGATCGTTCCGTAAATGGGGCGAGTTTGTTACAAATCGCTTGTTGGGGATGGAAATCCATGAAGGGAAACGGGGGTAGAATGTGGTTTCGACGTCAACGTGCCAATTCAGCATTACTCCTTGTTTTCTCATGTTACCACGTACTATCCGACACTTCGATGAATTCGGATTTCCTTGTAGTTGGTGGAGAAATATATGAACTGAGTCCAATGAATACGATATGCATTCCCTGTAACGAAAATGAAATTCCATTCCATATTTTTCGTGAATAGAAATCTTGGTGTATGGTACTCTTCAGCTTGAGAGTATTCAATTCAGAATGAAAATATTGCCACCTTACTACGGGTATAGGAGATGAAGAAATTTCTAGAAATCATGGCACAGAAATTTGTGGAAATTCTTGAATATTTGAGTTCTCGTTTTACGCTAGTGCTTGCCCTGCCTAGCTCTGTTTCGCAGTCAGTGCACTTATCTTTTTCCCGATCCAAATCCAATGGACATTCTCGTATAATATGGATCTTCTTCAAAGGCTATTGTGGTTTTATGAATCAATATCATTTTATCTCAGATAGCAGAAAATATAGTCTGTTTGAATTTCATGGAACGTAGATAAGTAGATTAAACCTTTCAAGTTTCTTCGAAATAACCATCTCGGTGAGGGTGAGTTGAAATTTTTTTTTAATCACTAATGAATGAAATAATGATGATAATATTTCTAACTAACTCTGTTTATTGGACTTTCATTCAAACATACGTCAACGTTTTTTGTCGAAGGAAAAATTACAATCCTTAAGATTATTAAAACGGAGTTGTAAACACCCCTAATAGAAACAATCTTTATCAATAAATATTGCTCTTGTGAATACCTTTGACTACTTTGCAATGGAAGCTTTGCTTCAAAAAGGCAGTGACTTGATAATATCTGATTATATCTATATTTTCTTTCAGAGCTATCATTTCTTGAGTTGCGAGTAATAAGACCATAAAGATAAAGATTTAACTTTCTTCAATCTCTCTAAAATATACGCCACATACGAAAAAAATTATTTTTTCGTTGACACCAATGGCGTTAAATGGCAAAACGCTACAAATTCCTCTTCATATAAAGTTTTTTTTGTTACTGGTATAACCGTTTCTGTTGCCGAATTCGCTTCTTCTATGATGCAATCTGGAAAAACGACCTCGTTGCCACCGCTCACCATTTTGTGGAACACTCATCAGAATTTCTTCGAGGACTTTTTTATTTTTTTGAGAATTGCAAACCATCAAATACGTACTGCAACCATCAATCGTTGCGATATTTTTTGAGCGCTCGTACTACTTTCACGAGGGTTATATCATTTCGTCACGATGTCTGTATTTTTCGAATTTTGAGCCGAAAATGATCTCAATCGACTATGTTCGACTCGACGAATGACGAATTAGTCGAAAAATTCGAGTCTGTCCTTTCAGCCGTCCGTCCGTAAGCACGATAACTCTCGAACGGAACAACCTGAAGACTTGAAATTTTCAGTGTGGGTTCAGTTCCTGAATGCCTCGGTTGAGTTCGTTAATGGGCCAAGTTCTACTAGGGGTTCCGTAAATATGGCCGTTCAAAGTTTTGTTCCTCTGATTTCTTGAAAAATACAGATTTGATCGAGATGAAATTTTGTACTCAAATGGAGAATGAGGTGCTCAAGCTACATGTGAAATTTTGTTCAGATCGCATGACCAGAACCATAGAAACCATAGAAAATTGTAACTTTTGAACTGAAACGCCTAGGGACTTGAAATTTTCAGGATAGGTGTGGATCTCGAATGTCGTGATCACGTGCATAGCACATTTATACTGGGGGTTCCGTAAATATGGTCGTTTGAAATTTAGTTTTCTTGATAATTTCAAAACTACGGATTCGATCGAGATAAAATTTTGTATTTTAATCGAGAATGATATATTATAGCAACATTTCGTCCAGATCGCATGACCAGAACCATTGAAACCATAGAAAATTATAACTTCCGAAGAGAAAGGCCTAGGAACTTGAAATTCTCAGGGTGGGTTTGGATGGCGAATGTCGCGGTCATGTTTATCAATGAGCAAAATTAGAATAGGGGTTCCGTGAATATGGCCATTCAAAATATTTTTTTCCTGATAGTTTCGACACTACTGATTGGATTGGAATGAAATTTCGCACCTAGCTGAGGAATAATGTACTCAAACGTGCGAAATTTTGTCCAGATCGCATCACCAAGGCCATAGATACCTCAAAAAATTCTAGCGAATTATCGAAAAAAAATTGGTCAGCTGAAGCACTGACATTAAGTCTGGAGTTTCGCCTAAGTTTCAGAATTTTTCTGACAGCTGTCGAAAATTCCTACAATTGATTTCTAAAACTGGAAAATGCGTATCTACCTACAAGGTGTATGTACGAGCGCTCAAAAGCTCCCGACTTCACGGCAGTGCTTTTCGTAATTTTTTGATCTCATTTCATAAAATGCATTTTGCTTTGGAAAGTGTTCATCATTTGAACCCTCATCAAAATGGGATAAAATTTTGTATCACGTGAGTTAAAAATGATTATTCATAAGAAGAAATCAATCGACTCGCTCTTCGGGCTCATGGGTTAAACTTTTTCCTCATGAATAAACATTCATTGAACTAACTTGTTGTATAAATGACTATTATTCTGCTGTATAAATGTCCATATGACTATGCACTTTTATGCTTATCATCATCACTCAGCCCTTTGCATTTATTGCTAGATATAGGCCTCCCCCAATCTTCTCCATCTTCTCCATAACACCCCGTCTTGAACCCTTCTCATTCGATTGCCCTCTATTACAATGCTTCTGCTATGTTTTGTTTCTATTCTGTTGTATCAATTCACCTTTATACTATAGCTTTCATGAAGTTACCATAAATGTTCGACAATATTACTAACTCAGTTGGGGAAAATTAGAGCTGAGCATCTATCGTTATACGAGGCGGAATGCAGATTTCTATTTGGTATATTATAGAATTCAAATCCCTTTAGGTCATCATTATCGGGAATGAAAGACAGTAGATTTTCTCGGTTTTTTTATTATGTTTTTGTTGAAGGTACTAATTGAGTTTGTACTCATTAAATCGGCGATTTCTCGCTGCTGTCTTTGTTTTTTTAATAAGATAACACAGCCAATTGATTGCTTTTTCGAAAGAATTGAGGTATTGACGCCAACCTCCCCAGTTGTGGAACGTTGATACTCTTGTATTTCGATTCTCGTACTTTCGTTGTATTTCGCGTTTTCAACGACACGTAGATAAATGTTCCTATCTAGAACGCCACCAATAAACGCCGAACAATCGAAGTTTTGGCAGCTTAATCGAAAGATCATATTTAATCCTTGAAATAGATCTTCCACGTCGTAGGAGAATACTTGAATTCTCAATGTCTCAGAGTCAATATCGCATTGTAACGATCCAAGCAACAAAATGTTATCGATGAACCGGAATATTAAAAGAAGTGGAAGGTGAACCGAAATTAATATTTCGAAAATATGAGTAAAGTGGTCAAGTACGTGTCAGACCACGCAAAGTGAAGCGTCTGTAGTGATAGCTACTAACAGAAAATAGCACATACCTCAAAAAATAATCAACATTTCTTATTCAATCAAACCCATTGTCGTTGAGATTGTTCCTTGAGTTCTGCTGGGTTGATTTTTTTCAGAATTTTTCAACCGATACTCGGAAGTTAGAGGGGAGGGGCCAGATTTTTTACTTATAACTCGCCAGTTGTAGTCTCAACGGAAGAAGTAATCTGGAAACATTTAGGTAGGTATATCATATTTGTAGACCTACCCAACGATATCACATACGACAATATGCTCTGAAATATACTAATTCTCGTCTTCGAGCACTCTCAACCTCTTATACCTGTTCGGTTTTTGAGGATTTCCCATATAAGAAGTACCGGCACCTTCACCAATTTGCAGCCGGGTGAAAAATTCCAACACGGGACTTGGTCGAAATTTCAGGGAACTTGGATTACCCGGCAACTCCGCCAACTTGCAACTGATGAAAGTCCTACGGATTCGACTTGTCGAAATTTCGGGTTCTCAACGGTGTTTACAGTTTGGACTCAGAAATCAGTCAACACCCAAATGATGAGCTTTAAAGACTAGTTGACGAATATCCCACAGAAGATGTGCTTAGGATACCAACCTATCCCAAAAGACCCAGAAATAAACGCCTTAGAAACAGAAATAGAGTAAACACAATTTCAAGAAGAGACTCTCCTATGAAAGTCATCGGTAACACAATAATCACACGACAAAGATCGTGAAAGAGATACGAACAAAAAGAGTCAAAAGGTTGATAGGGAATAAATTCCCGGGATCTAAAACAGCAGGTTAGATTTGGTTCGAGCAGGTCGTGCTTAATACGAATTCTCATACTGTTTTATCTATCAGAGATAGTTTGTCCTTGACGATTTTCCCTGACTAAACAAAAAAAAAGTCTAGTCACAACGAGACCTAAGAGAGTCGGGATATAAACAAACGAAAACAGATACGATCGCTGCATGTCGGACCGAAGTGTTTAGGTTGTATATTGTGTGCGGGTTTATTGTCTTTCCTCTCTTCTCGTTGTCAATTTCACTGTTCATTTTTGTCTATATTACCAATAATTTTTTTAAGTTTTATTTTTTTGTTTACTGTAATATTTTGTGTTCTGAGCGGCAATAGGTTTTTGCCATCGCTCTCAATTATAGTAAATAATAAATAATAATAATAATAACAAACAAACAGAAACTAAAAACAACGAACGGTTACTCTGAGAAGTGTCTAACATAGCAAAGCTTTGCTTCCTTACTGATCTAAGTATTGTTTGTGAATACAGGCGTTATCTTGTATTAGCATAAACAAATGAATATTTTTTCGATGAACATGAGCGATATCGGTTGCATTTCTATTTTAATCGAAACATCTCATGAATTAATCGTAAATGCATCAGTGATGAGAATACCATTGACGTGACGTCATTTGATGAAATTGAAAACAACGCTGATATAATCGATTAGATATTTCGATTAAAATAAAACCGTACCCTATATTTTGCCCTAATTCTTGTATATTCCAATTTGTCTTAAACAATTAGATTTAGAATTCGTATTCAAATTCTCGAGATTTGAAATTTGTACGTTCGAGGTTTTGAATGCGCCGTTCTTAAATAAGTGAAATCCACCGAAGCGAATCATGGATATTTCCATCTGATCCGGCCGAATTAAAACGCTGTAGTTATTTTTTAGAATTGTAAGGATCCGACGAGTATCACTAGAAGAATCAAAGAAAGTTTTTGATTTAAACAATCGCACAAAAGCTCCTGACTTCACGTCAGTGCCCTTCTCGAATATTTGCAGTAAAATTGTGTTTCTACTGAAAGTAACCTCGACCTGATATGAATCGATTTATTGATTCCTTATTATTATGATTTATAGTTGCAATTTTGAGAGAACGTAAACATTTAATGAAGGAAATAGGGTAAAAGGTACAGTTGTTGACACCCTATCAGTGATTGACACCCTCATTTTCATATTTGAATTATAAGAATTGGATGGAGGCCTTAAAAACATGGAGCTTTGAAAAAAATATTTCAATTTTTCGAGTTTGGACTGTTAGTATTAATTTGGGTTAGGTTTGCATTCCTAATTCACCATATATTTATCAATGTGCAGCGTGCTGACGATCATTGCAATTAGAAAAATACTGCCATTTTCTCAAGGTACTTAACTCAAGTTCATAACATTTTTTTAATTGTTCTAATTTTTGTCTGAAGCATAATTTTTGTTTGAATTATTGAAACTCTTCAATGAATACTTTTTCATAACTTAAAATCTATTTGGTTGAAGGTTTCGCGTTTTTTTGTGGGTGTCAATAATTGCCTTTGAAAATATGTGGATGAATAGTGATTGACATACTATGTCAATAACTGTCGTATTCAAATTTTGCAAAATTAGTCCGTATTGCCTACTATTCAGGCCTCAATTTCTCAATGAATACTGAAAAATGATTGAACTTTATCTAATTTTGTTCTAGATAGTAGTTGACACCAGTGTCAATCTCTGTGAATTTCCACGTGTCAATAACTATATTGCAAGTTCAACTAGTTCCTACTTCTTGTCCCTACCCCCTGAATCGATTTTCCACGCTTCATTCTCAACAACATGGCAAAAGCAAAAGAAGGAAGCAATTATAAGAAAAATTACACGGAGGATGCTATTATTTCTGCCTCATCAGCAGTAAAATCAGAAGGAATGTCCAGAAAACTTGCCTCCCAAACCTATGGCGTTCCTCGTTCTACAATAATTTTTTGGTTGAGTGGAAAACTTGTTGAAAAAATGAAAAGCACTGACGTGTAGTCAGGAGCTTTTGAGCGCTCGTTCATCTACCTAGTAGGTAGAATCTTCCTAAAAAAAATTTCTTCGAACATCTACTTTTGGTCATTGATAATTTTGTTCATTGATAAACGTGACCGCGATATTCGAGATCCACACCTACCCTGAAAATGTCTAGTCCCTAGGCCCCTGCGTTCGAAAGTTATTATTTTCTTCTGGTCATGCGATTTGGACAAATTTTGCATGTAACTTGAACACGTCATTCGCACCATCTGGGTGCGAAATTTCATCTCGATCGAATCAGTAGTTTAGAAGTAATTAGGAGATCAAAATTTCGAACGCCCATATTTACGGAACCCCTGATGGAATTCTGCTCATTAACGAAATCAACTACGGCAGTCGGAAACTGAAGCCACACTGAAAATTCAAAGTCTCTAGGTCGTTCCGTTCGAAAGTTATCGTGCTTACGGCAAGATTCGAAAAATACAGACATCTTGACGAAATGATGTAGCCCTGGTGTAAGTCCAACGAGCGCTCAACAAATCACGGACCTTGCCCTGTATTAACCTATGAAGAAGATCTCAAATTATTTGATAGAATAGAGGGGTGTGCCAAAAAAAATTAAAAAAAAATTATTTCAAACATAAAGCTTGATGATGAAATTCATGAAGAATCCTTTATACAGTCATGAAACAGTCCAATATGGACATGGATTGTACATCTGAAGACACAATCTGTGATAACAATGAAAACCAAGTTGCTATAAACGGCTACTGGAGAACCAACTGCCAGGGCTTGTGTCCTATTTGCAAAAAGAATTTGGATTTAAATGGTATTGAATAATTAAATGCATTTCCTGTGCATGAAAATTCTATGTTTAATGTTTATTGAAATATGTCTTCATAGAGAAGGTTTCCATTTCGAATATTTTTCAATGAAAAACTTATAAATAAATCTTATAATGAACGATCCATTACTATGTATTATACCTATCCACATCCTTGTTCAGCTGATTGAAAATATGAGAGACAACAGTATGTCAATAACTGTATCCGGTGGTGTCAACAATAGATTTTACAGTGTCAATCACTGAAAATTGACACATGATGTTAACGATGTGTTTTAAAGCTTCTTCTGAAAAGGTTTTTCCACTTTCGGTTGTTAATTTGAATCGAGTATAAACCAACACATAACCTCGAAAAAGAAATATTTTCATTTCATACCCAAATAACAGATTATTTATATTCTATTGGGACAGTTGGCTTAAGGTGTCAATAACTGTAGTGTTTACCCTATTCGTGCTGTGTGAATTTTCCAGGATTCCAAATAATATCAACGAATTATTCATTTAGTGAATCTTCTGAACCATGACTCGTAGCCATGTTAAACAGACAAGCCAGAAAATGAACTTGGCCTCTTAAGCCATAAATCAAAATTCGTTACACACTGTTAATCGCGCCGGATTGCTAGCTGATATTTCGAACGAGCTTGCCCAGTCTATAAATTTCGTAGCCTCGCTCGAACAAATGTGTATCTTCCATGAACTCAAACTAATTTCAATAATGTATTCGCCTCAGAACCGGGGTGCAGAAAATTTGATGTTTGTTCGCATCAAATACCATAATCATATTGGATTATTGATGGCCTCCGACACTCTACCACTTCAAATTAATGAATTAATCGTGAAACTGACGGCAAGTTTCATTTGTCTTTTTGTGTTATAATAGTCCAGCAATTCGAACGATGGGGGGGGGTTCATAATGACACATTTTCTGATCATTGATTACAAACTTTCAAGTACAATAAAGAAATCTGCGATTATCACACCTGCGGGTCTCACACCTCTACCTCTCACATGCTTCACCACAAATTTCTGCAGAAAGAAAGACTAAGTAAGGGATCCCTCAACCTATACCATTAGACGTCTTAGGGTTAGCCTCGTTTGGCTGACCCGTGGACATCTAACCGAAACTACCAGATGTTTTAATCATCGCAAAATTGTTTTAAATATTATTCTTCTTGTCGATCAATCAGTGGGGCAGCTGGTGACTTGATATTTCCAATGGATTCCTAAAGGGCTGATGCCCCTCGAACCAGCTACCATCTTGGTAGCCTTCAACCGTCAGATGATTTGAATTGGCTTTTCTTTTCGATTAGCTCTAGCAGTCCTGATTATGGCTACTCATATAGCTTTCTGCGTCTGGATATGAAAGGCTCTTCATAACATATGTAGTTTACTATTCTGCCTGGCGAAACCTATATGAAACTTGGCCTGGCCTGGCCTGGCCTGGCCCACTATAGTCTTCATGGACTTCCTATCTTTATTAAGTAGGTCTGTTGTAAAGTTGCAAAGTGATCCTTCAGCTGGACTGCAATGGTTCTTCATCAATTCTCCAATTTTATTTTATGACTGCTATTCCACATCGTGGCCATCGAAAGTCATCGACGAGCATTATTTGACGGCACTCTCATTCCTCTGATGGCATCTGTGTTCTGGAACCCATGCCATTTGTCACTTTGCTGTGCTTGGTCCATTCGTTTAATGCCTAAGGCAGTGCCACACAAGTTTGAAGTTAATCTGTGGCATTAAGTGATTTCAGTGCTGCCTTCCCTTCTTTGATCTATCTTGGCGATACAGCTGTGTATTGCTGCTACTTCAACTTGGAATACTGTAGTATGATTTGTAGAAGTAACAGGGATCCGAATCATAGGTTTTTGCTCGTATAATCCAGTTCTGACATCTTCAAATGTGTTCGAATCTGTATGATGGGCATTTATCTTTCCAGTGGTCTCTTTCTGGTATAACTACCACATCGATATTTACGAAACGATAATAAGTGAGTCGGTAGGTTCCCGGGTAATAGTAGCTGCACTCATTTTCTCCTGCAGGATATTATTCAATAATATCTTCCATACTGACATCAATCTGTACGTAGCAGATCAAGCCTCTCTTTGTATGAAAATGTGTAGGTAGGGGAATGTCACGTACCTTAAGAAGTTTGTACCTTTGGACACCATAAATATCGGAACACTGCGTCAGTTTAGAATTATTCTGACTGCACTCCCCACTAAAACCGAAAATACTGTACGTTTGCGTCTGTCATTTTGTTGATGTTGTAGCTCAAAGTCACAGCAAGGATTTCAGAGCGAAAGGTAAATATTTTCGTAAAGTCAATCAGAATAAATGGTCAAGAATTACAATATATTTTGGCTAACCATAAATATGGAAAGTATATCGATTAAAGAATTATTTCTTTGCCGTAGTTTGCAGCAAGTCATAACCGACAAATGTTCATTAGATATTTTTCTCTCGACGTTTCATGTACCTTTGGAAACAGACATGCTTGTACCTCTGGCCGTATCCGAAGGTACATGTTCAGCTAGAATTATGGCTCATATTGTATTTACCGTTTCTTTCGATGACTACATGTCCTTATTTTACCGAACTTTAAAAGATGATGACTGAAATGCTAGTATGTAAGAACCCATATATTATTTGTCTGTTAGTGTTCCGTGTTATGAGCAATTAACTATTTTACTTTGAATATACAATTGTTATCTCATTTTTGAAATATTATAGCGTATAGTATAGTCTATCCAAAGGTACAATATCAATCCAAAGGTACGGACTGTGTCGTCCACATGTACAAATCTGTATTGTAACTTTGGACAAAATGCATCTTTTTTGTAAAAGCAACATTTCTTGTAAAATAGTGTATAGTATTACATTCATTAATGTTATAAAGTTCAATATTCAAAACAACCTAGCCAAGGGAGTTGATTTTAGTACTCACAGTTTTCCAAAATAATCGAGAAATTTGTTTTTTCGAATGTCCGAAGGTACACGTCTTTCCTCTACAAATAATAGAAGTGGAAGACAAGAAAGTATCCCAACTCTATTTTTGGCTGAGACATTTACCAACTTTAACCCGGTGAAAGAAGTGTGAATACCGTATTCACCTACATTGGTCCATATTTTGCATATTGTTCATTCTCAGTATGACAAACACTGTTATTTCGGCTTTATATATTTCAAAAGATGGAATCACTGACTTATTATTGAATATTTATTTATGCATTTATTGAAGATAAGGGTTGAGATTGGACCTATACACACAAAAACTGAAAATATACTCCCAGAAGTAAACATTCTGTGAAATTGAAAATGAAAATAATGAATATACAATAAAATAAACGTAGGTGTCATTCAAACAGTCTGTTCTTTATCAGAAAACCACAATTTACCTTTCACGCGAAACAACTGAAATGATTAATTTCTACATAATTCATTCCCTACATGCCTTCTTTATGAACACACAAAATTTCTGCAGAATATAGTAAATAGTTTTTGTGATAGGAAGTTTTGAAAATAATATTTCGAAAATCTTCTAGTGATGCGATCCTCGCGAAATTTCTCACGAACCTTTGGGTCGCTATTTTACAACTAACTACAGAGTTAATATTCGATAATATCGGTATTTTGCGAATTTTCCAGAAAAAAACTATTGAAGATGTTTATATCCACGGAACCTTCTGGCGGATTTGGCTCATTAATGACCTTGACCAACGCATTCAGACCTCGAACGTACCCTGAAATTTTGAAAAATCTAAGCTTCCTCTTTTGAGTGTTATCGTGTTTACGGCCGGACAGACGGGCAGAATTGAATTTGACCAAGAATTCTTTATCTGCGAGTTCGACCAGCTCGAAATTCGGTTATCACACACATTTGGGCAAAATGATAACGCTCTTGTTCATACACTTGGGTGCAATGAAATCGGCCCACCTTAAATTCGACCCAATTTCAAATGATTATTTCTCGGAATCCGCTAGTCGGATTTTGATAATTTTTTTTTAAATTGTAGGTCAACCGTCGATGATAATGTTGTGTTAAGATACTTTTGTTTGCAATTGAATTTCAGCATATACGGAGTGCAAGATTGAAAAGAAAATTTATTCCTCAACTTTGACATACCCTGTGGATAAGAGGAACAGCAGCAACAAATGCCAAATGGAATCGGACTGAAGTGCCATCTGTTCTGGTCGTTTTGTTCTCTCAATCATGTATTTATCTCTATTATTACGGAAATTACAGTGTTTCGAAACTGAGCTGATACCTGGAAGCCCAGTGAAAAAACATTGAAAACAACAGGTTTTTCCTGAAACTAGAGTATTTTAATAGCGGGTATGACCTCCCCTCGCCCTAATAACATCCCGCATACGATTAGGCATACTTCTAATAAAATTCACTATTGTTTCTTGTGGGATGTTTCGCCACTCTTTCTCTACTGCAACACAAAGCTCCGGGATCGACGCTGGAAAAGGCTCGTAGTACTCTTCGTTTTAGTTCATTCCACAAATTCTCAATGGGGTTTAGGTCAGGACTGCACGGTGGCCACACCATAACTCGAAAGTCGACTGCTGTAATGTAGTCTCTGACAATTCTCGAAGAATGTGTAATTCTTGTTTGAAAGTTTACCCCAAGGCAGAAATAATAGAGATAAACACATGATTAAAAAAACAAAAGAACCAGAAAAGATGGGACTTCAGTTTGACCCTATTTGCCATTCGTTGCTGCGCCTCCTTGTATCCAAAGGGTGTGTCAAAGTTGAAGGAAAAATCTTCTTACCAATCTTGCACCTTGTATATACTGAAATTAAAAAGTAGACAAAATATCTTAAGATAACATTTTTATCGAAGGTTTAACCTAAAATTGAAAAAAAGAACATCAATATCCGACTAGCGGCTCGCGAGATATCCATGTTTGAAATTGTGTCAAATTTAAGGTGGGCCGATTTTATTGCTCCCAAGTGTAGATACAAGCGCGCAAAAAAGTTAAGTTTATCACATCGAACCAATAAAGTACAAAGGCTATCATTGAAAATAAATCAATTTTGAAATGTATTCCCTCTTTACCTTAAGTATATTATATCTAAATTGTTGTCCACAACAAAATTTCAAGCTACGTACACCTCTATATTTTTTGATGGATATACGTATGCATATTTTACGTCAATTCAATACTACTAGCAGTATGCTTCTAGTTCAATTGGTCATATTGACCCTTCATTTTTATAGCCCTTCCATCAATATCGGAGAGATCCACGGTGACATCTTTTTTCATAAATGTACGTAGTTGACTGTCGCGTAAAACAATTTTCATGTAGATAGTAAATGCAGGTGGTTCTGTGAACACGTATTCGTTCTGTCATTTTTATGATTGGTTTTAGTGTCAATTCTCCCTACGGACTATTAAGCCTCATGATATAATAGGTCATGTATTTGGTAAGAGTCGAAGGGGAGCTAGCCGACAGCGTAGTGTGGCTCTTTTTACAGCATCGGCCATAAACGTTGCACGTAAATGTACCTTATATTTTGCTCGTTCGGTTTGTTTCCGTTCCGATGTCCTTTCGCCATTAAGTGAATTAAAGAAGGGTTCAGCTTACCCCGTCTTCCATCGCAGAGTGTAGTCGTATCGAAAATATACTGCTCCACAAAAGATGGAAGTTTTGAGACTGTTTCAAAAGTTTCCATTTTTTCACACCAGATTTTTCAATATGAGGAATATGAATCTTTAATACTTATGTAACACATTCATTGCTCTATTCATTGCTCTATAGATTTCACAGTTCCAGGTGAATATTTATTTTTAGTATTTGTAGCACAAAATCTGTCTATTCAAAAAATTGAAAAAATTCAGTTCAGTAGAAAGTATGGCCTCCTCGAACATCAACCGCAGCCTAACAACGCATTTGCATACTTTCGGTCAGATTTTTTTAAGTAGCCTTGACCAATTTCTCTCCAGAGTTGCGTTAATATCCGTCTGAGTTCTTGAGTGTTCTTTGTAGCTGAACCCAAGCGTCACAGGGCCAAATGCGGAATACCATGGAATTTCAGAGCATTATCGTCCAAAAATAAAAAAAAAATGGGATGCAGCATGATTCAAAGGGATAATTTTGTCAATGTATTGCTCTATGAAAATCGCGCATTCATGGTAGCATCAAGCACCAACAATTCTGTACGTCCACTGAAACAAATGCTTTACCAAAGAGTAACTGTACCAACTCTGGCTCTCTACGGGTAGAAACATCTAGAAGAAGGAGTTGTAGATCTCGGGCGTCCACTACTCGGCCTTTCGGTCACGTTTCCAGTTTCTCGATATCGATGGACGAACCGAGAAACTACGCTTTGACTAACTTAAAAGAAATTCGCAACATCTCTCTGATTACGTCCCGCCTCGATCATACCAATAGCCGTGTTGGCTTCATCCGCACTAAGTTTACGTATTTCAAAACAAATTTTCAGATTTTGAATCAAAGTTGATTGTAAGAACGTAGAATAACTGATCCAAAATTCTTAGAAACGCAAACGACAAACGCAAACGACTTGCCTGGACCTGAACAAGGTATCAAACGAAGAGGAAAAAGACCATTCAGATATAAGAGAGTAAACATTTAGTTTTTCATAAATATAACACTTGGTGGACAATAATCGGCAACTTTTGGAACAGTCACAAAATTGCTGAACTGCCTCAACTTTTGTGGAGCAGTATATACCAGGCTTGACCTGACTCACAGTTGACGCTCTTTAACAATTTTGAGTCACCGAATTGAATGCTTCATAAAATGAAATTCATCGATGTTTTAATTTCTGAGTTATTGAGTGTATTTATTATGCCGCTCAATTTTCTGTACTGTTGTGTTTATAATTTATGAATATGGGTGTATGAAATTGGAACCTTGTTTTATTCATACATTATCAGTGAAAATTTCTAGAAAACGGTTAGGGGAATATATCGAAATATATGTCTAGAATTAATGATAAATATTCCTACATGTTATTCATTCCTTCATCATTGGACATTATCCACACTATAAATCAAACCCAACCAGGAAAATCTTTTTATATCGGGACTATCCACATATCCCACCTTATCAACATCATAATATCGTTATCATTAATCCTTTGTGCAAATAATGAAGCGAAAATCGACGAAGGAAAAGATTACTGTAAAAAATGCGACCATTTGTGAAGTCGGTGATTTTCCAAAGGCTATAACAATACGGGATAAATACCTCTGCTTTATGACGAGCCTTTTCGGTAGTGACTTCGAACCGGAGGAACAATGGGCTTGAACTGAGTCGGAGGGTAACAAAATGCTTTTAATCCGGCATATAAACCACAATTGTATTCTGTGCGGGAAATGAAAAGTTCCCTTTCGCATCCAGGAACTGGAGGTTATCTTTTCTGACCAATAACATAGAAAATAAAATGATGATATATCGAGATTCGCTCAAATGGAACGGTACCTCTTTGATTATTTCTGTAATTTATTACCCATGAAGCTGCTGATAATTTTGGTATATAAATATCACGAAAAGTTGGTCAAATATGACACAACTATTGTTGCAGTATAACGTTATTTCGACCAATCCGAACGAAATAGTGATTATTCGCCGCGCAATTGCAAATTCTCGTGAGTCGTGGAATACAATAAAAAAAATTACGAAAAGCACTGCCGTGGAGGCAGGAGCTTTTGAGCGCTCGTACATGCACCTTGTGGGTAGATTCGCATTTTCCAGTTTTGGAAACCAATTGAGGAAATCTTTGACAGCTGTCAAACAAATTTTCAACCAAATCAAGACTTCAAGTCGGTGCTTTAGGTGACCAATTTTTTTTTCGATAATTCGCAAAAATTTTCTACGGTATCTATGGTCTTGGTGATGCGATCTGGACAAAATTTCGCACGTAGTTTGAATACATTATTCCTCAGCTAGTTGCAAAATTTCATTCCAATCAAATCGGTAGTTTCGAAATTATCAGGAACAGAATATTTTGAACGGCCATATTTACGAAACCCCTAGTCTAATTTTGCTCATTGATGAACGTGACCGTGAAATTCGCGATCCAAACCCACCCTGAAAATTTCAAATTTCTAGGCCTTTTCCTTCGGAAGTTATAATTTTCTATGGTTTCTATGGTTCTGGTCATGCGATCTAGACAAAATGTTGCTTTAATAAGTCATTCTCGTTTAAAATACAAAATTTTATCTCGATCGAATCCGTAGTTTCGAAATTATCGAGAAAACAAAATTTCAAACGACCGTATTTACGGAACCCCTCATTGATGAACGTGAACGCCACATTTCAGATCTGCACCTATCCTAGTCCCTAGGCCCTAGTCCCTAGGCCTTTCCGTTCGAAAGTTATGGTTTTCTATGGTTTCTATGGTTCTGGTCATGCGATCTAGAGAAATGTAGCTTGAATATATCATTCTCCATGAGTATACTAAATTTCGTCACGATCGAATCTGTAGTTTGGAAATTATCAAGAAAACTAAATTTCAAACGACCATATTTACGGAACCCCTTGTATAATTTTGCTCATAGATGAAAGTGATCACGACAATCGAGATCTACACCTATGCTGAAAATTTTCAAGTCCCTAGGCGTTTCCGTTCAAAAGTTACAATTTTCCATGGTTTCTACGGTTCTGGTGATGCGAGCTGAACAAAATTTTGCATGTAGCTTGAACACCTCATTTTCCATTACACTGCAAAATTTCATCTCGATCGAACCTGTAGTTTCAAAGTAATCAGGAAAACAAAATTTTGAACGGCCATATTTACGGAACCCCTGGTGGAATTTCACCCATTAACAAACTTAACCGAGGCATTTGAGATCTGAACATACACTGAAAATTTTAAGTCTCTAGGTTGATCCGTTCGAGAGTTATTGTGCTTACGGACGGACGGCCGGACGGACAGACTTGAATTTTCCGACGGATTCGTCATCAGTGAGTCGAACATAGTCGATTGAGACCATTTTCGGCTCAAAATTCGAAAAATACAGACATCGTGACGAAATGATATAGCCCTCGTGTAGGTAGTACGAGCGCTCAAAAATGTAGCTTGAATATATCATTTTCCATTAAAATACAAATTTTCGTCACGACCAAATCCGTAGTTTCGAAATGATCAAGAAAAATAAATTTCAAACGACCATATTTACGGCACCCCTAGTCTAATTTTGCCCGTTGATAAACGTGAATGCCACATTCGAGATCCCACCTATCCTGAAAATTCCAAGTCTCTAGGCCTTTCCATTACAAAGTTATAATTTTCTATGGTTTCTATGGTTAGGGTCATGTGATCTAGACAAAATTGCATGTAGCTTGAACACGTCATTCTCCATCAACAAAATTTCGAGCGTCCATATTTACGGAACCCTTGGGCGAATTTTGCCCAATAACGAACTTGACCGCGGCATTTGAGATTCGAACCTAACCTGGACAATTTCAAGTTTCTAGGTCGTTCTGTTCGAGAGTTATCGTGTTTACAGACGGCCGAACGGACAAACAGACTCGAATTTTTCGAAGAATTCTTCATCAGCGAATAGAACTCTGTCGATTGAGGCCATTTCCGGCTAAAAATTCGAAAAATACAGACATCGTGACGAAATGATATAGCCCTCGTGTAAGAATTACGAGCGCTCAATAAGTGCCTGATGAGTATAGTTCAATGAATTGAAAAGACAAGAAGTAGAAGGAATCCATTTTATCAATGAAATGAGATAATAAGCCTAACTAGAGAGAGTTTGGAGAATATAGTGTGGAAGGATTTTTTTTGGTTTTGAAGATTTGGAAGAAGTATTTCTAGAGAAAAACTTCCATACTAGTTATTTTCTGAGCTGAAATGCTGTCAAGAAAGACACCATATCATTTTCACAAAGAGCTGATAAAATGTGCTGTTAAAACAGAATAAGCCATAATTGATTTCAAACGTATCAATAGAGGCAGTTTCGATACATACCCTCCAAAGAAAAAACGTGTATAATAGTTACAGTAAATTCAGCTATGGAGTAGACCTTATTCTGGATCAGTAAATAATTAATAAGTTGATATCGTGACTGGCTGCAATAATGCTGATTCAATATTAGTCGATGGTCGTCGTAAGGTTCGATATCTCATTATTCCAAGTGAAAATGGAAAACAGAGAAGGTAATTTGACTGTACGAACGCGACTTGAATAAATGTAAAATGTTGAATTGTAATTCACTTCGTGGTCCCATCTTTTGAGAAAAATATTTGTAAGTAAATAACTAATATAACGAATATGTATATAAATAAACATGTTTAGTTTGATGTTTATATGGATGGAAATATGATAATATAATAATAATTAATAAATCCTCAAGGGGTCCTCAAGTGAACGAAGCGAAGACAGACAATCATCTGATGGAAAAAGTAGCAGGGCGCAGCCTCGGAATGGTAGGGATGAGACCAATGAAACAAAAGAAGTACAGCCGCGATATAATTTAAGACGAAGATAAACAGAGTCTAAATAAAACCACAAATCAGTATAGCACGCATTCTTGAAGAAGACACATTGAGATTGTAGTCGAAAAGTTGAAATAAAGTCGGAGTTTTATATTACGATTATTTCTACACGGAATATAATCCCAAAAATGAATCTTTATCATAAATATACATGTTTATACTTCTGAGTAAGAGTATTACAAAGTTTTAAAAATCGAACAATAATAATGAACCGAAAATATGATAATTTCATTCCATTTTTTTATTCATACATTTCGATAACAATTAACGTCAGCTCAAACCGTTCCTCCAGATACCTTCTCAATAGTCTCTTTATCAACTGTTTATTTCCCTATTTAGTGTTTTATCAGATTCAACTATACTCAAAACATAAATTGTGAAAATTTGATTAGGGGTCGACATTTTTGAGCGTACGTTCTACTTACACGCGGGCTATATCATTTCTTCACGATTTCTGTATTTTTCGAATTTGAGCCGAAAATGGTATCAATCGACCAATCGACAAGGTTCGACGGACTGATGACAAATCAGTCGAAAAACTCGAGTCTGTCCATCCGTCCGGCAGTATACACGATAATTCTCGAACGGAACGACCTAGAAACTTGAAAATTTCAGGGTAGGTTTTGAATTTTGAATGCCGCAGTTGCGTTCGTTATTCGGCAAAATTCGACCAGCGGTTCCGTTAAAAAGGGCCTTTCGGAATTTTGTCCTCCTGATAACTTCGGAATTTTGCAATCAGAGGGAGAATGACGTGTTCAAGCTAAACGCAAAATTTTGTCCAGATCGCATGACCAGAACCATAGAAACCATAGAAACCATAGAAAATTATAACTTTGTAACGAAAAGGCCTAGGGAGTTGAAATTTTAAGGGTAGGTTTGGATATCGAATGTCGCGGTCACTTTATCATTGAGCAAAATAAGACTAGGGGTTTCGTGAATATGGCCGTTATAATTTCGAAACTACTGATTGGATTGAAATGAAATTTTGCACATAGATGAAGAATAATGCATTCAAACTTCGTGCGGAATTTTGTCCAAGGGCCTATTGCAACTAACTACTCTGCAACTTTTTACTTTGTATTTTGCATTTTTCAAATTAATTGCGCTGCACGAAAAGCATCCAGAATTGAAAATTGCAAAGTGAAAAGTCGAGTGCATAGTGAAAAGCACTTCGCAGAAATGAAAAAAAAAAGTATTGGGGGAAATTTTGTGCAACAGAATTAATTTTCGCAAAATTTGACAAAATGCAAAGTGCAAAGTGAAAAGTCGCGAAGGATTTTGGTTCAATAGGCCGGCCCCTGATCGCATTACCAAGACCATAGAGACCGTAGAAAATTCTAGCGAATCAATTTTTTTGACAGCTGTCAAAAATGTCTTCAATTGGTTTCTAAAACTGGAAAATGCGAATCTACCTGCAAGGTGGATGAACGAGCGCTCAAAAACTCCTGACTTCACGGCAGTGCTTTTTATAATTCACCAGCCCAATTCATTTTCGACCAAACACATTTGAGTTCCTCAAATCCAAAGCATATCATCTCCATCGATACCTACGAAGAAACGAAGGAAAACAATTCCAGAATTTTTATATGAATTCCTTCAAATCATTCGTATTGGATTTTCTCTGTAGTCCTAGCAGATTCGTCAATGTTGGCAACCCTGAGAGAGAGATGAAACTTGGGAAGAATATTCCCATTTGAAAATAAATTGAAAAGCAAAAGGGAGTACTGTCTACTTGAATTCCATTATTTCTCGTCGTCTTACACAAGAGACTCGTTTATAATCTCATTTAGGACAGGAAAGTTCATTTTTACACGCTAATGGAAGGTTTAATATTTCTTCGACGATACCCCTAGAGAAGAATTAGTCCTTGTACTTTTTGCCTTTCTGCATTTCTTTCGAACACAATGAATTCTTACGAGGAGTAAAGGCCTGAAGGAATGATATTATTCAATTCATTCGCTGGATTAATCATAAATAATTCGGGGAAGTCCATTTGAAAGCGAATAAATTGTCTTTCTTTCTTGTGTTTGTATTACTATTGATATTTTTATTAACATTCAACTCAATTGAGGTCGATTTATATCGGAACTCCTCCCAATGAGCTGTGCTAGATCTCTAGATAAGACATTCTTGGGTCGATATAACACGGGGTTTTGCATGTTGCAGGAATTTATATTATTTGAAAGAATAATTCCTAAATTTCGCAATGCCCGAAATACTTGGAAGTTGTTCAGTTTGTTGTTCTAGGGGGGAAAAGTTGTCAACATTTTGATACTGGGGAAATTAACGAGCTATTGGGAGCATGGCTTCAAAGTTGAATCGATTCGATTCATTTGCATCATACCAACACACAATTTGAATTCTTTGATTTTGTTTTATTTTTTGAGAATCGAATTTTTATTCTTCGTATACATTGTTGAGGTCTATTTTCATTACCAAGACGCAAACTGCCATTATGTATCATCGATCATCAATTGCAATGAAGAAAATAAGCGAAGCAATGAAAGGTTTTACTTAATACTCTGTCAACTCCGAGAGCATAGCCTACCAAGAAGTTCACTAATGTGAATATATTCCCGCTTGCACATGAATAACTTAATGGAAAATAAGAAGAGAACCTTCTTCTTGATAATCCGATTCAATCTCATAAAACTCTAGATAAATTCTTTCTCCTGGGGTCATGCTACTGCTCTTGCTTTCCGCCACACAGTCGAGTTCTTATTTCTAATTTCCCTTGTGCTTGGATTTCGCTGTGATATACACTTTTATTGGGTGTGACGTAATTGCTTTACCTTTTCCTATCAGAGATTCATTACAAGCGATACTGCAGCGCTATTTTTGTCTTGCTCCTCTTGTTGGAATGCTGTTCATGACGTTTTTCAATTAAATATTCAGATAATAATTGAACTGAAAAACAGTGAACCTGTTGAGCAGGGGTTTTTCAAAGTGAATAAGGACAATTTGGGTTTCCAACTAAATGACATCAGAAGCTGATGGATAAGATCACAGAAATTAGAATGATATAACGGCTGTTTATCTGAAATTATCAAATTGAGTAAAGAAATTGAAAAAATTTTACTGGATTAACTAATAACAAGTCGAAAAACAATTCATGTACTCCGAGACCACCAAATGTATCATTTGCAACTGTAGACCGATTTGGATCCATATCAGAAATCGTCAGTTCAGTTAGGAAAATGACAAATTCGATGTGAGAAACAGAAAACCTTTAAAACATAAGGCAACAGTGATCGGAGAAAATTTCCCAAATTACGCCACCTGTCCGTTCCAAAAGCGGTTCATGACCTACAGATATTCGAGACAGTTGTTTTTGTAACGGACAGGTGGGGTGATTTGGGAAATTTTCTCCGGTCACCGTTGCCATATGTTTTAAAGGTTTTCTGTGTCTCACATCGAACAAAGAAGGTGCTGAATAGTCAAATTTTTTCCATCGTTAGAGATTAATTATGAAGAATCATTTGAAGTAGTAGTTGATGGAAACTTCTACATTACTGCTCTAAGAAAATTCCATATTTTCTGTTGAAAATGAAAGCATTCGGTCGATATTGAAGTCGAACAGAGCTTTGTGGAGCTTCTTCCATCATTTCTTGAGAACTATCAATAAGTTGGAGCAATGCTCCTCTTTTTATCTTGAGGCTGAATAATTCTCCAGATTGTGAGGAAGACATTGTTATCTCATCTTCTGGAGGAGTTTCAGCATCTCATATTTCATCAACTTTCATTTTATCTTCAATTATTCTCTCAATCTCATATCTCATATTATTCTGCATCTTTCTTACTCTCACTCACATCAGAGAGCCATAATAATGTTTGCTTGCTTTCGTTTAGATGAAGAATTCTCATTTAATCGACACTTTCTATTGAGGCTAAGAATTAAACTTGCCTTTATTTCATACGCAAAGCAAAACATATGCGAAGCATTCGATGTAGTTGATCACAATTCACTCTGCCCTATTTAGACTCTACACGATCAATTTATAACTATTTCATGAGAAATGATGGTCTGTTAAGTAATCTTATTCACGAAAGAAAGAAGCTTTCATTGCTTCATGGCTTTATGGGTCGAAAACGGCTTTACTTCCGCAGATGTGATTGCCGATATATCGAATTTTTTGACTTATCTGACTGAAGTGGTACATATCCCATTAAGAGGTTAAATCAATCTATTTCCGCTCAAAACGAATAAACAAAGGAGCAACAACATAATTTGAAGCGACTTTTCTCTAAAGTAAAGTACTCTATCTACTCCGATTGAATAATATAGTCATTACTCAACTACTTTCGATCGAGTAATGGTATATGTAAACAAACACCGTGAGTGTTCTCCCACTCACTCACTCCTATAACTCCCCTGTGTGATTGGCCGTAAGGGAACAGTCCATTATTATTATTGAGGGGAGGTCACTTGAATAATTTTGACGTTTAATCAAATTGAGTTGATACCTAATTATTATTGTGGATATTTCGCTGAAAAATACATGTACATCTTCAGAAATAAGACAATCAGCTAATGTTACCATACAGAATTTATTGCCCGAAAAATACCAAAACAAATATAAAGGTGTATAAAACAATCTTCAAGATTGGTGTAGCAGTAAGAATATCAAGTCATTGTTTACAGAGAATGTTCTTTTGGCATATTTTAGTGAACTTAGCACTAAATATGAAGCATCGCCCCTGTAGACTTTCTACTCCATGCTAAGAAGCACAATCAACATAAATAATGCATGGTTATATGTAACTATTAAGATTTTTAAATGAAGTTCTTTCTCGGTACTTGTATCTTAGTATTTATTGTTACAATCGTAAATAAAGTATAGTATTCAACTTGCGGTAATGGTCATAACTCACTTGATGAATTACAGCACTCGCCTCCGGCTCGTGCTGCAAACTCCATCTGCGTGAGTTATGACCGGTTATGACCTACATTACCGCTCGTTAAATAATATACTTTTATCACATTTGAAGGAGACGTCTCAGCAGTAATTACATTTGGCAACTCAATTATTAATCTTCTTGAACGCTTCGAAGAATTTCGTAATCCTCATCATTGAAAATAAAGATAACACACACAACGATTTCCTTTTTACCTATGTACTTGAAGAATGCGGATCAGTCAAATCATCTTGATTCTTCAATGAACCGTGGAATAAGGTACATGTGCACATTTGTTTGGTTGAAAATTGAAATATTCTATCTATAGAATTCGAATTTTCCAATGGTATACTATCAGATGTCGAAGCTTACATTCCTCAGACTGAAAGACTTTAGGTGTCGGCCCATTTCGAAAATTGTTATAGCCGTTTCTCCCATAATCTGAACTTAATCCGGGAATCGTAACCAGAATACGTCTAACTATCCTTATAGTCCTCAAATTATTTGAGCCCAATTACTATTCAAATTTCGAGCTTTCGACATTTCAATACCGGGCATTAAGTCACCGAATCGGGTACCGATTAGGTCAGCCAAAACGGAAGACGTGACACAGAGATAAGATTATAGAACAAGCCGCAATTAGGGAGAGAGCCAGGCATTCTAATTGCCAGGCAGCAACCGTGAGCGTGATCCTGAAACTAGGATTTCTACTCGCCATTTCTTTTATAAGTTACTCATGGCTGGAGCGAAAATTCGAAACTAGATTTCTTGGTGCCCCGAAAAATCCCGCAACTGTAATGGCACATCCCCATAGTTTTCCTAGACTCAAAATAACCCATCTTTTTTATATATTCGAGACCCTGAAAACATACTGCTGTTCGATGGACAATAAAACAGCATTAAAATCAGGAATGGCAGAATAAGTTTTCAAGAAATCTGCTCCATCCATGAAAAAAATAATAAATATAACTAGCTTAAAAATCTTGTACTATGCATTGGTGGAACACTTTGTTGGGGTACAGCGTTACCAACTTATATGAGGAGATTGGAAGTTTTGCAAAGACGCATTATAAAACTAATGTATTTTAAAGAGTTTACATACTCCTCAGATAGACTTTACGAAGAATCAAAACTACTTGACCCAAGACATTTGTATGTGTATAATGTAATGGTATTTATAAATAAGAATAGAGGAGTTATTGATAGAGTGAGTCATCAATATGGAACAAGGACAGCTAGGCAGGATACAGGAGTACACAGGATGAAAAAATCTATCGGTCAGCGATGTGTAAGACAACGCCCTCCCCAGTACATACAAGACGCATGTGATGCAGGTGAATTCGGCTCAGATGATGAAAAAACTGAGCAAGACTTATATCGGTTCGGCAGATAGACGGATCATCCACTCACTTGTTGTTAGTCATGGTGTGTGATATTGTGCACTAGATCCATGTGATCATGACTTTTCATAGAAGGATTCGTGTATTTATTGTTCACTTTTTTGTTGTTGTGCATTTTAAAAATATTGCAAAGTACTGCCCACGCACAAGTGTAAACATTTGTGGGAAACAAAAACGTTTATTTATTTAGGAGTATAAAACAGGTTATTTTTATTCATAGTTAAAATTTAGTTTTCTTTATGGTCTATATCAACTATGGCATATTGTAATTTGATTTATTGTGGTGAATAAACGATATTATTATTATTATTATTATTATTATTATTATCGAAAACAACTAGGTCATAGAAACACAAATATTAGTGAAGATCGTCCAAATGAGGTTGGTACGACGGAACACTGAAAAAAAATTACGAAAAGCACTGCCGTGAAGGCAGGAGCTTTTAAGCGCTCGTACATGCACCTTGTAGGCAGATTCGCATTTTCCAGTTTTAGAAATCAATTGAAGAAATTTTTGACTGCTGTCAAAAAAATTCTGAAACTTAGGCGAAACTCCAGACTTCATGTCGGTGCTTCAGCTGATCAATTTTTTTCCGATAATTCGCTAGAATTTTCCACGGTATCTATGGTCTTGGTGATGCGATCTGGACAAAATTTTGCACGTAGTTTGAATAGATTATTCCTGAGCTAGGTGCATAATTTCATTCCAATCCGATCGGTAGTTTCGAAACTATCAGGAAAAAAATATTTTGAACGGCCATATTTACGGAACCCCTAGTCTAATTTTGCTCATTGATGAACGTGACCGTGAAATTTGCGATCCAAACCCACCCTGAAAATTTCAAGTTCCTAGGCCTTTCCGTTCAAAAGTTAGAATTTTTTATGGTTTCTATGGTTCTGGTCATGCGATCTGGACAAAATATTGCTTCAATATATCATTCTCGATTAAAATACAAAATTTCATCTCGATCGAATCCGCAGTTTCGAATTGATCGAGAAAACAAAATTTCAAACGACCGTATTTACGGAACCCCTTGTATAATGTTGCTCATAGATGAACGTGATCACGACATTCGAGATCCACACCTATCCTGAAAATTTCAAGTCCCTAGACGTTTCCGTTCAAAAGTTACAATTTTCTATGGTTTCTATGGTTCTGGTCATGCGATCTGGACAAAATTTCACATGTAGCTTGAACACCTCATTTTCCATTTGAGTGCAAAATTTCATCTCGATCGAATCTGTAGTTTTCAAGTAATCAGGGAAACAAAACTTTGAACGGCCATATTTACGGAACCCCTGGTGGAATTTGGCCCATTAACGAACTCAACCGAGCCATTCGGAAACTGAACCCACACTGAAAATTTCAAGTCTCTAGGTTGTTCCGTTCGAGAGTTATCGTGCTTACGGCCGGCCGGACGGCCGGACGGACAGACTCGAATTTTCCGACGGATTCGTCATCAGTGAGTCGAACATAGTCGATTGAGACCATTTTCGGCTCAAAATTCGAAAAATACAGACATCGTGACGAAATGATATAGCCCTCGTGTAAGTAGTACGAGCGCTCAAAAACACTTAATCATTTTGAACAACTGTAAAGTGATAGAAAGTTGACTAGGTGCCATCGTGTAAATACTTACAGACCCTCGTCTGTAACATATTTCCATGATATAAGCTGAAACATTCCTTTGAAATCTCGTATATCTCTCTTATATTATGCGAGTCTCACTTTTTTGAGCCAAGCTATTTCTTTTTCTATTCATTTAACTGTTTCATAAGGAAAAAACAACTGTGTGTTCTACTGCAAAGAATATTTTGGTTTTCTAACCATTGTCACCAATGTGCCCGGAATCGGCCAATGAATCACAAAATATTTATTATTCATCCAAATCTATTGTAACGCCTTCGAACTAGGCCCCTTCCGAAATAATACACTAACGGATAATCCAAACATAAAAACATTTTGTATGTCTTTCTTTCAACTGAAAACGGGTGCCTCAAAGCCATATCAGGTGAATACGGTGATTGTTCGATGAGATTTGTTGAGTTTTTGGTCAGAAATTCGTTCACAATGATTGCCTTGTGAGATGGTGCATTATCATTTTTTTTTCTCAAATCTGATCATTTTCAACGAATTTACTTCTTCAAACGCCGCATAACTCTAAGAAAAAATTATTTCATCTTCTTCTGTTGCCACTTCTATCGCAGATTGGTGACCATCGTCGCAATTTGGACTGTGGAGACCGCTGCCCTCAAGAGGGTAGCTGTGCTCTTGCCGAGATGCTTCAGCCAAGACATCCGTCGATACCTACTCATATACATTGTGAAAATCGCAAAGAACACATAAACTGACAAAATGGACCACTTCGGACAAACTGAATGGCAACTTATCGAGCAAAATAATTTCGACAATCCCTTATAGCGTGCTTTTCAAATGTTCAATTGCTAGTACTTTCTTTACTGTAAGTAAATGATAAATATTCGATGAACAATCGTGGTGCATAATTTTTCACACATTGCTTTCAGGTTTTATTGTTGTTTGACCTAACCTATACGGAAATGGATAGTAGTCTTTGCAGAACTGCAATTAAAACTCCAGTTCTGCAACTGTGTTCTTCCTTTGCATGAGGCATGGCCGACTTATGGATTTGTATAAGGTGCACTACATCAAATAGGTTGAATTAATAAGAACACACAAATTGTTTACTACAACAGTAAAGAAGTCAAAAAACTGTTTTGAATACATGAATCAATCAATTTCTTAAGGCAATATTTATATAATTAATTATTACTAACTTTCTTGGAAATTTCCATAACGAAAAAGAAGTTGCATACCTATCGTTTAATAACATTTTCTGATCGTCCTGACTCCTACAATATATGATGAATTGGGGCTGTTTGAAACAATCGAAAATTCCAAAATATCTGCCGGCTGATAAATCTGATGCGGAAGAGAAGTTAATTGACATGATTACTTTTTATCTTGTGAATTCGTTTTCATTGCATTCCTCCATGGATAGTCGGAATAATGAAAAATATTCGAAAAAAAGTAGGAATTTTCAATTACGGTTCGAATGGGTTCCATTAAAACACACGCGGTACCTATTTCCTATTTCAAATTAGCAGCCCAATTCGAATTCGATGATTGTTGTGCCGCAGGGATGAAAACAATTATGTTGTCTTTGAAACCCTACAAATTTGCAAAACGCGTTAGTAGGAATTGATGTTTTGACTCAAAATAGGAATTGTTTCGATTGATTCGTTTGATATATGTAACAATATGTCGGGTTGAATCGAAGAACAACTTTAATAATTATTTGAATAGAAGAGAACTTTTTTACAGAACCATGGTTTCTGTAAACAACTGAAAAGCATTTTTAATGCCGATGAAATAGTTATTTTCCTAACGAGTGGGGAAATTTATACTTTTCCACAGGAGACAAGCAGTCGAGTGCGGAAAAGGCACTTTCCAAATAAAAAAAACACTTGCACAGATAGTTTTCGTCTTGATACTGACGTTAGCAAAAATTTCCGTCTTGAAATTGACATTTTTAGAATAGCTATTTGTGTAGATTGCAAGAGACAGTTGCCGCGCGGCAATCTCTTGAAATCGACAATGAATTTGCGCTCGAATTGCACACAAGATTTTTTTCTACAATCGAGCAGTTCAGATATTTCCAAAAATTTAGTTTCATGTTTTCAGTGTACCTTCTAACTTTTCTTGAATTACACCATGTGATTCGTTCGGCTTTTCATACTTCTTCCGCGACTTTTCTGACAATAGGCTTTAGCGGCGCTTGCAATTTTAGGTGGTGTACATGAAAAATCACAACAATCCTTTTCTTCTTCCATTATTGCTGCTTCACGCTCACATATGATTATCATCAAGGAAATTTTTCACTCAAATGATAAAGATAAAGATGTCATTTACTCGTTGTCATTGGATACTCTGAGCAATGCACATTTGATTTAAAGTTAATAATTGGGAAAGCGAGCGTTTTTTGAGCGCTCGTACTACTTACACGAGGGCTATATCATTTCGTCAGGATGTCTGTATTTTTCGAATTTTTAGCCGAAAATGGTCTCAATCGATAGAGTTCGACTCACTGATGACGAATCCGTCGGAAAATTCGAGTCTGTCTGTCCGGCCGTAAGCACGATAACTCTCGAACGGAACAACCTAGAGACTTGAAATTTTCAGTGTGGGTTTAGTTACCGAATGCCTCGGCTAAATTCTTTCATGGGCCAAATTCCACCTGGGGTTCCGTAAATATGGCCGTTCAAAGTTTTGTTCTCCTGATTACTTGGAAACTAAAGATTTGATCGAGATGAAATTTTGCACTCAAATGGAGAATGAGGTGTTCAAGCTAAATGTGAAATTTTGTCCAGATCGCATCACCAGAACCATATAAACCACAGAAAATTTTAACTTTTGAACGGAAATGCCTAGGGACTTGAAAATTTCAGGATAGGTGTGGATCTCGAATGTCGTGATCACGTTTATCTATAAGCATAATTATACCAGGGGTTCTGGAAATATGATCGTTTGAAATTTAGTTTTCTTGATAATTTCAAAACTACATATTCGATCGTGACGAAATTTTGTATACTAATGGAGAATGATATATTCAAGCTACATTTTTCCAGATCGCATGACCAGAACCATAGATACCATAGAAAATCATAACTTTTGAACGGAAAGGCCTAGGGACTTGAAATTTTCAGGATAGGCGTGGATCTGAAATGTCGCGTTCACGTTCATCAATGAGCAGAATTATACTAGGGGTTCCGTAAATACGGTCGTTTCGTATTTAAATCTAGAATTATATATATTAAAGCAACATTTTGTCCAGATCGCATGACCAGAACCATAGAAACCAAAGAAAATTATAACTTCCGAAGGAAATGGCCGAGGAACTTGAAATTTTCAGTGTAGACTTGGATCGCGAACGTCGCGGTCAAGTTCATCAATGAGCAAAATTCGACTAGGGGTTCCTTAAATATGGCCGTTCAAATTATTTTTTTCCTGATAATTTTGAAACAACTGATTGGATTGGAATGGAATTCCACAACCAGCTGAAGAATAATGTATTCAAACTACGTGCGAAATTTTGTCCAGATCGCATCACCAAGACCATAGATAATGTAGAAATTTCAAGCGAATTATCGAAGAAAAATTGGTCTGCTGAAGCACTGACATGAAGTCTGGAGTTTCGCCTAAGTTCGAGAATTTTGTTGACAGCTGTCGAAAATTCCTTCAATTGATTTCTTAAACTGGAATCTACCTATAAGGTGGATGAACGTGCGCTCAAAAGCTCCTGACTTCACGGCAGTGCTTTTCGTGATTTTTTCATTTTGTCACTCATAATATCACCGATACACTTATCGGAATAATTTAATTTCATCTCACTTCATCATATATGAAATGGAGAATTGCTAAAATATTCGCGAAGGAGGTCGATTTCGACAAAAACTCTGAAGAGCGAAAAGCTTTTTCGCGTGAAATTACATAGACATCCTCCGTTTTCCCTAGAGTTCCACGTTAATTTGAGCAATTAGAAAGAACTTTGAGGTATTTTTGGAGTTCGGAAAAAGTCCGATCTATCACAGAGATCGTCTTACGATTCACGAGGCTAATTATGACGGAATAGCCTGTAGTCTGGAAATTCCCCTTCAACTTGGGAAGATATCTTGGAAAATCGTACGATTTTGGAGATGTATTGATTATTGAGTGAATTAAGTATCATTGAAAGTTCTCTCAACACTGATGAATTTTTCATAGGTTCTTGATAATTTTATAAGAGTTGAAAACGAACCTCTACAAGTATGTCATTCAATTCACGTTACTGGAATGAAAGAAAATGTAGTTGCAAAATATGTACCGAAGAGAAAAATAGATAGTTTTCATGAAATGACCTTCGTGAAAACCTGCCCTTCTCTGTACAACCCCGAAAACGGTTCGATAAATCCGACCGAACCGTTGTAACCAAGAATTTTTATAGACGATGGTAATAGCTCATATAAACTTCCATCAGAAAGAATGTTCATATGAATATTTCATTCCAAATAACCACAAGTTGCCAGAGTTTGTTCGTTATATTTGTAAGTGAACTGAGACATCATAAGGAAACACCGGCATCAGACACCAATAGGGCAGGACATCTTCGAGGTTTTCTGTGCGAACCTATCCATCAAAGGATAAAATGATATCTGAAAAGGTGGTAAATCTTGGAAAGACAAGACAGACGGAGAAAGAAAAATGATATGAGGCAACGACTGAGAGAGCGAACACTTCTTTTTATTAAAAGACCGGGGCCAAATCCAATTACGCTGGTCCTGTGAGCCGACAGCGATGTTTTCAAGTTACCTTAATTCTGTGAGAGATTACTTCTGTATTATAACAAGTTTTTGATAGGATTAACGTTAAGCTTCAATTTCTTAGATCTCCTCTAAATTGTTCCCTAATATCTTTACGTTACAGCGAGGCGTTACAGCCACCGTGTTTAATTCGCGCCGTGAATAACATATCGAGTGTTGGAGATACCTCTCCTTTGTTTCGGGATAATCGGCCCCGAAGTTTTCGGATTAATTCATCACTTTTGCATCCCAAATGAGATCCTAATCGGCTTCCGTTCGAAAGTTTTCCTCAAAAAAGTAAATATTATTTATTGGTCCGCTCTCCTCACCCAGGATCCGAATGGTAATGGTGTTTTTCCAACCTAATAGCATTTCAATTTCCGGAAACAACGAGCGTTATAAAAAATTCGTGGTTAAGAAGAACATTAATTCTAGAACGTTTGCCACATCTCTCGTGATATGGATATGTCATAGTTTGATCTGATCTACCCCTATAAATTACTATCACTGATATCAATGGTCGAATGGATTATAATCAACTTTTTTTTTTAATCCATCGGATGGTATAAGTTTTTTTTTTGTAACTGCGAATAATCATAAGCGTTGAAGTTCGCCAACATTCAACTTTTATGTCATAACCAGAGTGCGTTTGGTAAGCCCAAAATAATATAATAGTTAGGGTCAACTGATTGCTATTGAATTTGAAACATACAAGTGGGTTTAGGTCACTTAAGAAAACAAATTTCGAAAAAAGTATATTAATTTTATGTGTAGGTGGGATTCTTCTGATTTATAGTTCACCCTTCACCCAATTCATAATTTCTTTATTCGTATTTGGAATGTGACAATAACCGAATATCTTTTTCGTCAAGTGCATCAAAGCACAAAATGAAATTTTCCTGGTTTTTGGAGTATTCCTCATTCCACAATATTCCTTTAAATAAAACTCCAAAGTACAACCTTTTGCTATGTCAGGATGTTTTTATGATATCATTATGTTATTTTAATGTTGTTTTTCCGATGTATAGCATCACTTCGAATAACCACCCATAACTAATCTTTGATGACATCAAACGTTAACGCCGAATATCAAATATTCCCAACACCATATCAGAAAAACTCAATTTTATTTTCACGTGAAGAAGCTTGAGGCAGAATTTCGGCATAACTCATTTTATCGACGCCGTACATGTAGACACAAATTTCAGCATATAGCGAATAGTTTCTGGGTACCGAAGTTTTAGAAAAGTATTAATCTTTATTCTTCTAGTGATACAATTGTCACAAAACTTCACACGAATCTTATTCGTGTCGTTATCGTACAAGTCACAAAGAATTCTAAATGAGATAGGATCAGTATATTTCGAATTATTGAGAAGAAGAAATCAAATGGCTATATTTGCAGAACTTTTTGGCGGATTTTGCTGCCCATTTACAAACTCAACTAGCGCACTCAGACCTCAAAGGTATCCTGAAAATTTCAAAACTCTAGACCTTTATTGCGGAAGTTATCGTGTTACAGCCGGCCGGCCGAATCGAAATGATAAAACTCGTCTTCATAGAAACGCGAAAAATTGTCACAAGTCGATCGAAATGAAGGCAAAATTGCACTTCGAACTTCTTCCGTATTCTCCAGATTTGACCCCCCGCGACTATGACCTGTTTGAAAGCCATAAACATTTTTTGATGGGAACAGATATGGCTCTTATCCGATAATCGCCGAAAAAACAATATTATGAAGGGTTGGACGAATCATTCGAAGAGAAAATGAAAATTTGAAGATTGTATGTATCTCTCCAGAAAGGTTGATGTATAAAGTTGAGTTTTCCTAGAAAGTTGTCTTCAAATCTTATGTTAAATGATGTCATTCAGAAAACGATGGCACATAAAAGGATTTCGTATTCCTTCTCAAAAAATAGAACCGAAAACATAATCAGTAAAACTGGAAATTTCTCGAGTTAAGCAAAAAAGGAAGTTATAATGTAATCAAATCTCGAAGAAGAATTTAAAGAGTTGCATATGTGGAAATTATGAAGGAGTCAACTACAAAAACGAAGTAATGGCGGAAAAGTTTCCAGGAAATGTGTTGCAAGTACCTTAAAACTCCAACTTCATACGGCAGCACATATCCCTATATTACTTCCAAGAAACGTGAACGTATCCCTTGATGGCATTAAAAGAAATGTAGCCGGACGTTAGCTTGAATGAAAGCTTTATACTTTTACTGTTTTAGGTTTCGAGCTCATTTCTGTATCTTTTCGAATAGAAATGGGAGAAATATGTTATTTGGAATATGTATTCAGTTCGTCATTTTGTGAAATAACGTGCGTTGGAAAAATACGAGATCAAAGCAATCCTTGAAATTCAAAACGTTTAATTTTGCACAAATACGTTTCGGATGAGGGGATGAAATAGTATAATCAGATGAATATGATGAAATTTACAGGCAGAACGTGAGAACACTACTACGCCTTCGATAAAGGGCATGTTAGTAGCATAATTCTAGCCATAGCAAGTGCATGCATTCGAAATGCTTCTTGGGCGACCCGACAAACCACGACACAATGATATAAATCGGGCTTTAGCCCTACTTTGAAAAGCCCGCAACATTCTTGATCTAGTTTGGGGGCATCGAACAATAAATTGGTCGACGTGAAACCAATGAATTTTTTAAGATATTTGCAACTTTTGAGCGCTCGTACTACATATTGAGCGCTCGTACTTCTTACACGAGGGCTATACTTCGAAACCACAGATTCGATTGAGGTGAAATTTTGCACTCAGATTGCGAATGAAGTGTTCAAGATAAGTGCGAAGTTTTGTCTAGGTCGAATGGCCAGACACATAGAAAATCATAACATTGTAATGGAAAGGCTTAGGGACTTGAAATTTTCAGGATAGGTGTGGATCTCGAATGTCGTGGCCACGTTCATAAACTAGCAAAATTAGACTAGTAGTTCCGTAAATATGGTCGTTTGAAATCTTTTTTTCCTGATAATTTCGAAACTTCCCATTGGATTGGAATGAATTTGCAAATAAATGAAGAATAATGTATTCAAACAACGTATGAAATTTCGTCCAGATTGCATCACCAAGGCCATAGATACCGTAGAAAATTCTAGCGAATTATCGAAAAAAAAACACCTAGAGTCTGACGTGAAGTCTGGAGTTTCGCCTTGATTTGAAATGGATGGTATCAGATATACCTTATAAAAACTTAATGTATAATAAGTTTACCGCGTCGTACATTGTGTTTATAACCACTTTAGTGTATGGTATGTCTTCAGTTTGGTCCCCTGAGTCGAGCAATTCACGACGTCACCACTCTATTGAGCGCTCGTTCTACTTACACGAGGGCTATATTATTTCGTCACGATCTCTATCTGTCTTTCCGTCCGTCCGGCCGGCCGTAAGCACGATAACTCTCGAACGGAACGACCGAAAGACTTAAAATTTTCAGTGTGGGTTCAATTCCCGAATGCCGCGGTTAGGTTCGTAAATGCGTCTCGTTTAGCAATGAGCAAAATCAGACTAGGGGTTCCGTAAATATGGTCCATCAAAATATTTTTCCCTGATAATTTCGAAACTATTGATTGTGTTGGAATGAAATTTCGCACATGGATGAAGAATAATGTGTTCGAACTACGTGCGAAATTTTGTCCAGATCGCAGAAAATTCTAGCGCATTACCGAATAAAATTAACCTCTGACGTGAAGTCAGGAGTTTCGCCTGAGTTTAAAATTTTTTTGACAGATGTCAATTGGTTTCTAATACAGAAAAATGCGAATCTACCTACAAGGTGGATTAATGAGCGCTCAAAAGCTCCTGACTTCACGGCAGTGCTTTTTGAGCGCTCGAACTACTTACACGAGGGCTCTATCATTTCGTCACGATGTCTGTATTTTTCGAATTTTGAGCCGGAAATGGTCTTAATCGACTATGTTCTACTCACTGATGAATAATCCGTCGTAAAATTCGAGTCTGTTCGTCCGGCCGTCCGTCCGTAAGCACGATAACTCTCTAACGGAACAACCTAGAGACTTGAAATGTTCAGTGTAGGTTCAGATCCCAAATGCCTCGGTTGAGTTCGTTAATGGGCCAAATTCCACTAGGGGTTCCGTAAATATGGCCGTTCAAAATTTTGTTCTCCTGATTACTTGGAAACTACAGATTTTATCGAGATGAAATTTTGCACTGAAATGGAGCTCAAGCTACATGCGAAATTTTGTCCAGATCGCATGACCAGAACCATAGGAACCATAGAAAATCGTAACTTTCGAACGGAAACGCCTAGGGACTTGAAATTTCTAGGATAGGTGTGGATCTCGAATGTCGTGATCACGTTTATCTATGAGCAAAATTATACTAAGGGTTCCGTAAATATGGTCGTTTGAAATTTAGTTTTCTTGATCATTTCAAAACTACATATTCGATCGTGACGAAATTTTGTATACTAAAGGAGAATGATATATTCAAGCTACATTTCTCCAGATCGCATGACCAGAACCATAGAAACCATAGAAAATCATAACTTATGAACGGAAATGCCTTATGAAATTTTCAGGATAGGTGTGGATCTCGAATGTCGTGATCACGTTTATCTATGAGCATAATTATACTAGGGGTTCCGTAAATATGGTCGTTTGAAATTTAGTTTTCTTGATAATTTCAAAACTACATATTCGATCGTGACGAAATTTTGTATACTTATGGAGAATGATATATTCAAGCTACATTTCTCCAGATCGCATGACCAGAACCATATAAACCATAGAAAATAATAACTTTCGAACAGAAAGGCACGAGGACTTGAAATTTCCAGGGTAGGTTCGGATCGCGAATTTCGCGGGCATGTTCATCAATGAGCAAAATTAGACTAGGGGTTCCGTGAATACGGTCGTTTGAAATTTTGTTTTCTCGATAATTTCGAAACTACGGATTCGATCGAGATACAATTTTGTATTTTAATTGAGAATGATATATTAAAGCAACATTTTGTCCAGATCGCATGACCAGAACCATTGAAACCATAGAAAATTATAGCTTCCGAAGGAAAAGGCCAAGAAACTTGAAATTTTCAGGGTAGGTTTGTATCGCGAATTTCGTTCATCCATGAGCAAATTTAGACTAGGGGTTCCGTGAATATGGCCGTTCAAAATATTTTGTTCCTGATAATTTCGAAACTACTGGTTGGATTGGAATAAAATTTCACACCTAGCTGAAGAATAATGTATTCAAACTACGTGCGAAATTTTGTCCAAATCGCGTCACCAAGACCACAGATACCGTAGAAAATTGTAGCGAATTATCGAAAAAAAATTGATCAGCTGAAGCATTGACATGAAGTCTGGAGTTTCGCCTAAGTTTGAGAATTTTTTTGACAGCTGTCGAAAATCCCTTCAATGGATTTCTAAAACTGGAAAATGTGAATCTACCTACAAGGTGGATGTACGAGCGCTCAAAAGCTTCTGACTTCACGGCAGTGCTTTTCGTAATTTTCATAATTTAACTTATACATCACCATTATGAACAGATCGAAGCAAATTTTCTGAAATGAAGCTGTTAACAGGTGAGTTACCAATGCCTACATCAATAAATGTGAGATATCGAATAGCAGGGTTGCGTAAAGTGATGATATCCAGATCTAAGAGCTAAACAAACATACAAATAAATCAATAGAGACAGGGATAAGTTCGGTGACCACCGAACCACAAGGGTGAAGATACTAACATTCCTTATTGGATGAGATGAAAATGGAAACTCGTCTCTATCACATGGTTTAAAAGAGTTATTTCAAGAGAAAGAGTTGGCTCCTTAGGGGTTTTCTCCTTAGAGAAAGTCCGTGACAATCAGTGGTATACCAAAGGTAGAGATTTTAGCATCTCACACTGACGTGAAGGCTTAACACCACGGTCTCTAAATCCTTCATCTCGGAATATTTTTTTAAAGAGTCTAGACGTAAGGGCAACCTGCTTTAATTTAGATGCCTGACGGTAAATTGTAGATAAAATTCGTACTGTTGGTTATTTAGTTTATTGAAGTCGTTAATGCCGTTGAAAATCTTGAAGATACTGTTTTATGACTACCGTATAAATAGAAGTGTATAATTGAAACTTAATTCAATTCATAAACCTCAATACCAAGTACTGGTGGAAGACGACTCCTATACAATCGCAAATGAAAAAGCCTACATAATATATTATATTACAATATGTTCTCGCTAAACAATTGGTTTATTCCAAATTGGAACGAAAATCCTTATTGGTTTCATGAACTCATTATCGTATTCTGTGAATCTATGGTTTCAAGGCCTGAAGCAGCTCTCGGTGGACCTTTAATTTTCCGGGACTATACAAATTAGAAATCTCATTCGTTACTACAAATCCTCGTTGATTCAATGAAATTCAAATTTGTGCTTGTTAGCCTGTTAACGAGTCGGACTATTCCTTGACTCAAGCTGGTGGCGCTGGCCGAATTTCTGAATTGGAATAATCTCCTTTACTCGGAAATTGGAGATAGTTGCAGTGTTTCGGGCCCTGAAAAATCTCTTTGTTGGGATTTTCGAATGGAAAAATTATTCATGAGAACCGAACGAGTAGATTCTTATATTCGTTACGAATTGGTGAAACCTTTCATTTCATTTTGTTTTTACCACTGTGTTCTGGATTTCTCTACCACTGTATGATTCATCATTCAGCAAACACAGATTCATCCAAATAGAATGTCCTTCATTCTCAGTAGTTATTCCGTGAAGATTTAACGTGTCAATGTTACGCGTCTGATTTAGTTCGACCATGTTACGCCTTTCTCGGCAAAATGTGCGTACGGAATGAGCTGTCCGGCCAGATATGAAGACGACATGTTGTTTTCCTTTGGTCTTCGGGGTGAAAAGTTCTCTATTATACAAGGATCCTCAATTTGTCAGTCTATTAGTATCGAGGTTTGTTTTCTGAAAATATTGTTTATCAGGCCTTCAAGAGAAACGGTAGGTCTCTCCGAGAAACGGACGATCTCCTCTCAAATGTCAGTATGTATTAAGTTTTGTATTTAATCTTGCCGGGTAAAATTGTTTCGAAGATATTCCATGGAAATTTGGAATCATCGAGCAACGAATCTGAAATATTTCATTGCTGGAAACCTTTTTGAACACTCGTTCTACTTACACGAGGAATATATCATTTCGTCACGATGTCTGTATTTTTCGAATTTTGAACCGAAAATGATCTCAATCGACAAGGTTCGACTCACTGATGACGAATCCGTCGAAAATTCCAATCTGTCCGTCCGTATACACGATAACTCTCGAACGGAACAACCTAGAAATTTGAAATTTTCAGGCTAGGTTCGAATCTCAAATGCCGCGGTTGAGTTCGTTATTGGGCAAAATTCGACCAGGGAATCCGTGAATATGACCGTTCGAAATTTTGTTCTCCTGATTACTTTGAAACACGAGGGTGAATTTTGCATTCATATGAAGAATGACGTGTTCAAGCTAAACGCAGAATTTTGTCCAGATCGCATGACCAGAACCATAGAAACCATAGAAAAGTTTAAAATTAGAACGGAAATGCATAGAGACCTGAATTTGCAGGATAGGCGTGGATCTCGAATGTCGCGGTCACGTTTATAAATGAACAAAATCAGACTGGGGTTCCGTAAATATGGTCGTTTGAAATTCAGTTTTCTCGATAATATCGAAACTACAGATTCGATCGGAACGAAATTTCGTATTTTAATGGAGAATGATATATTCGAGCTATATTTTATCCAGGTCGCATGACCACGACCATAGAAACCATAGAAAATTAAAACTTTCCACCGAAAAGGCCTAAGGACTTGAAATTTTCAGGATAGGTATGGATCTCGAATGTCGTTGTCACGTATGTCAATGAGTTAAATTAGACAAGGCGGTCCGTAGATATGGCCATTCCAAATTTTTTTTTTCTGTTAATTTCAACACCAGTGATTGGTTTGCAATAAAATTCTGCACATAGATGAGGAATAATGTATTCAAACCACGTGCGAAATTTTCTCCAGAACGCATCACCAAAACCATAGATACCGTAGAAAATGCAATCGAATTATCGAAAACAACATTGGTCACTGGTCTAGAGTTTCGCCTTAGTTTGAATTTTTTTCTTGACTGCTGCTAAAAGTTTCCTCAATTGGTTTCTGAAACTGGAAAATGCGAATCTACTTACAAGGTGCATGAACGAGTGCTCAATAGCTCCTGACTTCAAGGCAGTGCTTTTCATCAATTTTTTCAATTAAAACACCCATTTATTGAAGATATACTCTCAACTGCAAGCGGGATTTGTTGTCCAAGAAAATTGTTTTTTAGAGTTCCGTATCCAAAATAGCAAGAACGGAACCCTTATAGTTTCATCACGTCTATTCGTATGTATCATCCATTGGCCTATATGGATGAAATTTAGAAGGCTATGAACCGCCATATAATGATGTAGTAAAATCACGAAAAACAATTTATGGAGGCACTCCTGTAGATGCATCCCAAAGATAAGAGAAATATTTTCACATTATTGTATAGGATATCGTTGGATAGCTATTCCGAAATGGTATGAATGTTTTGGAATGACAGTTTCAGTTGAATGGACAATTGTTGGGATATGTGCCTCTGAACTCGTAAAAAGTCTGTCTCATTCTTCAACTCTTTGAAACTTCTGGAAAATATCCTACCTAACCTAACCTAGGAAACATTTTCCAAAAAAAAGTTTTTGAGTTATCTGATATTTACGTTTACACGCTATTACCACGGAATACTCACTATGCAAAGTCTGACACATACTTTGACACATTCAAATTGTATGGATTTCTCTGATCCAGTTCAAATTTCATCATAAGCTCACAATATAATCATTAAAATGAATGTAAAATTCAGCGATACGTGGAATGTAAATAAAAAAATTACGAAAAGCACTGCCGTGAAGGCAGGAGCTTTTGAGCGCTCGTACATGCTCCTGGCAGGTAGATTCGCATTTTCCAGTTTTAGAAATATATTGAAGGAATTTTCGACAGCTGTCAAAAAAATTCTGAAACTTTGGCGAAACTCCAGACTTCATGTCAGTGCTTCGGCTGATCAATTTATCTATGGTCTTGGTGATGCGATCTGGACAAAATTTGGCACGTAGTTTGAATACATTATTCCTTAGCTAGGTGCAAAATCATTCCAATCAAATCGGTAGTTCCGAAATTATCAGGAACAGAATATTTTGAACGGCCATATTTACGGAACCCCTAGTCTAATTTTGCTCATTGATGAACGCGACCGTGAAATTCGCGATCCAAACCCACCCTGAAAATTTCAAGTTCCTAGGCCTTTCCGTTCAAAAGTTACAATTTTCTATGGTTTATATGGTTCTGGTCATGCGATCTGGACAAAATATTGCTTTAATATATCATTCTCGATTAAAATATGAAATTTTATCTCGATCGAATCCGTAGTTTCGAAATTATCGAGAAACCAAAATTTCAAACGACCGTATTTACGGAACCCCTATAATTCTGCTCATTGATAAACGTGAACGCGACATTTCAGATCCACACCTATCCTGAAAAGTTCAAGTCCCTAGGCCTTTCCGTTCGAAAGTTATGATTTTCTATGCTTCATATGGTTCTGGTTATGTGATCTGGAGAAGTGTAGCTGGAATATATCATTCTTCATTAGTACACAAAATTTCGTCACGATCGAATCTGTAGTTTTGAAATTATCAAGAAAACTAAATTTCAAACGATCATATTTACGGAACCCCTAGTATAATTTAGCTCAAAAATGAAAGTGATCACGACAATCGAGATGCACACCTATCCTGCAAATTTCAAGTCCCTAGGCGTTTCCGTTCAAAAGTTACAATTTTCTATGGTTCTGGTCATGCGATCTGGACAAAATTTCACATGTAGCTTGAACACCTCATTCTTCATTTGAGTGCAAAGTTTCATCTCGAGCGAATCTGTAGTTTCAAAGTAATCAGGAAAACGAAATTTTGAACGGCCATATTTACGGAACCCCTGGTGGAATTCTGCCTATTAACGAACTCAACCGAGGCATTCGGGATCTGAACCTACACTGAAAATTTCAAGTCTCTAGGTTGATCCGTTCGAGAGTTATCGTGCTCACGGCCGGACGGACTGACGGACAGACTTAAATTTTCCGACGGATTCGTCATCAGTGAGTTGAACTCTATCGTTTGAGACCATTTTCGGCTCAAAATTCGAAAAATACAGACATCGAGCGCTCAAAAAGTGAATATTGCTGCTACTGCCAGAAAAGAGTTATTCTCAATTTCAACGAAATATTTTTATTTTATGTTACAAATATTTGAGTACTATTACACCAGTTCTAGTCTTCAAGTTGCTCTGGTGCCATCTTGATGTTTCAATGTCAATACAAACTGTCTATCCTTATCACTCCAACCTACATATTATTTCATCTGTATTCAACTTCCAGAAATCAATGACACAGATGATTTCAATAAATTCAATCATTTTCCAACGTTCTGGAATCTTTTAGGATTCTTAGATCTATCCTAAAGTCAGCTGTCAAATCGTATTCCTTTGCCTTTGTAAGAGATACCCCTGAATCTGTAGCTCGGAAGGTAAATACGATTTCATCTGATATTAACCGATAGCTGAGGAACGAGGAAGAAAGAAAACATCGGGAGACGAAGTAAGGTAACACAATTCTACCTTCTGGGAAACTGGAGAAGACTGGACGAATTAGAGAGACTTTTATTTTATTCTGTCTTCAAGGTCAGCGGTGAAATCACGTTTTTTAATTGCTTCGTGTTTGACTGTCTTAACTGCTTCAGGTTACCAACTACGCAAAAAAATTCTTGAATCATAAAATCTTTTCAAATAATATTCCGAGGAAAATAAATATCGTTCAGAAATGGAGACATAAGATACCTACTTTATTGGTACTGGGGAATTTTTTGTTCAAAATTCGATCGAGATTTTTCTGAGTACTAGTAAGGGACATTTTGGGAAAAACAAAGTCAATTTTTTAGAGTTAACTCTTTCATATTGTCTGCTCATTTTTATAAGACAGCAACAGCTTCCCCCACTTCAACAAAATGAAAGTTTTCGAGGAAGCACTATTCTCCCTATATTTTTTCAGAGTCCCTGTTCAAATGAGATCCCTCACCTGACTGGTTAAGGCAATGATTCGTGAGACACCAAGCCATCAACAGACCGACGACCGTGTTTGCGTGGTTGACACATATGTATTGCAGCTATCAGCGTCAGCAAAATGGTCAGTCTGGGAAATGACCGCCATACTGTAAGACCTAATAGCTATCAAACACGTTACCATTTAAAGACTGGCGATTTATTAATATAAGAGGTTCCTTCAACAATGTTTGACTAATAGAAAATCGTAGAAGGTAAAATTGATGGAAATTAATTCAAATTCTTGTAGTTAATGTGATACATACCAATCATTTCCTGTTTTGGCAACATTCTGTCGCTTCCTTCCAGTTTGATGTGGTTTAGGCTCTGCAACCATATTGACATCTGGAAAATAAATAAAAAAAGGTATATTTATTTGGAGCAAACAGTGCTCCATAATTTTCGGACCCGCAACGATTTCTTCGGAAATAGGATCATAAATGGGGGAATAATAAATTCTGGCCAATCTGCAGAGTATTCTGAATATTATTTCACGACAATTCAGTCAAGGAGGCATTAACACCTGGACCGCCACTAGTAGCGAAAATCATTTGAATTGTTGAAGGCATGAAAGTATTTAAGTTTTTACAACGATTGAATTCGATGAAAGTTATTGTTGAAGTTATTCTTTTATTTTTCACGTCATATTTTTTTTTTTTTTAATTAAAATCCGAAATTATTTCCTCGAGCTGAATCATTTGCAACAAAAATCGTGCTCCGAATTTTTCGTGCTCTTGTGTGTCCATAATGGTATTTCGCACCAATGCGAAAAAAGAACTCTATGAACTTCACACTTTTATGAGACCGTGAAGTGGTGACAAGCAAAGAAATAACTTTTTCCGAGATTCTCGTATATCCCACTAAGATTTCACGTTCAATTTCACCTAAGGAGATGTACTATTTCTATATGCTGAGAGGATAGTCAGAGGGGAAGGAGAGTGATACAAAGTATCGTCGGTTATAGAAAACAACATTTTAAGCATTACGTGCTTGTCTGATACACTCACAAAATTCGATAACGCGATCAATCCTGAGCAAACGAACTTGGAAAAGTTGGTCGTGCGTTATAAATTTATTTTATCCGGAATACTGAAAATGCAGCCCGGCTTTATTTCGAAACGATTCAGAATAGCGTTAATTTCTCAGAGAGTTGTATATTTTATATCTCACAAATGGAAATGAAAAATTATTTGAAACTCATTATAGTTTAAATATTAATAAATGTATGCACTGATAAGGGAGTTTCGTTCGATTCTTCGGTCGGGGTGATATCGATCTTTGAATTACTTGAGACAATGGATTTTGGAATGGTTTCCTGTTCTTTGGGGTTACATTGTATATTCAGCGGGGTGGATAACAGTAGTGGTAGGCATATGCTTTCAGCGGCGCGCGTAAACTTTCTGTCATGGACCATCTAAAAAATTTTGTGTGTCCTGACAACTCCCTTGTAAGATTCTTTTACCGTTCTGGTTTAATTTTTCATTAGATTGTTAATCCGTATTTGATCTGGTGTGATACGAAGATCACGTTAAGTTTTATTCCCTTCAAACACTCTCCAGGAAGAACAATTCTTGTAGCCTGTTCACTTATCTGAAAACCTGTTGTTTTTTCTTCTCTATTGGGTTATACTACGTACAACAAAGCTTCTTTGAGATTTTCAATAATTATTTATCTTGTCAAAACAAAATTCAATTTGTTTCTACTACGAACTCGATTCCAATTTTATAATCAATTTCAATCTCTGATGTAATTTTGATTTGTATTTTTAAGAAAATAATTGTAAATCTTGAAGGGCGTTTTTGTTAGCCAGGTGACCTAAGAATTCTTATAGAGTACCTTTAAAGGCAGATTTCGTTTCAATGCATGCTTCTCCGCAAATGCCGTACATAACCGATATTGATCGCAAAACATCTGCCAGATTCCAATTTCAGATAATTTCCGAAAAAAAAAATTTCGAAAAGCACTGCCCTGAAGGCAGGAGCTTTTGAGCGCTCGTACATGCACCTTGTAGGTAGATTCGTATTATTCAGTTTCAGAAACCAATTGGGAAGATTTTGACAGCTGTCAAAAAAAATTTAAACTAAGGCGAAAATCCAGAATTCACGTCAGTGCTTTAGGTGACCAATTTTTTATCAATAATTCGCCAGAATTTTCTACGGTATCTATTGTCTTGGTAATGCGATCTAGACAAAATTTGTCACGTAGTTTGAATAAATTATTCTTCTTCTATGTGCGAAATTTCATTCCAATCCAATAAGTAGTTTCGAATTTATCAGGAAAAAAATAGTTTGAACGGCCATATTTACGGAACCCATAGTCTAATTTTGCACATTGATGAACGTGACCGCACAATTTGCGATCCGAACCTATCCTGAAACTTTCAAGTCCCTAGGCCTTTCCGTTCGGAAGTTATGATTTTCTATGGTTTCTATGGTTCTGATCATGCGATCTGGACAAAATATAGCTCGATTCTCGATTCAAATACAAATTTTCGTCACGATCAAATACATAGTTTTGAAATTATCAAGAAAACTGAATTTTAAACGACCATATTTACGGAACCCATAGTTTAATTTTGCTCATTGATGAACGTAACCGCAACATTAGAGATCTACACCTATCCTGAAAATTTCAAGTCTTTAGTCCTTTCCGTTTGAAAGTTGAATTTTTCTATGGTTTCTATGGTTCTGGTCATGCGAGCAGGACCAAATTTTGTGTGTAGCTTGAGCACGTTATTCTCCATTGTATTACAAAATTTCACCTCGATCGAATTTGTTGTTTCGAAATAATCAGGAAAACAATAATTCGAGCGGCCATATTTACGGAACCCCTCGGCGAATTTTGCCCAATAACGAACTTAACCGCGGCATTCGAGATTCGAACCTACCCTGGAAATTTCAAGTTTCTAGGACATTCCGTTCGAGAGCTATCGTGTTATTCGTGAGTTATCGGCCGGCCCGACGGACGGACCATTTTCGGCTCAAAATTCGAAAAATACAGACATCGTGACGAAATTATATAGCCCTCGTGTAAGTAGTACGAGCACTCAAAAATGTTTTCGTTCAGAAGTTACAAATAATTTCAGAGAATATGAACATATTAAATTAATTGCGCAGAAAATGCAACAAAAGTATATCGACATAGCTACTAATGAAGCACCGTGTATAATGGATTGATTTCAAAGAAATATAAAAGATGATTGTAGGTTACGATATGCATTCTGGTTGTCAATAAGAGCAATTTTTTGATGAGTAAAAATATCGAATGATCTCCCGAGAAAAATTGCAGCGCCTCTAGATTCTAGGAGATATATCACATTCATTATTGGAATACAGCAACATCTTTCCATTAACCCAGATGAAGAACTTGATAAAATATCATTCTGCAGCATCGTTTCAGTAATAAAATCTTGAGATACCAACAAACGACGCTTATGTTTCCTGTCCCTGATGACATTCGAGTGACTTTTGCCCTCATTGGCAGATGGAAAACGCATTTACACTCTTTAGATGTTTTGTATTGGAGAATTCGATATATTGTTCATCTCAGAAAGAAATACGTTCTGGATAAGAATTTTTTACTAGGAGATCCATTTCCATATAGCAATTCCTCATATGAAAGATAATATAGGACTAACGAAGAATATCATAATTCAAATATGCTTAACTTCATATTTACACATATCTCCGATTACCATTATATGATCAGGAGTGCAGCAATGATGATTAATACAGGTAACAAAGTCTACACAGAACACAATTCGATCTCCTAACTCGCACAAGCTCTGAGTTCATGAAGGGTCTCACAGAGATCTAGGAGAGTCGGTGTATGAACATAAACAAAAAACAGGTCAACTTCTTGAATTTCTTGGAGTCATTTCTGATGAGTTTGTTCGAATGTTGTGATCAATAATAGTAAAATTATTTCCATAATGTCAATTCGTAATTCAGGTAAGAATTCCTATAAGTAAAGGGTGTGTAAGTTTCTCCCAGAATATCTAGAGAAGGGATTGAAAACAAGAAAACCAATGATGAGAGATCCTGGTCATATCTGACTATATACCCTTCCTAACTACAAACAAAATAGCGTTGACAGGTGATTTACCACACAAAACTGCGCAGAAACAAAGACTTAGTAAAGGACTCCACCACCCATGATTCAAAGTAATGTTATACATATACCTCTGAAACTACCGAAGGAACCGGTGCTGGAATATTTCGACCTGAAACGAAATACTCAGAAGAAATTAGTACTCACCCTTGCGTCTTTCAGGCGGATATTCAGGCAATTGAAAGATGTATACCTACAATTCAATCTGCGAAAGAGCTATCAAACATGTGTCATAGCGATACACTCTCACAGCCAAACGGCTATCAAACCGCTGAGCTCCTATTTAAACTATTCAAAGATGGCATGGGTGACCTTGACAAACTATAAAGACAAGGACAACAAGGATCTCAGTGGTGTGGATTCGTGGACATCAGGAATCAGGAAAACGAGGAAATCAATGCACTGGTCAGAGAGAGGCAGAAAATCCGTAAATTTTGTGGCCTAGGAAACCACAACTACGGAAAAGAGTTCGAGAGAAAGAGGAGCCTGTAAAGAAAACACACTGGAATCTTCCATGTTTTCAGCTATCCCTAAAGTTCTTTCGGGACTTTAGCATTAAGAAATCAAATACATACCTTGATCTCAGCAAGAATATGCTAAAGCTTCTTACATGCTTCCTTACTGTTATTGAGATCAGGTTTAGCAGAAAATAATAAATGTAGATCCAATGGGGAGGAGAAAGAAACTCATGTGTAGCTGCGACACCATCACCACTGGAAGCCAACTCAACGAATGTTTGGGTCCATAAATCTATGATGCCGTCAACTATTTTAGTTTATAAGAATTCTGGAATTGGATGGCGGATGACTGTTGCTTTGAGTTAACTTCAACCACCTCAAGAGAGAGAGCTACCGTCGCAGGTCGCTGGTCGTAGAGCACTATTAACCCCTTGCTTCCAATAATAATGATGAAAAGTATTCGATCCATCATTATAAATTTCCACCCCACCCAGAGCTATTCCACGCTTGAAATTTGATAGGGGATTCATCATTGGTTCTCTAAATGCATACGAAAAACATTGTTGAAATAGAGCGAAGAGTGTTGTTCAACTACACAGTCGGCGATATCACAAAACTGGCTGTATGGTTCAATTATTCGATGATTCTAGTTTTCTTGTACTGGGCAGACCCAAGGCTGTCCGGCAATACGTACACGTTAGACACATCTTTGGCCTCAAGCTGAACCATATGATATATTGGAGTTCTGCATTAGCCGGATTGCAATCACGTGGATCCGCCCTGTCCGACACATATTTCATGCCCCATTGTGTGGATTAACAAAACCCTGGTTACATTTTGAGTTACTGCTTCATTTACTAATCTGACAGAGTTCTACCTATAAGTGCGGGAACACATAATACCTAGCGGTTATTTATGATTCTTGTAGTCTCCATTGTATGAAACATTTGGCTGAAATTTCACCCTGTGCGTGAGAGTTGTTACCTCAGATGATCTATCCAAATATTCAATTTTCCATGCTATTCCATGCTATAAAATGTTAATGAAGAACTAACTCTTGAGTAGAGTCATTTCAACAACTTCAGATATGAAAAAAATCAGGACATGATTCTGCCCTAAAGATAGGGCTAGTGAATTTATTAGTTTCTATTTCAAATTTTCATCAACCAAATCTTGAAATCCTAAGGTAATTTTGAAAATTCATTTTGGCTATGTTGAGGGGGGCGCTCCTATGGTTCACCGGAATTGGGTAATTTATTACATTACTTTCAATATTTTCTTGTTTCAGGTCCTTTCAGACGAATATATCAGTTCCTTGTTCAGTTTGAGCAAAACTATCAGGTTTCCCAATGTGTGAAAAGTAAACAGGGACTGAGAACTGACGAGGGCACCGACGGAACTCGAAGCGCAGTAATGACACGAATGCATTACGCAGTGCATACTTTTATTCAGCGAATTTTGCGAACGTTTATAAGCATACGTGAAATTCAATGATGTTGGCTTCCATTCTGACAAAAACGAATTTTGCAACAGTTTTCAGGTTTGTGCGGATGAAATTAATCAATCTGTGTCAAAATTGAACATTCATAAAGCTATAACGCTAGATCCTTGCTACACAAACACAAAACTTTGAACAAATTACAGTGTGCCGCAACGAAAACTTCTACATCGATCTTTCAGACGACGCTAATATTTGCAGATTTCGCTCTTCAGATACAGTTTGGACTATAACTGACATTTTAAAATCAACAAGAGGTCGCGGTCTACTGAAATATCAGTGGTGGTGCGAACGCTCATACACTTTCACCCTATCGATATCATTTTGAGCGCTCGTTCTACTTACACGAGGGCTATCTAATTTCGTCACGATGTCTGTATTTTTCGAATTAGCGCCGTAAGCATGATAACTTTCGAAAGGAACGACCTAGACACTTTATACTTCAGTTTGGGTTCAGTTCCCGAATGCCGCAGTTGAGCACTTCGATGTGCAGAATTACACCAGGGGTTCCGTAAATATGGTCGCTCGAAATTTTGTTCTCCTCATAACTTCGAAACAACTGATTTAATCGAGATGAAATCTTGCACTCAGATGGAGAATGATGGGTTCAAGCTATATGCAAAATTTTGGAATCATAGAAAATTATAGTTTTCGAACGGAAAGGCCAAGGGACTTGAAATTTGAAGGATTCTCGAATGTAGCGGTCACATTCATCAATGGGCGTTATTGGGGAAAATTCAACCAGGGGTTTCGTAAATATGTTCTTTTGAACTTAAGTTTTCTTGATAATTTCAAAACTACGGATTCGATCGTGACGAAATTTTGTATTTCAATAGAGAATGACATGTTCAAACTACATTTTTTTCAGATCGCATAACCAGAACCATTTTAAATTCGAACGAATTATTGAATAAAAAATCCTTATATTTCTGTAACAGCTAATTCGGCATAATTGACAAAGAGCTGCTGTCAAAAATGTCTTCAATTGGTTTCTAAAACTGGAAAATGCGACTTCTCGGCAGTGCTTTTCAATTTTATTTGATTTTCGTACTATAAACGAAAATTTGAAAAAGGGAATTCATATCGAATCATCATAACTTCCACATTTTTCATACTGTTGCGATGATTCAAAAACATAAATGAAGTAGAATTGTTGAATATATATAGACTCGATAAGAACCATCATTTTGTCAAAAATTCTCGAGTTATATCAAAAAATTGAATTTTTTTCAAATGAAAAACTTTCTTTCAAAATTATTATCATTTGGCAGTTATTTTCAGCAAGAATCGATGTATTCACAATCGCAATACTATCATTTTCTGTGAGAATGCCTTCAAGAAATTTGATTTTTCCAATTACTCCATCATATCCACACAGATTTCCTTATTTGATGAAGAGTAAAGGAATATCTCAATTGAAGTATTACAAAAAATAAAATTGCGATATTGCTCTCCTCCAACATCCGATGTGCTGCTTATTCTGCTTATTCTCAAATAATTTCGAAAGAAAAATGAAAAATATGAATATTCTACGAATATTTCCTCAGCGAAAGCCTACAAAAGTGCAGTCGAATTCAATAGGTACCCCGTATAATTCAGTATCCGTATATTATTCTCTTACTAGATGATCTATTATATTCAATGGTTATTCTGCTTTTGGCTGTGCCATGCTTGAAACAATCGAGACTGTAGTTGGAGTTCTAATAGAATTAAATCATGAAAATCCAATAAGGATGGTCGCTATTCTCTTGTATATCGTTCGCAAGATCCAACAATAATTTTCTGTTTTGCGGTTAAGCCAATTTTCGTCCGTTGGTCTGAGAATTGAATTATAAATTCTTATTAGTATCATAAATGGAATACAACGGGCTCCATGACGTGATTTCGAAATTCATAACGTTAATTCCGTTAATTTAATGAAGAAAGTCAATTACAAACTAGCACGTTAGTTAAAATTGAACAACGGCTGAATTGTTGAGTTTGTGCTGGTCCAAGATAACATTGGCCATGTACGATACAAATTCACAGAATTAATACATGAAGTGGGGTGAATTCAACTTGTTGGGGCGTCTAGTAACGTCTTCCTCGGTTATGAATGATTGATTGCATAGGAGATGAAGTGCTATGTATCATATTTCAGGAATCCATCAGCAGGAAACTGAACATCGTCAAAATTAACTTCCCGTTGCCCTTGAGTTATTCTGAAAAAATTATCTTTGGAAACCATTTATTGACAAATCTTGTAAACTATTTTTGCGCGATTGTCTTTATGAATAAGAGATTTATCATTCTGCCCAAATGTCTCTTATTTTCAAATTTTGTGACAAGAATGGTCTTAAACGATGAGGTTGGACTCTCTGATAAGGAATTCGAATTGCATTATGTGCGTCCAGGAGTCCGTCCATGAACACGATAACTTTAGGCCTACATTTTTTAAATTTTCAGGGTAGGTACGTTCGAGATTTCCTGCGCCTGCTGAGTTCTTTAATGGGCGAAATTTGCCGGAAGGTATCGTAGATATAACCAGGGTTGTTTCGTTTTGAATATTTTGTTATAATCAACTGAATTTAACATGTTTTAAACATTTGCTTAGGTTTGAGAACGTTTTTGTTTGAAACTGTTGAAAACATGTTGAAACACTTAAATTGAACAAGCGGTTTTCTTCATTCAATCTAGCGTTTAATCCTCATCTGACTCGGAATCATAGATATTTGACATAGGTAGCTGAGATTTTTCAGATGGAACACATTTTTGAACAAGTTTCTTCATATGCAGCACTAGTGCAGCCATAAGTACCCTAAATTTTTTACATTTAGAGGTCACTGATTTCGTTATTATCTTCAACAACATCGAAATATGACCAAATAGCATCTTTATTCCTTCCCGTAAATCCCGTGGACGACATTCTTCAAAAAAAGAACACCATAAAATAATTTCCTCAAATGAATAACTAACAGTTCAGTAGACGACGTAGGACGTAGACGTTATTGCAATAGCCAACTTGCAATGCGAATTTGAATTTATAAATAGTCTGTGGGCCACAGGACAAGTAATAGTTCCTTATTGCAATTGGTTTTATTATTTCGGGGATTCACCGGAACAGCCTCACGGCGGTGGCGCAACGTAGTTCGTAACACAGCTGATCCCGACAATTTAGTACACTGTCAGACTTGAAACTTTTCGCCATATCCTGCAGAAACACCATGTTCACATATGGGGCTTCGATAAAAAGAGTAATGCAGAAATTTAGGTTTTCAGCTGTTTCAGTTGAAAAGACAATCTGATCGGGGGGAAATTTTATAATGATTCTGTGGTTTATTCTCTTGACGTTTATGAAATAAAATGACATCATTCGTCACATGGACAGCTTGTTTGGTTCACAGAATCTGTTTCAAGAATTTTTTAAATATAACAAAATCTGATATTTCAGATGAAAATTTCTTGAAATGTATCGATTTGAAGCAGGAAACTATAATTATAAACGATAATTTCGAAGCATTCTTCTGTTGTTTCAATCATTTCGATGGGCCTGGCTGGGTGACCGCTCTGGCGAAGAAAATTCAAACAAACGCGTAAAAGCTTCTGCTTCCAGGCCAGTGCTTTTAAAAAAAAAATATGTTCGTCATATGACACCTCGTTAATGAATGACGTTTGAAATCCTCACCTAATTCGAACATTTTAGAAATAATTTTTGAATGTAATTTGGGCTTTAATTGTAGTATTCCTCTCGTTTTCGACGTATCGTCTCTGCGAAACGAAGAATTTATGTATTGTTTAGGTAATAAATTCTTTTTTATCAGAATGACATATTCTAGATGTTGTGAAAGCTTATCAATCGAATGGTGGAGCAAAATATGTTTTTGAACTCTTTCTTGACTAGGCAAAAACAATCATACACTGTCTCTGAGGGTTGTTTCGCAAGTGGAGCAGCCCGCGATCAGGCTCCTCCAGCTAGTACCATTCTGTTCATTGAGCAATAACGAGTAGTTAATTAGTGTATATAATTGATGGTATTAATTAACCGAGTTTACCAAATCCCCAATCCCCAGAGAGATTGATTGCGATCCTAAGTTGAAATCTTGTAATCACGGATAAGTTGAGGGAAATCTGGAGGGAATGCACATGTGAACGCATTTTTCGGTGTTCTTATGATATTTATGCAGCCAATATGTTCATGAAACGTTAATTTGATATACGAGAGTATGATACCATAGTTCTTCTGATGGGATTGTGGAAAAATAATATTGAATATAAATTGAATTTTGTTCATTCGAAGTTCCTAACAGGGAAGGGAGCCTTAGCCTCCTCTAAAATTTTCATTGATGTAGTTCCCAAACAAAATATCTCAAAATGCAGACAAGATAAAAAAATGTCTACACTGCTCACTACCTCATCCAGTATTCGTTTTTATCCATGTCCTACGCGTACGAGAGGAACAGTAGAGGGGGCAAATCTTGCGAACGTTACGCAACCCACGCTAAACATACCAAAACACATCGATATGAGACATATGTACGTGGAAAAGAGAAAATTTCAGGAGAATCAACCATCTCAGGCTATCTCAGAGAGCAGGCAGGTTCCCTTCATATTTCGAGTTGTATATAGGTATTCAGTGGAAAAGCGACGAACTTATCGGGAAATTCGTTCATAGCGTGAAAGCTTAATTTCTACAAAAGTCATTTTAGCCATGCCTTATAGTACACGCGAGAAACATCAAGATATGACGAATAGTTACTGGGATACCGAAGTTTTTTTAATCTTCTCTGATCCTCACGAAAATTCGCATGAACCTCTATGTCATTATCTTACAACCAACTTTTCGATTCGATCAGATTGGTATTCTTCGAATTATTGAAAGGAAAACTTCAGATTGTTAATCTACGGAACCCTTCGGCGGATTTCACGCATCAACGAATTTAACCGGAGCATTGAGACAAATAGATGCTGCAAAATTTTCAAAACTCTGAGCCCTTTCTTCCTAAAACTATCGTGTTTACGTCCTGCCGGATAGAATTTAAATTGACCATCAATTCTTCATCTGCAAGACCAACAAAATTATTTAAGACCATTCTCGGCTGAAAGTTCGAAACTTAGAGACATTGGCTCAAATGATAACGCAGAACGCTCTTGTTCATAGAGACCAGTGCGCAAAAAGGGTTCCAACATCAAGAAACATAATTGGAAAACTTATTAAATTCTTATTGCAGAATTTACCACATATTTTTTTGTAGTTGAAAACTCCGAAAGTTCTAGCTACGAAACAAGTAGATAGGTAGGTGCCAATAATACACACATTGGAAAAGTCTAGGGATATTTTTATAAATAGACATTCTTTATTTTTTTCAGTTGATTTAGGGAAAAATAAAATTATAGTGTAATGAGAAGTGGTTCAATATGTCATTAAATTCATTTTTTGCATGAAACGAACACAATATTTCAAAACAAAAAAAATAAAGTATAAACCATAATTTTACGAGCTAGGTAAACAAAAAAATGATCCAGTATGCAAAAATATAACAAATTAAGACAATGACCTCCATGTTGGTTTAGAACAGCTCTACATCTATTGTTCTTAGTCTAAAAGACATTGGCAATGTCCGATTGAGGTATACTTGCCCATTTTGTAGTTAAAAGCTCTCGGAATTGAAGAGAATTTTGGATATTGCCCATAAGGAAAGTAATTCTACGTTGAAGCAAGTCCCATACATGCTCAATCAGATTGAGGGCCGGGGATTGTGCGGGCCATGGCAATTCCCTCGTTTTCTAAACCGTTCGTCACAATCGCAGCGGTATGGGGAAGAGAATTATCATGCCATAGGCGGAAGTTTGCACCACCAGCACCAGCAAATAAAGGCACAATGGGTTAAAGAATATTATCCACATACTGCTGATCTGTCAGGAAACCATTTGGAAAAACGAGGTCGGTTCTGCCGACTATAATTATTCCGCCCCATACCATTATTGCACCGCCTCTGTATTTATGAACTTCCTGAACATTTCCTCAACGTTCCACATTTCAGGATCGCCTACACACTCGTGTCCGACGAGAATCTGAATAAAATCCAAATCTGGATTCATCGATGAAGAAAACTGTTGGCCAATCATCTGCATCCCAATTTTGATATTCTTCGCACCAGTTTACTCTGGCAGCGCGATTGCCTCTGGTCTAGAGGGAGGTGGACATCTAATTGGTCGTCGACTATGAAGATTAGCTTTGTGGAGATGATTTCTCACAGTAGCTCGCCCAACGCTTATGTTATGCGCTCGATGCAATTCCATAACCAGTTGGTGCTCTAATTGTAGGGTGTCTTCTAACACTTATGACTACCCTGACTTGCCGTTGTACAGCGTCCACGCCCTAGATCTTGTTCAGCTGGACTTCCAGTTTCTCTGAAACGCCTCCATAAACGACTTATGACTCTCTGGGAAACACCGATCCGCTCAGCTAGATCGACTTGTCGCAAGCCAGCTTGAAGAAGGCCAACTGCTAGATTCATCTCGTCTGGAGACAAATGTCGTAGTTCCATAGTAAAACACAATATTCTCAATGCAACAATACTATTGAAGAAGACTGAATTGAATCGAAATAGTGAGTACTTAATGAATTTACTTTTTCCATCTATCTCTGTTTGTCAAGTTTTTGAGCGCTCGTACTACTTACACGAGGGCTATATCATTTCGTCACGGTGTCTGTATTTTTCGAATTTCGAGCCGAAAATGGTCTCAAACGACTATGTTCGACTCACTGATGACGAATCCGTCGGAAAATTAGAGTCTGTCCGTCCGTCCGTATACACGATAACTCTCGAACGGAATGTCCTAGAAACTTGAAATTTTCAGGGTAGGTTCGAATCTCGAATGCCGCGGTTTAGTTCGTTATTGGGAAAAATTCGCCGAAGGGTTCCGTGAATATGGCCGCTCGAAATTTTGTTTTCCTGATTAATTTGAAACTACAGATTCGATCGAGATGAAATTCTGCACTCTAATGGAAAATGAGGTGTTCAAGCTACATGCAATTTGTTCAGCAATTTTGTTCAGCTCGCATCACCAGAACCATAGAAACTATAGAAAATTGTAACTTTTGAACGGAAACGCCTAGGGACTTGAAATTACATTTTACAAGGGGTTTCATAAATATGGTCGTTTGAAATTTAGTTTTCTTGATAATTTCCAAACTACAGATTCGATCGAATCGAAATTCTGTATACTAACGGAGAATGATATATTCAAGCTACATTTCTCAAGATCGCATGACCAGAACCATAGAAACCATAGAAAATCATAACTTTCGAACGGAAAGGCCTAGGGACTTGAAATTTTCAGGATAAGTGTAGATCTGAAATGTGGCGTTCACGTTTATCAATGAGCAGAATTATACAAGGGGTTCCGTAAATACGGTCGTTTAAAATTTTGTTTTCTCGATAATTCCGAAACTACGGATTCGATCGAGATATAATTTTGTATTTTAAACGAGAATGATATATTGAAGCAACATTTCGTCCAGATCACATGACCAGAACTATAGAAACCATAGAAAATTATAACTTTGTAATGGAAAGGCCTAGGGACTAGGAATTTTCAGGATAGGTGTGAATCTCAGATGTCGCGGTCACGTTTATCAATGAGCAAAATTAGACTAGGGGTTCCGTAAATATGGCAGTTCAAAATATTCTGTTTCTGATAATTTCGAAACTACCGATTTGATTGGAATAAAATTTTGCACCTAGCTGAGGAATAATGTATTCAAACTACGTCAAATTTTGTCCAGATCGCATCACCAAGACCATAGATACCGTAGAAAATTCTAGCAAATTATCAAAAAAAAATTGATCAGCTGAAGCACTGACATGAAGTCTGGAGTTTCGCCTAAGTTTCAGAATTTTTTTGACAGCTGTCGAAAATTCCTTCAATTGATTTCTAAAACTGGAAAATGCGAATCTACCTACAAGGTGCATGTACGAGCGCTCAAAAGCTCCTGCCTTCACGGTAGTGCTTTTCGTAATTTTTTCGTTATATTTTTCATATTTATTCCGAAAAAAGGCGTATTTAAACGAGGCAAATGAACTGATCAGAAGAAGTACAGTTTAAACGATACAAAATTTTCTTTTGAGTCTTTGATGACTTTGAACGAATATACCTAGACTTTTCCGATGTGTGTAATATGTAGGTATCGTTCAAATCGAATGACGTGCCTGGCTTAGGTTCAATAACTGGAAGCACGTGTTAGCGTAAACCACGAGGCTTAATATCGTGATCTACCTACCTATGACGATATTATGTAGATTTCACAATGAACCGTCTCAGATTCAATTCTGAAACTGAAGCCAAAATATTTTTACGAACAAGACATTCCGGAGTACGACGCTATTCCTAGAAAGATTTCTCACCGCTTGAATTTGATTCCAATTATCATCGAAATGAATCCACCAACTAAATTTTCCCCAATTCTCGCATCTTACCCTAACGATTTTTTTCGACTCCGTGGTATTATCGAACTGTAAAATGAACAGGATATTCATTCAACAGGGCTCGGTCATCATTGAGATGAGGTCGGATTTCCCCCTCGATGCAGTGCAGTTTGCGCCCAATTTCGAAAAGAGTATCCGAAAGGCTCCAGGCGATTCGCACCAATTCAGCGAACCGGAAGTGAATTCTGATGTCGTCATGAGTTCAAGATCCCGGAAATAGATAATTATTGGAAGCCTTCCGCACTGAAATCACCCGCCGTCCGGCTTGTTTATACTCCGGAATGGTTTTGCTTTCGATATCCGAAATTCGTAATTAATTTCAATTAGGAATTAATGGAGTTATAAAAGAGATTTTCTACTCTGTTATTTCTATTCAAAGTTTACGAAACTTCGGGAAGATAGAGGCGTCGACTGAAACATTGGGGGTGTAATTACTATAGCCTTAACTCCGCAGTCTTTTAGTGGTGAGATCTTTTATGCTCTAGATTATAATTGATAGGTGTTTCGAAAAATGACCCGACAGGCGACAGACATGCATCACTGGAAAATTTTGTAAATCTTCTTCTAGCCGCGAAACAGAAGTGAATTACAGGATAGAAGTGAAATATAGTTGAATAACTTTTCTCCGCGAATTTGCCGAAATTAAAAAAACCTGAAATATTATAACACTATACACAATAACTGAAAATTAATTCGAGTTTGACATCTCCCGAATAAAAGCTGCAATGATGGAAGATGATTTACAGGACACAGGTATACGTGTCATCGTCTATACAAGGCATCACGTGTTAATTTTTAGACCGTTTATTGTTTTAACATTCCGCCTGCACTGAAGCGCCAATTCAGCGTATGTGATTATTCCTACGTCTCTTCTACGCAATTAATATAGACAAAATAATTTTTTGATAAAAAAATTATGAAAAGCACTTTCGTGAATTCAGGAGCTTTTGAGCGCTCGCTCATCCACCTTGTAGGTAGATTCGTAACTCCAGTATAAGAAACAAATTTAAGAAATTTTTGACTGCTGTCAAAAATAATTTCAAACCAAGGCGAAACTCCAGACTTCACGACGGTGCTTTATGTGACCATTTTTTTTCTCGATATTTCGCTAGAATTTTCTATGGTATCTGTGGTCTTGGTAATGCGATTTGGACAGAATGTCGCACGTAGAGTTTGAATCAATTATTCTTCATCTACGTGCAAAATTTCATTCCAGTTCAATCAGTAGTTTCGAAATGATCAGGAGAAAAATATTTTGAACAGCCATATTTACGGAACCCCTAGTATAATTTTGCTCATTGATGAACGTGACCGCGACATTCGAGATCCAAACATATCCTGAAAATTTCAAGTCCCTAGACCTTTCCGTTCGAAAGTTATTATTTTCTATCGTTTTTATGGTTCTGGTCATGTCATCCAGACAAATTTGCATGTAGCTTGAACACGTCGTTCTCCGTCGGATTGCAAGTTTCATCTTGATCGAATCAAAAAGTTGTTTCGAAGTAATCAGAAGAACAAAATTTCGAACGGCCATATTTACGGAACCCCTGATCGAGTTTTGCCCAATAACGAAATTAACCGCGGCATTCGAGATTCGAACCTATTCCGAAAATTTCAAGTTTCTTGGACGTTCCGTTCGAAAGTTATCGTGAATAAGGCTGGCCGGACCGACGAACAGACTCGAATTTTTCGACGGATTCGTCATCAGTGAATCGAACCTTGTCGATTTGAGACCATTTTCTCCTCAAAATTCGAAAAATACAGACATCGTGACGAAATGATATAGCTCTCGTGTAAGTAGAACGAGCGCTCAATGCTGAAGAATTGATAAGATTCTATGCAAGATTTTTTCTTGTTCATTTCACAAAGCGTTTTAAAAATGTTTCCTCGGAAAGGTTTATCATTAAATATATTGAAGAAGAAGTGATAAAAATGGTTAATAAGTTTTTCCTTCAGGTGATGACAATAATAATAATATTCTATATTGATGAGAAGAAACAGAAATTCTATAAAGTAAATGTAAAATCGATCACATTCCTCATGAAGGTAGAAAGCGGAAAAAAGCTTTAAACTAGGTAATTAATATCAACAATTTAACTCGAACAGTGAACATTCATTGTAGCTGATACTCATATTTCCTTCAACATAAAAAAAATAGACTCGGATACAAAATCCATTATTTCACCTGAAACATTAAAATTTCGTATTCGTAATAGCAGAAAAAAAATATAATATTATTATCGTTTGGAATAAAGGAATAATTGTACACTGCGACCTCATGGAGTTCTGCATCATGTCTTGAGCTATATGTATATATTTTGGTGACAGGGTCTCAACTTTCTGGAGATAAGGCAGAAGTGATAATCTGTTATTCTCTTCTTTTTTTTGCTCTTTTCTGTAAACAAGTGTTTTTTTCAGCCTCGAAAAATGTGTGGTTCTTGCCTGGCAATAGCATTCTGTTTCCCTGGTTCTCAAATATGGTTATCCGCGAGGAAAAAACCAATCCTACCGTTTCCCTACACAGATGATATCGAAAATGAAAATTAATGTTTTGAAGATATCGAATGACCTATCATAACTCATAATTTAACGAAGAGGATTCGAACTATTTAATTCCTTGGAATTACCTCGAGGCTGAAATAATGGAAGGATGGAACTCTAGTTAATAAAAGTAAAATCCTAGTTGACATATTATATGCCGAAAAAAATTAAACCGAAAATTGAGGCACCCGTGTGCTGATTAGGATTCAAATGACGCATCGAGTTCTAATGATACGTTAAAGAGAGTAACGATTGAAACCACGGCGTTATTTCAAAATGTAATAACATGTGATACAGAATAGGTTAGTGATGTAAATATCTCCCACGTTTTCAGCGCTTTTCCTTCTATAAATACATTTCGTTAAATCGTGAGGAATTTCAGGTAAATGTATGCGGTACCTTATTCAGAATATTGTTTTGAGTTTATTTATGAAACGTGATATAAATAGTACATTTACTATGTTTACTCATGTACTTCTATATCTACTCGTATTGATTAAAATTCAGGGAGATGCTGAGATTGATGTAGAGGAGGGGATGGGATCAAGCGAATGAGCCACACTCATTGTTCACAGTGATGTCGAAATATTTATAAAATTGAAAATTTTAAAAATTTTCTTGAACGTTAAGGGATATTCAGATTTAGATATATAGAAATATTCGATATGGTCGCGGAAAAGATTAACCCTTCTATAAATCGTTGTACACGAAGTGTTTCAACTTTTTCCTCAATGATAGTTCAACTCTTAAGCAGCGAAAAAATACGGAATAGGCAAAAAATCTGTGAGTTTTTTAGACTAGATTAGATAAATAGAAAATTTCTTGAGCGCAGACCTCATTCTGAAATAGTTCACCTTGAAGCGAGGAGAAAATTGTCCAACGTTAAACCATTGGATTCGGAAAAGAAGAAAGCTGAAAATATATGATTCTATAGTTGTTTTTCTTTATATCGAGTTATGAAAGTTCTCACAAACACTGCAACCCATCGTAAACCTTTTTTGTATAACATTTCCCAACTTAGGACCGCCAACTAAGAAGACATTAATAAAACGAAACAAAATCTTAAATAACATTATCTGATGTAGTCGAAATAGGTTGAAGTCACAAAAATCAAACAAGAAGAAAATTCTGATGTCAGATGCGATTTCGGAAAACATTACAATATTTGGAATTCTTTAAGAACCTTCAGAGTTATTGTTTCGATTGATTAATTATACGTATTGATAGAATACAATGGAATGGGTTGTCTTTTTCAACCATAGGCACATGAATACCAGGCAAGTGAATAAATCGTTGAATGAATACAAATAAATGAATAGGTATTCTAAAACTGAGTGTTTACATCATAATTTCATGAAAATAACTTCAAGGGAGATGATTATACGAGGACATTTTATACCAACTAGACTTATTTTGACCCTTAATAACTTGTTTTGATTTGAAAAATAAATAAATAAAATCTTATACAACCGAATTAATTGGGCTTCTTTCACCCCTTATTGTTCTTAATTCTCAACACCATATTTTTACTTCAAATACTCTAAGCAGAAGTGAACTTATATCGTTTCGATTTGTGTATTCATGAATCTTTTCAAATTGGTCCATAAGAGTTCGCTATTTTTATTCACTTATTTCCCAACACTGTGGAATTTGGATATCTATAAATCTTTTCAGGTATTTCGGACGACTCGCTACATTGCTCGAGTAGAAACATTGGGACAGAATAACAAATGAGCAGTGATATTTTTTCCGGGCTCAGGAGTTGCGTTTTGAGTATATCCAATCTTCTGAGTAGGTGTTGAGATCAAAGGTGTTTGCGATCATAGTAAATAATCGATGTGGAGGGTATAACTGGATAAATCTAAATTTCAACTTTTTATTCGATTTACTCGTAAAAGGGAAATAGATTTCTGCGATGAACTTATGTGAGAGAGTGGGTGATAACTCTCTTTTTTTCGAGTTCTGAGAATAAATAGACTTATCCAATTTTTCCCATTCAATTATATCAATAAAAATTTAGAAAAGCACTGCCGTGAAGGCAGGAGCTTTTGAGCGCTCGTACATGCACCTTGTAGGTAGATTCGCATTTTCCAGTTTCAGAAATCAATTGAAGGAATTTTCGACAGCTGTCAAAAAAATTCTGAAACTTGGGCGAAACTCCAGAATTCATGTCAGTGCTTCAGCTGATCAATTTTTTTTCGATAATTCGCTAGAATTTTCTACGGTATCTATGGTCTTGGTGGTGCGATCTGGACAAAATTTTGCACGTAGTTTGAATACATTATTACTCAGCAAGGTGCAGAATTTCATCCCAATCCGCTCAGTATTCTCGGAACTATCAGCAAAAAAATATTTTGAACGGCCATATTTACTGAACCCCTAGTCTAATTTTGCTCATTGATGAACATGACCGCGATATTCGCGATCCAAACCCACCCTGAGAATTTCAAGTTCCTAGGCCTTTCCGTTCGAAAGTTACAATTTTCTATGGTTTCTATGGTTCTGGTCATGAGATCTGGACAAAATATTGTTTTAATATATCATTCTCGATTAAAATACAAAATTTCATCTCGATCGAATACGTAGTTTCGAAATTATCGAGAAACCAAAATTTCAAACGACCGTATTTACGGAACCCCTAGTATAATTTTGCTCATAGATGAAAGTGATCACGACAATCGAGATCCACACCTATCCTGAAAATTTCAAGTCCCTAGGCCTTTCCGTTCGAAAGTTATGATTTTCTATGGTTCGAGTCATGTGATCTGGAGAAATGTAGCTTGAATATATCATTCTCCATAAGTATACAAAATCGTCACGATCGAATCTGTAGTTTTGAAATTATCAAGAAAACTAAATTTCAAACTACCATATTTACGGAACACCTTGTATAATTTTGCTCAAAGATGCACGTAATCACGACATTCCAGATCCACACCTATCCTGAAAATTTCAAGTCCCTAGGGGGTTCCGTTCGAAAGTTACAATTTTCTATGGTTTCTATGGTTCTGGTCATGCGATCTGGACAAAATTTCACATGTAGCTTAAACACCTCATTCTCCATTTGAGTGCAAAGTTTCATCTCGATCGAATCTGTAGTTTCGAAGTAATCAGGAGAACAAAATTTTGAACGGCCATATTTACGGAACCCCTGGTGGAATTCTGCCCATTAACGAACTCGACCGAGGCATTTGGGATCTGAACCTACACTGAAAATTTCAAATCTCTAGGTTGATCCGTTCGAGAGTTATCGTGCTGACGGACGGACGGCCGGACGGACGGACAGACTCGAATTTTTTGACGGATTCGTCATCAGTGAGTCGAACATAGTCGATTGAGACCATTTTCGGCTCAAAATTCGAAAAATACAGACATCGTGACGAAATGATATAGCCCTCGTGTAAGTTGTACGAGCGCTCAAAAAGGCAGACAAATAATCACTGAACTAGGTTCATTATTATTCGAAATTTACCTACATAGGTATTCCAGTGAATAGGTCGAATATATTTTCGGAAATAAACACATTTTCGATTTCTCAAGGATTTCTGAACCAGAAATTCAAAATACAGCAATGTTATGTTATGTTATGTGAAACACCCATCAGAGTAGATGTCACGTCTCTATCAGGTCAGGTTTTGTATATGATACTGTTCCATTTGAATATATCTTGTATTGATAATCCAGTTTCATTCATAATTATAAAACCATTTTTGTATCAGCAAAATTGAAACCGAGAATTGATGAATCAAGGATTTACCCAGACAAATAGCTCTAATTGGCCTAAACTAAGTTTATCTACCTACTGTTCGACAATAACAGAAATTCAGCAGAAAAATCTTCGGCAATTTGTTTCTTTGTCAATGAAGCCCTGATAGAAGCAAATTTCCCTATATGGGACTCAAGTAAAACATTATGTTTCAAATTAATGATCGAAATCTAAAAGTTAAAAAACAATTTTCAACCGTTGACGGATTTTTTTCCACCCAATTTTTGGAATCCCCTATAACGTAATCGCAAGAGAATTGAAATTCATTTTAGTTCTGTGAAATTCAATGGTTGTTTTTTCTGTAAACCCTCGATTTTATTTTTCCCCGCTTGTCACTGATTTTTGACTCGTACTGTATATGGCTCGAACGGAACTGATTGGTCATCATCATTGCTCGGTGACCATTCATAAATGGGCCCTCATTAGTTCTGCGATACTGCCAATTCCAGTTCGCCCTATCGACTGTGAAATTGGAAACGATGACATGTGCTGCCGGAGATTAATAGAAGTGCAAACGCAATATTTTCGGACCATATCTTTGGCGAGAACAGCTTTATAGTTCGAATTATGGATGACCCTATCTTAATTGGGTGTTTTATATGTTTCTGCAGTAATGGACTAGTATCCGAAAAACTGCGTTTCTGTAGCAATAATCCTCGAGTTCTGACTCGACGAATAGGATTTCTGTAAGGGGGATAATCTGACAGCCTTACGTGAACATGTGATTGTTAAGGATCCAGCTCTCATCCGATTTATTTTGGATGAATCATTCGCTCTATAAAAGGCGAGTATAAGAAACCCACAAAAATAATTGAACACACTTTATATATATGTGAAGTTGTTTCGTTTCGACGTATATGTACAACATTGAATTCGATGATACAGATAACACTTCATGTGTTGGATTACTAGTGATCAATAGTATCTCTGGTCTATTATTAGCGTAGATTAGTGACTTCATGAACATCCCAAAGAAATTAGTATAATGGTGTTAAATCCCTCAAACTCGGTGGCCAGTTGACTGGTCTATTCCTCGATATTAATCGTTCATCGAATGATTCTTTAAGTAAATCAATTGAATAGCTCCCTCTGTTTGAACCACATTGATCTAACGTTAATATCATTCAACTGAGACACAAAAAAGTAGTAATAATGTCTCTAAAACATTGAGCGCAACATTGTCACCCATAAATCACACCAAACGGTAACATTAGGTGGATTCAATGGTTTTTGAATGGAGCTCGTGGATTATCTTCACTTCAAATGCGAAAATTCCGCTTGTTTACAGTGCCATTTTACCAAAAAAAGACTTCATCACTGAAAGTTTGCAACGATGTAAGGTCGGCTTCGGCCCATTCACCGAATTGGCGGCCAAGGATGCTTTTATTTCTTGCACAAGTTCAATCTTCTGTATCGTACAAAAGCAATCCATTTAATCGAATATAAACTGGTGTGATGGTCGACAATGTTGACCATGAAATGACGTAGTGAGATGAATCTCACAAACTGAACCATTCGTCTGAAAGTGAATTGGAAAATGTTTCAAACATTACAAGTTTAGTCTATTCAATATGAAATGGCAAACCCAACTAATCAAAAATTAACTGTCTGCTGGCAAATTGGCTGTGACAAAAAAAAATTTTGCCAACTATATTTCGGAATGATTCACCCTTTAGTTACATAAATATGAAAATACAAAATAAAACTAAAGAATTTTTTTTTAATGAGAATTTTGATACCTTCTTCTTTTCGATATTTTTCATTTTCGCAGAAATATTGAAACAGTTTGTCGGCCGACACTCTTTTATTATCCTTGTCGATATATGAATTTAAGATGATATAATGAAGTGTGAATAGTCATTTCCTTCGATGATCGGAAAATGTAGTTAATAGCTCGATCGCGCTAATTGGGATAGAGTTGTTCATGGATGTAAAGAGCCAGATTTTTCTCGTGTATCCAGTTGAAGATAATCATCCAATTCTTTCATTTCTGCATTTTCGCAGTTCTGGTCGAAAAATCTTTGGATAATCGCATTGCACTTTCGGAGAGCTTTATAGAAAAGTTTCGACCGAATTGATTCTAATTCTATATTCAAATAAAGTTTGGAACTCTTAACTGAGAGAGAACATTTATTGTGTAGAATTCAATTCTATATTTCCTGTAGGATTTTGAGCTATTGCAGAATTTTACTGCATCGTAGACGTCGAGAAAAATTTCCGAACTTCTGAAAGATGATATAAAACTATTCACATTTTGATAGTATTACATTTTCATGTAGTTTACTGCAAGAAAATAATTCTTTCGAAAATTTTAAAGCTATTTTGGATATTTTTCAGCAACTGACCTCAACTCCAGGTCTTTTTCAAAACTAGCAGAAACCGAAGGGTTTCAAGAAGAGTTCTATTAGTCTCATTCGCTCATGGATTCGATAGATTGGATTGGATTTCTTCAACAAGGATGAATGAATATTTAATGGGATGGCCTACTCGAAGCTTGAGAAAGCCGAAGCACTGGTCGACGTAATAGAAAGAGAAGCCAGAATCAACTACAGAGAAGACGATGACAATGATGAATTAAAAGAAGGAGTCGAAGGAAATGAAGAATTGATGTTGGAACTTCCGGAAGGCGATACCATCCCAAACCCAACAACACCAACGGATATTAAAGTAATCATCAAGAAATTGAAAATAAGAATGAAAAGGTTCAGGAAAAGCCAAAGTAACAAACTTAATGCCACGGAAAATGCCCAGAAAAGGAATAGCAGCGCTAACCAATATAGCGAACGCAGTAATGGGGACAGAATACTATCCAAAAAGATAGAGAAGTAATTACGTTAAATAAGCCAGGAAAATATAGAAAATTCCCACAAAACCACAGGCCGGTAATTTTACTGTCAGCTCTTGGGAAAATAGTTGAGAGAGTCATTGCAAAAATACTCAATGAAGAAACGGAAGCGCTGAATTTGAAAAATTAGGATTCATAAGAAATCATTCCACAGAACTTCAACTGTTGGGGATCACTGAATTGTCAGTCACTAAAGGTTTTCAGAATAAACAAGCCACAGCATTAGTGGTGTTAGATGTCGAGAGAGCCTTCGATCAAGTTTAGCAAGAAGGACTTGCCTACAAAATGATGATGGTAGGCTACACTACCAAAACCAGATAATGAGAAACTACCTGAGGAACAGGAATTTCTATGTCGAAATAGATGACACATTTTATTCCATCAGACAAGTAGAAGCAGGAGTACCCCAAGGTTCAGTTCTAGTCTCTACTCTACAACATCTATATCTACAATATGCCGGAATCTAAAACAGCAGGTTAGGGTTAGTTCGAAAAGAAACAATGACCATGTGAAAGAGTATATTTATTACAAATGATGATCAGAGTGTGGAATGTATCAATTTTTATAAAATTATATTCTATGTCTCATAGCACCACTCAAGCAAAGACTCTTGAATTGTTTTAATTCGCAGACATGACCTCAGAACCCATGATCTGGTAGCAATTTTCCATAAATTTTGCAAAGGCTCATTATCTTGAAAACTGTGAGATTTTTTACGAGTTGAAATTCTGATATTCTAAACGGTAATGGTCTTCTTCGCCACTAGTTCGAATATTGCGGTTCACCGGTATATTCAATTATCCCTCAAACCACTATTTTTCTAATGAAAGTGAAAGAAATTGAATTATATTATGTGTACATTCAATCTGCGCAGATAAACCGAAATTATAAACAACGGCATACATCCCCGAGTACAAAAATGATGCACGCCTATTCTAAACGGAGAAAATACTGTACAGCATGATGTTCACATACTTGAAACTTTCGAAAAGTGTCACAGCTACGAAACGAATGAGACAAGCCAAGTACCCAGTTCGATTCTACCAATCGTTCAATCTTCTTTCGGAGTTTCGAAAGAACTTCTTTAACCACGGGGTTGGAACTTGGAAGTGACGTTTCATGTTGAAGAAACCATTCGTTCTGTTATTTCCCCTTATTTTTAAATTACCCATTTCAGTGGTCCATTGATGAAGCTGATTTAGAGCTTACAGAGCTGGAGTGTATATTGGTATAAACATTGTAGTTAAAGAGGTACTTGATATCCAAAATCATACGCATTATCAATATTGAATAAAATGTTTGAACTGAAACTTTTTGCCAATACAGATAAACGATCACCTGTTGATAATTGCAAAAAAAAGGTACATTCAGAAGAGATGAATCAAAATCATTAATTTAACACTAATTATTTCGTTCAGACGTTTGGAGTAATGTATTAGATGATTCTTGGAAATAATTTCATGAATTTAATTGTTATCTTTCGAGAAAACCAAATTGAAACACATAAACTTTGCTAGCTCACTATTCCCTATCACAAACTTATATTATCGTCAATTTTTGTGTCTTCTGATATGAAATTTTACGTGTCGAAAAATTGGTTATCTTCAACAGTATTACAGTGGGGAAATGCGAACAACCAGAAAAAGCCTTTAAATTTCATACAAAGGGATATTATTACAGTCATTTCAATACAGAAGAGAGTAAGCCTAACGATGACGTTCTGGTATCACTTTATGCGGACTAAATTATTGTGATCTGCACCTTTTCTGTGACTTTTTCGACGGTGTAAATTTCAAATAACGCGTAGAGAAATAAAAAGATATCACCTAGATAGTAAAAGCCCATCTACGGACTGAGCAATAACCATATACAATGGGGTTTAAATGGAAGAAAGACTGTAAAAAAATTTGGAAGATGAGCGGAATATCTATCCTTATTGTGTCTGAAGTGACCGATTCGATATACTTCGGGAATAGCATAGCGTAAAAGGGTTTTGGGTACGTGAGCCGAGCCTGCCGTAAGAAAGTCGCCCCTGTAATGGCCCAAAGGCGATTTAGACATCTCTACACGAGTCCTGCATTAGTGCAAGAAAGCCTATGGGATGTGCGGAAATGTGACAAGTCCTTCCTAGTTCTCCTTCAGCATGGCTGATCGAAATGATGGTACGTCAGTGCTGATTTCTCTGAAAACTAGGGACTTTTAAATCCCGGATGTAACGGTGTAGAATAAACTTCATTGACGGCGAAGCAACCCCAGTGACCCCAAAAATCAGGATAAGTATGCTTCCGTGTTTTGGTTCAATATTGCAGAATTCACTGACCCCTCATGGTTCATTATTTTCAAATTAACTTTGAAATCATTCGAGGAAAAATTAATTTAACCCGCCTGAAATATTCGCAGTTTACTTTTTGAAAAGTGTAGAATCTACTTATCGAATAAATATATCTGTCTGTCCGTCTCTCCCCAGATGAATAGAGGTCCTCTTACTCTCATCGAGTCGCAATAAATAGATGCATAGCATACATTCTCTCAGAATCAGAGGAATCGAATAGATGCAAATAGTTCCATAAGAAAGTTATGGCACAGAAGCGAAGACACTTATGCCGAATGACATGTGCTTCAAAAAGATTGGGGAGAGAAGAATATCTTTTTTGAACGATCGTCCTACTTACCCAGAGCTATATCATTTTGTCACGATGTCTGTATTTTTAGAATTTTGAGCCGAAAATGGTCTCAATCGACAAGGTTCGACTCGCACGACGAAACCGTCGAAAAATTCGAGTCTTTCCACCCGTCCGTATACACGATTACTCTCGAACGGAACGACCTAAAAACTCGAAATTTTTAGGGTAGTTTCGAATCTTGAATGCCGCTGTTGTTCGTTATTAGGCAACATTTGACCAGAGGTTCTGTAAATATGGCAGTTCGAAATTTGCTCCTCCTGATTACTTTGAAACTACTGATTCGATCGAGGTGAAATTTTGCACTAAGATGGAGTTGAAGCCACATGCGAAAATTTGTCCAGATCGCATGACCAGAATCATAGAAACCATGGAAAATTATCACTTTGGAACGGGAAGGCCTAGAGACTTGAAATTTACAGGGTAGGTTCGAATCTTCAATGCCGCGGTTGAGTTCGTTATTGGGCAGAATTCGACCAGGGATTCCGTAAATATGGGCGTTTGAAATTTTGTTTTCTTGATCATTTCAAAACTACGGATTCGATCGTGACGAAATTTTGTATTTTAATGGACAGTGCCATATTAGCGCAAAGGCCAACATGGGCCAGGGCCTAAGGGCGGCATGATTCCAGGGGCAGCAAATTTTGGGTGAATAAAAAAAATATATTTCTTGAATAAAAAAATTTTGAAATATGCACCTTCGAAAATCATAAAATTGTTCAATATTTTCCATGAATTCCACACATTTTCATACGAAAAAGTAAGTTTTTTCATTTCAATACGCAGTTGAGAAAGGAATCAACAATCCCATTGAAAAATTGAAAATTCGCATCACATCTGAATCTGAAGGAGCCGCCCTCAAACAGGACAGCAATCGTCGGTAACGCTCATCAAATAATGTCGGCAAGCTTGATGAGTTCTATCGTGAATCGTAAATATGTAACTCGCAATAAAAAGGGAATAGGCCGACCCCCTCTTTGTGGACGCGGGACTGTCGCATTGCACTTGCAGAACATATTAGAAATTGTAGAAGAATCGAAATCATGCCATTATAGAGTTGTCGTCAGTCGTGTTTCGGTATTTCTGGATATTATTATTGAAAATAAGAAGTATAACAAGGATTTTGCTGCAAAGTTCTCTCATCTATTAAAATTGCAAAAACTTGATTCTGAAGAATTAGAAGTAAGTAGCAGTTATCTTATTCCTAGTTATCCGGACGATTTAGACGACAAGCTTCACGATGAACGTTTGCACTTCAAGGCTTACGTAGCTAAGTCAGAACGTCCTCCAAAAACTCTACTCGAGATGAGTACCTTCATTAGAAGCGAAAAAAGCTTCGTGCAAGTTTTTTTCTAACTTGATATTGCCGTTAGAATGTTTTGGCAACGAACTTTTCGGCTTTGAAACGAATTTTATAATAGTGGTGATCTAGTATGTATATCTCGAGAGCGTTTGAATAATCTTGCCTTTTTGTGCATTAGTTGAGCAAAAAAAAATAAATTTTGAAGTAGAGTTGCAAAAGTTTGCAGAAAAAAATCGTTAATATATTGACGAAGAAAAGTTTAATTGCAGTGTTTTCAAAATTTTTTTGAATGTTATGTTGAACGATATTAAAATAAACCCTCTGACACAATAAGATTGTTTCATTTCTGAGATAGTAAATTGTCTTAATCAACTCCTCCCGCGAAAAGCACTTGATTGAAAAAATCGGCATGTGTTTCTTTTTAATTCGCTCAACTCAGTGGGACGGCAAATTGTTATTGGCCCAAGGAAGGAAATAAGTCTAATTCGGCCCTGGCAATGGAGAAAGATAATATTCAAGCTTCATTTTTTTCAGATCAGATTCATTTTGAATGTCAACGAATTATTGAATGAAAAATCCTTTGATTCTGTAACAGCTAATTCGGCATAATTGACAAAAAGCTGGTATCATTTTTTTTACGGCTGTCAAAAATTTCTTCACTTGGTTTTCAAAACTGGAATATGCGGATTTTCCTACAAGGTGAATTAACGAGCGCTCGAAAGCTCCTGACTTCACGGCAATGCTTTTTATAATATTTCTTAAGATGTTGGCCATTCGAGGCCAGTTTGGCAACAAAATAACGCCTTCAACACAATATGTGAGGTCTTCTAACATGGTGTGGAAGTTTCTCCGGAATTGATAAAGCCATTTCGGAGCACACTTTGGACATAAAGACAAAAATTTGAAATCAGGATAACGATGAAATAGCCACATGAATACGGCTATAGGTGGTCGTAACTCTTCGCATTATCAAACTTTGATACCATTTAGTTCTGCGAGTAGGGAAAATAGGACTTAGGTTCATTCTTGTTCGAAATTATGTCCACAGCAAGTTGTGAAAGTTATAAATTACCTTGCATATTTTGGGACTTGTTATTTTCGCTTTTGATAACAATTTTTTTTTAACTAATCCCCTAGAAAGAACATTGAAAGAAATGGCGTTCCAAAAGTATTTACACTATGATAAATTACTCATTTTATCTTGAACTAACAATCAAACCTCTGAGGTAAGTCATTTAATTTTTTGTAGTCGTATTCGAGGAATGAGGTTCTTGGAAACATACAAAAATATGCTCAATTCTGAATTTATTATAAGATGATGGAATAAAACAATACAATTAAAAAAAATTGATGAAAAGCACTACCGTGAAGTCAGGAGCTTTTGAGCTCTCGTTCATCCACCTTGTAGGAAAATTAGCATTTTGTTTTTCGATAGTTCACTAGAATTTTCGACGGTAGCTATGGTCTTGGTGATGCGATCTGAACAAAATTTTGCATGATTCTTCATCTATGTGCAATATTTCATTCCAATCCAACCAGATTTCGAAATTATCAGGAAAAAAAGCACTGCCGTGATATCAGAAGCTTTTGAGCGCTAGTTCATGCACATTGTGTGAAGATTTCCATTTTTCAGTTCTAGAAACCAATTGAAAAATTTTTCGACAGCTGTCAGAAAAAAAGGCGAAACTCCAAACTTCATGTCACTCATCAATTTTGTTTTCTATAATTCACTAGAATTTTCTACATCTATGCCTTTGGTGATACGTTCTGGACAAAATGGAGCTTGAATATATCATTCTCCATAAAAATACAAAATTTCGTCACGATAGAATCAATAGTTTTGAACTCAAGAAAACTGAATTTCAAACAACCATATTCACGGAACACCTAGTCTAATTCTGCTCATTGATAAACGCGACTGCGACATTCGAGATCCACACCTATCCTGAAAATTTCAAGTCCCTAGGTCTTTCCGTTCAAAAGTTATAATTTTTTATGGTTTCTTTGGTTCTAGTCATGCAATCTGGGAAAAATGTAGCTTGAATATTCCATTCTCAATTAAAATACAAAATTTCGTCACGATCGAATCCGTAGTTCTGAAATTATCAAGAAAACTAAATTACAAACGACCATATTGACGGAACCCCTTGTCTAATTTTGCTCATTGATGAACGTGACCGCGACGTTCGAGATCCACACCTATCCTGAAAATTTCAAGTTCATAGGCCTTTTGGTTCGGAAGTTATAAAATTTCGAAGGGCCATATTGACGGAACCTCTGGTGGAATTCTGCTCATTAACGAACTCAACCGAGGCATTTGGGAACTGAACCCTCACTGAAAATTACAAGTCTCTAGGTTGTTCCGTTCGAGAGTTATCGTGCTTACGGCCGGACGGACAGACTTGAATTTTTCGACGGATTCAATGAAAACAAATCACTGCGGATCTCACTAACACTAAACAAACAGGTGGATAAGAAAATTCGGTATCTGAAGAATTCCGTTGACAAAACGTGACCAGCTAGCTCAATTAGAAGTAGCTATGCCACAATATTTTTTTGCTCTGTCATCAAATGAAAAAATTATTCCGTCTTCACGAAAATGAAGAGAATGTAAAGGAGAATCGATAAAATTTCTTAACACAGGGCACATCGGGCGCATTCACGGCCGAACTCTCGCCATTTTCAAATTCTCGGGCGATAAATCTTTGCAACCCTCCAAACTATCAGAACTGATCCACCGTTGAATTAATTTCGATCCCAATTTTCGACGAGTATCTCGAAAGAGGGCCTTCCGCCTTGTTCCAAACAAGTTCTCCGACCTAATGTCCAGAAGTGACCTTACTTCTCTTGATTGCAACAAACCAAGATCAGAAGCCATGGCTTGCCTAATTTCAGTCTCTACGACCTGTCTCAGCATCTCTTTCTGAGCGCTGGTTCTACTTACTCGAGGGCTAGGTATATCATTTCTTCACGATTTATATATTTTTCGAATTTTGAGCCAAAAATGGTCTCAATCGATAAGGTTCGACTCACTGATGACGAATTCGTCGAAAAATTCTAGTCTGTCCGTCCCTCCGGCCGTCCGTACGTATACACGATAACTATCGAATGGAACAACCTAGAAACGTGAAAGGGGTTCCGTAAATATGGTCGTTTGTAATTTGATTCTCTTGATAATTTCGAAACTACTGATTGGATTGGAATGAAATTTCGCACATAGATGAAGAAAAATGTATTAAAGAGAAAGAGCTTTCGCTCCATGTGGTTGATGATCAAAGTGTTTACTTTATAGTCTTGTCGCCGTTGGGTTCAGTCGTGGAAACCAGCAGTCCTAGAATCCACCACCAATTGTGGTATTTTTCTATAAATGACACTGATATCAGTCAAAAAGGAGTATTCAGTGCTTTCCCGAATAGCTTGAATGAAGTGATTGAGTTGGACGAGATTGAGCGATCATCGATGATCCATTCCTTCAATTTTTCACATCGATCCTCGATCTCTTACTGTTAACCTATATTCAACAGGTACAATAAATGGGTACTAGCCCTAAACATGAAATTAGCAAGTTCCCTTTTCAAACCATAATTGGTATTGAACAATTTTGTTAAATTTTATTCGAAAATGAACCATTGTTCAAAACAACCCATTTCTTCAATTTCTCACATCGACACCGATACTCGACCACTTGCTGTTAATCTATATTCAACAGGTATACAATGAATGAGTCGAAGAAGCATAATCGAAATCAATTATCGAAAAATCGATATTTTTTTACCCGATCACCTCGCCGATGGATCGGGTTTGACCCAGGTCTCGAAAAACCCGTGATCGACCCAATTCTCATTCTTATTCCAACAACAATGACACGAGGGATGTCATCCCAAGAGTGTCACAGTAGCCACTTGTTAAACACTGTTTTTCACCTTCAGTTCTGATGGACCATATTAGTTATTCAATAAAAGGAATTTCATTTCTTTTCGTCTAATTTTATCTCGATTGAAAAAGCAACTTCCAACAATTGAAGAAGCATCAATGACCTGCGTGTACATCAAGAACCTGCCCCTCATGTTTCGCACAATATTTATCTGGATCCCTTCAAGGCAAAGCGAAGGCTTAAGATATCTGTCCATCATGATGAAGTTCCAGGCAGTGAATACCGAAATTGAATCATCATAATGAATACCAGAATATGGCATACCTGATATGCAATGCAATTCTTATCGTGAAGGGAAAATCTGTAAAAGTTCCAAAATTCATTCGTTTCCACAGAGGGAAACTTTCCTCGTCGAATTTCCTTTCGAACGAACATTATCGGAGCACAAAGAAATCGTTCATGCGGTTTCGAGGAGCAACTTCGGTGTTATTTCGTATGAAATTTAACTTTTCGAATAATTTGAGAGATATTCAAATTCTCTGAAGCGTAGAGGGAAATCGTCGCTGCCGTCCTAAACGCTTCAATTCAACGAAAAAACGCAAGAGAGAAATCTATCTGTCGTTTTACATCTGGCGAGTCTGCGGCTATTCACAAGGCCACCCGCTTTTCTATTTTCACATCTTTTTTTCACTTGGGGGGAAATACATGTTGTAATATTGTTGTTGGATGTTACATTCCCAGGGAGGTTTGGGAATCAAATTCATGACGAAATTAGGTAGGTATGCTAATGTTGAAATTACACGATTATGCATTTATCGGACCATTGAAACTTTTGAGGGAAAATAACAGTCAGCAAAATAATATATTCGTTCTGTATTCTATATGTTTGAATTCGTTATGATCCAAGGAGATTTAGAATGCAGGATGGAAGTTTGACACGTAGAAATTTATTGGGAATATTGAGTCACTTTTGTCCTCGACCATTTCAAAAATTCAGCTTCGTTTACAAGATGATCTGTTTCTTATACTTTGGAACGCAGACTGTTGTCCATGTTGAACTAATCGACACCTTTTGGAAATGATCCTTGGATATTATTGGAGAAACTGGACCTTTTGGATGATAAAATTATATTTTTTTATGCCTGAAAAGCACTTCTTCCGATTTATTAGAAATTGTATCCGCAAAATTTGATCCGAAAATTCATGAATTTCCCGAATATTTCAGTTTCCTGCCCTGTGATTAAACCGCTATGCCAATCAGGTGTTCACATTGTTGCCTCTCTCATTTATGAATTACATAATTAATATGCAGCCTTGGAGAGACATTTTGATTTGAAACTCATATAAACAGTGGCATTTTTCTGTATGACAAAACGCAAACAGCATGAGTTGAAAAAGATTGAAAAAAAACGACACTGAGAAGGAACTATTCATATAGTTATGGATTCCTTATTTGAAGGCGGCGCAACTCTTTGATGGAATTCGCAGGTTTGGACCTCTCCATACAGTTTTATTTTTCTATCTAGATCTCAGTGAAAATTCCTACAGGGAATTGTCGCCTCTGAAAAAACCTGAGATAAGAACTAACACAGAAAATTTCTGTGAATGAATCCGAAGTATAAATATGCTTCTCAAAAGTGCATTCATCATCAAACCACAACAATTATTGCGATTCTCTTCTATTTCAGGCAATAACTAAAGACCCTGAACGACGAAAGGGTAAATGATTTTATCCAGGTAATTAATGAGCCGTGTAATTAAAGTTCAGAAGCGTTGACATTTTATAAATTGCGCAAAAAATAACACGAGCAGTTGTATTTTTTTAGTGATCCCTCGACCCTTCGTTCGCATGAATCACTTCATTTGGTTCAGAGGCGGCTGCTCACTGTGTTCTTCGGTCGATTTTATGATTTGGACGCAAGCATACAGATATCGTAAGCTACACGTTCTGAAACTTTTAGTTACATATTCGTAGATTCTGTATTTCTGGAACTATTTCCATGAGAATAAGTTGTAGCATTGAACCCTCATGAACATTCACAAATTGGGGGTTTTGGAATGCTCTCAAAAATTTCCCATTTCGTGTTACCACTCTGTCTGTGTTGAACGAGGAATCTATAAAATATTTGGTTGTGCAAAAAGCTCGGCAAGGCTAATAATTCAACTTGGAGAAAATCGTGCTCTTGAATTAGCTCAGGAAAGGTCTGTCCACTGTCAAAAGAGTCATCGGTCATCATCACAGGCATTGCCACCCAACCCATTCGAAATAGGTGATCTTCACTACCATGGAACCCTTCGTGGGTTACTATTTCAGACCACATGTAGCTAGAATAATGTTGGACTATTTGAGGAAAACGGAAATCGATCAGGTAACCAGGCCAGCAAAATCTCCTGATTTCTACTCATTGAGTATTTTTGACATGTCATGGGATAAACAATTTAAAATCAACAATTTCATGGAAAATTACATTATTATCCATACCGATCCAATCGTTGAATCAGTCTTCATATCAATAAATTGAGAGGAAACAACAGATATTGAAGATGACTTTGGGTGAATTCAAAATACATACATGGAAGTACTTTGGCGGAAAAATATAAATCTAGTAACATAAAAATATTCAATCAGAGCCGTCCCTGCTTGATACTGACCAAAATATATAGCTCTAATAAATACTGGAGCAGCGTTAATGCCTTGCACACTTATAATGATTGCCCCATTAAATTCATTTCGAATGCGAAATGGCTTTGAACTTCAAAGATACTTCAAACTATATAGTGCTAAATTACTGAAATCTGTCAACGGGCAATGTTCGAATGTTTTATGACTCTCCTCATTTTTTGTACCTTCAGCCATTTCCGTCCTCCCTTCTTCCAGGTGTAGCTGGGAGTAGAGAAGCCACTGTTGTTGGAGAATGTCACGAAGTGTCTGACCATCTGGGTAGGCAATCCGAATTTATAAATGTCCCAAGATTATGCTGTGACTTGACGTTGAACTATCAAGTCGTTTTGATATTGGAATAAGAGAAACCCCACCTAGTTTGAAAGTGAAAGATCAACGAATAACTTGGTCTTTCCTCATCCCAGTTCTATCGGTCGACAAATTTGGCTCTTATTCGGTAATTTTCTTGTTTATAACGTAAATGTAAATTGTCGTATATGGTGCGCTTCAACTCGCTAGACACAGACATTGTGGTCTGGATCTGGAAATATTTGCAACTTATTCAAGTAATTCTCAAAAGTGACCCCAAATTAGAACAAATACATTTTTTTCTCTGACAAAACTGTGACTAAATATTATAATGAAAACGCAAAGCATTCGGGTTGCTATATATACAATATATTCTCGAAGGAGTTACCTATTAGACTACTGAGTTATTTAGTTCAGAATTGTTAAATGCTCCCATATATCATGTGCTGTTGTTAAAACGTGTGAATGACTTGTATAGAATAAGAAAGAAATTTTTCCACCTTCTTCGATAAAATAATTGTTGAAGAGTATTTCAAGTGCAACTACGAACAAGACAATGCAGGAACTGCAACATTTCCATTCTAGACCATCTCAATATGATTCCAATAATATTACCGAGGAACTACGGAATGACATCCTGATGAAGATCCAAAAAATTGGCAAAAGGCGATACAAAAGTCTATCCTCCGATATTCTCTGGTGAATCCCTATTCGAATTGAACGCGTAACTATAAAGAAATCAATATTTTCTCATTTCCATTGCAATCCCTATAAAATGAGATTCATCGCCATACCATACAAAACTGCACTACCATAACAATGAATACGTATTTTCGTTCTCCAGACTATTGGCGGAATCTTATTTAAAATCCCGGCTTGTTCGTTCCACGAAACAAATCCTCTCATCCTAACATAAATCAAAGCCATTCATAAATTCATATTACTTCTGTGCAGTCGATCTGATCCTTTAAATCCTAATTATTCGAAGGATCTCAAAGAAAAACAGACGTAATAATTGGATTGATCAGAGATTCTGCTCATGGCATCTTTATATCCGGTTGAAAATAATATAGAACATAGAAACCAGTGTCGTGGAAGAAAGCGTATCTTAAAAGGGTGGTCCACAAGGTTTGCAATGAAAAAAGTAAAATACGGTACCTATGTTTTTGTTTCATGGGAGTTCACATGGAATTTTTTTTATTGCAGGATTAGATTCGGAGATAAGTTTTGGATATTGGGAAAATATGAATCGTAGTGTATGGGACGGTTTAGCTAAAATATTCCTTGGTCCATTAGAAGAAAAATTAACGACGTTGCCATGTTATGCTTATACGTGGCCTCAAACACGTCAATCTGCGTTCAATCAGATTAAATTCATTCAGTGCGTTCGGACATGAAACAGTTCTTCGTAATGTAACACTTTCCCGCAATTTCGGGAATTGTGTGGACTGCTCCGCGTAGCATCGTAATATCGCAACAACGGAGTGATGTTGAAATACTCGTTTTCATGTCTGTCTGGGTCTGCGTACCATGTTCTTGATTTGTTCTCTGTTGCATTATATTCAACTGATAATGTTTCTTCAAATTGAATATTTTTGAGTGCTCGTTCTACTTACATGAGGGCTATATCATTCCGTCACAATGTCTGAATTTTCGAATTTTGAACCGAAAATTGTCTAAATCGACAAGGTTTGACTCACTGATGATCAATCCGTCGAAAAATTCCGTCTTACCGGCCGCTCGTAAGCACAATTATTTTCAAACGGAACGACCTAGATTAATTTTCTGTGTTCAGCTCCCGAACGCCGCAGTTAAGTTCGTTAATGGGCAGGATTCCACCTGGGGTTCCGTCAATATGGCCGTTTGAAATTTTGTTTTCCTGATTACTTCTGAACTATTGATTCGATCGAGATGAAATTTTGCACTCATATGGAGAATTACTTGTTCAAGCTACATGCAAGAACTCATATTACCAGCGAGAAGACGCGCATCGATCATAAGTTCTGCATTTCATGTTGGTCATCATCATCGATGACGGCTTACAAGCCAGAAACTGGTCTTCCTGCTGTCGATCAATGATGGCACGGTCCATTCAGTTCACTTCTTAATTTGGATTTCCACTAGTCCATTCATTGATTCAATAATGTTGGCCTACCCTTCATAGGCTTGAAACTTGCAATATAACATGTATTTCTTGGCGATGAACGCGTTATCTGGCTTTTTCCACTTCTCGAGTATCGAACTGAGGCTCAAAATGAGTACTTGCGAAATGAAGGGAAAAAGGAAAGTACGTAGAAATATTTAATTTTGAAGAAACTGATGGAAATAATTGAAGTCATTTTCCCGCCACGGCTCGATGTCACGGCTCTTAACATTGTATCGATGCGCGCCTTCTCGCTGGAAATATAAGTTCTTCATTTTATGTTGGTCATCATCGTCGACTGAGTTATGCGGTATCGATGACGGCTAACAAGTCAGAAACTGGTCTTCCTGCTACTCCTGTCGATCCATGATGGCACTTTCCATTCAGTTCACTTCTTAATTTGGATTTCCACCAGTCCATTAATCGATATTCAATATAATTCGTTGATTCCATTTATTGATTTTTATAAAAATAAACTTATAGTACTTGTCATACTGACAATAAACAGTGAATTCACTGAAGTTTTGGTACATAAGAACAAGCACACAAAAGCTGATGATTTCACGTCAGCGTTGTTCAAATTTTCTTTATTGAATTTCAATTTAAAATTAGCTAAAAAAAATTTCAGTAGCAGTTGAAACTTTTTTTTTTCGGATGATTCCAGAGATCTTTCATTGGAAATAGCAAATTATATTCTTCTGATTTACCTTCGAATGTGTGGCTTAATATATGAACAATGAAGCAATATATAGCACAAATTATATGTCTGGAGGTTACCCAGACTGTCTGCAAAACTTATCAATTCAGTTTACAGATTTAATTAATTCTATAACTCACTAGCAGCGTATTCGTTAATTGTGTCCATACAACATTTCTCCTACATTAGAACTGCTAATTCATGTGAGTTTGTTTGTTTTCATTAATTCGAATTATCCCAGGCTTAGAAATGAAACCTCAGGGAGAGGATTCAAAAATTTACATTTTATGATATCCTTATAGATATCTAGATCCGGGGTAGCGGAATAGTGTGACTGCTGCATGTAGGGACAATAGGGCGCTGTCCACCCTTACAAATTTCTCCTCTCAGATACTGATTACCAAGTATGTACATACTAAGTTCAGAGCTGTGCCAAAGCATTATGCTTGGTACTTGTGAAAGCACTTGAAGCCATTTTGTGCTCCCGAGCACTTTCTGAAAGCAGTGCTAAGGGCTTAGTAATTGAGGCACTTCAGCAAAAGGCTTAGTGCTTAGTAATACCCAATGTGCTCCCGTGTGTACCCACTGGAGTGCTCCTAAGCACTTCTGCGGATTACTAAGCACTAACCTCTTCCCCAATCTTGTCGTAACAAGAATATGCGATCCACGCCGACGTCTTGATACATTAAGATCTAGTATTGATATTCAGTCCAGTGAAAACGAATCGATATATTTATGAATACATATTATTTCATCCAAAGAAAACAGGAATCCTTGAAAAAATTTTCAACCCCCCATAGTACTCGAATTCCGGACGCCCTATACATCTTTTCTGACCTGTCTATCTCACATATTATATAACAGCTTAGTTGATTAGGTACATTTTTTATTACGATTAAAATAACCTCACCTTCAACAGTTCTTAAAAAAGTGCTCGAAATATCGAATTACTTTCACAAAGTGCTTAGTAATTCCGAGCCTTTTGTGGGAGTTTGTGCTTAATGCTCTTGACTTAGTGCTTAGTGCTCGAAGCACTAATATTCAGAGCTCGGCACAGCTCTGACTAAGTTATGGTATCGGAAGTGACAATCAATTGTTGGTACGTCGTGAAACACGCCGAGATTGACGGCTGTTTGTAGGCGGCTAGCTCACTGGCAGAGCACCTCACATTTTGCCCTACCAGCTCTATATAAATTTTACGCTGACTAGTGGAGATTGATGCTAACGCAATCGAGTAGAGCAAATGCACTTTTTGAGCGTTCGTACTACTTACACGAGGGCTATATCATTTCGTCACGATGTCTGTATTTTTCGAATTTTGAGCCGAAAATGGTCTCAATCGACTATGTTCGACTCACTGATGACGAATCCGTCGAAAAATTCGAGTCTGTCCGTCCGTTCGGCCGTATACACGATAACTCTCGAACGGAATGTCCTAAAAACTTGAAATTTCCCGAGTAGGTTCGAATCTCGAATGCCGCGGTTGAGTTCGTTATTGGGCAAAATTCGCCAAAGGGTTCCGTAAATACGGTCGTTTGAAATTTTGTTTTCTCGCTAATTTCGAAACTACGGATTCGATCGAGATAAAATTTTGTATTTTAAACGAGAATGATATATTGAAGCAACATTTTGTCCAGATCGCATAACCAGAACCATAGAAACCATAGAATATTATAACTTTCGAATGGAAAGGCCTAGGAATTTGAAATTTTCAGGGTGGGTTTGGATCGTGAATTTCACGGTCACGTTCATCAATGAGCAAAGTAAGACTAGGGGTTCCGTAAATATGGCCGTTCCAAATATTTTTTTCCTGATAGTTTCAAAACTACACATTGGATTGAAATGAAATTTTGCACCTAGCTAGCTGTTTTCAAACTACGTGCGAAGATACCGTAGAAAATTCTAGCGAATTATCGAAAAGAAATTGATCAGCTGAAGCACTGACATGAAGTCTGGAGTTTCGCCTAAGTTCCAGAATTTTTTTGACAGCTGTCGAAAATCCCTCCAATTGCTTCATAAAACTGGAAAATGCGAATCCACCTACAAGGTGCGTGTACGAGCGCTCGAAAGCTCCTGCCTTCACGGCAGTGCTTTTCGTATTTTTTTTCCCAGCAGACTGAATGCAGAGCTTGATTTGTTTATATGCTGTCGAAATCGAATTTCGGTTGTAATTCAATCGAATCGATAGATATTACACACTGTCTATGGATTTAATAAAATCCAGCTCAATCAGGACGTCACTAGACACATTCTTGGAAACCAATAGACAGAATTCAGTCTTGTGGCATGATGAAAAAATCGCTTTCAGCGGTCATGACGATAACGTTCGAATCTGGCAATTTTTCATGGCCTACTTGTACCTACTTGTACCTACTTTAATTTTTGATACTAATCTCCATAGAAATGGTGAAATATTTATTTTGGAAGGATATCCACTTTGCCAAGAGCCGTAAATGAGGCGGATAAATGGTTTATGTTTCAACGAAAATTGACGGCTAGGTTGATATTACTTAGGACGTACTGTTTACATGGAGAACCTTATTTATTCTTAACTTATTTGATTTCGAAATTCACATCGGTAAGAGACAATGGAATTCCAAAATTTCGTAAACATTGATTTTATCCTTCCAAAATGACCTACAACAGTGTTAAGGAACGAACAGAATCCGATGGAGAACCGACCTCTCTATTTGATTGAAGCACCGAACAAATTGATTAAAAGCCATTAAAAATCAAACGGGTGGATTGTCATTGGCTAACAGGCCGGATATGGAATAACGGAAGATCGAGAGGGCGTTCTACAAACTGGAGCAATTCGGTGAAAGACAAGCATTGACAGCGGTTGACCCGACCAGACTGGACCACCGCATTACGACGACAAGACAGTCATGAATACTGATGCGGTTCGAGGTCTCCACTATTCACCATATCATGCTGCTCGACGAAAGCCACATTTCTCTTCTAGTCGATGGCCGAATTGGGATACCTTGACGAATTGTGCACTTAATCAAATGAAATGCCAGGAAATGTATAATATGGGATGGGTTCTCGTCTCCACCGACGTGACTTACGGCATTCCAAATGCTGGAGGAGTTGAAAGGGTAAAAACATCGAACGATTCCTTCTCTACGGAACGATTCGTTTCAGAAGGGCGCAATGAACTACCGTCAGGAACTGAGCGTCGTAGGGGAAAACACCATTCTCTCACTTCTATATATTGAAGTTATTCGAAGCTTTGTTCCCTATCTTTGATAGGGCATAATTGGATAAACTCGCGCCGTACGTCTATCCTGGCAGTCGACCTCTTCGAACTCACTTTATCATTTTAAATTTATACTGTATAAAGGTACCCGGTTCAACGTTGAAATACAGTTAAGCGGCATTGGGTGGTATGAATAAAAGAGAAATAAATAATAAATGCTTATGCTACACATTTCAGGATCTACTTTGAAGTAATACTCTATCGCGAAGCATCTTGTTGGTTCCAGTAGTAGTTGCTTAACGTCGAAGTATCTAATACACTGCTTCTAGCATTCACTTTGCGTCCGCAGCATATGCTTCAACACATGTGTAGCATCTATCCAACTCCGTCAGCGCGGGAGCAGGTTATGACAAGTTTATTAGATTTTCTGTTCCATCGTTGTTGTTACACAAAATCAGCCTGTGAATCATTTGAAATTTATCGTGTTTGTCAGTGGAATTTTTACAGATAGGTATTGAAGTGTTTCTTCTGAAATGTCATGAGACGAAAAATTACCCCAGGAAGAAGAGTCCCAAACGGAAGTCATACAATTTGCATTTGTGATAATGCTACAAGATTACAAGATAGTTTTGGATAAAAAGATGACAGCTGCCATCAGGTCTGCAAAAGGAGAAGTCCTCGAAGAACTAACTGATAGTTAAAAGAATGATACGAAATAAAACAAAAATAACTCACTAGTGAGTTATGGATTATAACCCACTAGTGTGTTATTTGATAGTTCACATATCTTAAATGACATCAATAGTATAGTGACTGTCATAACTTTCATGTGTTGGATAAAATTATTGATTTTAACTTGCCCATTCAGTCTTTTGTTGAATGCTGGCAATTTCGTGGTCAAATTCTTTCAAATACAAATTTTCGTTGAGATCTCTTCTTTTCCAACATTTTGTCTTGATTCATGCCTCTGAGAGCTCTAGTTCATTTTCAAGGACGAAATGAAGGTCGTCATCAACGGTTTACTTCAAAAATTGTAAATTTCTGAAGAGGTGGTTGGGGAAGGAAAATCGCATAAAAGCTGTTGCTCTTGTTTTAGATGAGCGCAATTATGAATATGTTGCAAGAATTCTTCAAGTTCATCACTCTAACGTCTACTGTTTTGGACAAACTTGCAGAAATAAGCGTAAGGTAGGTAGTGACAGAAAACGAAAAACTACTGCTATTGATGATAGGTTTCTTGGCGTGAATACTCTGCGAGATAATCTTCGAGAGGCTCAAGGTACAAATGTTAGCGTGTGGTGAGTTGGCCGAAGATTGAAAGAGTTTGGTTTGAAAGCTTGCAGACCAGTAACTGGACCCAAATTAGTTCGGTGTCGCCGAGTAGCTAGACTGCAATTTGCTACTAAACATTTACATTGGAACTTGAAGCAATGGAACAATGTTCTTTTCACTGACGAATCTAGATTCTTCTCACATTCTCCAGATGGATGGAAAAGGGTATGGATAAGGAACGGAAAAAGATTTTTTCTGCTTGAAATTAGGAAAACTGTTGTTTTGAGTTCATCTCTCTCTTGAAAATTAACTGGTGCGACTGAAGAAACGAAACAAGAAACAAAATATTGAAGAGGAATGCTTCTCAACGAAAATTGGTGTTTTGAATGAATTAGAGTTTAACAAAAAAATTCTAATTAACCCTGCATGATGACTTATGAGCCAGTATTCAACAAAATACCGAATGAGGAAGTTGAAATCAAGAATTTTATCTACAGTTTGCTGAGAAAAATGTTAAAAATTCAACTGAAAATAGAAAAATTACGAAAAGCACTGCCGTGAAGTCAGGAGCTTTTAAGCGCTCGAGCGCTCCACCTCATAGGTAGATTCGCATTTTCCAGTTTCAGAAACAAGATGAAAAATTCTTTGACAGCTGTCAGAAATATTCTCAAACTAAGGCGGAACTCCAGACTTCACGCCAGTGCTTTAGCTGACCAATTTTTTTTTCGATAATTCGCTAAAATTCTCTATGGTATCTATTATCTTGGTAATGCGATCTGAACAAATTTTGGCACGTAGTTTGAATACATTATTCTTCAACTATGTGCAAAATTTCATTCGAAAACAATCAGCAGTTTCGGAATGATCAGAAAAACAATATTTTGAACGGCCATATTTACGGAACGCCTAGTCTAATTTTTCTCATTGATGAACGTTACCGCGACATGCGCGATCCAGATAGGGTTGCCATCTCTGAAATCTGAAAACTAGGACAAGAAGCTTAAAAACCCCGGACATTTTATCTAAAAACCCGGACATATTGGAATATTTTTTCAACTACCTTTTATAAAGGAAAAATATTTCCGGAGATTCTTAATTGCAAACTTTCCATTGATCACTCAATTATTTTACGATCGTAACTATGAATCTAATCCCCAGATTTCAATGAATTTCAAAGCGTTTGAAAAAAATCACGAAAAGCACTGCCGTGAAGGCAGGAGCTTTTGAGCGCTCGTACATGCACCTTGTTGGTAGATTCTCATTCTCCAGTTTTAAAAACCAATTGGAAAGATTTTGACAGCTGTCAAAGAAAATTTCAAACTTACGCGAAAATTCAGACTTCACGTCAGTGCTTTGGTGACCATTTTTTTTCGATAATTCGCTAGAATTTTCTACGGTATATATGGTCTTGGTAATGCGATCTGGACAAAATTTCTAACGTAGTTTGAATACATTATTCTTCATATATGTGCGAAATTTCATTTCAATCCAATGGGTATTTTCGAAATTATCAGGAAAAATATAGTTTGAACTGCTATATTTACGGAATCCCTAGTCTAATTTTGCTCATTGATGAAAAAGAGCGGCGGAATTCGCGATCCGAACCTATCCTGGAAATTTCAAGTCCCTAGGCCTTTCCATTCGAAAGTTATGATTTTCTATGGTTCTGATCATGCGATCTGGAAAAAATGTAGCTCGAATATATCATCCTCAATTTAAATACAAAATTTCGTCATGATCAAATCTATGGTTTCGAAATTATCAAGAAAACCGAATTTCAATATTTACCCCTAGTCTAATTTTGCTCATTGATGAACGCGACCGCGACATTCGAGATCCACACCCATCCTGAAAATTTCAAGTTCCCAGGCCTTTCCATTACAAAGTAATAATTTTCTATGGTTTCTATGGTTCTGGTCATGCGAGCTGGACAAAATTTCGCATGTAGCTTGAGTACGTAATTCTCCATCTGAGTGGAAAATTTCACCTCGATCGAATCAGTAGTTTCAAAGTAATCAGAAAAACAAAATTTCGATCGGCCATATTTACTGAACCCCTGGGCGAATTTTACCCAATAACGAATTTAACCGCGGCATTTGAGATTCGAACCTACCCTGAAAATTTCAAGTTTCTAGGACACTCCGTTCGAGAGTTATCGTGTATACGGACGGCCGGCCGTCCGGATAGACTCGAATATTTTGACGGATTCGTCATCAGTGAGTCGAACATAGTCGTTTCAGACGATTTTCGGCTCAAATTTCGAAAAATACTGACATCGTGACGAAATGATATAGCCCTCGTGTAAGTAGTACGAGCGCTCAAAAAATAACATATTCCATTCGGAGGAGAAGTGACTTTTCATCCTTATGAAATAATATACTATTTTTTTCAAAATAATGGTTTCTACTACATCACGTTGCGTTTCTGTGTAACACGCTCACAAATAGATCAAATCCATTAGTTCCTTCATAGTAAAATATTCTTCATTAAAATACCAATAGGTATACAGAAAACCGTATGAATAACTGTTGTCATTTTTCTGGAAAGAAACATCCAACTTCAAATTTCCTCATAAAATATGATATGATGATATGTATTTCATTAAGTATGTGAAAGTATGATATTTTAAGATGAAATTTGAAGTTGAATGGTAGGACGTCACCGTTTCGAAATTATGGCATTTTATCGATACACGAACTGGTGACGTCAACTACAAAATGCTTCAAAAATAGTTTCGAACCGGGATCTAAGCGGAAAAACGGTTATACTTGAAAAGTGCAATACCCGGACAACAAATAAAATCCGGCCCGGACGCCCTAAAAACTAGGACAAATCCGGGAAAACCCGGACGGATGGCAGCCTTAGATCCAAACCTACCCTGAAAATTTCAAGTCCCTAGGCCTTTCCGTTCGGAAGTTATAATTTTATATGGTTTCTATGGTTCTGGTCATGCGATCTGAAAAAAATGTACTTTGTATATATTATTCTCCATTAAAATACAAAATTTCGTCACGATCGAATCAGTAGTTTTGAAATGATCAAGAAAACTGAATTTCGAACGACCATATTTACGGAACCCTTAGTATAATTTTGCTCCTAGATGAACGTCATCACGACATTCGAGATCCACACCTATCCTGAAAATTTCAAGTCCCTAGGCGTTTCCGTTCAAAAGTTACAATTTCCTATGGTTTCTATGGTTCTGTACATGCGATCTGGACAAAATTACACATGTAGCTCGAACACATCATTCTCCATCTGAGTGCAAAATTTGATCTCGATCGAATCTGTAGTTTCGAAGTAATCAGGAAAACAAAATTGTGGACGGCCATATTTACGGAACCCCTGGTGGATTTCTGCCCATAAACGAACTCAGACGAGGCATTTGGGATCTGGACCTACACTGGAAATTTCAAGTCTCTGGGTTGTTCCGTTCGATAGTTATCGTGCTTACGGCCGGCCGGACGAACGGACAGACTCGAATTTTCCGACGGATTCGTCATCAGTGAGTCGAACATAGTCTATTGAGACCATTTTCGGCTCAAAATTCGAAAAATACAGACATCGTGACGAAATGATATAGCCCTCGTGTAAGTAGTTCGAGCGCTCAAACACTACGATACCTCAAATTTCACCAAATATTAATTTGTTGCGTTTTTTTTTTGCATGTGAGTGTACTTAGTTATTTCTACGAAAGTGCTACTTGGTACAGTAGCTTCCGGAAAAATTACAATTATCTACTTTGAAATGCAGTTCCTTCCTAGTTTTGAAGTTTCTACTAAGTAGCAAATGCCAATACTTCTAGCATTAGTATAGGTACTTTATTTTTATTCAAACGGCCCATTGTCGTCTAAGACTTGATACTGATACTACTGATCTTCGCCTAGGTAAAAGTTTGACGTCGAAGTAATTCACATTACGTCTGAGAGTACTTAACTCCGAATTCCACAAGATGCCAATGCGAATTAGTGTTTGTGTGCATCGATAGCAGTATTCAATGGTGGTTCAAGGTGGGTAGGTATACCAGCAGAATTTCTGCGAATGAGTCTAGGATAAATTCAGAAAACAAGTTTCGTACATGTTATGAAAAGATAAGTAGGTTGTGTATTATGAACTTCAGAAATGAAACAAGGAGGGTCAAAAATCCCTCAGGCACTTGGGTATCTTCACGAATGTTACTTCTATATTGTGTGAAGGCGATAAAAATTACTTGAGAGGCAAACACTTTAACGTAACAGGCTCTATTCATTCTGAGTTTATAAGAAAGTGTGAAAAGAGTGTTCAGGATTATAACGAGTTCAATTCATACACCCTGGTAAAAGTGTCAGTTGGTCCGGAACCCGCACTGCCAGTCTGTCGGAAATCTGTCAGGAACTTGTTCAGAAGTTGGCTGGACAGGAAGTTTTTCTCGGAGTGGAGCACGGGAGTTGGTCTCAGGCAGTCGTGGCTTCTCATTGAGAGACCTTCATCTGGACCTGAGGTCAGGAGACTCTTGGCACTAGAGAGAAGACAGCTCAGTCTGGTGACCGGTACTTTGACTGGCCACCTACTGAACAAACATTTAAAGATAATGGGACTGACTAGCTGCTCTTTGTGCCGGTGGTGCAGGAGCACAGATGAAACTGCTGAACACATTTTGTTCAGTTGTAGTGACCTCACTAATCTGAGGACAACACACCTAGGAAACCCAACACCCACTATTCCTATGGTGAAAGGGACTCCTCCTGGTCGACTTGCGGCATTTATGTCTGCTTGTCTGCGGGACTGAGTTTCTCAAGCAGTATGCGGAGGAACAATGGGCCACATGGCCTCAGTTCAGCCCGGAGTAGGCACCGCACAGAGAAGAAGAAGAAGAAAAGTGTCAGTAATGGACACCATAGAGTGTGTTTATTCTATTTGTAGTCCTAGACGAGAAGTGGAAACGATAGCATACAGTGATAATAATCGATCAGGCCACTTATTTCCGCATTTAGTGGAAGCTTTATTGAAATCATTTAGGCTCTATCAAAAACCAGCATTCAGGAACTATCGATGGAGAATTATTCAATGTACCCATCGCCATCTTTACTATACATAATCGAAAAGAAAATAGTCGTCGACGATGCAACCAAACTGAATGGTACACGATCCAACATATCGAGAATGAATACAAAAAAAAAATAAAATGTGCTGTAGACATCGGGCCTCCAATAATTTGTATCAATGCGTACTGCTGGTTCCGCAGAGCTTCCGTTTCAGTTTAACGGAGATATAAACTCGGATTCAATACATTCCGATCATGGCAGCCAGCAGTGCTACCTGCCCGTCCCCATGGAGATCTACGAGAAAACTAATTTAAGTTTCGAGACCCGCTTTGCACAGATTTATTACTACCGATGGTTCCAACCGCAGGATCTTCCAACGAAGTACAAGGGAGAGAACACATGAGAGCTGCAGCGAATTCGAGAAAGATTCATCATGTGTTTCTTTTTTTTTCGAAATTAAAAATTTAAAACAGCCGAGGGAGATAGCATTCGGGATACGTGGAGAATAGTTGCCTGAAGTAGTCCTTTTTTGGCCTTCCTTTCCATGGATTTTTCGAATCAGGACAAAGTATATACATATTCAATTATCCATAGGTGCAAGGGAAAATAGGGCTTTTACATGAAACACAGCCAATTGTTACTTATACAGGATATTCCATAATATGCGGTATCTTCCAATATACCAATAATGGAATTTTCAAGTTCTTTAAAATTCTATGGAGAAAATAAAACTGAGATAATAGTCTTACACAGGCCAATGAAATTGTCATAGTTTTAGAGGCCTTATTTAAATTCCCCATCAGGTTTGGGGTATAAATGTCGAATCGAATCCGAATGAATACTTAGCCTTTACTTTGATTAAATCACGAAAATTCAGATCGCAGTAATTGTACATCGGAACGAACACTCGTTCGAGACGTAAAACCGAAGTCATAATCGGAAACATAAAAGAGGGATCTGAATTCTTCTCATCGTAGCACCCGACTTTTCTTCTGTTTATAAAATAAATCCCGGAGGCTGTTTACTTATTCGCATTTTTCCGTGTATTCTGAAATTATTCGGGAGGTTATATTACGGAATGTTTATTTGACTTACGGCACATCTTTCATAACCTTTGAGTCTTTGAAGTGCGGTTCAAATAGAACATTTTCAGTGTATAAACTATAGCTAACGTCTGTTAAATTAATTGCATTTCATCTCATGAAATATGCATGTTCTTCTCGCATTCCCACTTCGATTGATCTCGATCCTTTTCCACTTTTGATCACGGATACGGGCCAATTATGCCTCTTCAAACAATGGGCGCACGGCCAGGGGTATTTTTTTTCTTCTTGTAGTCTCTTAGAATGGATGTTGTTAAAAACAGCAGAATTGGGAAAACAACGAATGTCACTTCAGGAATTATGCTGGTAATAGTGTTCTCAATTATATTTGGAGCCTTACTATCGATTCCGTTGTTTCCATACCGATGTTTTTGTCTTGTTATATAATGCCAGTAAGCTTTTTTCGGCTTTGCTGGATATACCAGGTGACTCTGTTCGCTAAAAGTTTTTGAATAGGTTTCATTCCATTTTTGAGCGCTCGTACTACTTACACGAGGGCTATATCATTTCGTCACGATGTCTGTATTTTTCGAATATTGCGCCGAAAATGGTCTCAATCGACTATGTTCGACTCACTGATGACGAATCTGTCGAAAAATTCGAACCTGTCCGTCCGACCGGCCGTCCGTAAGCACGATAACTCTCGAACGGAACAACCTAGACACTTGAAATTTTTAATGTGTGGGTTCAGTTCTCGAATGGGTTAAGTTCGTTAATGGGCCAAATTCCACCAGGGGTTCCGTAAATATGGCCGTTCAAAGTTTTTTCCCCTAATTACTTGAAAGCTACAGATCTGATCGAGATGAAATTGTGCACTCAAATGGAGAATGAGGTGTTCAAGCTACATGTGAAATTTTGTCCGGATCGCATGATCAGAACCATAGAAACCATAAAAAATTGTAACTTTTGAACGGAAACGCCTAGGGACTTGGAATTTTCAGGATTGGTTTGGATCTCGAATGTCGTGATCACGTTCATCTATGAGCAAAATTATACTAGGGGTTCCGTAAATATGGTCGTTTGAAGTTTAGTTTTCTTGATAATTCCAAAACTACAGATTCGATCGTGACGAAATTTTGTAGAATTATATATTCAAGCTACATTCTCCAGATCACATGACCAGAACCATAGGAAATCATAACTTTCGAACGGAAAGGCCTAGGGACTTGAAATTTTCAGGATAAGTGTGGATCTGAAATGTCACGTTAACGTTCATCAATCAGCTGAATTATACTAGGGGTTCCGTAAAGACGGTCATCTGAAATTTTGTTTTCTCGATAATTTTGAAACTACAGATTTGATCAAGATTAAATTTTGTATTTTAATCGAGAATAATATATTAAAGCAACATTTTGTCCAGATCGCATGACCAGAACCGTAGAAACCATTGAAAATTGTAACTTTTGAACGGAAAGGCTCAGGAACTCGAAATTTTCAGGGTGGGTTTGGATCGCGAATGTCGCGGTCGCGTTCATCAATGAGCAAAATTAGACTAGGGGTTCCGTAAATATGGCCGTTCTAAATATTTTTTTCCTGATAATTTCGAAACTACCGATTTGATTGGAATGAAATTTTGCACCTAGCTGAGGAATAATGTATTCAAACTACGTGCGAAATTTTGTCCGTATCGCATCACCAAGACCATAGATACTGTTGAAATTTCTGGCGAATTATCGAAAAAAAATTGGTCAGCTGAAGCACTGACCTGAAGTCTGGAGTTTCGCCTAAGTTTCAGAATTTTTTTGACAGCTGTCGAAAATTCCTTCAATTTATTTCTAAAACTGAAAAATGCGAATCTACCTACAAGGTGGATGTACGAGCGCTCAAAATCTCCTGACTTCACGGCAGTGCTTTTCGTAATTTTTTATAACATACTTTTCCTTTGTATCTTAATTTTTTTCTTCGCGTTATTATGTTTCTTTATACTTTCTAGAAATTTGGATGCGGCGGTATGACAGCAGAAACTGGAAAGGTCGGTGATGGAGATTCTTCAGACTGATGAATGTGTAATGTCCTGTCCGATATTTTTTTGACTAGACCATTATGCGCTTGCAAATGTATATCCGTCAATTCCGTAGTGTTGCAGGTTTTATATGTTGTTTTCCATAGAATGAAGAGTAACAACATCAAAATTTGGTTGGTTTGGACTCACGCATTTTTCGGCTATGTGCAAGCTAGGCATGTGACCAAGTCGAAACACTGTGAGGTTCCTTCGTGATTTTTCTCGACGAAGACAGAAAGTTGAATATCTTCGTTAGGAATCACATGAAGTTGACACTGAAAGCTTGAAATATTATATGGGAACACGTCTCCTGCTATTACAGGATTTATGATGTCACTATAAATCTTGGACAGAAGTAACGTCTCACCTATATATTGTAAACTCGGACTGAAATAAATTAACACAGAGGTGGAATTCTGATATTCTTGAAACACAACGGAAATAAATAAAATACAATTAATTCAATAATAGAAAGTAGGTCTTTCAAAACTGAAATTTTTTATTATTAAAGATATTTCTTCAAAAACAGCAAAAACTGCTTCTTCCCGATCTGGAAAGTTACTAATAACTCCTAGCGTTTTACCCTGGAAGTTTACTGAGTGTCAATTTCAACCACTAGGAGAGTAATAACAACAAATCATTTTTTGTTGTAGATGAAAGAAAATACTATCCATCTTAACCGTAGCCAGTAAAGCGTCAGATAAAAATTGCCTTTCAGACCCAGATAGACGCTTTATGGTGCGTGGTAACGTTTCCGATTCATTTACAATTTTTTCTAATATTTCAACCCTAGTTTAATGCGAAGAAACATGAGACTAGGATATAATTCAAACTAAATACCGTCCTGGAGGGAGGTTGTCGAAACAACACTGAACACGCAGACTGACACTTCCAGTGGCAAGGTTGGACTGCGAAGGGGAGTTCCCAGCAATTTGCAAGATGCGAACTACTGTGACCCTTGGATAAGGGGTCATCGTTGTAACTCAGCCACATCTAGGCAACAGTTAGATCAGCAGACTTTGTTTAATCCATTTGTGGCTTTCTCTGAGCTTGTTTGAATTTTGTTGTGTGTTAGGATAATATATACCGTGTGACCCCAATAAAACTGTCCAACCGGATGTTTCCATATGTATAAGATTTTCCGGAAAACGCCACGACAGGTCACTTTTATTTGGAGTAGAACATCTTTCGATTGTAAATTCGTGGATGTATGATTACCTCCTAAGCAAGAATCTGAAATAACATTAGGGGTCGAGTGACATATCATTTTGAAGGTTTTGCAATTAATTCATGAATATACTATATAATATTTTTTTGGCGTTCATGAGCTTTTTTCTGCTCTGTTTCCTATTTATAGATTTTCTTTATTTGGACGGATTCATCCCTCATGAGGGTCGCAGTATAAATGACTTTTTGAACAAGGGCATCCACTTTGATGTTCCCTACGACCTACGATCGCTTCCAAAAATGTCTTATAGAAACTGATAGAAAATTGTCTAAGAGATCTTATTGCTTCAGTTTCTAATGGCATTTCCTAACGTGATTCCTATCCGTTTCTATCAGCGATTCCTGGGATGAATGCTTCATGTTTCTATAAGGACATGCAGTTTGAAAATAAATGAGAATGTATGAGATTCCATAGTAGTTACTTATAAGGGTCTATGGTTTTCGATTGTGGTTCTCACATATAACAAATATCTGTTCCTGGTGGGAATTCCCAGAATGATTGCTATATGGTTTGTATGTGTTTAAACACATACGAATGAAAATGTGAAGAATATAAAAAATAAGTACATTCTACATAAAAATTCACCAAAACTACTCAGTGGTTTTTATCGAAATGAAACAGTTTTTAGAGTTTGATATATCTTTTATTCAGAAACAAAAGGATCTTGAAATGTATAAACTGAAGAATTCAAGTTCAAAATCCCTACAGTGTCTTTTAATTGCTGCTATCTGATTCATCCGATAATATAATAATACTTCAGCTATTTCCCTCTCTTTTGGATTGCTGCTTCCTTCGTCTGATATTTGCTCCTCCGACGCCTTCACACTACTTGACTTTGTCCCTAAGAAAATATATTACTAAGTCAGACCGAATACTCATTTCAATTTTTGTGGGAGGAACTTAATGGAAAAATATATTCAAAAATAAAATTTTCGATTTAATGTCGGACTTTCAAATAAGTTGTGCTCACTAAGTGCACAATCAGCATTTAGCACTACTTGTTCCCTCAAAAAATGATCGAATATAAGGTGAAGCTTCCGAATAATTGAACACTGTCATCGTGCTCAAATAGTGCTCCATTTTTACTTTTGAATTATTATTAAATTCGATTTAATTAATATTAAAAAAACCAATTTGTTCACCTGAAATCAATAACCTTGACACTACACTATCAATAATCCAATCATTCACTGAAAAGTCTTCACATAAAACACACAAAATCGATGAAGAACCTGAAAATCACCTGAATTAATCCGTTTCACCACAATAAATCCCGAAAAGGTACTAGTTTTCGTCCATGTTAGTTTCATCGTCATCGCTAGTTGGAAGTTGGTTGGAATATAGCGAATACTTCGGAATTCGCCTTTGTTTATGTTTATTTAGGTGACTGGAAATTTAAAGCGCTTTCTTTTTTGGGTTTCGTGCACTGGAGGGCTCAGTTTTTGTTGTTTTGCGCACGCTTTTCGGAGCAAATTGAATGCGCGAATGTCATATTTCATGCACTGGTTACTGGGGGTAATTAACCCCCCCCCCCCCCCCCCTCAGGACATCCAAAATATAAAGTTTAGAATTATCGCCCAGAAGAACGGAAATTTTTTCATAAAAATGAACCTGACGAAATTTTTTATCGATTACCCCCCTCAAGAAAAAATAAGATTCATGCCCTTGCTACCACTGCCTAACTCAAACACTTATACTTTGTTTTCATGTTTTCCAATTGAAACTTATAAATTCTCAGTTATTCTGAGCCATTTAAACGTTTATAGAAACCGCATAAAATTAGATAAGGAATCCCTGATCAAAACCATCAAATCCTGAACCCACTGTCTCCCCGAGACACTCAATAAGATTTTAATTGTGAATTCCCACTCATTCCTGATACGTTCTCAAGCTTATGACTGAACATATAATATCGTTATAATTGAAAGTGGAAAACCATCGAATCTCATAGACTCCTTTAAGCACCACTGCCTGATATAAACTTGTATACCATGTATTCGGATATGCTCATAAATAACATCTACTTATGAATTCTCATAAAACCTTATAAAAAGTTTATGTGTCACGGATAACGTCCGCATAGATTACTGACTCTCCTCATAGATCCTTATAGACTTCCATAAATTGTCTATATTGTTTCATGAGATTTCATGCGGTATTTTTGGCAGGGATACCCTGTTGAACGGGAACAGGCATTCAAGGTAAAGTAAGTTCTTTAGTCTCGGTCAGCTGTATAAGTGACTTTTTAAAGTTCCAGACGGCCAATGTAGATTTTCGGTCCATTATACGCCTTGCTGACTTCTCTACACTTTTCCACGGTCAGTATTTCAGAATGAAGCGTTGGAAGCGGCAGTGATTCCCTGTACCTAATGCCTATCCCAATTTTTTTTAACCCTTTGTCCACATCAAGATTATCTTCACTACACAGCACCCAGGATTAGACAATAAACCCGATACTATAGGCTGCAGCTGTGATTGATGATTTTGGAATTTTCTTTGAGTTACCTCCGTCTGACTTGCAAAAGAAAAAATAAATCTTCGAAATCATCATATCCTATGTGTGAACACAGTATATTCCATCATTTTACAATATAGACGTACATATGTATACTCGGAAACAATTTTTTTGCAGCTTCGCCGAATGACCCCGATTCTGATGAAACTATAGCTTCATATCATGGAGATTCATGATATGAATATTAACTATATCCCTGTGCATAGGATCTATATAATATACGCCTACCTCGTGTTGTGTTCCGACTAAAAATTCTCTAAAGCCCTTCATAACGATGCGATAGTGGGACTCCCCCAGTTTTTTTTCTCTGCCGCTTATAAAACCGAATATCCATTCGCGAATATATTTTTTACGATGATTAAAACTGCCGCCAGCGTAGGGATTACGATTCGTGGATTTTATGAAAATTCAGGATCTCATATCAAATGCAAGCGATGTGAGAATATTTCCATTATTATGGCCTTATAGTTAATGTTCACATGCGAAAGCGAATTTTGCGTCTCTTTCGCAGATTAACTGCAGGGTAGATACCGAAGTGAAATTCGATGATTATCAAATCAACGACCATGCGAACTATATACTAGATAACTAAAAATAAATCGTATACGTGAATGAAAATACCACTCGATAATTTTCAATCGGTTTATTGACACATGTTGAGAAAACTAGGTCTATAATTTATTTGTATAACGGTGTTTTTTTTGGAATTCAACTAGATCGAATTTGTTGAGCCAAAATGGAAATGAATTAAATAACTAAATGATAATAATAAAATCAATAAAAGCACTGTCGTGAAGTGAAGTGAAGGGGAGCCTACCCTGAAAATTTCCCCCTAGGCCTTTCCGTTCGAAAGTTATAATTTTTTATGGTTCTGGTCATGCGATCTGGAAAAAATGTAGCTTGAATATATCATTCTCCATCAAAATACAAAATTTCGTCACGATCAAATCCGTAATTTTGAAATTATCAAGAAAACTAAATTTCAAACGACCATATTCACGAAACCCCTGGTCGAATTTTGCTCAATAATGAACTCAACCGCGGCATTCGAGATTCGAACCCACCCTGAAAATTTCAACTTCCTAGGTCGTTCCGCTCGAGATTTGTCGTGTTTACAGACGGACGGACAGACTCGAATTTTTCGACGGATTCGTCATCAGTGATTCGAACTCTGCAGATAGAAACCATTTTTGGCTCGAAACTCAAAAAAATCCTGACATCGTGACGAAATGATTTAGCCCTCGTGTGAGTAGTACGAGCGCTCAAAAATAATTAAAAACAAATCAGAAAAGGAGAAGATATGATAGAATTGATACTGAGCCTCGGGAATTTATTATGAAGCTTGTTTCAATGTACAGACAAGTGAAAAGGTTGTGGGAGTGATCTTTATCCTAGAAAGTTTAGTACCCCTGGAAGGCTTATAGGACCTCAAAAAATCGAAGAAGGGGAAGTGATTATTTGACTCAATATGGTTGGCCGAGATTTCGAGGATTAGGTGAGGGCACGGACTTGGCGTAAACTTTTCGGAAGGACTTAGGGACTGAAACCTGATTTATTGGTCATACACTACGGTTATTAGACCCATGATTACGTGAACTTGCTGGTTTGGTCGGCTAAAAATAGAGAGAAGACAAGCCAACAGAAAAGTTGTAGATGCTTGGAAGGCTTGCCTGTCTAGGTATTACGGAAGCTAAATTCACCATTCCTGCTGAGCAATGGAAGCACTGCTGGACCTTCTTCCACTTCATAAGTCTGTGAAAAGTTTCCTAGGTGATCTCAGATTATGACCGAAAAGTCTACGTAGAGGACACATGCAGCTGCTTGACTCACTGAGAAGGGAGTTCCTCATTGTCCCACACCAGACTCCAGTAGGTTGAGTGTGACTTTGTTACGAATTATGAGCTTATTACGTACTCGTACAATTTCCAGGAAATTGAGTATAAGAGAACATATATACGGAGCAAAAATTGGTCGCAAATCGAATGAAGCCCATTCAAGAACTTCTTGCAAATAGTTCCACCCAGTATATCCAGAAAAATTCGTAGTGACATAATCTACCTGGATCAAGAGAATCTGAAAAGTTGGGTACTAGAAAGAAGAACGCAACTCATTATATCTCTGTCCAAAAGCGAGTTGAGACTACTGACTTGCCGTTGCTCTGTGAAATATCACTCACAGAAATTAGTCAAAGAAAGCTCAAGCTCTTTGTAGGTTTTGCAATTTGGCAGTAGAAACCACTTAGCACTTACCTGTGCTATATATGCCAAACATTGGCCCAAAAAAGTTTTGTGCTGCTGGGAGGCGAGGAACTAACAACCAAAGAAATCATTCGCGAGTCCCCAAGAAAAATTATTAACTTCAATAAAGAAGTTAACTTCCTGGGGTAACAATAGTGGAACGGTTAACCACAAAAGATCAGATGCTCGCGGTGCAAAAAGGCTTTTTTGAGGTCAATCGACCACTTATAATCTAATCTAATTCAATATGAGGATAAAATGCACTTTTTATATGAGGGCGGAATTTTTGGACAGGTATCCTTTAAAATCTAGGTAGAAATAAAACCTTTTATATTTATGAAGAATTCTTCTAGATGTGGTCTGAAAATTTTCCTTCAATATGCTACAACTCCCTGTGGCTCTGAAACGTTCTGTTTTCGGACAAATATTCAAAATTACTTTTTTCATATTCGACTCGACGAATCCCACTTTAAATGTGTGAGATTGAAATATATTAATGAATCTTCCTGTTTATTTTTTTTTCTACTCCAATGTACATTGAGCACTGACAGAACCGTTTAGCATGGTTAAATGAAAAATTGTTCAAAGATAATCTGACAAGCCGGCCAACCAACCAATGTAAACACCAGAGAATATCAAATTCATCATTTACAACATCCTTCACCGATTTTGGCTGATCAGAGAAAATTTCTCCACCAACGCCACCTGTATGCTTTAACAACAACCGTCCCTACATCCTGCTGGTTCATGGAAAGATTCCTTGATCCCCTAATACCACCACCAAGTATGTGACATACGAGTATGTGACATACGAGTACCTCGCGATATACAATTGTCCCATGTGGAAGTACGGGTTGAAGCTATAACCTTTATTCGATTCCGAACGAATTGACAATGAAAAATGTTGGCTGGTTATTTAATTCAAATGCATTTAATGTATTAATTTTTCCCGAGCAGGACAGCAGGCGAATGATGAATCTGATATTCTTAGGGGTTTACATGGCTTGATTTGTTGGCCTGCTTGCCAGATTTTCTTTGGAAAAATTGATAAATTAAATGCAGATGGATAAATGGAAACATGTGCAACATCATCAGATAGAGAACCTCAACAAGAGCTCCTTCTTCAGTCGTGTAGGCGCAACATTCTTCTTTTCGGACCCGGCTCTGTCCTGATTCGAATTCAGCACCTCTCTTCTAGCAACAAACCATCCTATTTAGCATTGCAAACTTCTATTTCCCACGGACAGGGTGCCAACTAGTTCCTGTTACCAACTTCATCTTTTTTATTACTATCATTTGGACTGTTATCTGCGTTATTAATTATTCGTTGTACATGTTTGATAAACATTAAGCCGACTGTGCTGCCGTGCCTCTCTACCTTGGCATGAATTATTAAGCGGCAGGTAAGAGTTGATTTATTTTGTGTTTTCCTCCGTTCCATTGATATAATAACCCGTAATAATCATTTCTGGGATATTAATATGTTCAGTACGGTATGGCTGCAGCCTTTTCTCGAATTGGATGCATGAATGCATTTATAGATCGCGTAAGTACAGAAATACTCCAACACTAATCCATACTTATATAATAACATTTGTTGGTTTTCAACGGGTTTATTCTCTAGAACCACCGAATGGATTTCAACGAGTAACATCCTTGGACATCCTTAGACAACTAACTCAAATCTAAAATGAAAGAATATTCATAAAATCATAAATCTCATCAGGCAATTCATTTGTAGGGCATAATATAATGTTAAATTCATTCAGCTAGCTTGGCCACAGGAACAATTATATTATATAGAATAATTGTATCCACATAATGTATTGTGGATTGCGATGTTGCATATTGTTACATTCTGGTAGCTTTTTCAGGGGGTCCTCAAGTATGACAAGGAACTGCAGTAAAGTGGGAGAGGATTTTTTGTGGCAGACAGGTGGCGTTAGTCAAGAATGTTACTATGATAATAGCAGAAATCACTGTGTTAGTTGGAATCTGTAGGGGGTAGGGAGTGATGCTTAGGAAAATAAATCATCAATGATGGAGATATATCCTCCTTGAATCCGTCCCAACTACTGGAGTTTATTATAATTCTAGAACTGGATGGCGAGCTGTGGAGATACTTCGGTCAGCTCAGAAAGGCCATGAACTTCAGATCACAGTAACCTACTCCAAATAATAATAATAATAGTTGGGTCTTGTGACGGTGAAGACTCAAGACTTGTCTCAAAATTTGCCTCGTGTTATTGGAAAGGCTGAATTGTTGTGGTTGATCAGTGATCTTCAGTAACACATTCAAGAATTTTCGGAATATCATGTACCAAACGATTTGAAGCCGCACGTTTCGTGTTTCAAAATATTGGACAAACACGAGCCTGAAGTCCTAAACTCGTGCACTAGATTTGCGAATGGTTCTTCATGGTTTTTGAGCACCAAAATTCGAAGCCGTTGAATATAAAGAAAAATCACAATACATTGATTGTGCTGATGGCATATACGTTCGTGCAACTCAAGTTGTGGATCTTACAACTTCAGTTCAAATGAATCTTAATATAAAAAGCTGTGGTGACGGCAAACTGAAGTTAAAATTATTGAAATGATGGAGTGAAGTTCGACCATTCGAAAATGTAAAATTAAGTTCCATGAAGTGAAAAGTGGACTAGATGAATGAGGGGTTGTCGGTTTCAGCGCTGACCAGGGTCCAATCGAAAGCCATAAGTCAAACGCAGCCTCTGCATCGGACAGCCAAACACAGATTAATAACAACAAACATGGATCAGTGGCGATATTGCAACACGTAACGACGAAACAAGCTACGTCTAGTTGTCGTCGCTTTTCCATGGAAAATTAATATTCTGCATATCATAAGTTACACATTTAGCAGAAAACAAACTTTGGGCGGGTTCCAGGATGACATGTTACACTGCAAAACGCCGCATCGAACCTGATTAACGTTGACATCGATATTTCTGAAATAACTCGTATATATCGGTTGTGCGAGCCAGAAATTCGACATACATGAATAGACGGTCACCGTGAGAGTCTGATTTGTGGCATTTTCACGATTATTTTTGATACTTTTTGGAAGTGATTCAAATTTGCGGAAAATTGATTCGAAGAACTATCATATACTTCTCCATAAGTTTGATTAATATCGGCATGGGAAAGATACTCAGCAGCATCAAAAGTAATGGTGTTCAATAAGCCAGAAAATTCCCACAAAAATACAGGTCAATAAGTCTACTGTAAGCACTTGGAAAATTGTTTAAAGAGTCATTGCAAAAAGACTCATTGAAGAAACGGAAGCGCTGAATCTCATACCACCGGAACAATTTGGATTCAAACGAAATCATTCCACAGAACTGTTGAGGATCACTGAATATGTCACTGAAGGATTTTAGAATAAATGAGCCACAGGATTAGTGCTATTAGATGTCGAGAGAGCCTTCGACCGCGTTTGGCACGGAGGACTTGCCTACAAGATGATGATGGCAGGCTACACTACCAAAACCTGCAAAATAATAAGAAACTACCTGAGAAACAGGAAATAGTATGTCAAAATAGACGACACATTATCTTCCACCAGACAAGTAGAAGCAGGATTGCCCCAAGGATCAGTTCGAGGACCTCTGCTCTGCAACATCTATATATACGATATTCCTAAAAACCCAGGAAAATCTGCTAGCCCTATATGCAGACGACACGGGAATAGCCGTCAGAAATCGACGACCATATGTCATATACAGAAGATTCCAAGAAGCACTAGAAGATTCAGAAGAATGGTTCATTAAATGAAAAATTCAAATGAATAGCAAAAAGAGCCAAGCTATTCTCCTACCGAAGCGGAGACTTGAGATGAATTCCAATTTGAGGATAGATGGAGAGAAGATAAATGGGAAAATGAAGTCAAATATCTAGGTGTATAACTAGATGAAGGGCTTACATGGAAGAACCATATAAAATATGCATTGGATAAAACTAACTCAGCAATGAGTAGACTTTACCCACTGCTAGGAAGAACGAGCCAGATGAACCAGAGCACGAAACTACGAATGATCAAGTCAATTGCAAGACATCAACTAACATATATTATGGTTCGGCGGCATGGGACCATGCTGTTAGGTTTAGTACGAGCACTGTTCTATCTATCGGAGATAGTTCGTCCCTGAGGATTCCTTCTGAATAAACAAAAAAAAAGTGCATTTTAGGACCTAGGTTGGTATGAAGTTTTTTCTATATTTCGACACCTAGAATTACGCTATGAAATATATCAACTTCAAATCCGGAAACCCTGTGAATCGGGTGTTCTTCTTCGATCTTTCGATACCGTCTTCATTTATTTCTGTTGATTTTGCACTTGATTCCATAACCAAATATGTCTATTCAGCCTTCGAAAAATCTCAAGTCATTTAGTTCTACTAAATTGAAATTCATAAATGTATGGTACGCTCCATTTCTTTTCTGTAATTAAATCCAGTGCATATTTAACAACCTCTTGAATTTTACTCCAGGAAATTGAATTCGATAGTATCCAACCAGGAAAAAGAGCAGAGCTTCGTGTTCCACACACGAATACCTTAGTTTGATTTTCGCATGTCGTTGCAATAGTTTTCTGATTTTCGTTCACGCAACTTTTTGTTGAACAAATTCTGAAAACGAAATCAGCATTTGTCGTTACTATCATAATTTTGTTCCTTTCTCAATATACGACTCTATAAGATGGATGTCGAATGCTGAATATTCCTAGACAAACCCAATAATGATTGCCGAGTGGAATAAATAGGGAAATTTACCTCATTCCATTCCTGCTATGAACGTCGATAATTGTTAATTGTCTTGCAAAATAACCGATACTCAGTTGGCGATAATAGGTGGAACAATATAAACTCTATTGCACTCAAGGAGTGAAAATGGTTTTTGGAAAATGACAGTAATTAAGAACTCGCATCAACGCAAGTTAAACTTTTCAGATGTTCGCATGTTGAAAGGTCATCATAAAGCCCTCTCCCTGTATTGAAATACTGAAAATGATTCGGAATTTTAACGCGACCAAACAGAAATTAATAACATTCTTGCATGTTTCCAGGAATGACTTGCGGAGATCGGCATGGGATCGTGGGTTTGCTGCCCTCGGTATAATAATAATTGCTTCTTTCAGTTTGAATTGAAAATTATTTGACATGGTTATGAATGGTTGTCGGCACTGCGAGGGACTCTCAACAATAATCAATTTCCATGACGGAAGATTCGTGTTTTAGATTTTATCTTTCGAGTTCTTAAAACGCCAGTGAATTCCGGAATAAAAATACTACATAATATATGAATACTGATGAAACATGAAATAACTAAGTAACGAGCGAATGAATGACCGATTGCTTCGGCGAAATTGAAATTTCACTTCAATTCATATCGTCCAGTGAAGTCGGCTTTTTTGAGCGCTCGTACTACTTACACGAGGGCTATATCATTTCGTCACGATGTCTGTATTTTTCGAATTTTGAGCCGAAAATGGTCTCAATCGACTATGTTCGACTCACTGATGACGAATCCGTCGAAAAATTAGAGTCTGTCCGTCCGGCCGGCCGTCCATCCGTATACACGATAACTCTCGAACGGAATGTCCTAGAAACTTCAAATTTTCAGGGTAGGTTCGAATCTCGAATGCCGAAGTTCGTTTTTGGGCAAAATCCGCCTAAGGGTTCCTTGAATATGGCCGCTCGAAATTTTGTTTTCCTGATTCCTTTGAAACTACAGATTCGTTCGAAATAAAATTTTGCACTCTAATGGAAAATGAGGTAGTTTCGAAATTATCAGTAAAAAAATATTTTGAACGGCCATATTCACGGAACCCCTAAGAGAGTTATCTTGCTTACGGCCGGACGGCCGCACGGACAGACTCGAATTTTTCGACGGATTCGTCATCAGTGAGCCGAACTCTATCGATTGAGACCATTTTTGGCTCAAAATTCGAAAAATACAGACATCGTGACGAAATGATATACTTAACCCTCGTGTAAGTAGTACGAGCGCTCAAAAATGAAGTTCAATAAACAAGCTCGCGTCGGGTATTGTTGAATAAGTCTTCAAAAATGATACCGAACTATCAGAATGACTTTTTCGGTTGAGTGATGATCTTCTGAAGTTGTTTCTCTAACTCTGCAACTATTAGGTAAGGTGAGGTAAGGATACAAGTGAACCGCGAAAACACGATACATACAAATAATGTTAACAAAATTCAAAATTTGATACATAAAATCTTAAAAATCTTGAAAATATACTACCGAGTTTTTTAGCGCTGAGCTGAGTCATGACTTGGGTACAAAACGTGAAAACTGGAGCTTGGCTTGGGATTTGAGTCCATCAACTTAGAGGTGGCTTCAGTTATATATTTCAGTCTCGAGCGATCTGATTCAATCATTTTTTGTTCAATCCATATAAATATTATACCTATATTGTGAATGTATGTTCAAAAGATCTTAAAATTGATGACCTGGAGGGGTCATCTCAACTACGCAAGCCCAGAACGTGGCCGCTTTGCCACCAACACGTCATTCGAGGAGACTCGTTTGTACATGCGCAGTTTGGACTTTCCCTCCTGGTCTAATAAGTGTGAAACCTTACTATGTTGGCTTCAAACTTTTTATCACATTCACAGTATTGTTCTTATAAGTATATGGTTCAATCTACCCAATATCCTCACCTAAAAATAATTGAATATTTCAATAATGGTAACCTTTAATCGATCGTACCTACAGAACAGCTCTACCTCGGCTATAAAATGCTTCAAAAATAAATGTATATGAATCTGTGATTTGGCTTTTACTTACCAAGTATTTGGCTGAGTACTGTCCTACCATCTTCTCCGAGGCAAGCACTTCTAGCATCGAAGGGATTTGTGAATTGGACAAACGCGTATCCTTTGTGCATCGAAATACCTGTAAAAATAATCCTTTATTAATTCAGTTATTTGATAATAAAGGAACAGGTGAGGGTTAATCATTTCCCCCTGATCTGAGGTTTGATTCGAATGAGCTATGCATTATTCCAATTAAAACTCAAGGAATAATGCAATATAAACTATTCCTTGAAAGATTGAAATGTTGAAACTTGTGCGCTTCTTTCCAATCATCTCTAGAGCAGTCACCCATCAATGATCATTTGACATGATGTGACACTGTAGTGAGTAGTGGTAATTATACCCACTGAATTTACTCTTTTGATCTGAATAGTTATTTCGAAAGAATCGTTCTTTATATTCAGTGTACAGGAGTCATGTTTGACGAATACAACGATACCGTCGACGTCAAATCTCAAAGCCTCTATTCGAATCGGATTCGGCATTCGACTACTGGAGTAGTGTTCCACCGTCACTGTTCGGAACAAATCTTAAACTTCGTATATCATAAAACCAGAAACTGAGGTCATTTGGTCGCGACTAATCCGATTAGGAATGTACATACATGTTAATTATCGAAGTAGAACAATAATTATAACCGGGTGTTCTTCTATCAATGTCATTCGATATAATACGAACTTTCCATCCAAATTCAAGTCTCCCGACTCAGAAAGTAATAAGTCACCCTCGAAATTCAACCGATAGCGAAAACAAACGTAATTTCGCAGTCGCGAGTCCCCGAACAAGCCATGATACGATACTTATTCAATATTTGAAGGAGCGATAGGGAAGCTGAACATAAAAGAAGAACCTGGAAAATCCAATCGGGGCCGGTTCGGAAGCAGTTGACAGCAATGAAGTTGCCGATGAGAAATGGGCTTCGGTCTCCAGTCAATTTATCGGCCACCCATCCGGAATCTAATTAGGTGAATTGGGTTAGTGATATGAAATTACTCCGGACCCCGGATGTGCTCCGAAGAACAGTGTACAATGCCGATAAGGCGGTTCATTGGATCGCGGACAGAAATCGCGTTACCAGCTACTGTAAAAACGCACTATCAAGCCAACTATCACTTCTTGATTTGCCCTCCATAGCCGGAGGGAGATATATGTCATTATCTAGGCCGCTCCCTGGGCAGCTTCATATTTCTCGGAGGTAATAGCCTGTCCAAAATGACGACGCTGATTAACCCGGCCATATTAGATAGCCGTGCAATATCATTCTCCGATTCGTTGGATATCGAAGAAGTCCTATTCTTTTATGGGTTTGAATTCGACCACTTTAGCTTTATGTGTGGTGTCAAGTGAAAATAAACGGGTTGGGTTCTTTCGATATTTTCCCAGATGCCTGAAAATAAAGAATCAGATCAGTTATTGAACTCTTGTTTTTTTCCTGAACCGTTTCTTCAATATACGGGGTGAGTAGAGAGTAGATATACAGGATGTTTTTTTTGGGGTGAGGCTTTTTTTGACAGATGCTAGAACTCATTAGTGCTGGATTTTATCGCAAATTTGTATATTCTATCTCAACTTTTATAATGATATTTTTCCTGAACGGTATAATTCTTGAAGTTCAAACAAAGGAGAGAAAAAATTACTGATTGTAAAGGTCCCATAAAAAAAATCAAGAAGTTCGAAAATTCACCGATAAAATTAATCCAAATTGTTTACAGGAATTGTTCGAAATAGCCACTATTCGTTTGATGTGCACAAAGTCTTGCCCAGCGTAATAACGAATTATTAGATGCAGCAACTATCACATCAGTTTGCTCACCAATAATGTCATAATCATTTTCCATGCGTTGTTTTTGTTCTTCAACACTCTTCACCTCACCGTTACTGATCACTAATTTTCCCAAATGACCCCTAAAAAAAATCACAGGGGTTGAGATCCGGGAAACGTGCAGGCGAAGAAATCGACCCACCTATTCGGAAACACATTACGAAGTCAACAAAATCATACGCACTGTCAGATGATTTCCCGTAAACTGAACGCATTGAATGAACACATTTAAACCTCAATACGTACCTGATCCGCGCTGGGAATTTCTCAGATTCGCGGATAACTTTGATCTCGAAATACTCAGCCCTGGTGAATATTTTATTTGAAAGATTTTTCGAATTTTGACTTATTTTGATGAGTTCTAGCACCTGTCAAAAAAAAGCCTCACCTTCGAAAACACCCTGCACGCAAGATTAGATTCTACGAGATCAAAAGATTTTTGTTTACATTTCATCTCCATTTCTGATACTGAATTCGGTTGAGTTATAAAGAGACATCAGAATTATTATGTTATTTTATGACAATGGGTTTTCTCACTTGAGATATATTGTACTCACAAGAAAAATATAATACGTTTGTGAATACAAAAAAAATTACGATTCCCCTGTGACCAAGTCACAAGACCATATATCACAAAAAGAGCGCATAGACGTAACTGCGATGTAACGAAAAGCAGGGCACTTTTGTCCTACTCAGCGGAAACTGAGACTTCTACATTATATCTAGGATAAATACTTTTATTGATTTTCATATCACAAGTATAATAAGTGATAGAGCTGATACATAATAGTTATAATTATTATAATCATTATAATTATAATTGAAATTCTACTATTGTAGACGTACACTTTCCCTGAGTAGGATTCCGGAGAATCTCTGCTACATCAGAGCTATGTATCCGCGCTCTTCTTGTGGTATATCTGTGAAATAGCCACAATTTATGTCCGTATGTTAATCATTATCGCCGATATCAGAATAAACTCCCAGATAATTTTCCAAATTTTCCAACTAGATTTCTTTGAATATTTCGCCTCCATTCAACATTTTTCAACCTTTTCTCATTTTGGATCTTCACTGATTTGCCAATGGAATCCATTCCTCCAAATGTTTTCACGTTATTTATTCTCCCCTATACACTCATGAACATAATGATCGGATAACGCCTTTTATTGCAGTTCTGTAAGGATTGGAATTTATTGGGCAAAGTGATTTTATTCGATTTGAATTCGGAGAATCGTATTCGAACTTTCACGTCACATTCCTTAGCTGTTATACGATCCAGGATTAAGCAGCACAATGAAGTAGAAAACCCTCTTTCAACGGCTCTTGGCGTTTCAAATAAATAATATTGATGAACGACAATTCGTATATGTCCCAACGTGACATAATGAGCACTAGATCCCACCAGAGGTATTAAAGGTGGAAACTACTATTGCCCTCCTAGACTTAAAGAGTCCACCGGTAGACCCGAGACGAAACACAGAAACACGTTCTCCGAACTAAAGCGCGCCAATTTTTGATGAACAGGAATTGTACAAAGTTTATGGAGTCTCTCTAAGCCGCACTAGTAGAAAAACGTGTTGGGGCTGTTTATGTGAAAAGTTATATTCTTTCTTTTAGTTCCATGTTCTGTATTTTTGATCCATGCTCCTTTCAATGAATCGAAGTGTTTATCACTACCACCAAAAAATTGACACCCCTGAAATATTCACAGTTTCTGTTGTGGAGAGTGATCGAATTACGAAATCTTCAATATATGCGATCGGCTGTACCATGTTGATTTCATCTGAGATTCTCATTCTCCTCAACAGACAGCATGATTTGTAGATGCAGTTACATTGAGTAGGGTCCCTTCTGGCTGCGTTGCACAACTGGTTCGGGTTTCAGAAATCTGTGGTTTCAGAGCAGCGGAAATCCCTGATGAGGGTAAATCATTTTCTAGCGAATTTGTGCCGCAAAGATGAAATCGAGCAGTGAATCCGTTAGTAACAAACCAGATATCTCAGATTTTATTACAGATTTTGGTCTACTGGATACGATTCAGTGAAGACGAAATAGGCCGGTCTGCCTCAGATTGAACCATATTGACGGAAAGTAGAAAATATATTTCTTTGAATCCTTTTTTCTGAAGACAAATTTTCATTAATATTCATTCAACCACTTTTCACAAATTTGATGTTATACTCCACAACAAATAGAAAAATTTGAATAAGAAGAATCTGAAATATCTTCAAATCTGAAACTTAACAATATTCCAGCAGAATGAGGCACAACACTTTGAAAGACAAATGCTGATGATTTCAATGAGAATTCCCTATGAAGGTGAATAGGATGAGGTGATTATATACGCCAGCCCTTTACCTCGATTTATCACCTTTAAATTTTTTTCTTTGCAGTTACCCCAAATCGCGCGGAAATATCCGAAAAACTAACAGAATACTCGAACCTACAAAATTTGTCGTTGGTGGAAATTATGAATTGACAGAAATAAATTGACAAAATTTCTTCTTCCCGAAAGTTGCCCAGTGTTTCGACAATCAAGATTCCTATTTCGATCAGTTTCTTCAATTTTGTCGTCTTTGTATCCAATCGAGTAGTAGATTTTTCATAATAATAATTCAGTTTATTTTACGTTCTCGATATCTGCAAAATCGAACCTGAATTCGCACATCGTATATCCAAATTTTTGGATAGTTATGATCCTAAGAATCTTTTGTGTTAGTTAGTTAGTCTGTATATTGACATTTTTGCGGTATCTGCAAAATGCCGCCAAGATGAAAATTAACATTTCAATAATATACTGTTAAGTTGATTCCACTGATAAACAAGAATAAGTTGATTTTTATTTTCACTTCATCATCCGATTCAATTCCAGGACAAATTCTACAGAGAAAATCAGAATAATTCTTCAATATCCATTAACCAGAGGTTGCCCCCGAAAGCTGTCTGTAGATAAAATGCCAGAATTATCGTTTCGACGATTCGCCACATAAAAGAACAACCATTAGGCACGTTTTGATCTCCCTTAATACTTTTAGAGCAAATATGAAACCTTCCTTTAATCCAAGAAATAGAAATAAAATGTTATCCAAATATTTCCTTGCTACAGAATTGCTTCAGGGCAGATTCAGGAGAGAAAATACGTTATGTAAATTAGAGACACATTAGCAAGGCAACATTAAAAAAGGGTGTCAGGCGTCTCTCGGCTGCCGAAAACGTTACAAAAAGAAACACGGAATATTTTGAGTGTCCTTCGTTCATTCACACACCAAAGGAACGAAAAGGTCATGTGAACTTATCCCTTTGTGGTACGAATCTAATTTTTTTTAGGTTGAGAGTTTTATTTCATTTGTACAATGTTATATTGATCCGAAAAAAAATAACAAACAGTATATAAGAATCGAAACCTATTTTGCTGATTCTCTAAAATAGATGAGATCGAGATGAGTGGGCATATATAAGGTGTCTACTTTCAAAAGGGCCAAACTTCAAGGAGAGATCATACATGTGATTTGCAACAAAAAATATCATATAACCCATGGTCGAAATGTTGACGGTTATTCTTCAATTTAACTTTCCTTGATTTCACGAGATATTTCAAGTTTTTCCATAAAATCAATTAAACTTCAGTTATCCTTGTAGCCTCATCAAATTTGAGCACATATTATCTGGTAAAAGCATGGAATTTGCTGAAAGATAACAATTTCTGTGTGCCAAAAACTTTGTATTGCGGTCTTGGTAAGGAAATGAATATCCCGATTCGGAAGTGAACAGTAGAAAAAACCCAAATAAGTTGCTTCTGAATGACATATCAACTTTTGTAATTGCTGCTTGTCTTCTGCCATAATAACATGGCTAACAAAATAACAACGAAAAAGTCGAAATATTCCAAACGTGGATTTGCTCTATTTTGAAGCTCTTTATGATTGAATTTAAAGTAATTCTCATGAAAATCAGGAATTTTTCTGTTCTGTCTTTAATAGTATATTATTTCATAAGGAGGAAAAGTGTTACTTTTCATGGCGAGCTTGTGTTTACCGAACGGAGTGAGTGAAAGCGAGCCATGAAAAGTCACTTTTCCTCCGAATGGAATATGTTTTTAATATATTTTTTTTCAAAATCTAGAGCTGGATCAGTTTATTCGTACAAATTATTTTGATTTGAGAGATAAATTCATGATTTCCATGAGATTTACTTCGATATTCAATCATAAAGGCTACAAAATAGAGCAAATTTAGGTTTGGAATATTTCGACTTTTTCGTGGTTATCTTGTTAGTCATAATATTATGGCAGAAGACAAGCAGCAAGCGCAAAAGTGGATATAACATTCGAAAGCACACCAAATGGGTTATTTTTCTCTGAAAAAAAGAACATATCCATAATTGATCATTTTCAATCGATAAAACCATTGGAAAAATATGACTGATTTTGTTCAATTCAGAATGTTGATATTCATCTCCTTACCACTCCCGCATTAAGAAAATTGTGGCACACAGAAACCTTTATTTTGTAGTAAATTCAATTCCGTTTCCAGATATGTGGTCGAATTCGATGAGGCTACAAGGATAACTGAAGTATAAATGGTTTTATAGAAAAACATGAAATATTTCGTGGAATCAAGAAATGTTAAATTGAAGAATAATCGTTCCGACCATGTTTTATATGACATTTTTTGTTGCAAATCACATGAATGATCTTCCCTTGGAGTTTGGCACTTTAAAGTAGACACCCTGTAAATTCAAGCTACATTTTTCCCAGATCGCATAACCAGAACCATTTTAATTTCTAACGAAATATTGAATGAAACATTCTTATATTTCTGTAACAGCTGATTCGGCATAATTTACAATTATGCTGCTGTCATTTTTTCGATAGCTGCCAAACATTTTGGTTGAACGAAGATCAAGGTACAGTGCGATTTGAAACTTCATCACCGAATTGCTCTGGAAGACTAGTCGATTTTCGAAAATCGCCAGATATGGTACTGAACGAGTTATATTCGAGGATGGGGAAGAAATTTGGAATATTCATATCTGCAAGGCCTACTGTGGTGTTCTGACAGGCTCAAAATTATGAAAATTAAGATAAGGCAATTTTTGATGAAGAAAGTGTGTAGCCTAAGCTTATTTGGTGAATTATACAATAACACACATCCAAATTATTGCTATTTTGAGCCACCCCAAAAAGAGGTTTACGAGGTACGAAAGTTGAAGCGACCATTCTATGGAAATACACATCGACATCTAAGATACATCATCTTCATGGTAGGCGCGTAGCCATAGAGAAATAGCACTTGGAACTGCGTGTCTTAGTTTTAGATGTCCCTCTTCATCGAATAGCCACATTCATACAGAGTTGGTTAAGGAAACAGATATCTGTAACTATGTCTAGAGATAACACCTTATATGAGCTCTCGCACTGAAACAAATTGTATATGTAGTTGTATTTCAGATATGCCCGAATTATCCGCTACCCAGTTTTTCGGTTGAAAATAGTGGATTCGTCGTTCTAGTATTTTCATCCCTATTAGAAGATCATAATTAGTATGCCTCGAAAACGCGAACGGATAGAACTTATCGAATAGTTTTTTCTAAAATTTTCGTTTTTGGAAATTGGTCAAAATGTTCATGTTCCAAAATAATGGTTGTTGCGATTTCAACTAGTAGAAGTGTTGGTTACAATAATCGGACATCTTAAGATGGTAGTTAATCCTGAAATACCGAAGTACCTACTCAACATAATGGCAGTTCAGATAATCAAATTAGACCGTTATTAGTCTCGATTACCCAAATACATCGTTTGATATCAATTAACGAGAAACATACATGAAGAACTGAATAGCATCAATTTTCTCAGATAATTGGGCGGTTTACAGACAGTTCGACAAAATGTGGCATGAAGAAGGTACAATATGAGGAGTGAAATAAAATAACAGAGAACACGCACGCCGTGTCCTACTTGTTCTGGTCTGATATATCGTGCTGGCCTGCAATTAATATCAATAAAAGTCTCGTGAAATATTTACGGCCTTAAGTAGTTGGAGAACCCGAATCGATCGGGTTTAATTAGTGTCGATTTTCATACAATCTTGTCCATGAGGAGTCGAATGAAGAAGTATTCTGTATATGGAATAACCCGAAAGAAAAACACGCAAAATTCGCGAAAGTATTTTTTGCCAATTGGGTTATCTTGTCATGATCTTATCTACCTTCTTTCTAATCTGGTTGAGATATAACGCAAAATCGATAGACAATTCCTCTAGCATCAAGAAATTTGAGAATGTACAGTAGGTATAGAGGCTATCATAGCTATGACATAGTTATCCACTCTGAGAGCCAAGCCAAAGCGCTGAGGTTCCATATCATCAGTTCAAATATGGTATGCAAATGCCTGTGAAAACAAAAAAGTGAGCGCGAATGACAGTGTTCCTTATTTTGAGAATCGGGAGGAACAAAAAAGCCAATGTAGTAGCCAGAAAAGGGACCGAACCGTCTCTTGTAGAACCAGAACCTCACTTAGGTAAAGATCTATGAAGAGCAGTTCGAGGAAAACTCTGGCGATACCTTTCAAGTTTAGAATATTTCGAAACGTCCCTTCGCAACTAGAGAATCAATCTCAGCAAGGATATTTTCATAGAGACATCTTAAAAAGGCATCTAGTGAGATGCAGATGAAGATACTCCTGAACCTCAAGTAACAGAACCTTTGGAATCTAACGCAAAACATGCTTATGTATCGAAATCATCAATGATGTAGATAAATCCTCCTTGAAGCAGCCTCAACTACTGAAGTTGATTAATGGTCGACCAAATAAGCTCAAAAAAGGGGGTGCACGAATAATATCGATTATTAGCGTTCTTCTGAACCATAATTCGTAAAAACAATTATGATATCTACCTATCTATTTGCAGAGTTCTGATGAAGTCTATTGGATGGGATGTTCTCAGGAATGATATTTGTTCATCCTGGAACCTGGATGATGGCCGTATTGCACATTGTCCTTCACTACGTTCAGGAATGATTTATTTAATCATTCTTCAGGAATAGATGGAATATTGAAAGCGAAATACTTTTATTTCTATCCAGTCACCCTCAATTTTGGTCCTTGGAAAAAAAAGGAGCAGGAAGTGATGTCGTATTGTGTTCGAAGAAGGTCATCTTTGGTATGGCTCATCCAAGAAAGTCTTTATGTCATTTCCGTTCAAGACTTCTGCCGACTATTTGCGAACCGTTGTTCAAATTGCAATTATGTTATGTCATCGGGTGTCCTAATTAGGTTTTTATTATACAATTTAAATTAATGACGTCAAATTCGAATGACAACGTGTGAGATCCGAGACAACCCTCCCTTGTGACTCGAAGAACAATAATACATTCATGCATCGACATGAATAAACTATTTAACACTCTGCAGATTTCCCCAGCAGAGACTAAAGTTTGTTAAACTCTATGCCCCGACATTTGCATATTCAGTTGTGTCGAGAGGGAAAATCCAAGCTTCAAACACCATCACTTGTTTCATGAGGACCTATAAATTTCAAAACTTCGCGTGGAAGAAGTATAAAACAGTACACGTGAGGTGTCCCATGGCATTCAGCAGACTTGTGTGTGACATTCGGATGGAATTTCCAGATAATTTTTGAAAACGAGTAAATGGAATGTATGTGCAATGAAAAGTACATTGTTCAACGCAGACTGGGGAATTTTTGAGAAATCCATACAGAAACGGGTTTCCCCAATCATTAGGAATTCATAACGAAATCGGCAATTGTATTGTGTCGAAGAAAACATTCTCACCACTTCATCCAGTAGGATTCATAATTGGCGAGTAGAACCGAATAGATATTTCTCTATGAGTATTTGCCAATAAATAAGACATGAATTGAAATTGTATGAGAAATCAAGAATTACCTCTAAGCTGTGTGCTCCCTCAAGAATAGAATGAGAAAAAATTACGAAAAGCACTGCCGTGAAGTCAGGAGCTTTTGAGCGCTCGTACATGCACCTTGTAGGTAGATTCGCATTTTCCAGTTTTGGAAAAAAATTGAGGAAATTTCTGACAGCTGTCAAACAAATTTTTCAAACTAAGGCGATAATCCAGACTTCAAGTCAGTGCTTTAGGTGACTATTCGATAATTCGCTAAAATTTTCTACGGTATCTATGATCTTGGTGATGCGATACGGACAAAATTTCGCACGTAGTTTGAATACATTATTCCTCAGCTAGGTGCAAAATTTCATTCTAATCAAATCGGTAGTTTCGAAATTATCAGGAACAGAATATTTTGATCGGCCATATTTACGGAACCCCTAGTCTAATTTGACTCATCGATGAACGTGACCGTGAAATTCGCGATCCAAACCCACCCTGAAAATTTCAAGTTCCTAGGCCTATTCCTTCGGAAGTTATAATTTTCTATGGTTTTTATGGTTCTGGTCATGCGATCTGGACAAAAAGTTGCTTTAATATGTCATTCTCGTTTAAAATACAAAATTTTATCTCGATCGAATCCGTAGTTTCGAAATTATCGAGAAAACAAAATTTCAAACGACCGTATTTACGAAACCCCTAGTATAATTTTGCTCATTGATAAAGTGAACGCCACATTTCAGATCTACACCTATCCTGAAAATTTCAAGTCTCTAGGCCTTTCCGTTCGAAAGTTATGATTTTCTATGGTTTCTATGGTTCTGGTCATGCGATCTAGAGAAATGTAGCTTGAATATATCATTCTCCATTAGTATACAAAATTTTGTCACGATCGAATCTTTAGTTTTGAAATTATCAAGAAAACTAAATTTCAAACAACCATATTTACGGAACCCCTAAAATAATTTTGCTCATTGATGAAAGTGATCACGACAATCGAGATCCACACCTATCCTGAAAATTTCAAGTCCCTAGGCATTTTCGTTCAAAAGTTACAATTTTCTATGGTTTCTATGGTTTTGGTGATGCGAGCTGAACAAAATTTTGCATGTAGCTTGAACACCTCATTTTCCATTAGGGTGCAAAATTTCATCTCGATCGAATTTGTAGTTTCAAAGTAATCAGGAAAACAAAATTTCGAGCGGCCATATTTACGGAACCCTTTGGCAGATTTTGCCCAATAACGAACTTAACCTCGGCATTCGAGATTCGAACCTACCCTGAAAATTTCAAGTTTCTAGGACATTCCGTTCGAGAGTTATCGTGTATACGGACGGACGGATGGACAGACTCGAATTTTCCGACGGATTCGTCATCAGTGAGTCGAACATAGTCGATTGAGACCATTTTCGGCTAAAAATTCGAAAAATACAGACATCGTGACGAAATGATATAGCCCTCGTGTAAGTAGTACGAGCGCTCAAAAAGGCCGTGTACAGAAGCGTGCTGGGTATCATTAGATATGCCTTGAGAAATGAGGGATATATAATGCACTTCTTCTTCTTTACAAGAATTGGTTCGGATAGTTCTTCCAACGTATCGTCAAGAATTCGAAACAACTGAAGACAATACGATTTCCAATATAATATTGCCCTTCAGCACACCAGAATTTCGACCGTAAACTTATCGTGAGTAAAAAGTCCTTGAATGAAATACCAAATTTTCGAATAACACAAACGGAAAGTCTGAAATTAATTTCAGTATCAATTTAAACTCACCAGCTAATCGTCCATATCTCTGGAACATCCTTTCCACGTCGGTCTTCGAGCACTGGAATGTGTTGAGGTTTCCGACAAAAACGCGGGAGTTCACAGCTTGGGGGTCCTGAGAATTTGTTTGGTTACCAACTTTGCTCATCTTCATTTTGGAGCTTTGTCTGTAACAAAAAGGTTGATTAGGAAACTCAATTCATCTAAGCGAGGTGCATTTCTGAGATTATTTGCGCTGAATCTTGAATTGAACGTAGTAAGTTCTAGAAATTACCTATCGAACAGGTTATCAAAATGGGAAAATTAACTGAACGAATATTGCGCGAATATCTTATCGATTCCTAGAGAAGTACTCGGTCAGCTGGCATGAAAAAAATGTACCTACATGGAAATTAAACTGTAATGTCAAGTATCTGAACAGTATCGTAAGTTTTATCAGGCTTCTTGCACAAGGTATTTTAGGTTTTCCAGATTTGCTGAACGCTTTGGAGGTCGCTGAAGTGATTTATAACGTGCATGCAATGCAGGCTCTTCAATGCATTGTTGCCAGTCTGGTTTTTCTACACCGGTACCCACTCATTCTGAACTGTTCTGTATGTGTTTGGGAATTATCGTTTTGCAAAATGTTCATTAGGGGAAATCAATGGGTTGAAGAGAGGCTGTAAGGTAGGTACTTGCTTTCGATTCGACTTGTTCTTGTACGTATACATTCAAACCTCTTCGTGTATAAGAGCACTAAGTTGTAATTCGTTGAAATTTCAAATTGTAATGCTGGCAAATGTAATTCAAGGTAATGCTTTGTTATTCTGAAAAGTTCTACAGAGCCGTCGAATGTTAATGCTTCAACCAAGTTTTGACGTTACATTATATTAACTCTTGGAAAATTTTGGTCCTTATCTTTGTGGTGTCAGTATTTGACGATTGAATTTTTGTGCTGAATGAAAATAATGACTGAACAAATTTTCGTTTTCAAGAATAATAATCAGCTGCTGAACAGAATGAACTGTACACAGCAAAGCCCAATTTATTGATATTACATTTCATACATTGCAGGTTACTATATTTGTTATTATCATTTGTCTTAATTTTTGATGATTTAACCGAAATAATGAAAATTACGAAAAACACTGCCGTGAAGGCAGGAGCTTTTGAGCGCTCGTACAGGCACCTTGTAGGTACATTCGCTTTTCCAGTTCTAGAAATCAATTGAAGGAATTTTCGACAGCTGTCACAAAAATTCTGAAACTTAGGCGAAACTCCAGACTTCATGTCAGTGCTTTAGGTGACCAATTTTTTTTCGATAATTCGCTAGAATTTTCACTAGTAATACCACTAGAGGTCAAATTATTGCCGGAAATTTTTTCGAGCTCATGAATATTTTGAAAATTATCCCGAGTCGAAGACGAGGGATAATTTTCTAAAAATATTCATGAGCGAGACAAAATTCCGGATTTAATTTGACCTCGTGTGGTATTCGGTAAGAAAATTTCACACCAAATGCGTTTATTTCCAACAACATCAATTTTCGTCTCCATCAAGTATAATATTCTGTCATTATAAACGTCAAAAAAAATTTCCAGTATAATTCGCTGTTGGGTACCCACGAGGAAAAAATTTCCACTAAAATTCATCCGTTGCGATGGTGATCTGTCAGAAATACACGTTCTGATTGGTTAAAAATCACATGTGTGGAATTTTCTACGGTTTCTATGGTTCTGGTTATGCGATCTGGACAAAATATTGTTTTAATATCGATACCTTTTTGCCAAACTATCGTAAGCCTCAACGTAGTACGTTGAGGCTTACGATAATTTGGCAAAAAAGTATCGATATATCATTCTCGATTAAAATACAAAATTTCATTTCGATCGAATCCGTAGTTTCGAAATTATCGAGAAACAAGAATTTCAAACGACCGTATTTACGGAACCCCTAGTATAATTCTGCTCATTGTTGAACGTGAACGCGACATTTCAGATCCACACCTATCCTGAAAATTTCAAGTCTTTAGGCCTTTCCGTTCGAACTGTCACAGATTTCCTGAAAAAAAAGGCCGAGAAGATATTTGAGAAAGTCAACATCCAAATGATGAGCTAAAAAGACTAGTTCACCACAACCCTGCAGAAGATGTGATTAGGATACCCACCTATCACAAAAGACCCAAAAATCAACTACATAGAAACAGAAATTGAGTAAACTCAATTTCAAATATCAAGAAGAAGAGAATCTTCTATGAAAGTCATAGGTAACACAATAATCACACGACAAAGATCGTGACAGGGATACATACAAAAGGTTGATAGTCGATAAATGCCCGGAATCTGAAAAAAGTTAGGTTTAGTTCGAGCAGGTCGTGCTTCCCCCTGACAAAAAAACCAAATATGACCTGTACCAGAAATATATTTTTGAGCATGGTCCATCCCAGATCTTTGTTCTGTAAAACCAAGCCTTGTATTCAAACGAACCAAACGCGCCTTACAATGGCTTGATTTGAAAAATTCATATAATACTCAAGTCTTGGGGCTTTAATCTCGATCGGTATTTACTTAACTCATCCTGGTCATCATGAATCTAAGACTATGCTCGTCAAAAAGACTGAAGTGCCTTATCGAGTATATTGAACTACATACTTCTCTGATGTACAAAAAAGGGAAACTGTGACATTCAATGTAATGCTGAAAACTAGTATACCGCACTCGCGCATTAGCAGCCCTAGGGCCGTATGAAACTTTGGTGACTACCGACCGTGCTCGAAACGTCGAAACAGAAAAAGCAATTTCATCTCAGGTTTTTACTGCCATCTGTCGGTTTATCTCGCTCTAATTGCGGTTAATTCGGATCTAATTCAATTTCGTGAAAAAGCCAGCGGTGAGTGGACCTTTTGATAATTATTTTCCACTCCGAAGAAGTTATCTGCTTGTTGAGCCGGGATGACGGCCTCCAGTTATGATTATTGATGCTGAAATTTATTTTCTGACATGCGAATGGGAGTTTCCTTGCCCGCGAAAGGGCCGGTTTTAATTTTAGCTCTCCTCCGTGCACTTAATCATCGTATTGAATCAATTTGTACGAAGATCGGACAGCGTTACCCGAAGGAAATTTTCGCTGCAAAGTAATTTGTCACCGGTGGCGAAACCTGAATTAGGGAAATTTCACGGGGAGGTCGCCATGCCATCAGGCGAAACCACTTCGTTGCGTGCTGAATGACTGGACGTCCAAGAAATGGAAAGGAAATGTTCCGGATATTCGGATCGCCAGAAATCAGTTTTTTTCGAAATGTCATAGTGGGTGTTTCATCGATATTGTTCATATTTTTTTTCCTTCGAAATAAAAAAGGATTATATGAATAAATGTTGAATAAAATTGGTTTTTATTGATTTCCAGCTGTGATAAAATTTACATAGTTGGTTGAGACGAGTTCTTTAATTACAGGTAGGATTATCTGATACTTTGTCATCGCCATTCATAGATAGCTATTTTTGTAACAAATTAAGGAGTTCGAATCCGAGTCATATAGATTTGGAACAGAAGGAGCCTTTTTGAACAGCAATCACTTGTTTCCTTGTGCGTAACAATTGGAAAAAAAAGGAAATTCACATCTTCTTTCTGCTGGTATACTTGTGCTAACCTATAAAGAATGAACCACATTTTCATGTTTCATTGCAACTCTTGCAATCGTAACTATTGCAACGTTAATTTTTTTAGAAGTAACTACTAATGAAAAAGGACAAGTGTATGGCATTTTTGAAAAGGCGATCGAAGCGTTTCCTGAAAAAGATATAAACATTCTCTCTAGCTCTATAGGGATCTATCAAAGTGGAAAAGAATTCCGTATCTCAACAAATCATGCATATTTTCTACCTCATAGCATATCATATTAAAAAAAAGTGAAAAAACTGTCGGATGATAAGTATATGAAACAGAATGATTATAATCCTTAATGAATTTGGAATGTTGCTAGGAATTGTGCTAACGTTACGAAGAATCATACTTCATATAAAACTTACATTTCCTAAAACGACTTCAACAACTTTTTCTTTGAGATACCGCATAATATTATTGAAAATATACTGCCAACCAATAAGTCCTCAGCTGATTTTATGGATGACCATTGTTGAATGATTGAACCTGACCTGAATGAACTTCAATTCGGATTTTCTCCAGTATCGGAAGCATCAGAAAATTGAAGAATACGGGGAGTCGAGATTATTATTATTATGGCTTCTCTAGTAAAGTCGTCATGTGCTTAACTGATTAAATTGTCTATCTACTTACAAAATTATTGAATTTGTGCATTCGGGATAGAATTTTTGCCGATATTTCGAAAATTTCGAGGGTGGTACCTGTTCACAAGAAGGGTCCTGATGACTCAGTTGATAACTTCAGGCCTATATCGATAGTGCCCATTTTCTCAAAAATTCTCGAAAAAATCATTCAACGAGAAATGGCTTTCTATTTCGATAAGAACGGTCTTTTCAATTAATCGCAGTTAGGCTTCAGAAACTCCCTTTCGACAACAGCTGCCATAACTAAACTAATGAAAGTTATGAATGAAGGTTTGAAAGAAGGTTACTATGTGCGTTATTCTGCGATTTAAGCCAAGCCTTTGATTTTGTTTCGAATAAGTTTCTTCTTCATAAGCTCAAACGGTATGGATTCCATCAGGGTGCAATTGAACTCATACGAGTAAGCTCATATTTATGCAAGTGAAAGCAGTGTGTTGATTTTGGTGGTAGATTATCCAATTTATTGAATGTTATATTTGGTGTGCCTCAGGGGTCGGTTCTTGGAACACTCCTATTTATTATTTACATCAATGACATTATCAGTTGTGACCCAAACGCCGATCTTGTGCTTTTCGCTGATAATACCACAGAAGCGTATTATGAGAGATATTCTTTCATCGATTTCTGAATGGTTTTTCAGTTATCAACTCAACCTCAATGAGACCAAAACTCACTTCATCTATAATACTTCTCTATGAGAGATTTAAAAGGGCTGAATTATGTTGATACGGTAAATCTCTTAGGTGTTGAGGTTGATTCCAGGCTAACATGGAATACTCATGTAGATAAGATTTGTAAAAGTATATCCTCTGGTGTTTTTGCTTTGAGAACTTTCGTAGGTTTCGTTTCGGAAATAATTTCGTTGGCAGTTTATCATGCTTTCATCGTTATCCTATGCAATTTTATGTTGGGGTCATAACCCTAATAAAAAAGTATTTTTGGCTTGCAAAGAAAATCGGTCAGAATAATAAGCAATCTCGGTTACTGAGATGATTGCAAAGGTGCCTTTAGGGAGAAGAAAATATTAACTGTCCCTTGTCTATTTATGTTGCATTGTTTGTTATACGTAAGAATGCATGTTGGAGAATACCGGACGCACGAGAATGTACATGAGTATAATAATCGCCACAACGATCATGTTTATACCGATTTTCATCGTATAAGCAGAGTGTAACATTCTACGGTCCGAAACTTTTCAATTAATTGTCAACCACTGTGAGGGTATTGCCGGTGAACAAATTCACGAATTCAATTAAGAAATATTTGTATAGGAAATGTTACTATTCTCTGAATGAATTTCTCTCGGATGATGTTTAGGTTTCTGATATCCTGTGATTAATGTTTAATTTGCTTGTATGACGTATGTAAACACCTTGTATAATGCCATGAATAAACTATTCCTATTCTGAAATTCAAAACGAGGTGTCACTCACCCTTCTCATTTAAGATTTTAGGAGTTGCTGTCAACACGCTCATAGGGTTGATACAAATTGATTGCAACCAACCCTATAAAATGTACCCCTACGAATGAAGTTCAGCCATTTTTTCATTTTTTCTGATTTTGCTTGGGGGCCGTGATATAAAGGGTGGTACCTTTTTGAATTGACACACCATATATATTATCGCAAATAACAAACCAAAAGTCGTTGCAGTATTTGAACTATTCATACGTATTCTGCTAAATAGTCTTCGCACAATTTTGCTCTCAGCCGTGTCCTGAGGGGAATAACTATTTTGGTAATTAGGTGAACCGAAAAGGTTGAAATATGTTGTAATTAAGGTCGAAGTCGAGATGCTTCGGAAGACTCTGATACAAATGAACACGCTACCTGAATCTTGATTAGGCGGTTTTTATTAGGCGGAAAACAATAGCCCTACGATGGACTTGTATGAATGGAGGTGAACTATTGCCCAATTTAATGAAACCGCACTGATTAATCACCTCATTATTTGCCATATAATTGAAATAACACGCTGTTGAAATTCTATCCGAAACGTTCGAACAGTTTGAGGAACGATCATTAGCAGAGATAACGGCCTACCTTTTTGCATCCGGATCCGAATGCAAATTTAAACTATTCCAAGGCTTTCGTTCGATTTTACTAATTCTGCGAATACCAAAGAACCTTCAAGAGTAATTGGACATGCTCTAACTTTCTTGGATTTTATAATTGAAATATGGCCATTTTGACATTCAAAGCTGAATTTGGAAAATTATTTCATCCATCAGCAACACAACAACCTCGTAATGAGGAAAATGGGTTGTTCATTCGCTTCTCGGCGTACCCTGGTACTTTTATGCGAAAATGCTCGAACGAGTATAATTCGCCTGGGCCGAACCTACGCTGCTTCGTGGCAGTCGAAAAACCTCGGAATTTTAGGATTTTTCTCAGTTTTCGACCTAAAAAATTCTAAACGGTGCATCCTACGTACAACTTCACTTTTTTTCAAGAAGATTAGGTTTACTTCAATTTGAGAGCAAGGAATGCTCTGTGGTTCCAATGGATATAATAATATTTTTCCAAAACGTTAAACTTGTTACATTGTTACAGTTCCTCCTGCAGAACTTGAAGAACAAAAGTCTGCTCTACTCTTTAGAAGGTGCAGGGTCCAGTGCTATCTATCCGACGGGCAAAGAAGAGGAAATTGGGGAGGGATTGCAGGTTGTTTTGTTGAGGTGACGGGGATTTGCCTTTGCTCGTTCTTTATCTAGCCCTAGTCAGTAGGCTCTTCCTTTTCCTAACTACTTCTGCACTTGGTGGATTGTACGGTAAGAAAGCTAGAGGCAGTCCTGCCAGCTGGTCCTTTTCACGGGCTGTTGCCCAGAAAATTTGTTTGTAAAGCACCTCGTGAAGTGTGTGGTTGTCTTCTCCGCAATAGAAAGCCGCTATACACTTATTTCCAGCAGAGGTTTCTTTGCCAAGGGTCGTATCAGGCTGGAATAACACACCAGCTACGTCAATTAATCGTACATTAATAATATGAAATTCTCGAAGATTCTTCTTCCCTTGCCAGAAAAGAGCTATTTTCGAGATGGTGCATATTGGGTTCTATTGGAACTGTAATTGTAGCCAATCTATTCCGGTTTTACGCAGGATGCGCCTTATAAAAGTTTTAATCCACAAACTGAAAAAAAACCGGATATTCCGAGGTTTTTCGACTGCCACGCATTTAGTACAGGTATTCCGAAGCTGCAAAATGATGAACCCACTACAGGGAAGGACTTGAACAACATCCCAAATTATCAGAGTTTACGATTTTTTGTGTCTGCACTAACTGGCCTATGGTACCAACGCCTAAATGATAAACCAACACTATTCTATTTTAATGGGCGTAAGAGGTTACTGGTGTACTATAACTAAAGTCTAGTTCGCATTAGGAGAGTATTTTAGTCGAGTAGCGAGTAGCAAGCCGGCAAGCCAGTGATCTCGGACGCGTGGTGGGGGTGCTACTCGCCCGTTGAAAATACAGTAGAATGGATCGACTCGACTAAATTACTTGCCTAACTACTCGACTAAATTTTCATCGTTCAGACACGTTTAGTTACTAAATCACTCGCTACTCGACTAAAATACTCTCTTAATGCGAACTAGACTTAACAGATCTGTTGGCAGCTCGCCATCTGGTACCAGAGTTCTTATGAACTAAAGTATAAGAGTCAGCATCAAGAATTCTTCACGTTGGCTTACAATTGACAAGCATCTGTAGGAAGATATTCGTGCTAAGGAAGGAAGATTCCGCCAGCGTGATTTCCTCTCGGTCTCTTGTTTCTTACCAAACTGTAAGTGTGTTCCCTAAGCCGCAAAATGATTCTGGTCCTACAAAGATAGCTCTTTTTTGAGCCAGCTTTCTCGTTGCCCCTGATTTCCGAGGGTCCAAGAATACATACAAAGGAGACCCTGTTATTTCTCCCTAGTTTGTTGAGTTTAAACCATATATGAACTAAATTAAAGTCGAACTTCTGATAAGTTGAACCGCATGTTCAAGTCTACCTTCTCAGAAATTTCAACCAAAATTATTTCGATCGAGCCGTTATTTCTCTGGTGTTAACATAATCTTTTATATACTTTAACATCTGAAGTAAGTTTTCTCCCTCCTCACTCACCTTTGGAAACGACACTCCAAACCCAACAAGAATAAGAAAGTGACGTTTTCATTTTTTGTCTGCAATATCATATGAAAATGTCTTCACGTGGAACATCTACTGGTAAGTTACCTTCGACCTGAAAATATCAGAAAGGCTCCAGATCCTATGGCTCTTGACATTTTAGTAAACATAGTTACCTCACGTTTTTTCACATTTCTTCACCAGTCTAAATTAATCTATTAGCAGCTTTTCAGTGACCACTTGTGAGTTCTTTTCGATCATGTATGGGACCAATGTGGTGTCGTTATAAATGTCTCCTAATATTGTGAAATCAGCAAGGAAATACTGGTAAACAGACCTCGATCACTATTTCGATACAAAAGATTAGAAAAAATTAAAACATTTCGCTTCAGTTTCCTGTGAGGATAAGAAAATACTGATACAACTGAAGATTCACTTAGTGAATATATTAGATAGACGATTATCATAGCCTCCAACAACAGTGAACATGTTCGAAAATTGATCCTTCGATTTTTTTGGAATTAAAATGGTTATTGCATGGGTTTATTCGGTCTCCTTTCAGTGGAACGTTAGGTAGCATAATTGAATACGAAGACGTTGAATAATCTTGGTATAGTTATAAAAATGCATTACGTGCTTCAAATGACCTTATATATCATCCAGGAGGATTCGTGCCTTCTTGTCAATGTTAATTGAATTCAAAATACCAAGAATTTGTTCCTTTCTTCTGGGAACTATCGCTTCGGATCTATAAATCCTTGTTAATTACCATTTTAGATCCCGCAAGCAAGCGTAAAACCCTGAAATATGGCGTAATTAATGTCTGCGTGGGGCTTCTTTCTACGAATCTGATACAAATTACTACGCTACCTGAATCTTGATTACAACGTTCAAAGAGTGGGTTAGTCGGTGATGAATTATTTCTGCTCCACTCTTCAGTGTTGGAAGCCAAAATATGATGGTATACAGTCTCGAATGAAACAACACGTTAATCCCCTTCTAATCGACTCAAGTCTTGGATTTATCAAAATAGCAACTCAATGTTGAGTTTCACGAAACTTCAATAAACTCGCTTTACTCGTCCTCTTACCGCTTTGTAATGTGGTGTTGAATCATTCTCGCTTCCAGTTTTAAACTCGTTTTTCCAGAACCTATTGACCTAGTATTAACGCCTGAACGACGTAGATCCAACTGTTTTGAATATCCTATCAGAAGAAATCATGTCACATCTGAATAAAGCAGGTTACTCTTTCGTCTACAAAATAGCTTCTTGTGAATGAATATATCCTCCTGTGTTCAAGTGAGTTTTAACCTATTTGTCTTCTTGGAGACTTCAACTGAGCGATCTATTCCCACCATAATCATCTATTCAGTTTAATCAATTGGATAAATATGATTTCGAAGAAGGTAACAATTTCAAGAATCCCTCAAAAAACTCAATACTTATAGAATAAATAACATAGGATAATAACAAACTTGCCTCACATTGGGCATAGAAAACTTTTTCGGAGGAAAAATTATGATATCCACATCCTGATGATCTTAGGATAAGGTGAAGCGACTCGTTATAGTATTGCAATTTCCAGTAAACTTCCCAGTTACCAATAATTCATAGGGCATTCAATTATGTGTGCCCTGAAGCATGTCAACTGTGCATAATTGAATTATATCGTTTGCAACAGTGCAATTTTGACGACAATGCTCAATATTCAAATTCCTGAAACGCCAGGCTGGTATGACGGAATGAAGGCTGATCAACGTTCATGAATTCGAATGATGCATCGATCGGAGTGAATATAAAATGGTAGATGTAGCCACTACATTCGTCTCTCGAAGGTGTTATATCCCGCACCTACATAGCTGCAATCTCATAGACATGACATACTCTCTTATGATAGGTGAGAATTACACAATGCAGGTGTTGATGAGTGAAAATACATCTGTCTGATACCCTTTGTTTATCTCAAGATGTGCCACTTTTTGTCCCACTTTTATCATAGTATTCTTTCGCCTTTTCGCGAAAAAACTTAAGAAAGTTGTTTTTGCCAAATACCACTCGAGGTGCTTGTGAATTTGATCACGTTATTCGACTAAAAAAGTGATTCAAATAAAATATTTTTTATTAATGAATAAGTTCAGGTATTTTATGATATTTTTAATTGAAAAGAAGCCGTTGGTGCTGTGAAAATGGTGAAAATCTGTATAAAATTCACATAGTTTTCCTCTAAAACAGTCATTATCAGGATGAATTTCTACAATAGCACAGCAGAATTAGTTGGAGACTGTCTGGTGTTTGTCTCTGGAAAACCGCACGAACGTGTCTCACTATACGACATCCGACAATAGAGACTAATTTTTCCTCATGAAATGCCATGATTTACACGGTTGTGAGCGTCAGAACGTGACGATTTTATTTCAGCCATGAATGTACCGAAATCACGGACTGGAGTTAGCATCAGGGCGACCTAATTCGATTACCCGTATGACATCGAACTGTAATTAATTTATGCCGTGTATGAGGCGCTGGACATTTATAGTATTGAAGAAACAAATAGTGGATTGTTTGTAGTTTGATCAGAAATTACAATCTGTTTTGTACCCTCCCTAAAATTCTCATGAAAAGTTGAATCTCGAAGTTGAGTATTTCCTCGCCTGGAGCCAGCCCAAATGAAAAATTTTGCGAGTAACAAGCGACAGGCTCACGTACAATCACAATGATTGTAGATGGGTGGAACATTGGTAGATCTGATAGGCCAGACTTCAACCTATATTAAAACAAAATGCTTTGAATTCAGCTGTATTCAATATTTCTAAAGAAATCAGAATTCTCCCTCTTTTTAATAGAATAATCCAATACTTGAAAATCCATGAAAATCCATAATCAAATTTAAAATAGCATAACTGAATAATATTATGACTTCACTACATTGGATTGAATTCCACGACACGTGTTTCGTTGGCACAGCAACATGTTCAGGTGGTTAAGATATAACTGGAATAATTCTCTAAACTCTACAGCTGCCTAATAATGCAACAAATCTTTTTACTGGGTGAGGTCATGGTTAACCAACTAAAGCGCAAATCCTTCTATAGGATGAATATTTAATGATATCAATGACATCCATGGATGAAATTATGCTTATCTCACTGCCATTAAGTGAGACGATCTATTGTCTTTAATTTTTTTTCCATAATTATGAATAGAGATAAAAAAATTGTATACTCCAAAAAAGATTCAATAATGGTGAATTGTTCAAGTCTTCTTGATAGTTCAATAAGAAAACAGACGATTTTTGTTTATTCATCTCAAGGCTCTCCAAAAGGTAAAATTTTCTTCTTTCATTTATATTAATGAAAATAAACGGATAAATCAAATAAATGTGGCGTATATAAATTAACTTGCGGAGGTTGTTCATGTTTTTACATAGAACAAACTGGTAGGAATTTCAGAACGAGAATGCTAGAACATATAAATTGTTTTATCACAGATAGGACATTCGAGCGGATCATTTGGAAATTAATAATCATACTTTTAAAGAAGACTTCCGAATTTTGCATACGGAAAATAAAGTGAAAAATTGAACCTTTTGGAGAGCCTTGAGACAAATAAACAAAAGTCGTATTGAACGTTCAAGTATACTTGAACAATTCACCATTATTGAATCTTTTTTTAAATTACGAAATTTTTTTTCTCTCTTCTGAATAATGAAAAAAAAAGGAACTAACGTCAATAGATCTTCTCACTTAATGGCGGTGAGATAAGCATAATTTCATCCTTGGAAGTCATTAAGACATCATCAAATATTAATCACACACAAGGAGTTGCGCATTTGTTGATTAAGCATTATCCTCACCTAGTGAAGAGATTTGTTGCATTAGTAGGTAGCTGTAGAGGTTAGAAAATTCATTTAGTTATATCTTCAACACCTGATGATGTTGCTGTGCCAACAAACTTGTTGTGGAATTCAAACCAGTGTTGTAAAGATCGTATTAGTTATTCTATTTTGAGCTGCTTGCGTGCAGCTCTAACACGTCACTCTCCATCTGAGTGCAAAATTTCATCTTGATCGAAGCAGAAGTACCGAAAAAATCAGGAGAAAAAAATTTCGAACGGCCATATTTACGGAACCCCTGGGCGAATTTTGCCCAATAACGATCTCAACCGCGGCATTCCAGATTCGAACCTACCCTAAAAATCTCAAGTTTCTAGGTCGTTCCGTTCGAGCGTTATAGTGCTTACGGCCGGCCGGACGGACAGACTAGAATTTCCTGACGGATTCGTCATCAGTAAGTCGAACTCTGTCGATTAAGACCATTTTCGGCTCCAATTCGAAAAATTCAGACATCGTGAAGAAACTTTATAGCCCTCGTGTGAGTAGAACGAGCGCACAAAAATAAAAATATCGTTAAATGAATTGATCTCCTCAAGTGTGAAGCCCTCTCAAAGCCAGAACCTCATTAAAATCCCAAAAAAAATGTGCTGTGTCTTCGAACTGAAGCTTCTGGTGGTCTACAAGGCACACATATATTGATTTGTACGTCGCTCCATGACACTAGATTTTTCCAGATTTTGACTTGCAATATTCACTGATACAAATTTTGGGGTAAAGTTCTTCGGAAGACTTCGTTGAATAATGATAACGAAGAAATTTTGAATTCATTTTCTATTCAGTATTTCGAGGAATAATGAGCAGTTCATCTATTATGTTAAGATTTAACTATAGATCTGAGTTCATAAACAACTGCACCAAGAGCTGAATGAAACGAATAAAAGTTAAAAATTCCGCGAAACTAAAAGTTTCGATGAATTCTTCTCGTATCTCTGGGACAAAAGTTTCCGTTAACACTCCATTAAGTGGAATAATATCGGAGACGAGAGAATCCATAACGAGCATTTCCATACTAAAATATCGCAAAATGAATATCAGCTTGTGAAGTCGTAACTTTCTTAGGCATTGCCCCGTAGATTTTGAATTTGCTGACTTTTCCAGTCTTTTATGAACCCATAGAAAACGGAAATTGAGTTTTATACCATGTTTACTATCTCGATCAGGACCCCTCTCTTCTTCAAACTGTTTTTAAAAAGCTTATGAAATCTTTTCTGGGAATCTTTCATGAATTCAATGTCGGTAGATTTGAAGAAGACAAATAATTATTCTTCTGAGGTTGCTCTCCGTATGACTGGAAGATGGCGTTGGCGGTTACACACGCCCTGTTGTCTTCCGCGGTTCTCTTCATAAAGTGCACTCGACTTGTGGTGAGTACTACTGCCCTTGTGAAGGTGTCTAAGGTAACAGTTGCTGAGTCAGCCCTACTGAATATTTCCCCAGCAACTGTAGAACGAAACACACATCCGTTTCTCCAGCAGGGGGTGCGTATCGATATTGCGAGAAAACCTCTCCAAAGCGATCCAACGTGAAGAAGCAGGTGGGTTTTATATCCGGTATACGGCATTTTCTGAATCTACAGCTAGCAACCAGCGTCTCGAAGCGATCCACTGCTCGACGCTCACACACAGCACGCCCAGGCAGACATCACACCGCGTCAGGCCCCTGCTCCAAAGCGTAAAAACTCTCTGAGCTTTCGCCGCATCGTTCGCCCCCTCTTCGAAGTCACTGGTAGGGAAATCATGTGACGGCCCTCAGCACGTTCGGAAGATGGCATGTCCGCTACGCCACACGCCCGCGGTTCTCTTCATAAGTCAACCACTTCTTATATATCTAAGGTAGTTTTCATGAATGAAGACGAAGATTTCTCTGTAACGTCCAAAAGCTGACCTACGCTGCACATTTTACAAGTAGAACGCTTCACTTCTTCGGCATCACTAGCATTCCTCTCAATATTTCGCGAAATATCTGAAAAAAAATTGTTTTATATTTCTGAACAAAATATTTCTGTCTCACCTTGGGTTTTGAACACCTTTCTGGTAATTGAAGTTTGAGCTTAGTATTTGATTGAGTGATATTATATGTACCAATACAAAATGATATAAATTCATATTTTCATGGTTCTATTTTGGATAGATTTTCCAAAATATATTTTTTTCTCGAACGATACCAAAGTCTCAATATGGAAAATAATAAACCAAAAGCACCAATAAAAATTCATTCCTAAAACGAAATCTTATAACCCCTCTCTTTCCTCGTAGTAATTTATAAAGAAAATTTTACGGAAGAAGTATACGACACACAGAATCAAGAGTTATCCGACGGTAGAGGGCTTCGGCTGATTCGCACCAATTCCGGCAGAACCCTAATTAAAGTAGGAGTAACGAAAGGGAAGAATACAATAAAATCTAAATATATGAAAACCAAGGTATTTCAAAGTCGAATACCGCATCGCAGCTAGTTCCATTATTGCAGGCTTTTGCTGTGCCGCCGCAGAAATATCGTACCTACTTTGGCCAATTCCGCTTCCCGCCGTGGAACCTAATTTCGCGGGCCCGAGACAAACCCATATTTCCTGCTACATTTCTTGATTGAATGATATGAACGCGGAAACGCGGAGAAGTGAAAACGGCCACGAATCCAGGACCGAATTCCCTTGAATCGGGTGTTAATACGCCGGAATTGTTGGATGGTTCTAAACCGTTCTCTTCTTTTATCGATTGATGACATTTATTTCCTAAGCAATAATAATCTAAACCCAAATTTTTCATAACTTATAAAGAAAAATATAATCCATATGGAACGAGGCATTATTTCAACGACCCCTATATATTTAATGCTGTGTTTGAATTTCGCTTGAATTGGCATATAACTACGAATAATAGTTTCAATATTTTTTTCGAATATCATTTGTTATGCATCAATCAGTTTATTTGAACTATGAGAGATAAAATGAGATGGCTGAATATGAATTCGCTTTATTTATTTCCTGGAATTTCTGTTATGCGGAAATTTTGGAAGTACGGAGATGTGGATAGATCGCCAGTGTTCGCCAAGACCAAGACTGATATTTCGAAATTCATTAAAAAAAATTTGAAAAGCACTGCCAAGTCAGGAGCTTTTAAGTGCTCGTTCATCCACCCTACCTACACAGGTAGATTTGCATTTTCCAGTTTCAGAAACCAATTGAAGAAATTTTTGACAGCTGTCAAAAAAAATAGAAGCAGCTCTTTGTCAATTATGCCAAATCAGCTGTTACAGAAATAAAAGGATTTTTTATTCAATAATTCGTTGGAATTTAAAATGGTTCTGGTTATGCGATCTGGAAAAAATGTAGCTTGGAATATATCATTCCCCATTAAAGTACAAAATTTTGTTACGTTCGAATCCGTTATTTCGAAATTATCAAGAAAACTAAATTTCAAACGGCCATATTTACGGAACCCCTAGTCTAATTTTGCTCATTGATTAACATGACCGCGACATTCGAGATCCACACCTACCCAGGAAATTTCCTAGGCCATTCTGTTCGAAAGTTATAATTTTCTATGGTTTCTATATTTCTCATCATGCGATGTTGACAAAATTTTGCATGTTGCTTGAACACGTCATTCTCGATCTGAGTCCATTTCATCCCTATCGAATCAGTAGTTTCGAAGTAATCAGGAGAACAAAATTCCGAACGGCCATATTTACGGAAACTCTGGTGGAATTCTGCCCATTAACTCAACTGAGGCGTTCGAGAACTAAACCCACACTGAAAATTTCAAGTCTCTAGGTCGTTCCGTTCGAAAGTTATCATGCTCACTGCCGGAAGGACGGACGGGAAGGCTCGAATTTCGACGGATTCGTCATCAGTGAGTCGAACCTTGTCTGTTGAGACCATTTTCGGCTCAAAATTCCAAAAATACGACAGTTATCATCAGGAGATCGGGAATAAATTCGTTCATCATAGTATAATGACACAGAAACAATATTATAAAAATTAAATATCACAAAAATGAGGATATTTAAACACTGAGATTCTTCACTTAATTGAATTGAATGCATTGATGCATTCAAATAGACTGTGTGAGTAGTCATTTGAAAAAAGCACTGACATGAAGTCAGGAGCTTTTGCGCGCTTATACATTCATCGCCAGAGCAGTCACTCAACCAGGTACTAAAATTGCACAACGCTGCATGGCTAATTTCATATCAACAAGTTAAATTCTCATGAACATTTATTTTTATTTCTCTACTGTCAGGAAATTCATTATGAACCTTCATGTCGTCATTCCACAACTAACTAGAAAGTTCTAATTCGATTAAATCGGTATTTCTTGAATCATAAAGTAAAAAAACAAATAGTTTTATCTACGGAACCATTCGCCGGATTTTGCCCATTTACGAACTCAACCTTCAGACCTCAAACGTACCCTGGAAATTTCAGAACTCATTCGAAAGTTATTGTGTTTTGCATCTGTGAGTCTAACCTAATCGTTTGAGTAGCCAAGTTAGTTCTTGAAAATTTCAAGATCTTGTCTTGGTCTTGTGTTAATTTCAAGACAAGATCAAGACAAGAAGTAGAAGTAATTTCAGATGTCAATACCTAGATTTCTTATCAAGAAAACAAGAAATCAGAACCCATTCTTCATCTGATATCTTACAATTATTTAGATTTTCAATGTTCTCGCAAAATATAGTTGAAGCATTTTTCACACTTAAACCCCATGTCAGCATCTCGAAAGTTGAATGCCATCTTGTAGGCACATCCAATTGTGGCATATCCATCTTACATTTCACGGCCTCGCAAGCACTGTTAAGTTTGAGTTGCATTTGCTCTGAGTTTTGGATTTTTTTTAGAGGTATCTAATTTCACTTACAGAAGGGTTGAAATCTTAATCAGTATCGTTTATATAATTTAGTGCTTCGATCTAATTCTGCAAATCCATTTCGATGTCTAAACTGTTTCGATTGGTTCAACAACTTCCATAAAATCCTGGACAGCTGAGTTTGGAATATGTGCGAAACATACAAAATGCTTATTTGTGTAGTCATAACCGTGAATTAATGTTTCCAACGAACGCATTATTGTAATGTTAACAGCCGCATCACCTTGCATGCAGTCCAGCAATTCATAAGATTTCGACATCTCAAAGAGAATGTTGGCAACAGATGCACCTGTATAGCTGCCCTCAGCAGGAACAAAGTCTACAACAATTGACTGAATATTCCAATTTTTGCCAACAAAGTGAGCAGTAATGCCACAGTAGCCCTTTATACGAATAGATGACCCATCAATAGTAAAGCAGCCAGAACCGGAGCCAAATGGCTCAGCAGACTGAAAGGTCACTGTTGCTCATGGTAAAAATAAGAAAACCACTTTGTAATAATCACTCTACTGAACGGGGTAAAGCGTGCTACTGCAGAAAAAAAATAAAAATCGAGGAACCACCTGATTGTCGCGTTAGCACGCCACGCAATAACGAGTTCGCTGGGAAATCCCCATGTTAGTGTTAGTTGTAACCGGTTAATCAAGTAATTTCAAGATCTTGAAATTGATCAAAGTCCAAAGTCTCTTCACTTTGAAAAAAGAAACATTTCATCCTAGCGCCTCAGTCTCCTTTTTGAGCGCTCCTACTACTTACACGAGGGCTATATCATTTCGTCACGATGTCTGTATTTTTCGAATTTTGAGCCTAAAATGGTCTCAATCGACTATGTTCGACTCACTGATGACGAATCCGTCGGAAAATTCGAGTCTGTCCGTCCGGCCGTCCGTCCGTGAGCACGATAACTCTCGAACAGAACAACCTAGAGAATTGAAATTTTCAGTGTGGGTTTAGTTCTCGAATGCCTCGGTTGAGTTCGTTAATGCGCCAAATTCCACCAGGGGTTCCGTTAATATGGCCGTTCGAAGTTTTGTTCTCCTGATTACTTGGAGACTGCAGATTCGATGGAGATGAAATTTTGCACTCAAATGGAGAATGAGGCGTTCAAGCTACATGTAAAATTTTGTCCAGATCGCATGACATGAACCATAGAAACCATAAAAAAATTGTAACTTTTGGACGGAAACGCCTAGGGACTTGAAATTTTCAGGATATGTGTGGATCTCGAATGTCGTGATCACGTTTATCTATGAGCAAAATTATACTACGGGTTCCGTAAATATGGTCGTTTGAAATTCAGTATTCTTGATAATTTCAAAACTACAGATTCGATCGTGACGAAATTTTGTATACTAATGGAGAAATATATATTCAAGCTACATTTATCCAGATCGCATGAATAGAAACCATAGAAAATCATAACATTCGAACGGAAAGGCATAGGGACTTGAAATTTTCAGGGTAGGTTCGGATCGCGAATTTCGCGGGGCACGTTCATCAATGAGCACAATTAGACAAGGGGTTCCGTAAATACGGTCGTTTGAAATCTTGTTTTTTCGATCATTTCGAAACAACGGATTCGTTTCGTCTAAGTTTGAGAATTTTTTTGACAGCTGTCGAAAATTCCTTCAATTGATTTCTAAAACTGGAAAATGCGAATCTACCTACAAGGTGCATGTACGAGCGCTCAAAAACTCCTGCCTTCACGGCAGTGCTTTTCGTAATTTTTTGACAAACATTCCTTTCTGCTGCCTCAGCCGTCCATTTTCCTGTCATACATATTCACTAAAAAAGCAGTTGATCATTATTGAATTTACTCAACCATGAGTGGTTATCCAATTTGTTATCACGGATCCAAACTTACTGAATTTCTCAGATTTACTGTTAATTTTCGAAGAAAATATCGTACCAACTCATACTTCTTGTAATGTAGTGCATATGTCAAGATAAGTTGTGTTTTTGAATAACTGCTTCCTTTTCAGTTTGCAGCCAATATCGAATGATATAACAGGAGTGAAAAAGGATGATTACTTCAAAAATTAACAGTGAACTTGAAAATTCAGTAAATTAAGACCAGTTAATGATACAAAATCAAAAAAAAACTTATTGTGAAGGAAATTCAACATTCTTCAACTTTTATTTAATGCGTATGGCAGAATTGTGAAAGGCCTAGGCGCGAGAAGAGTAGAGTCTTTTCGAACATACAGCGAAAAATTTGTATTTAATTCTTTTTCAGAACGCTAGAATTTAGAATCTTCATTCGTTCTCACGCATACATATCGGATTAAATGATTGAGGCATAGATATCGATCACAAATTGTATTTCTTGCAGATGGAAATCATTCTCCAAACAGGTGAAGTTCAAACGAAACCCCCAAAGTGAACCACTTTACAACCTGCACTCCAAATTAGCTCGCGATACGCTATTTGATATGCCAAGCTAACTCATTGATAGAGGCGGCGGGCTATTAGAATTCAATGCAATCAGGTGTTAATGTATTCATTTCAAGGAAACCAAATAACGAATTGAAATGCTGAGTAGATAGTCGGTAATGTTTCATTGATCGAATGAACAAGTTTTCTTCTGATATCTTGCTCAAGGCTGAGAACTATTCAAAATATTTCACAACCTTATCAGTTTGAGGCTTTTTATAATCATTTAGATGAGACAATGGTAGATGAACTTTAAAACACACGGATGAGCAGAGCTTTGTGGTGTAAAATATTTCATTGACTTACATCATATCAATATTCCTCCCGAATTTTATGATTTTGTATCATATTATAGCATTTCAGCAAAACACACCCATTCTTTTTCATCGATATGGTATGAAGAAAGTTGACTCTCTGAAAAAGAATAAAATTGCATTGCTATCCCTCAGCATGAATGACAGAGCGCGATGATCACGAAAGTTTCGATACGTAACCGCAAACCGAATCCGCGTTTCATCTACTTTTTCAGTTCCTAGTCGAGATGCACTTTTCGATATATTCCTCTCTTTGAATCCCATTTGGATTCAGTCATTCAAGTTGTGGAGAACCAGAAGAAGCGAGTAACAAAAAATTTCAAATATTTCTTTTATCAGCACACCCTCATAAATCCGCAGCTTGAACAGCGGCATCAAGTGCGGCTCTGGTTTGTTCAACTGGGAACGAAGACCCCCAGATTCTTCCGAATCCGGATAGAAGGGATTTGGGGGATTTGTCTTATTACCGCACGAATTTGATACATTCGTGATTTGTGTTGTTCCAACTGAGGAAAATTTGGTGCAATACATTTTATCGTCGATTCGAGAGAAAATCTTTTCTCGATAGACACGACATTACAGTATGCTACTGAGAATTGGTTACAGAACCCTACATGTGAAATTTTATGAGCATTTATGGGAGTGCATTTGAGGTGACAGAAAGATGCTAGTTTCGCAGAATATGATATAAATTTATACAGAGATCTAGGAGAGTCGGGATATTAACAAACCAATGAAAAAAATAGCCATAGATTTATAGTCGAATTCGAAAAAGGAATTTCAAACTTTCACAACTGACACAATGGGTACTTCTCAGTTATATTAGTTATTCTTTTGAGCATAAATCTGATGGATCATGGGAATGATTTTGATGAACCGCCAAGATATTTTCGACAAGCAATAAAACACATTTGGTTTGGTCTTTCAGATACATTGTACATTTTGAAATTTTTTTTCCGTAATGACCAAAATACATAATCAATGTGGGGTAAAATAAGAGTCTTATTCTCACTCGTGTTGTTTCATTTATTGTTCGTTCATTATGAATACGTGTTTCGGCTAAATGCCATCTTTGGGTTATAAAATCGAATATCGAATCAATAATCAATGTTGGTAAAGTAGTATAAGTACAATTGTTAGGTTTTCATGTAATGACGGTGAGCCAAGCTATGGTGTGGTTTATATAGGTGGAAAAACCGAAGGCTTGTATTTAACAAGTCAACTTTCGATAAACACCTCGAAGACACCTATCCCCGAATGTGGAACTTCTTCACCACGTTGCCTACGGTTTAAAACGGGAAGATTGGGAAGTGTTGGAAATATACAAACATTCCCATATTCACATATTCGAAAAACCGCTAAATATCAGGGTTATATAATGGCCGTTTATCTGAAATTATCAAATTTAGTAATGAAATAAGAACAAATTATTCTAGATATACTAATATCAAGCTGACAAAACAATTCATGTTACCCCATACACCACCAAATTGAATTGTTTTGTTAGCTTGCTATTGGTTTATCCAGAATTATTTTTTGTTATTTCATCACTGAATTTGATAATCACAGTAAACAGCCATTATATCATTTCGATATTCACCGGTTTTTCGAATATGTTTTGGGAATGTTTGTATATCCAGTTATTTCTAGGTTTTTTTATAGTGTTCACAAATATGATGAATAGTCCGATTGAATTACTGATAAAAAAAATTGCATTTGGAATAATTGGGCTAGGCGCACAGCGGGTCTCGATAACGAATTGAAATATCCATCAGATCTACTGCGAAACAAACCCTTTCGATATGCGTTCAAACGAAAACCTCCAAAGCGAAACCACTTCAAACCCACCCGCACTCTGAATTATCGCCGCGATCCCTTATTTGATCCACATACCGCACTTGTTAATAGGGGCGGCCATTATAATTAATTGCTATCAGATTGTCAATGAATTTATTATACTGTTAACTAACAAATGAGGCGCAAGGTTTGATTTATGCCAGATTGAATACAGAATGTGTGCGTTGTATCGAATTGGCAATTGTACTATGGGCCAACAATTGTTATACCGACCAATTGTGATGGATATGTTCCGATACTAATTGGAAAACAGATCGATATTATATGGTTCTTCAAAGTTTGATTGTGCAATGTTCGTTTCACGGTTATCTGCATGTCTAGAGACGCTTTAAAGGTCTTACAATGACAGTTTCGTTTGACACCTTAATTATTTATTGTAACATTTTCGAAATTTGAGAGATCTTAATTGATAAAAATTACGAAAAGCACTGCCGTGAAGGCAGGAGCTTTTGAGCGCTCGTACATGCACCTTGTAGGCAGATTCGCATTTTCCAGTTTTAGAAATCAATTGAAGGAATTTTCGACTGCTGTCAAAAAAATTCTGAAACTCAGGCGAAACTCCAGACTTCATGTCGGTGCTTCAGCTGATCAATTTTTTTCCGATAATTCGCTAGAATTTTCCACGGTATCTATGGTCTTGGTGATGCGATCTGGACAAAATTTTGCACGTAGTTTGAATACATTAAACCTGAGCTAGGTGCATAATTTCATTCCAATCCGATTGGTAGTTTCGAAACTATCAGCAAAAAAATATTTTGAACGGCCATATTTACGGAACCCCTAGTCTAATTTTGCTCATTGATGAACGTGACCGTGAAATTTGCGATCCAAACCCACCCTGAAAATTTCAAGTTCCTAGGCCCTTCCGTTCAAAAGTTAGAATTTTCTATGGTTTCTATGGTTCTGGTCATGCGATCTGGACAAAATATTGCTTCAATATATCATTCTCGATTAAAATACAAAATTTCATCTCGATCGAATCCGCAGTTTCGAATTTATCAAGGAAACAAAATTTCAAACGACCGTATTTACGGAACCCCTTGTATAATGTTGCTCATAGATGAACGTGATCACGACATTCGAGATCCACACCTATCCTGAAAATTTCAAGTCCCTAGGCGTTTCCGTTCAAAAGTTACAATTTTCTATGGTTTCTATGGTTCTGGTCATGCGATCTGGACAAAATTTCACATGTAGCTTGAACACCTCATTTTCCATTCAAGTGCAAAATTTCATCTCGATCAAATCTGTAGTTTTCAAGTAATCAGGGAAACAAAACTTTGAACGGCCATATTTACGGAACCCCTGGTGGAATTTGGCCCATTAACGAACTCAACCGAGGCATTTGGGATCTGAACCTACACTGAAAATTTCAAGTCTCTAGGTTGATCCGTTCGAGAGTTATCGTGCTGACGGCCGGACGGACGGACGGCCGGACGGACGGACGGACGGACAGACTCGAATTTTCCGACGGATTCGTCATCAGTGAGTCGAACATAGTCGATTGAGACCATTTTCGGCTCAAAATTCGAAAAATACAGACATCGTGACGAAATGATATAGCCCTCGTGTAAGTAGTACGAGCGCTCAAAAAAAGGAGAGATTGCTTGATGAAGAAGAGTTAAGCTACTAGATATTCAAAATTTCATGAACAAGCATCGAGTAGTTTTCAATAATTGTGTATTGAAGATTTCGATGTCGTATGAACGTAATAATAAATATGAAATCCCTGGTCTATCCGGTTATTGAGAATTGTCCAATCTCTGGGATCTGTGTTATCCTTCTGAGTGTGAGGCACATTCATCAATAAATCAGTATAATTCTGACAACAAACTAACCTAGGTAATAACATAAATTATTAACAAAGGTATGCCGGTGTAGCCTGTATAAACAGCGTATTAGTGCTCAAGATGAATATTCAATGGTACAGTAACTTCTGAAAACTTGTAAATTCAATTCATTTCGGCTGATGAATAATTTCATGCTGAACTTTGTTGGACGGAATGCTAACCCATTTTGAACTAATACTGGAATTGTAGAAGGAAATCTAGGTTCGGCAAGAATTGATATCGAATCTTCATTATTATTCTATATGAGGAAACTTTTTGAAAAACATTCGTTGAAAAATATGGAAAAAAGAGTATAAGGCCCGACTCTGATACAGTGCCAGACATCGGATTGTTTAGAACAGAGACCTAGGCGAGTCAGTATATAAACAAAGAAATGGAGACTAATCCGAAGAACAAAGACGACATTCAGAAATAATCGGAAATACACAAGGACCAGATGAAGAAACGAATGAACTCACCAGAGATGAAATAAAAAATAATTATAAACTCAAAAATAGATTTCACGAACAGGGTACTGACAAATGGAAGACATCTGACACAAAATTAATATAAAAGAAAGCAAAAAGAAAAAAAGACCCAACTCACTACAGACAAGCTTAGTTCCGGCACTGAGCAAAGTGATAGAAAAGCTGGTATACAGAAAGAGAATTCGGTAATGCCTAGAAATAATTCCTTACGGACTGAACATTTAACTCATCAGATTAACAAAAGATATAAAAGACAAATTGGACATATCTACAGACACCGGAGGTGTTTTCCTGGATATTGAAAAAGCATTTGAAAAAATATGGCTACAACGTCAGATATCCAAGATGAATATTTGAAAGTTTTCAGCCAAACTGACGGGATTTATAAGTAAACGTAGATGGTACGAGGTCTGCAACCAGAAAAATTGAAGCTGGCGTACCGCAAGGATCGGTCCTAGGACCGTTGCTGTTCAACATACAGGGTGTTGAGAGAGGCACTACGTGACTCTTTCTCAGGTGTGAATAAGGTTAATAAAGACGAGTCAGGAATGTTCTAACTTATTCTCCTACGTCGTCCCTCTGCGAAGATATGTGCCTCCAAATGGTACTCCCATAATTCAGTTTTTTTGTAATAACTTCCGAACGACTCAACTGATTCTTGTAATTTGAGTGAATACATATATCAGTAAAGATTTGTTTCCAACACCTTCTCCATAAGTCTTCCAGATCGCCAAGAACAAATTGACCCTAGCACTTAATTGTCAGAAACTTTTTTTTATTGAAGATATCGATGAAATGTCTACATTTATGTCCTTTATCATTAATTAATTAATTAAGATATCGATGAAATGTCTGAATTTATGTCCTTGATCATTAATTTTGCCAAAAAAAAGGTATACTGATGCAACATAGAAAAAAGGCCCGTTTTCGAGTAACAAGCATTTTTATGATTGAATATCCAAATATTTTTTCATCATTATTGACAGCTATTCATTGTTGCTATGGATACTAAAACTTCTCTTTCTGTGATTGTTCATTTATCTGAAACTTCCATATTTTAATAGTAATGTTCTTTCGTACTGAGGGAAGTTATTTATGTGAGTTAAATCACATAGATCAGTTTTAGCGATCGTTTTTTCGGTTTCAATCAGTTCCCTCTCCCACAACTCAAAAGGGATTGTAAATGATTATTCTAATCGCGGAATTTCTTATTTCACTTAGATACCATTGGTAAAGTCAAAATTTGAAGTTTTTTTTTGCTCGTGCTCGTGGAAGTGAGCGCATTCTTTCGGGCTTTCATAGAATGAAAGTGTTCTGTTACAGAAAACACGAGGTGAAAACAATTCATAATTAGGTAATGTATCTACTATTTTTTCATGTATGAATATGAAGAGGCACTACATCTCATTTCAAACCTTTTCATCGTAGTGAAATAGTGACGGTATATAAAAAGGAATATTCTAAATTTGACATAAAATCAATGCGCATACATACATAATGAACAATCGATATTCATGAACTATCAGCCCAGATATTTGGAGCACCAAGCTCAAGTGAAAAATTCTTCTTTTATATTTTCTCCACATCATAAAATTCTACCCTAGAATTTCCAGTTCAGAATTTTGTATAAGATATCTGCCTGATTCACGTCAATGACGTAAAGCGACGGTTGAACGGTTGAATGAATCACCTAGAGGGGCATATTGCTGCTTCCGATAAAGTTGATTTGATGGCGGGTTTCACATGAGGAAAAAATCCCTTCCCATAATTGAAATATATTCATATATCACTTCCGCAGTTATTTCGAAGAAATTTGAGTACAATACGAAATTATGCGAATAGAATAGAGGAATTGAATAATTATGAGGGCAGTTTGGAATTTGATGGCATCAGTGGTTACCGGATGGCGGGACTGATAAAAGAAGTTCATACGTAGCTACGACAATAAAAGCAGGTTACTAAGTCTTCTTCGGAAAGATAATAAGCAGCTAATTCAGGGAATCTATTTATTTGGGACCAGAACTGTATAATATCCTGCCTATTGAATTCGAAAGTCAGAATTCTGAAAATTTGTATGAGAATAGAGAAAAAAATTCAAAAATCACTGACATGAAGTTAGGAGTTTTTGCTTGCTTAATTAAACTCTTCGCAAGAGAGGTCACCCATACCCAAGTACTTCGAAATTGTCGAAAATAAAGGTAAATGCTCCAAAATTACCGTAGATTATCCAATAGTATTTGCCCAGTTCCCACTTTTAAATAGTTACTTTTCACGATATTTTGATCCGAAACTCGAAATGTGAAATTTTGAGAAATTTAACGTGAAATGCTGAGAACCTGAAAAAAACGTATTTTGAGGTTGAGAAATCTTTGAGAATCATGAATTTCCTCCACTGCCAACTTTGAATAACTGAAATGTTCTTCAATAAAAAATTAACTAATCTGTGATCACCTCATTTGGCATGGGGTGACACTGTAGCGAGAGTATCGAACAGAAGATTATTAGAATTACCTCAAACTCTGTGGAACAAACCGGCAGTCAGTGAAACAAATAATGTAATTTCCATCAAGAGATGGAATTACAGGACATTCTTTACTCATTTTATCGATGCGTCATATGTAGGCACGATATTTCAGGCAAATATGGTGAAAAGTTTCTAAGATACCGATGTTTTTGAGAATATATGTCGTGTTTTGAGAAATTTCAATTAGATGGAATCTGTTTTTTCCGAATTATTCAGAAAAAAAATCCATCTACGGAACCCTCCAGCGGATTTCGCACATTCACGAACTCAACCTGTGCATTCAGACCTCGAACGAACCCAGGAAATTGTGGTAGGAACCCTGAAAGCTATGAAAATGACGATTATTATGTTAATTTGATGACATTCATTCGATTTGATGAACGAAATCGAAAAATTCACTCTGTGACTTCAGGAGCTTTCGAGCGCTCGTTCATCCACCTTGAAGGTAGATTCGCATTTTCCAGTTTTAAAAACCAATTGAAGACATTTTTGACAGCTGTCAAAAAAAATTTCGAAACTAAGGCGAAACTCCAGACTTCACCTCAGTGCTTTAGGTGACCAATTTTTTTTTCGATAATTTGCTAGAATTTTCTACGTTATCTACGGTCTTGGTAATGCGATCTGGACAAAATTTCGCACGTAGTTTGAATACATTATTCTTCTTCTATGTGCAGAATTCATCATAACCAATAAGTAGTTTCGAAATTATCAGGCGAATATTTTGAAAGATCATATTTACGGAACTCCAAGTCTCATTTTGTTCATTGATGTACGTGACTGCTACATTCGAGATCCACACCTATCCTGAAAATTTCAAGTTCCTAGGTCTTTCCGTTCGAAAGTTATAATTTTCTATGGTTTCTATGATTGTGGTGATGCGTTCTGGACAAACTTCGGCATGTAGCTTGAACACTCAATTATCCAACTGAGTGCAGAATTTCATCTCGATCAAATCAATCGTTCAGAAGTAATCCGGGGAACAAAATTTCGAAAGGCCATATTCACAAAACCCTTTCTGCAATTCTACCCAAAACGAATTCAATCGCGGCATTTGTGATTCGAACCTACCCTGAACATTTCAAGTTTCTAGGTCTTTCCGTTCGAGAGTTATCGTGTATATAGCTGGACAGACAAACTGGAATTTTTCGACGGATTCGTCATCCGTGAGTCGAACTTTGTCGATTGATAGCATTTTCGACTCAAAATTCGGAAAATACAGTTATCGTGACGTTCTACTTATACGAGTGCTAGTATATCCTCGTGTAAGTAGAACGAGCGCTCAAAAACGATATGAGATATGGGTGAAAAATGTACACTCTTGAAATCAGGAACAAAAAGCAATAAAATACAAGATATACCCTTAAGAAAATAACTTCTCATGTCCTCAAATTTGCACACTACTCTATCCCCAAGATAATTATAATCCACTTACTCTTACCAAGGAATTATTCATAATAAGTTCCGTTATTCTTGCCATTATATACGGGGTGTCTACTTTTAAAAGGGCCAAACTTCAAGGGAAGATCATACATAAGATTTGCAACAAAAAATGTCATATAACACATGGTCGAAATATTGACGGTTATTCTTCAATTTAACATTTCTTGATTCCACGAAATATTTCAAGTTTTTCCATAAAATCAATTATACTTCAGTTATCCTTAGAGCCTAATCAGATTTGACCACATATTTGAAAACAGCATTAAATTTTCTAAAAGATAAGAATTTTTGTCTGCCAAAAAAAAAGGAGATGAATGTCACCATTCTGAAGTGAAAAAAACCAGTCATATTTTCCAATGGTTTTATCGATGAAAAATCATTGATTATGGACATGTTTTCTTTTCAGCAAAAACTACCCCATTTAGTGTGCTTTCGAATGACATATCAACTTTTGTGTTTGCTGGTTGTCTTCTGCCCTCATATCATGGCTAACAAGATAACAACGAATAAGTCGAAATATTCCAAACCTAAATTTGCCCTTTTTTGAGCTCTTTATCATTGAGTATTAATGATGAAATGAAATTCTTATCTTGTAGAAAATTCAACGCTGTTTCCAAATATTTGGTCAAATCTGATGGGGCTCCACGGATAACTGAAGTATAATTGATTTTACGGAAAAACTTGAAATATTTCGAGAAATAAAGAAATGTTAAATTGAAGAAAAACCGTCAACATTTCGACCATGTGTTATATGACATTTTTTGTTGCAAATATTATGTATGATCTTCCCTTGAAGTTTGGCCCTTTTAAAAGTAGACACCCTGTATAGCGATCCATATTCGAAATCTAGGAAATTCAATATAGCTAACTGTTATTCCTGCGTGATAATGAAGTTATATTCAGATTTTCATTTCATGTCTCCATAGTTTCCATAAAGCAATTTGATATTTAGACAAGTTTTCACTCAAATTCCCTACTTTTGTGTGGTTGGGAGATCTAAATAAATACCGTTCACTTTGATATTCTTTTTCAATTTTATCACCCATTGCTGTCATTATTTTACTCCAATTTGATAAAGTGCATATTTCAATACTACACGATATAACATCTCTTCCGACAGACTATAATATATTATACACATATACAGCTCCAATAAAATTATCGGCGATTCAAGCCCATTAAACATTGCTGGAAAACACTTCATCATTATCTATAACGAACATTGGAATATTGCGAGCTAGCGATTATCACAACCGCGGTGGTATATTCTCTATTTAAGTACCATTCAAAATAGTACAACGGCCTATCCCAAATCCAAAATGTAAATTTTCCAACGCCGATTTCGAATGAACACTATGAACAATAAAAATTTTAACACCCTCGAACACGTGACTAATCATACGAGACTCGTCGTTGCGTGTTGCACAGAATAATCCTTCGCTCTACAACCGCCTCATATATGTTGTCTGATAGATATTTCCTGCTGATCTCGTTCGGAAATCCGCTTATAAATTGGAATATATGATACCTAATATACAAACTAACATAGTCGTTTGTATTGTATACACTGCCTTCATGAATATTCAAAACTGTTGGTTGATATCATGTCGGCCGAATCCCATCTTGTCAATTTACGGAGGGATACGGATAAATATATTCATATTCTCGCAAAAACGTAAAAATGGGGTGAGCATGCTGGATAATCCCATTGATACGATTTTCGATACTCGTTGCATAAAGATGAGAGTATAGAAGTAGGAAAAAAATATTCGCTTCATTCGCAGTTACACTTTGGAGAATACTTCTGCGCAATCTGTAAAGCAGCATTTTACTTTCTATTTTTTAGGATTGTTGGATAGAGGTGGTTTTTTTGGCTTCAAAGGAATCTTTCTACACCGCGACCATTTGATAGTTCGTGAATAACCATAAACCACTAACGATGCCTGAGGAAATCTTCTTATTCAGTGACGCAGATTATTTCTCTTGGATACTTTCTTTATAATTGTTTTCCTCAGCCAGAGAAAGGTATTGGTCTTGCATAGGAAGTTGAAGACCTCCATAGGGATAGTGAAAAGTATAATTTGTCATAGGTCAGTAACTTGAAGGAAATAATATTATTTTTGTGACGTCTCTCTACACGTCCGGGAGAAAGCGTTGTCTTCGGCGACAACTTCAGGATATCTCTAGGGCAGGAGCTACTGGATAGGCGAAGAATAAGTCGCCGAATTCATAACTACAACGGAGGATCAAAATTGAAGGAAAAGCTTAGTAATTAGTTCATCGGAAATCTCCCATTTGAAAGTATTCCGAGAGGTTCGGAAATGTCGTAGCCACAACTGCGCGATTTTGCGAAGATTGTCATAAGCGATTTCATCTTCTTTTCGTTTTTCTCTGATCATTGCAATTTACCGACGGCAACTCGACTAACGTTTGCAGGGTCGTGTAAGTGCGACTCCGATGTTACAGAAATTGGACAGCATTCGAAACTGTAAACATGTAATAGCACATCAAAACTGATAATGCTCAAAACTCGACCAGAGAAGAGATCATAAATTAGAATTTTATGAGCCCTGGAGCAATAACTACTTATGCTGGAATAATTTACGGCTTTTCTCTACTACGTCTTCATTGACATTTTCACATAAAACTATTTAAAGGGGGACCTTTTATGCTGAAAAATGGGCTGCTTTTCATTACTGCTCACACAAGAGGTCGGTTAGGGAAGTAATTGGCTTTTTCCGGTGAAATTTTAATAACTGTGTCAAGTTTTACGATAACTACAACCCACATCTCAGGAAATTCACGATAGAATGTGAAATTGATTGGCTGTTCGGATTGAAAATGAAATATTAACAGAGGCAAGCATTTTGATATTTTGCTTATAACCGTGTTAGAAAACAAAAGACCCAAAAGTAATTTATTGAAATTTTATAGGCGACTTTGAGGTGTTTATGCTTCATTCACACTGCGTCGGACTAGGTCAGAACGGCATCATGATTAACTTTTCAATACCCAATGAAACTCCTCACTCAGTTTCTTTGAAGATGAGTATCACTGCATCGGTAGACGTTCCTAGTCGGATTTTTCAATTCTCCATCGACAATCGCATTCGAAAAGCGCTGCGGAAGGGCAATTCACTTCGACATAATAATGAAGTAGGTCATAATTTCACAGAAGAATTCAACACCTCGGTGACATTCAGGTCAAAACATCAAATCCGATTTCCGGGAAATGTTGTGCTTAATCTATTCTAAAATGAATAATGATACATAATTCAGGTATGAAAGATCGTGAGGTTGTTTATAATTCTTTACCTGCGAAATTAAATTTCAGTCATTCTTATTCAATATTTTGCACGTACGACAGACTCGAGGGAACGTTCACTGACTGCTAACCTCTGGAAGAAGAAACAAAAACATGACCGATTTCTGTGGAAAACTGGAACTAACCACTCGAAATCCGAAAAATTAGTATAGTGCTGAATTAGTACCTAAAAAAGGTACGCAATTGAAAAACATTACAATCTTTCATGCCAATTTGAAGTGAATTGGGATCATTACTGATTTTGAAGCAGGTTAACCCTGCCAAAAATGTATCATAGAAACTGATAGGAAATTGTCTAAGAGAACTTATGAGATCCAAATTGGATAGTGAAACCGCAAGTCCGTATAGAACCGTATACGATATTCATAAGTATTTAATGGAGATTACAGATACATATTGCTTGAATTTCTAATGGCATTCCCTAATGTAATTCCTATCCATTTCTATCAGCGATTCCTGGGATGAATGCCTTATGTTTCTATAAGGACATGCAGTTTGAAAATAAATGAAAATGTATAAGATTCCATAGTAGTTACTTATAAGGGTCTATGGTTTTCAATTGTGGTTCTCACATATATTATAACACCGATCTGTTCCTGATGGAAATTCCCAGAATGATTGCTATATGGTTTGTATGTATTTAAACAAATACAAATGAAAATGTGAAGAATATAAAAAAATAAGTACATTCTACATAAAAATTCACCAAAACTACTCAGTGATTTTTATCAAAATGAAACAGTTTTAAGAGTTTGATATATCTATTATTCAGAAACAAAAGGATCTTGAAAAGTATAAACTGAAAAATAAGTTTAAAATCCCTACAGTGTCTTTTAATTGCTGCTATCTGATTTATCCAATAATATAAAAATACTTCAGCTATTTCCCTCTCTTTTAGATTGCAGCTTCCTTCCTTTGATATTTGCTCCTCCGACGCCTTCACACTACTTGACTTTATTCCTAAGAAAATATATTATTAAGTCAGATCAAATACTTATTGCAATTTTTGTGGAAGGAACTGAATGGAAAAATATATTCAAAAATAAAATTTTTTATTTAATGTCAAACTCTCAAATAAGTTGTGTTCACCAAGTGCACTATTAGCATTTAGCACTTGTTCCCCTCAAAAAATGATCGAATATTAGGTGTAGCTCCAAATAATTGAACACTGTCATCAAACTCAAATAGTGCTCTATTTCTACTGTTGAATTATTATCAATTCCGATATAATTAATTTCAAACAAACCAATTTGTTCACCTGATTCCATAAACTTGACACTACACTATCAATAATCCAATCATTCACTGAAAAGTCTTCACATAAAACTCACAAAATCGAGGAAGAACCTGAAAATCACCTAATAATCCGTTTCACCACAATAAATGCCGAAAAGTTACTAGTTTTCGTCCATGTAAGTTGCATCGTCACCGCCAGTTGGAAGTTGGTTGGAAATATAGCGAATACTTCGGAATTCGCCTTTGTTTAAGTTTTTTTAAGTGACTGGACATTTTGTAACAGCGTGATCATAATATTGGGCTGTGATATTCAGTGATATTGTGGTATTCAGAATTCAGAACGTCCGAAGAAGATAAGGAATTTACAAGAGCGTAGATCTTTCTTTTTCTTGGGGGATGTAATCGATAAAAAAATTTCGTCAGGTACACATGAAGTCTTGGCGATAATTCTGAAACTTTATATTTTGGATGTCTTGGGGGGAAGAGGGGTGTGTGATTACCCCCCAGTACCACCTATATCTACGCCCTTGGGAAGTTATTCCTCGACCCAAACATTTTCCTCAATCGAATCCAAGGGCGCATCCAGGATTTTTTTCTGGGGGCACAGGATTTTTTTTCGGGGGTGGCATAAGATGCGGAAGGCAAAAAAATATGTACTCTGATGAAATCTCCGAAGTACACAAAAATACCGTTTGGGGGGCACGGGGGGGGGGGGGGGTGGGCATGTGCCCCCGTGACCATCGGTAAATCGGTATTCTCGGGCATAAAGGAAGGAGCCCGAAAGCAGGGAACCAAGACGAACCAAGCCGCAGCGTTGCCAAATTTCTTGACCAATCATAAATACGAATATTTCTTGAATTTTATCATGCGTTTCCAGTTACACGATGCAGAAGAATGGGTTTCCACATTTCTATAGAGAAATTGTACCAATTTATGCACCATGTCATGCAGGCTTAAATAATATAAAGGAATCTTTGAACAAAATTGTGAAAAAGTGTAGAATCAAGTGTAATAAACCTTTATTAACACAATTTTCTATTAGTGCTAAAGTATAAATTTATTCAATAAGGGCAGAACCCAATCACAAGAGATGTACAAAAACGATAAACTAAAATTAAAATTCGAAAACGCAATACTTGAATTAAGAGAAACATTGAATAATCAAACCCAAAAATTTAGAAAAGCACTGCCGTGAAGGCAGGAGCTTTTGAGCGCTCGTACATGCACCATGTAGGTGGATTCGCATTTTCAAGTTTTAGAAATCAATGGAAGGAATTTTCGAAAGCTGTCAAAAAAATTCTGGAACTTAGGCGAAATTCCAGACTTCAGTGCTTCAGCGGATCAATTTTTTTTTTTTCGATTATTCGCTGAAATTTTCTACGGTATCTATGGTCTTGGTGATGCGATCTGGACAAAATTTTGCACGTAGTTTGAAAACATTATTCCTCAGAATTTCATTCCAATCCGATCAGTAGTTTCGAAACTCAGGAAAAAAATAGTTTGAACGGCCATATTTACGGAACCCCTAGTCTTATTTTGCTCATTGATGAACGTGACCGTGAAGTTCGCGATCCAAACCCACCCTGAAAATTTCAAGTCCCTAGGCCTTTCCGTTCGAAAGTTATGATTTTCTATGTTTTCTATGGTTCCGGTCATGCGATCTAGAGAAATATAGCTTGAATATATCATTCTCCATTAGTATACAGAATTCCGTCACGATCGAATCTGTAGTTTGGAAATTATCAAGAAAACTAAATTTCAAACGACCATATTTACGGAACCCCTGGTATAATTTTGCTCATAGATGAACGTGATCACGACAATCGAGATCCACACCTATCCTGAAAATTTCAAGTCCCTAGGCGTTTCCGTTCAAAAGTTACAATTTTCTATGGTTTCTATGGTTCTGGTGATGTGAGCTGAAAAAAATTTTGCATGTAGCTTGAACACCTCATTTTCCATTAGAGTGCAAAATTTCATCTCGATCGAATCTGTAGTTTCAAAGTAATCAGGAAAACAAAATTTCAAGCGGCCATATTTACGGAACCCCTCGGCGAATTTTACCCAATAACGAACTTAACCGCGGCATTCGAGATTCGAACCTCCCCTGAAAATTTCAAGTTTCTAGGACATTCCGTTCGAGAGTTATCGTGCTGACGGACGGACGGACGGCCGGACGGACGGACGGACAGACTCAAATTTTCCGACGGATTCGTCATCAGTGAGTCGAACATAGTCGTTTGAGACCATTTTCGGCTCAAAATTCGAAAAATACAGACATCGTGACGAAATGATATAGCCCTCGTGTAAGTAGTACGAGCGCTCAAAAATGAATTAGTCACAGCAAATATAAGGCCAACATATTCTGATATCATGGGTCTTCCCTATGTCATCCCCGGCTGATCGCCCGAAATTTATCAGTAGAAGCATTAGGTATCTATTATTCTCTTACGGTCCGACAGAATGACATTCAAGAATACAAATTTTCGATTCCCAGTAGAGCAACGCGACCTTTCTCCCGCTTGTTCTACTCCCTGCTTTTCGAGAATAGACTCACAGAAGTCAAACAAACAAGTTGAGGTTGACAGCAGTTTGATGCTGAATAGAAAAAAGATTGTAATCGAACCTGATCAGGATCAATGTTTCAGTAAAGCCCTATTGTTTTCCGCAAAGGTCTTTATAGAATTTGCAATGATCTTTAGTTAGTATAATAAGCATAAGTAGGATATTTCTCACAGAATGACACTGCCAATCCAAATCCATCATTGGCGTTACCTCACGCATTTACGCTTTATCGGGTGGTCACTCTGGCAATATGTGCAAAGAAGCGGTTCCAATCAATAAAGTTTTCGTATTCTGTACACCAAAATTTGCCCAAACTGTATATTATTTTCAGTGACTGAAACGATAATTCTCAGATGTCTAGAGAGCAAGAACACACTCCCATAACGCTTATGTAGATTACAGTGCAATAAAGTTCCGAAGCGTCGAATTCAATATGTTGAAGGTGTCAAGCTGCCTTCTCCTCCCCTGCTGCTGGTTTTATTAATTCCTTTTTAGATACTCCAACCACGCTGCACATTTTTCGGATCTTATTGAATTTTTTCACGACCGAAAGTAGGGGCAGTTGGATTTTAATATAATTTATGTCGGCAAATCTTCTGGAGATTTATATACGAAAATAAAATTTTTTGGGATAATGCGACTCGACTTCTAATGGAATAATTCTTTGAATATGAGCTCCAATATCCGGTAGTGAATTTCTTATACAAGCGTTTCGATTCATCGCCGGAACGGTTACCCATAACTAATCTATGATCATTTGACATGAGGTGACACTGTTGCGACTATAAAATCAAAGATCATGAAATGAACCACGAACGTGAGAAGAGTTCATTTCAAGAAATGGAGTCACCGAGTATTAAATATTCTCAATACCAGATCAGAAAAACACAATTTTCTTTTCATGTGGAACTGCTGAGAAACCGAATTTATACATAACTCATTTAATCGGTGGCTCATATGAAGACTCCAATTTCATTATGCTGTTACGCTGTGTTTTGAAATGAAGACCTTTATTATTATTATTATTATACGACGACTATTTTCTGAGATATCGAAATTTCGAAAAAAATTTTTCAAAGTTTTCTAATAAAACGCCCATTTACGAACTCAATCAGCGCATTTAGACCTAGATTGAAAATTTAATATTTTGTTCACGACCATTGAAGAATATATCCGTACCTCAGAGCAAAAGGGTATTAAGTCACAAATTTTGGACTTAATACCCTTTTGCTCTGAGGTACGGATATGTATTTCGAATGCTTTCGATGAAGGAAAATGACACTCATTAATCACGCTCGTGGATAAAAGACGTGTATAATGAATATTATTCACTCCATGCATAGATAATCTGACCATCGATTTGCTGGTGTTTTCATTCAATCTGACAGATTGAAATGTATCTGAGACGTTCGAATTGTGCGGCAATTTTAGTATAAATTATAAATACTTCATCGAAAATAAGTAGATTTTGCAGATCGAAAGTGATGATGCATTGGTCAGTACCTACTCCACCAGAAATCAAAGATGCTGCAAAAATCACTGAAATGGAACTTCTTCCGTAGAAATCATGAAATCTATACCTCTCAGTATTCAATAATTTTATGGATTGCAAATGGAGCGGCAAAAAAAATTGGATCATTTTCGGAGTCAGTTTTACTTATATATTTCTCAAAATTATCAGCGAAATACGAAGCATCAACATTATGGTCACATAATTTCATGCTCAAGAGCACGCTCGCCATACATGAAGGAATCGATAGAGAAAAATATAAAAGACTGCGTTCACTTCTGAAAAGGAAATAAGAAGGCTTTCAGCCGAAAAAAGCTAGAGTTTTTTCTACGGAAGAAATAAACAAAGTTCTTTCTGAAGCTTGTGATGAGAAATATCTTCTAATTTGCAATGAAGGTAAAAAATAGTAACATGAGATAAATGAGTAGAATCGGAATCAAGTTTTGACGTTTCTCGTAAGCTTGACAATTTCCAGCAATCACAGAAAATGAAGTTGGCGATTCTGACAACTCTGTTTTAGGTATGTTGAAAATGCAGAATTATTCCAATTTTACCAATGAAGTCGTGGACAAAGTATAGTATTCAACTCGCATATAGTTACTATTATTCACTTGGGTGATTTGCGACACTCGCCTGCGGCTCGTGTTGCAAACTTCACCCTCGTGAATAATAGCATATATGCTCATTGAATAATATACTATTGTGCCTCTTATTTAGGAAGTTATCGTCATCGGACGGTCAGGCGGCCGGACATACATAATTGAATTTTACCTCGAATTCTCCATTTGTGAGTCCTATCATATCGTTTCAGAGCATTCTCTGCTCAAAATTCGAAAATAGTTATTTGGACAAGATGAGAACGCTTATTGAACGGTCATTAAAACCAGCTAACGAAAAAATATTCAATTAACCGGTATCATATTGTCCTAAATTCCAGTTTCCAGTTTGTTCCACCAATAATGTGCCATTTTTGATCACACAATCAAAATTATATGAACTATTGACCATCTGTTGTATATATTCAAACCTTATAGAATTTTTTGTCGAAAACTTTTACTGAATAAACTATTCACGAAAAATATCTTCATGGGGGAAATTGTCATTCTTTCGTGGATCATCCCCATCGGGGAGGACAAACATGCTGGCAAGTCATTCAATTCGTAGCGCTATCAAAGAAAAGCGCAAGTCATTATACAGCTCAATTGTCAATGAATGACATAATTTAACTACGATCAATCATCGGGTTGAGCACAGCTGGTCTTCTCTCAACGCAGACAAGACCATTATGCCACCATCAATTACTGGGCCAATGTTGCCTCCAAAAGTACACAACGGCTCTACTGACTCGAAAAATTAGTTTCGTGATGAAACTTGAGGACATTTTCCAGCAATTTGCTCTCTGCAGTCAGATTTGTTTCGATGCTCATGAAAAAATCCGGAGAAATTTTAGAGTGATTTACTATTTTCTTAATGACAAGCAAATGATAAAAACGAATTATAAAAAGCACTGCCGTGAAGTCAGGAGCTTTTGAGCGCTCGTTTATCCACCTTGTAGGTAGATTCGCCATTTCCAGTTTTAGAAACCATTTGAAAATTTTTTTGACAGTTGTCAAAAAGTGACAGTAGCTCTTTGTCAATTATGCCGATTCAGCTGTTACAGAAATATAAGGATTTTTCATTCAATAATTCGTTGGAATTTAAAATGGTTCTGGTTATGCGATCTGGAGAAAATGTAGCTTGAATATATCATTCTTTATTAAAATACAAAATTTCGTCACGATCGAATGCGTAGTTTGAACTTATAAAGAGAACTAAATTTCAAACGACCATATTTAAGGAACCCCTGGTCGAATTTTGCCCAATAACGAACTCAACCGCGACATTCGAGATTCGAACCTACCCTGAAAATTTCAAGTTAAGGTCGTTCCATTCTAGTGTTATAGTGTTACGGCCGGACGGACAGACTCGAATTTTTCGACGAATTCGGCATCAGTGAGTCGAACCTTGTCGATTGAGACCATTTTCGGCACAAAATTCGAAAAATACTGACATCGTGACGTAATGATATTGCCCTCGTGTTAGTAGAACGAGCGCTCAAAAATTATGAAAATTTTGTTATCGTGGTGTGTTTTTTTCAGCTACTTACTTTTTGCTTGCTTTGGGTGAAATCGTAGTGGAAGTTAAAGTATTATGTTCCAGAATATCCATCCATGAGATTGTACCCGAACTGAAAGAAGAATAGGAAATTAATTAACACTCAAGCGGTCATTCTGACTAATAAATTAATTCCTGTTAACTACTTATTCCAATTTTCATATCTGAAGCACTATTAAAAAATTACAAATATCGAAAATGTTAACTAGGTACTGAAATTTTTTTTTCGATACGATTCATTCAAATTCAAACCTTTGCATATACGGTTGTGAGTATATAAAATTTTCAATAATGTGCCTTTCGTCACACATTCTATTGAAATTGTCGATCCTCTTCTTCAAGAGATGAAGTGCCGATGATGCAATAACACTACAGATATATGTCTACCGAGTATGAATAGAATAACTCATTTTCACATATACTCCTATCGAGTAATATCGAATGCCCGTATATGCCTTACCTCATTCAATAAATTGAGTTAGAGGGCAATTGGCGAGAAATAGGAAAACTAGTTTGAGTTATCTTCAAAGTGGTTAAATTTTCGTGGCTTAGAACTCTCCAAACTTTATTTCTCAAGTGATTTCTAGTGCACCAAGGGAGAAGGCCCTTTGTGCCGATGAATAAGGAGATTAGTCCAAATTTTATTAGCCTTTGTGTTCGAATAGGGTGTATTGCTTTATAATGCAAAATTTTCCCTTTCGAACAAGTTTTGTCATATAATGAAGTTAGGAACTAGGAACTGGTTAACTTCGATCTTTTGTTTATCTCCGAAGCTATTTCGCATGAGTCCTGAGAGAAGTTTCGGGAATTTAGTGAGGAATACTCAATGAAAGCAGAAGTCATCCTAGATTTTTCAATAGATTTGGTTGATGGAGTTAGGAACATTCATCCTTGGATTAAATAGCAATTATACTAAGTTGCTTTCTTTATTCACTCTGTTCCGTGGAAAAGAAAGTTCATGTAACTTCGTCTATCATTTCGAGAGGCCGTGAAAAAAGTAAGATGTAATGAAAATATTGGTACACCCTCACTCGATATCATGAATGTACAACATTAAGATTGAAGATTCATAGAACAGGTGAGTAAAAAAATTTTGATCGTGTATTTTTTTCCATGGCCTTTCTGAATAGTGAAGTATTGCCCTATATATATGTTTATTTCTGAATAACGGATCCCTAATGCAGATCGAAAATAATTAGAAATATATTCGTCCTTAGTTTCATATTTTAAACGATAGCCAGCCAAGCCAAGATAGAATGAACATTGAAAAAATCAGAGTAAAGCGCTAAGGTCAAGTCAGGAACTTTTGCCTTATTATTTAAATTCATCGTCAGAGCGGTCACCCATACATGTACTGAACCCGCACAGCGCTGCTCTGCCCGAAGTCTTATCAAACCCACCTCCGGTTTCTGAAAGACTGATCAAATCGTAATTCAACTGAAACAACATTGAACTTAACAGCGATGACAAATCCATTTGGGTTCCTAGAATATTGTTGCTGTCGGAATAATAAAACTTACGAAAAGCACTGCCGTGAAGGCAGGAGCTTTTGAGCGCTGGTACATGCACCTTGTAGGTAGATTCGCATTCTCCAGTTTTAGAAACCAATTGGAAAGATTTTGACAGCTGTCAAAGAAAATTTCAAATAAAAGCGAAAATCAAGACTTCACGGCAGTGCTTTGGTGACCATTTTTTTTTTCGATAATTCGCTAGAATTTTCTACGGTACCTATGGTCTTGGTAATGCGATCTGGACAAAATTATACATTATTCTTCATATGCGAAATTTCATTCCAATCCAATAAGTAGTTTCGAAATTATCAGAAAAAATATAGTTTGAACGGCATTATTTACGGAACCCCTTGTCTAATTTGGCTCATTGATGAAAGTGATCGCGAAATTCGCGATCCCAACCTATCCTGAAAATTTCAAGTCCTAGGCCTTTTCGTTCGAAAGTTATGATTTTCTATGGTTTCTATGGTTCTGATCATATGATCTGGAAAAAATGTAGCTCGAATATATCATTCTCAATTTGAATATGAAATTTCGTCAGGATCGAATCCATAGTTTTGAAATTATCAAGAAAACTGAATTTCAAACGGCCATATTTACGGAACCCCTAGTCTAATTTTGCTCATTTATACACGTGAACGCTAAATTCACGATGGAAATTTCAAGTCCCTAGGCCTTTTCATTACAAAGTTATAATTTTCTATGGTTTCTATGGTTCTGGTCATGCGAGCTGGACAAAATTCTGCATGTAGCTTGAGTACGTAATTATCCATCTGAGTGCAAAATTTCACCTCGATCGAATCAGTAGTTTCGAAGTAATCAGAAAAATAAAATTTTGAGCGGCCATATTCACGGAACCCCTGGGCGAATTTTGCCCAATAACGAACTCAACCGCGGCATTTGAGATTCGAACCTACCCTGAAAATTTCAAGTTTCTAGGACATTCCGTTCGAGAGTTATCGTGTATACGGCCGGACGGACGGACAGACTCGAATTTTTCGACGGATTCGTCATCAGTGCGTTGAACTTAGTCGTTTGAGACCATTTTCGGCTCAAAATTCGAAAAATACAGACATCGTGACGAAATGATATAGCCCTCGTGTAAGTAGTACGAGCGCTCAAAAATTCAGCTAGTTTTGATTCGATAGTATATTTTAGAAGAATAATGTGTGGGAGTCTACATCGAATAACTGGTACTGAATTTCTAGGTTCAATCAGAGTCAATCATTCAAGTATTCAAGTGTATAAAACCGCATTTGTTCACGTACACATGACACTTCTCCGTTTTTTGTCTTTACCGTAACTGACACTCAAATGTCGATGGTAAACGACCTCTTTGATCCCAAAAAGTAACCACAGGTCACTTCACCCCCTAAACCAAATGGAAAAAAAGTCGTTTTTGACCCTCCGATTGACCAATAAGAACATCTAAATGATGGACCCCAAAACAGGTACCTTTTTCATGGTAGTCAGCCAACTTTGAGCAATTCAAATGAGCTATCTCGAAACAAAGAACCATTTCGTGTAAACAAAATTCGTAACTCCATATTTTATCCGCCTAGATGTCTGACTGAGGCCTTCCTGATACTCAATGGTGTCGAAATATTAGATATTCCCTCTTGCGTATTTCATAATATGAATAGATCGTGACCTCCAGAAGGTCTCTATTGTCTAGAGTCACAATTATCAGATATATAAAAGAATAAAATTCAGTAATGAAATAAGCAAAATTATTTTAGATAAACTAATAGCAAGCCAACAAAACAATTCATGTTACCCCAGAGACAACCAAATCCATCTTTTGCACCTGTATACCGGTTTCAATTCATATCGAATCACATCAGTACAGTAAGCAAAGTGATAACTTCGATGTAAGAAAAAGAAAACCTTTGAAACATAACGCAGCGGCGATCGGAGAAAATTTCTCCAATCACACCACCTGTCCATTCCAAAAGCAACCATCTCCAATGTCTGCAGGGCATGAAAAGTTTTCCAAACTCCCCTAGACAAAGACACAATGTGTGACGCGCCGTGAACATTACGAGCATATTGTCACACATGGAAATTACGGGTTCAAGTTACAACCTTATTCGTCTGAATAATTGAATGGAATAATATATTCTCATATCGAATCAGTAGTTTCGGAGTAATCAGGAGAACAAAATATCAAATGGCCATATTTACGGAACCCCTGGTGGAATTCTGCCGATTAACAAACTTGACTGCGGCATTCGGGCCGCTTTGAAAATTTCAAGCCTCTAGCTCGTTCTGTTCGAAGATTATCGTGCTTACGGCAAAATTGGAACAATACAGACATAATAATAATAATAAGGGCTTCATTTCAAACAGAAATTCCAACGGGAAGTTCACCCAGAGGTGTTCTACCACTTAACTTTTGTTACAAAAAAAATGAAAAAATCTTCTGCTAATAAGTGAAGGAAAAAGAAGTACAATCACATAACATCGTGACGAAATGATGAACCCCTCGTGTAAGTAGAACGAGCGCTCAAAATAGGTGGAAAAAAAATGTCTTTTTACTGTATTTGTGCCATAGATTCAATGAAAATGAAGCAAGAAATAATTGCTATGCGAAAAGCTAGATGTGATATCACCATATATTCGGCTTTACGGAAATAACGATTGGGTTAAGTCATTTAAACCGATCACTTATTCTAGCGTTCGGACAACTAATCTGACATCTGTCGCAGTAGTCCGGTAAATGACTGAACTAATCTGATTAGGTAAATTTTCAATGATCGCCTTTGCTTTCCCCAAGTTGGCGCTATAATATTAGGTTGGGGAAATAGTTATTTTCCTATCTAGAGCGGAAAGTTGTACTTTCCCGCACGAGATTGCCGTTCGCTTCGCGTCGTTCGGACAAGCAGTCGAGTGCGGAGAAGATACTTTCCGCTCTAGATAGGAAAATAACTATTTCCCCAACCTAATATTATAGCGCCAACTTAAGGAAAGCAAAGGCGATCATTGAAAATTTACCTAATCAGATTAGTTCAGTAATTTACCGGACTACTGTGACAGATGTCAGATTAGTTTCCGGTCGCTTTCGACGCGTTTTTCTCTTTCGGGTAGTAGAAATGTAAAAAATGGCTTTTTCTTTCTTTGAAACCTTCATACTCAACTCACGATTGTCCGCGATTGAACCGATCAAGCGCATGTAAACTGTAAAAGAAGCATTTGTAGTATACAACCACATCTTTACAACGCCGTATTGTATGATGTGATGAGACCAATAACGAACGAGATATACTTAGTTGAGTAAAAAGGGCGCAAAATACGAAATTACTTTTTCCCCAACCTAATATTAGTGTTAGTATTAGTATTAATGTTCACAAAAAGAAAGCAAATTATCCAGTCGTTCGAGAATCGAATCTAAAAAGTTGAGTTCGACATTGAGCCGAAATCAGCTGTAAGTGAATCCGGTGAACCGAAACCGGCAGAGGCTCAGAATCAGCCCTATTGAATGCTGATTCGAATCATTACAGAAAAGACAGGAAAATAGAACAATGATCGAGAGAACTCGATAAAGAGTGTAGACAGGCCATACAATAACTACACAATTTGAAATCACAAAACAATTCGATGTCGCTCGAAATATGAATAATATATACAAGAGGAAAGATGCATCAAATCCGGAGAAAGGAGATCTAGGAATCTTACTTCCGTAATACCAACACTGGAATCATAGACGCTTCGGAGAAGCGATGAACAGAATCGTTCTGACACAGGACATTGTTTCCGATATCTGTATAGCGAATAGCTATTGTGACAAGTTAAACTTGTTTGAATAAAGGAGTTTTGTGAGAAATCCTGTCAAATAGCGAAGATCCCTTTGAATTTCGAAGTCGACATGAAATAATATTACTCTAATGTTTAGAGACGGGCTCGCAAATGAGAACTCATCTATATTTTGAGAATTGCGCAGCTTCGTATCACATTACGCTATATTGTTTCGTGAAACAAAATACTGTGGGATTGCGAGGGGAGGCGTTGACTTTAATGCGAAATCAGCTGTCGGATGATATAACTGCTAGGCATATTATCTTCGAGAAAACGAATCATAGAATTAAATATGAGAAGGTCGTTATTTCTGGGAAATCACGAGGACGTCATGTATCAAACCTAATAGAATGTCTAATTCGGAATTGAGAAAGGACCACTTTCACCCCAGCAATGACTCGTCCTCCTTCTATAATGGGTAGAAATATGTATATAGGGTGTTTCATAATATATGCGAAGTATTTCAGGATTTGATAACTCGTCCAAAATTATGGACAAAGTTTTTACTAACTAACCATTTAAATGCACCATTTTCGGTGTTGAAATTTGCGAATATCTCCGGAACCTTTTATCGTACAGAAAACAGCTTTCGTACGCAGTTTCTAATCATAATAATTTGTGGAGCTTTTGAGGGGGTAGTGGATGTTTTTCTCCACAACTTCTACGCTAAACGAAAGAGTACGTTTTTCGAGGCGCCCATTCGGACCACCAATGTTTTCTAAACGAAAGGAGGACTCTTGGTAATAGCTCTAAAGTGGACCGTTTTCGAGAAAAACGAATGTTAAAAAAAAAATGGTCTTTACTGACTGTCAACCTTATTTTTATACGTCAAAAACTACAGTTCAAAAATTTAAAATTATTCTCTGAACCACTGAACAAATCAATAAGAAAATTTTTCAATAGTTTACATCGCTTACTTGTCGTGTTGTTCCTTATGTGCTACGATGTTTCATTTCTACATCTTTAAATAATCGACTGAACAAAACATTTTCGTTAAAACTCATTTACCCCAATCGGGGCGAAGTGGGGTACTTAGTGGGGCAATGTGGGATATCAGTCATTGAATGAAAAAAATCATACAGATTGGAAAAAATATTCTTATTGATCAACTTAACAAATGAACAGAAACATAGAACACATAATATAATCTAATATACATTTATATTAATTTATATAATAATAACTAAAGTACCTACACATTACACAAAGATGATAAGCTTAGCGTCACCGGCACACGAACAATATGCCAAGCGACTGCAACTTTTGCAACTAATCCAACCTTCATTGGAGACCATAGGTACCCACAATACAGACATTCAGCATCTTCGACATCGTCAGAAGGAACATTTTGAATTTGCCTTGAAGTTAGTTCAAATTTTCAATTTTCTTTGTCGTAATTTTATCCGATTCACCTTCAGAACTCTTTATTATGTCTCTTTTGCAGGCCCTTTTCTCCTTCTGTTGTTTGTTGTTCAACTTATTCATTTCTGTAAAGCCACTCCTTTATTATCGCTATTTTTCCTCTGCGTTTTGTAACCTGTTGCGATTTTCGTTCTTCCTTAGGTGAGGGTAGGTAATATGGCAGAGACCAAGAGCGCAGTTTTGTTTTCTTTTATACGTCCGAATCATCGCGATGTAAACGAAAAAATTTAGAAAAGCACTGCCGTGAAGGCAGGAGCTTTTGAGCGCTCGTACATGCACCTTGTAGGTAGATTCGCATTCTCCAGTTTTACAAACCAATTGGAAAGATTTTGACAGCTGTCAAAGAAAATTTCAAACCAACACGAAAATCCAGACTTCACGTCAGTGCTTTGGCTCCATTTTTTCGATAATTCGCTAGAATTTTCTACGGTATCTATGGTCTTGGTAATGCAATCTGGACAAAATTATACATTATTCTTCATATATGTGCGAAATTTCATTTCAATCCAATAAGTATTTTCGAAATTATCAGAAAAAATATAGTTTGAACGGCAATATTTACGGAACCCCTAGTCTAATTTGGCTCATTGATAAAAAGGATCGCGAAATTCGCGATCCGAACCTATCCTGAAAATTTCAAGTCACTAGGCCTTTTTGTTCGAAAGTTATGATTTTCTATGGTTTCTATGATTCTGATCATACGATCTGGAAGAAATGTAGCTCGAATATATAATTCTCAATTTAAATTCAAAATTTCGTCGAGATCGAATCCATAATTTTGAAATGATCAAGAAAACTGAATTTCAAACGGTCATATTTACGGAACCCCTAGTCTCATTTTGCTCATTGATACACGTGAACGCTACATTCACGATCCACACCTATCCTGAAAATTTCAAGTCTCTAGGCCTTTCCATTACAAAGTTATAATTTTCTATGGTTTCTATGGTTCTGGTCATGCGAGCTGGACAAAATTTTGCATGTAGCTTGAGTACGTAATTATCCATCTGAGTGCAAAATTTCACCTCGATCGAATCAGTAGTTTTGGAGTAATCAGAAAAACAAAATTTCGAGCGGCCATATTTACGGAATCCCTTGGCGAATTTTGCCCAATAACGAACTTAACCGCGGCATTCGAGATTCGAACCTACCCTGAAAATTTCAAGTTTCTAGGACATTCCGTTCGAGAGTTATCGTGTATACGGCCGGACGGACGGCCGGACGGACAGACTCGAATTTTTCGACGGATTCGTCATCAGTGAGTCGAACATAGTCGATTGAGACCATTTTCGGCTCAAAATTCGAAAAATACAGACATCGTGACGAAATGATATAGCCCTTGTGTAAGTTGTACGAGCGCTCAAAAACCATAAGATAAATATGGAGCATGTGGGGTACAAAATAATCTTTTCCCACTTTGCCCTGTCGACTACCCCGCTTTGTCTTATATGACGTTCCTAAACAAACATGACTGTGACTCTTAGCTTCTCTCATAATAGGTCTTGTTAAATATATAAGAACAATCCTAAAACAAACCTCAATCCGTAGGAAAATTCATCTGAATGGTGGCACAAATACTGAACACTTGATGTCAATACGAATGTTCACTAAATAGTTGAGACAACTGGGTTTTTGAGCGCTCGTACAACTTACACGAGGGCTATATCATTTCGTCACGATGTCTGTATTTTTCGAATTTTGAGCCGAAAATGGTCTCAATCGACTATGTTCGACTCACTGATGACGAATCCGTCGAAAAATTTGAGTCTGTCCGTCCGTCCGTCCGTAAGCACGATAAATCTCGAACGGATCAACCTAGAGACTTGAAATTTTCAGTGTAGGTTCACATCCCAAATGCCTCGGTTGAGTTCATTAATGAGCAGAATTCCACCAGGGGTTCCGTAAATATGGCCGTTCAAAATTTGTTCTCCTGATACCTTCGCAACTACAGATTCGATCGAGATGAAACTTTGCACTCAAATGGAGTATGAGGTGTTCAAGCTACATGTGAAATTTTGTCCAGATCACATGACCAGAACCATAGAAACCATAGAAAGCGCCTAGGGACTTGAAATTTTCAAGATAGGTGTGGATCTCGAATGTCGTGATCACGTTTATCAATGAGCAGAATTATACTAGGGGTTCCGTAAATACGGTCGTTTGAAATTTTGGTTCCTCGATAATTTCGAAACTACGGATTCGATCGAGAGGAAATTTTGTATTTTAATCGAGAATGATATATTAAAACTATATTTTGTCCAGATCGCATAACCAGGACCATAGAAACCATAGAAAATCATAACTTTTTAACGGAAAGGCCTAGGGACTTGAAATTTTCAGAATAAACACATGACCAGAACCATAGAAGCCATAGAAGAACATAACTTTTGAACGGAAAGGCCTAGGGTCTTGAAATTTTCAAGATAGGTGTGGATCTGGAATGTCGCGTTCACGTTTATCAATGAGCAGAATTATACTAGGGGTTCCGTAAATACGGTGGTTTGAAATTTTGGTTTCTCGATAATTTCGAAACTACGGATTCGATCGAGAGGAAATTTTGTATTTTAATCGAGAATGATATATTAGAACAATATTTTGTCCAGATCGCATGACCAGAACCATAGAGAACATAGAAAATAGTAACTTCTGAACGGAAAAGCCTAGGAATTTGAAATTTTCAGGGTGGGTTTGGATCGCGAATATCGCGGTCACCTTCACCAATGAGCAAAATTAGACTAGGGGTTCCGTAAATATGGCCGTTCAAAATATTTTTTCCCTGATAGTTTCGAAACAACTGATCGGATTGGAATGAAATTTTGCACCTAGCGGAGGAATAATGTGTTCAAACTACGTGCAAAATTTTGTCCAGATCGCATCACCAAGACCATAGATACCGTAGAAAATTCTAGCGAATTATCGAAAAAAAATTGGTCAGCTGAAGACATGAAGTCTGGAGTTTCGCCTAAGTTTCAGAATTTTTTTGACAGCTGTCAAAAATTCCTTCAAATGATTTCTTAAACTGGAAATTGCGAGTCCACCTACAAGGTGGATGCACGAGCGCTCAAAAGCTCCTGCCTTCACGGCAGTGCTTTTCGTAATTTTTTGAGCGCTCGTACTACTTACACGAGGGCTATATCATTTCGTCACGATGTCTGTATTTTTCGAATTTTGAGCCGAAAATGGTCTCAATCGACTATGTTCGACTCACTGATGACGAATCCGTCAAAAAATTCGAGTCTGTCCGTCCGTCCGGCCGTCAGCACGATAACTCTCGAACGGATCAACCTAGAGACTTGAAATTTTCAGTGTAGGTTCAGATCCCAAATGCCTCGGTCAAGTTCGTTAATGGGCAGAATTCCACCAGGGGTTCCGTAAATATGGCCGTTCAAAATTTTGTTCTCCTGATTACTTCGAAACTACAGATTCGATCGAGATGAAACTTTGCACTCAAATGGAGAATGAGGTGTTTAAGCTACATGTGAAATTTTCCAGATCGCATGACCAGAACCATAGAAACCATAGAAAATTGTAACTTTTGAACGGAACCCCCTAGGGACTTGAAATTTTCAGGATAGGTGTGGATCTGGAATGTCGTGATTACGTTCATCTATGAGCAAAATTATACAAGGTGTTCCGTAAATATGGTAGTTTGAAATTTAGCTTTCTTGATAATTTCAGAACTACAGATTCGATCGTGACGAAATTTTGTATACTTATGGAGAATGATATATTCAAGCTACATTTCTCCAGATCACATGACTCGAACCATAGAAAATCATAACTTTCGAACGGAAAGGCCTAGGGACTTGAAATTTTCAGGATAGGTGTGGATCTCGATTGTCATGATCACTTTCATCTATGAGCAAAATTATACTAGGGGTTCCGTAAATACGGTCGTTTGAAATGTTGGTTTCTCGATAATTTCGAAACTACGGATTCGATCGAGATGAAATTTTGTATTTTAATCGAGAATGATATATTAAAACAATATTTTGTCCAGATCTCATGACCAGAACCATAGAAACCATAGAAAATTGTAACTTTCGAACGGAAAGGCCTAGGAACTTGAAATTCTCAGGGTGGGTTCGGATCGCGAATATCGCGGTCATGTTCATCAATGAGCAAAATTAGACTAGGGGTTCAGTAAATATGGCCGTTCAAAATATTTCTTTGCTGATAGTTCCGAGAATACTGAGCGGATTGGGATAAAATTCTGCACCTTGCTGAGTAATAATGTATTCAAACTACGTGCAAAATTTTGTCCAGATCGCACCACCAAGACCATAGATACCGTAGAAAATTCTAGCGAATTATCGAAGAAAAATTGATCAGCTGAAGCACTGACATGAATTCTGGAGTTTCGCCCAAGTTTCAGAATTTTTTTGACAGCTGTCGAAAATTCCTTCAATTGATTTCTGAAACTGGAAAATGCGAATCTACCTACAAGGTGCATGTACGAGCGCTCAAAAGCTCCTGCCTTCACGGCAGTGCTTTTCATCATTTTTTATATAGGTTTCTGAACAAATGGTCCCGGCGTTCCAGAACGATTAACTTACACACAGGTCGACTAGCAACTACAAACCATCAGCATTGTCAATAACTCGCCATCCTACTTTCATCTTTCGTAGGCGCTACTTCACTATGTCCCGGTTCCCTAAAATACCCCGGTATCTTCTACCTATGGATGTTTTTTCTGCATGTTCCGTTCACCAAAAATGAATATTGATAAATGTAATAAGATAATAATAAAATTTTATTCCAAATTTGAGAGAAAACTACTGATTAATTTTAAAATGGAGTCTTTTGATCTGAAAGAAGCAGAGTGCATTCTGCGAAACATTCTAAACTTGATTTTCGAATCACATATTCAGATGACAATGGATTGTAAAATTCATCTGAAACGAAATTTCGTATTCAAGGGCTGTGGGAACATGTAATGAATGAATAAAGATACATATCTCGTTAATTAGAAAAGAATATATTCAAAAGAGTTGAGAATATGGATCGAAATAATTACTATGAGGGTTTTCATTGTTTTTGAGCGCTCGTTCTACTTACACGAGGGCTATATCATTTCGTCACGATGACTGTATTTTTAGAATTTCGAGCCGAAAATGGTCTCAATCGACAGAGTTCGACTCACTGATGACGAATCCGTCGAAAAATTCAAGTTTGTTTGTCCGTCCGGCCAGACGGCCGTCCGTATACATGATAACTGTCGAACGGAACGACCTAGAAACTCGAAATTTTCAGGTTAGGTTCAAATCTCGAATGCCGCGGTTGAGTACGTAAATTAGACAGAGGCTCCGTAAATATGACCGTTCATAATTTTGTTTTCCTGATTACTTCGAAACTACTGATTCGATCGAAATGCACTCATATGGAGAATGACGTGTTCAAACTACATGCGGAATTTTGTTCAGATCGCTCGACCAGAACCATAGAAACCATAGAAATTTATAACTTTCGATGGGAAGGACACAGAGACATGAAATTTTCAGGGTAGGTTTGGATCTTGAATATTGAGGTCACTTTCAAAATGAGATAAGGGGTTCCGTGAATATGGCCGTTCAAAATTATTTTTGAGCGCTCGTACTACTTACACGAGGGCTATATCATTTCGTCACGATGTCTGTATTTTTCGAATTTTGAGCCGAAAATGGTCTCAATCGACTATGTTCGACTCACTGATGACGAATCCGTCGGAAAATTTGAGTCTGTCCGTCCGGCTGTCCGTCCGTCCGGCCGTCCGTCCGTCCGGCCGTCCGGCCGTCAGCACAATAACTCTCGAACAAAACAACCTAGAGACTTGAAATTTTCAGTGTGGGTTCAGTTCCCGAATGGCTCGGTTAAGTTCGTTAATGGGCCAAATTCCACCAGGGGTTCCGTAAATATGGCCGTTCAAAGTTTTGTTTCCCTGATTACTTGAAAACTACAGATTTGATCGAGATGAAATTTTGCACTCAAATGGAAAATGAGGTGTTCAAGCTACATGTGAAATTTTGTCCAGATCGCATGACCAGAACCATAGAAACCATAGAAAATTGTAACTTTTGAACGGAAAGGCCTAGGGACTTGAAATTTTCAGGATAGGTGTGGATCTCGAATGTCGTGATCACGTTCATCTATGAGCAACATTATACAAGGGGTTCCGTAAATACGGTCGTTTGAAATTTTGTTTTCTCGATAAATTCGAAACTGCGGATTCGATCGAGATGAAATTTTGTATTTTAGTCGAGAATGATATATTGAAGCAATATTTTGTCCAGATCGCATGACCAGAACCATAGAAACCATAGAAAATTCTAACTTTTGAACGGAAAGGCCTAGGAACTTGAAATTTTCAGGGTGGGTTTGGATCGCAAATTTCACGGTCATGTTCATCAATGAGCAAAATTAGACTAGGGGTTCCGTAAATATGGCCGTTCAAAATATTTTTTTCCTGATAGTTTCGAAACTACCGATCGGATTGGAATGAAATTATGCACCTAGCTCAGGAATAATGTATTCAAACTACGCGCAAAATTTTGTCCAGATCGCATCACCAAGACCATAGATACAAAAATTCCTTCAATTGATTTCTAAAACTGGAGAATGCGAATCTACCTACAAGGTGCATGTACGAGCGCTCAATAGCTCCTGCCTTCACGGCAGTGCTTTTCCTAATTTTTTTTCCTGATAATTCCGAAACTACTGATTCGATCGGATGAAATTTCGCACATAGATGAAAAATAATGTATTTAAACAACGTACAAAATTTTGTCCAAATCGCATCACCAAGACTATAGAATCCATAGAAGATTCTAGCGAATTACCGGAAAAAAAATCCGTAACCTGTAACAGCTGATTCGGGATAATTGACAAAGAGCTGCGGTCATTTTTTTGACAGCTGTCAAAAAATTTTTCGATAGAAGGTGGATGAACGAGCGCTTGAAAGTTTATGACGATACATCAGTGCTTTTTATAAGTTTCAATTGGAAAATATCAATAGTAATACCTTTTTTTCCTAAACACTTTTCACGTCTCCTTCCGGCGGAATTGAAAATATTCCCAAATCGAATATATCAGGAGTATTCTTAATCTGTATTCTTTTTATATACCTTTCTGATGCCTTCAATCAAAATAAGGTAGGTATTCGAAAAAAAAATCCACAAATGAAGACCCAAAAACTATATACATATACTCTCGGGAGACACACGAACGCCTTCGGCTCTGTAAGACTGTATCTTTCAGGGCATAATCATCTACTTAGTACCCTTGATAGGTATTGTTACGGCTCTACTGTGGAATTTTGAAATCTATTCCTTTGAATAATTTATACCCAATAATAATTTGAAAGAATTTCGTTCAATTTCCAATTAATTTGTCCAAGACTCTTTCTCAAAGAGGGTTCAAGGTGAACAATCAATAATATTTATACGAATTATATCATTTTTCAAAATCAAACTCAAACAACTTAATAAACTAATTCTAACAAAATAAAAATTCTAAATTATAAATCCTTTCAAACCAAATGAGTGCACTCACAGAACAAAGCTATGTCCAAATATTGTTCTTCAACTTTTCCTGGATAGCGGATTAAAATTCCTAAACTCCAATATTTCGAAATGCTCAACTTCTTCCCGATAAATATGGAGCATGTGGGGTACAAAATAATCTTTTCCCACTTTGCCCTGTCGACTACCCCGCTTTGTCTTATATGACGTTCCTAAACAAACATGACTGTGACTCTTAGCTTCTCTCATAATAGGTCTTGTTAAATATATAAGAACAATCCTAAAACAAACCTCAATCCGTAGGAAAATTCATCTGAATGGTGGCACAAATACTGAACACTTGATGTCAATACGAATGTTCACTAAATAGTTGAGACAACTGGGTTTTTGAGCGCTCGTACAACTTACACGAGGGCTATATCATTTCGTCACGATGTCTGTATTTTTCGAATTTTGAGCCGAAAATGGTCTCAATCGACTATGTTCGACTCACTGATGACGAATCCGTCGAAAAATTTGAGTCTGTCCGTCCGTCCGTCCGTAAGCACGATAAATCTCGAACGGATCAACCTAGAGACTTGAAATTTTCAGTGTAGGTTCACATCCCAAATGCCTCGGTTGAGTTCATTAATGAGCAGAATTCCACCAGGGGTTCCGTAAATATGGCCGTTCAAAATTTGTTCTCCTGATACCTTCGCAACTACAGATTCGATCGAGATGAAACTTTGCACTCAAATGGAGTATGAGGTGTTCAAGCTACATGTGAAATTTTGTCCAGATCACATGACCAGAACCATAGAAACCATAGAAAGCGCCTAGGGACTTGAAATTTTCAAGATAGGTGTGGATCTCGAATGTCGTGATCACGTTTATCAATGAGCAGAATTATACTAGGGGTTCCGTAAATACGGTCGTTTGAAATTTTGGTTCCTCGATAATTTCGAAACTACGGATTCGATCGAGAGGAAATTTTGTATTTTAATCGAGAATGATATATTAAAACTATATTTTGTCCAGATCGCATAACCAGGACCATAGAAACCATAGAAAATCATAACTTTTTAACGGAAAGGCCTAGGGACTTGAAATTTTCAGAATAAACACATGACCAGAACCATAGAAGCCATAGAAGAACATAACTTTTGAACGGAAAGGCCTAGGGTCTTGAAATTTTCAAGATAGGTGTGGATCTGGAATGTCGCGTTCACGTTTATCAATGAGCAGAATTATACTAGGGGTTCCGTAAATACGGTGGTTTGAAATTTTGGTTTCTCGATAATTTCGAAACTACGGATTCGATCGAGAGGAAATTTTGTATTTTAATCGAGAATGATATATTAGAACAATATTTTGTCCAGATCGCATGACCAGAACCATAGAGAACATAGAAAATAGTAACTTCTGAACGGAAAAGCCTAGGAATTTGAAATTTTCAGGGTGGGTTTGGATCGCGAATATCGCGGTCACCTTCACCAATGAGCAAAATTAGACTAGGGGTTCCGTAAATATGGCCGTTCAAAATATTTTTTCCCTGATAGTTTCGAAACAACTGATCGGATTGGAATGAAATTTTGCACCTAGCGGAGGAATAATGTGTTCAAACTACGTGCAAAATTTTGTCCAGATCGCATCACCAAGACCATAGATACCGTAGAAAATTCTAGCGAATTATCGAAAAAAAATTGGTCAGCTGAAGACATGAAGTCTGGAGTTTCGCCTAAGTTTCAGAATTTTTTTGACAGCTGTCAAAAATTCCTTCAAATGATTTCTTAAACTGGAAATTGCGAGTCCACCTACAAGGTGGATGCACGAGCGCTCAAAAGCTCCTGCCTTCACGGCAGTGCTTTTCGTAATTTTTTGAGCGCTCGTACTACTTACACGAGGGCTATATCATTTCGTCACGATGTCTGTATTTTTCGAATTTTGAGCCGAAAATGGTCTCAATCGACTATGTTCGACTCACTGATGACGAATCCGTCAAAAAATTCGAGTCTGTCCGTCCGTCCGGCCGTCAGCACGATAACTCTCGAACGGATCAACCTAGAGACTTGAAATTTTCAGTGTAGGTTCAGATCCCAAATGCCTCGGTCAAGTTCGTTAATGGGCAGAATTCCACCAGGGGTTCCGTAAATATGGCCGTTCAAAATTTTGTTCTCCTGATTACTTCGAAACTACAGATTCGATCGAGATGAAACTTTGCACTCAAATGGAGAATGAGGTGTTTAAGCTACATGTGAAATTTTCCAGATCGCATGACCAGAACCATAGAAACCATAGAAAATTGTAACTTTTGAACGGAACCCCCTAGGGACTTGAAATTTTCAGGATAGGTGTGGATCTGGAATGTCGTGATTACGTTCATCTATGAGCAAAATTATACAAGGTGTTCCGTAAATATGGTAGTTTGAAATTTAGCTTTCTTGATAATTTCAGAACTACAGATTCGATCGTGACGAAATTTTGTATACTTATGGAGAATGATATATTCAAGCTACATTTCTCCAGATCACATGACTCGAACCATAGAAAATCATAACTTTCGAACGGAAAGGCCTAGGGACTTGAAATTTTCAGGATAGGTGTGGATCTCGATTGTCATGATCACTTTCATCTATGAGCAAAATTATACTAGGGGTTCCGTAAATACGGTCGTTTGAAATGTTGGTTTCTCGATAATTTCGAAACTACGGATTCGATCGAGATGAAATTTTGTATTTTAATCGAGAATGATATATTAAAACAATATTTTGTCCAGATCTCATGACCAGAACCATAGAAACCATAGAAAATTGTAACTTTCGAACGGAAAGGCCTAGGAACTTGAAATTCTCAGGGTGGGTTCGGATCGCGAATATCGCGGTCATGTTCATCAATGAGCAAAATTAGACTAGGGGTTCAGTAAATATGGCCGTTCAAAATATTTCTTTGCTGATAGTTCCGAGAATACTGAGCGGATTGGGATAAAATTCTGCACCTTGCTGAGTAATAATGTATTCAAACTACGTGCAAAATTTTGTCCAGATCGCACCACCAAGACCATAGATACCGTAGAAAATTCTAGCGAATTATCGAAGAAAAATTGATCAGCTGAAGCACTGACATGAATTCTGGAGTTTCGCCCAAGTTTCAGAATTTTTTTGACAGCTGTCGAAAATTCCTTCAATTGATTTCTGAAACTGGAAAATGCGAATCTACCTACAAGGTGCATGTACGAGCGCTCAAAAGCTCCTGCCTTCACGGCAGTGCTTTTCATCATTTTTTATATAGGTTTCTGAACAAATGGTCCCGGCGTTCCAGAACGATTAACTTACACACAGGTCGACTAGCAACTACAAACCATCAGCATTGTCAATAACTCGCCATCCTACTTTCATCTTTCGTAGGCGCTACTTCACTATGTCCCGGTTCCCTAAAATACCCCGGTATCTTCTACCTATGGATGTTTTTTCTGCATGTTCCGTTCACCAAAAATGAATATTGATAAATGTAATAAGATAATAATAAAATTTTATTCCAAATTTGAGAGAAAACTACTGATTAATTTTAAAATGGAGTCTTTTGATCTGAAAGAAGCAGAGTGCATTCTGCGAAACATTCTAAACTTGATTTTCGAATCACATATTCAGATGACAATGGATTGTAAAATTCATCTGAAACGAAATTTCGTATTCAAGGGCTGTGGGAACATGTAATGAATGAATAAAGATACATATCTCGTTAATTAGAAAAGAATATATTCAAAAGAGTTGAGAATATGGATCGAAATAATTACTATGAGGGTTTTCATTGTTTTTGAGCGCTCGTTCTACTTACACGAGGGCTATATCATTTCGTCACGATGACTGTATTTTTAGAATTTCGAGCCGAAAATGGTCTCAATCGACAGAGTTCGACTCACTGATGACGAATCCGTCGAAAAATTCAAGTTTGTTTGTCCGTCCGGCCAGACGGCCGTCCGTATACATGATAACTGTCGAACGGAACGACCTAGAAACTCGAAATTTTCAGGTTAGGTTCAAATCTCGAATGCCGCGGTTGAGTACGTAAATTAGACAGAGGCTCCGTAAATATGACCGTTCATAATTTTGTTTTCCTGATTACTTCGAAACTACTGATTCGATCGAAATGCACTCATATGGAGAATGACGTGTTCAAACTACATGCGGAATTTTGTTCAGATCGCTCGACCAGAACCATAGAAACCATAGAAATTTATAACTTTCGATGGGAAGGACACAGAGACATGAAATTTTCAGGGTAGGTTTGGATCTTGAATATTGAGGTCACTTTCAAAATGAGATAAGGGGTTCCGTGAATATGGCCGTTCAAAATTATTTTTGAGCGCTCGTACTACTTACACGAGGGCTATATCATTTCGTCACGATGTCTGTATTTTTCGAATTTTGAGCCGAAAATGGTCTCAATCGACTATGTTCGACTCACTGATGACGAATCCGTCGGAAAATTTGAGTCTGTCCGTCCGGCCGTCCGTCCGTCCGGCCGTCCGTCCGTCCGGCCGTCCGGCCGTCAGCACAATAACTCTCGAACAAAACAACCTAGAAACTTGAAATTTTCAGTGTGGGTTCAGTTCCCGAATGGCTCGGTTAAGTTCGTTAATGGGCCAAATTCCACCAGGGGTTCCGTAAATATGGCCGTTCAAAGTTTTGTTTCCCTGATTACTTGAAAACTACAGATTTGATCGAGATGAAATTTTGCACTCAAATGGAAAATGAGGTGTTCAAGCTACATGTGAAATTTTGTCCAGATCGCATGACCAGAACCATAGAAACCATAGAAAATTGTAACTTTTGAACGGAAAGGCCTAGGGACTTGAAATTTTCAGGATAGGTGTGGATCTCGAATGTCGTGATCACGTTCATCTATGAGCAACATTATACAAGGGGTTCCGTAAATACGGTCGTTTGAAATTTTGTTTTCTCGATAAATTCGAAACTGCGGATTCGATCGAGATGAAATTTTGTATTTTAGTCGAGAATGATATATTGAAGCAATATTTTGTCCAGATCGCATGACCAGAACCATAGAAACCATAGAAAATTCTAACTTTTGAACGGAAAGGCCTAGGAACTTGAAATTTTCAGGGTGGGTTTGGATCGCAAATTTCACGGTCATGTTCATCAATGAGCAAAATTAGACTAGGGGTTCCGTAAATATGGCCGTTCAAAATATTTTTTTCCTGATAGTTTCGAAACTACCGATCGGATTGGAATGAAATTATGCACCTAGCTCAGGAATAATGTATTCAAACTACGCGCAAAATTTTGTCCAGATCGCATCACCAAGACCATAGATACAAAAATTCCTTCAATTGATTTCTAAAACTGGAGAATGCGAATCTACCTACAAGGTGCATGTACGAGCGCTCAATAGCTCCTGCCTTCACGGCAGTGCTTTTCCTAATTTTTTTTCCTGATAATTCCGAAACTACTGATTCGATCGGATGAAATTTCGCACATAGATGAAAAATAATGTATTTAAACAACGTACAAAATTTTGTCCAAATCGCATCACCAAGACTATAGAATCCATAGAAGATTCTAGCGAATTACCGGAAAAAAAATCCGTAACCTGTAACAGCTGATTCGGGATAATTGACAAAGAGCTGCGGTCATTTTTTTGACAGCTGTCAAAAAATTTTTCGATAGAAGGTGGATGAACGAGCGCTTGAAAGTTTATGACGATACATCAGTGCTTTTTATAAGTTTCAATTGGAAAATATCAATAGTAATACCTTTTTTTCCTAAACACTTTTCACGTCTCCTTCCGGCGGAATTGAAAATATTCCCAAATCGAATATATCAGGAGTATTCTTAATCTGTATTCTTTTTATATACCTTTCTGATGCCTTCAATCAAAATAAGGTAGGTATTCGAAAAAAAAATCCACAAATGAAGACCCAAAAACTATATACATATACTCTCGGGAGACACACGAACGCCTTCGGCTCTGTAAGACTGTATCTTTCAGGGCATAATCATCTACTTAGTACCCTTGATAGGTATTGTTACGGCTCTACTGTGGAATTTTGAAATCTATTCCTTTGAATAATTTATACCCAATAATAATTTGAAAGAATTTCGTTCAATTTCCAATTAATTTGTCCAAGACTCTTTCTCAAAGAGGGTTCAAGGTGAACAATCAATAATATTTATACGAATTATATCATTTTTCAAAATCAAACTCAAACAACTTAATAAACTAATTCTAACAAAATAAAAATTCTAAATTATAAATCCTTTCAAACCAAATGAGTGCACTCACAGAACAAAGCTATGTCCAAATATTGTTCTTCAACTTTTCCTGGATAGCGGATTAAAATTCCTAAACTCCAATATTTCGAAATGCTCAACTTCTTTCAGATTTCTATTTCCTCACATGACTTATCACATCTACTTATTAATCAGTTTCCATTTCATCCAACTCATTATAAAAATATATTTCGAAGTATTTTCAATTTAATTCAAAACAACCCTCTTGAAAGATCTCTCTCCACTCTGACGTTTCTCGGTCCACTGTCTCCATTTTTCCGAATAAATTTTCCAATCAAATTTTCCATGGAATGCATTCTTGATACCTTTCGTCCAGCTTATGTTTTCAAATTACATTTTTACGAAATTTCTTACACAAATTACCATTAAACACTATATAACTACTAACTTTAAAAATTCATATTTTTGATTATGTGAACCCCCTTTGAAAATATAATTATGTTTTAGATAATTGATACTGGGGGTTTGAATTTCCTGAATCGACTAAAATTTCGAAGAAGATTTTCTTTCTTTATTACTGGATCTTACTAAGCATTTAATTTTATGATTTCTGCTCATTTATTTATAAAGTATTTCAAATGTTATGCATATTCGTGAATCATTTGAGTTCATTCTTGAATGGTAAAAAAAATAATTATGTTTTGATTTCCATAACAGTATACCTGAATAACTATTGAGGTCACAGGCAGTTCGAAATGCGCTTGAAATTGTTTTCTGGAATATTTTTCTCATCGATTTTTTCACATATTTAAATCAGTTTTATATGGAGTGAACGACCTATTCAATCGAAATGTTGGCGATGTATTAATAGGCGATTAAATAAATATATTTGTCAAAATTCCTATGATAATGTTCGCTCATTGAAAACATGGACAAGTTTCAAAAATTCAAGTTTTCCTAAATAACTTCGTATATGCGCATCACTTCACCTACGGATCATCCGGAAGGCCAATCTGACCATAAGGCTGAATCTACCGACAGCCGTATTTTGCAGATTAGCAAATCTTCCAAATAGGTTGATCTAATAGCTCAGTACTATCATAGGTACTCACCTACTACCCTTGCGGTCTTATCAAAAGTATTTCAGAATTGAATTGTGAACAGACAGTAGATTTTCAACGAAGTTCATATATCTATTGAACAATAAGATTCAAATTCCATCGAATACCAATTCCAGTAGCTACTTTATTTCGCAAATCAACGAGACTTCTTCGAAATTTCAGCAGTGTTTTGACGTTGGATAAATACTTATCACATTTATTGATGAATCAATTCTAATTTAGAATATGAATGGATTTCTACTATTCTTACTCCCCCTGAAAGAATCGAGATAATATTTACAAAACTCTTAGGAAATTCTTAAAAGATATAATCCAGGTGTAGCTTGGATGAGAAAATAAGTTTGTAGTGAATTGATGCAACCGAGATTGTTTCCATTTTATTTTTAGAGACGAACTTAACACATTCTTATTTCCTATGAGCGTGCGCCTAAATTTAAACACCTTGAAATTATGAAATCGCACTCGGGATGATACCGGTTTACATTCCGTTCGAATTCCCACGAGGGAAAACCAATTAAGTTGACGATATTCAAACTCAAGAATGCGTGAAACTTTCGACGAAATTCTTATTGTCATGCAATATTATCATCTCAAGAGTGCGGGATCCACTGGATTCAATTAGCGGTTAATTGGAAATTCCTTGCAGAATATCCTTCTGTCCATAAAAATGAATTTCGATAATCGTTTTTATTTCAGCGGGATAAAGAGTTATCATCAATTGTGCTTTTTCGCCAGACATAGATCTAGAGAAAGAATGAACAAATATATCACTGGATACAAGTAGAGACTTCTTGATAAACATACTGCACGACGTTCTATGACTCCTGGAATATTGGCTGTATGCCTTTCTGAGGCTAAATTGAGAGTCATCGCTGAAGCCCTATTGATCGGATATTCAATGCCTAATAAGTGGGCAGTAATAAAAAAAACTGCATTTTGGACAGTATGGAAAGTTATCGAAAATATACACTAAATTGAGAAATTATCGAAACATTCCTGAAACATTCGGACGTTTGGGTACAATTTGTAGCGCTACTCAGAAGAATTTCAACCTTCGACTCATATAAATGAATTATTTCTGAGAAATAAACGTAAAAAGAAAGTAAAACAGATGGCTGAAATATGTACCGTACATTGTAAACAAACACACCGGAAATTGAGTTTAGATGAGAAAATTCTCCAAACCTTCACCAAAATATAAATAACATGACGATGTCAGGAAATATGTATGTCGAATTATGCTTGTTCTCTGAAATTACGATGCACAGTTTTCGATGAAACGGAAACAATAAAATAGGCTATTGAAAGTGCTTACAGCGGTTATAATCGAAATCTCATTATCGAAGTTATATATTTGCTACAGCCAAAATAATTAATCTTGATATTCTTCAATCATTAAAATATCTTTCCAATGCAGGCAAAGTGATTATTGGGGCAGAATGAATAATCTCGCTATTTCAGGAAATATATAGTAGCACGAGTATAATGAAGTTATAAAACAATATGAATTTCAGGCCATTTTGTATTGCAGGTGTAGGTACATAAAACTAGTACCTAAACGTGAATTTGCGCGCCTCTCGCGCCCCTCATAATGTATCCGCCACAAATCTCAAGATCATAATTATACATTATTTTAAGCCAGTAAATATTTTATTGATAGTGAGGTGCCACACTTTTGAAGATGCTTTCGCAGGCGGACTAATGAGGAAAAATTCAGTTTAGCATATTCCTTCGGCCTAGCCTGTCCTAAATACGCTTTTCTCGTATCAGCATAAATCTTTGTTTCTTGTATCATCTGAAGTAAAATATTTTAATTTACTATCGATTTACAAATCAATAAGCGCATGAGATCGTGACCAGACCTTTGAATGTTTAATGAAGAAAGAAAATTTGAAGGAAACTTATAATTTTCAGAATGTCAGTTTGACCGTGGAAATAGTAGGTTCTCATCTACGAATTATTTATAGGAAGTAGGTAATATGAAATCAGTTAAACGTCGTGAATAATTTCTAGTCGTGCACTTCACGCTTCCGTGAAAAATGTTGAGAATGAAAATAGAAAGCCATTCCACTGATTTATTATATGATGTGTCACATAACAGTAGAATGAACTGTTTTTTTCAACAGAAATCTATGTGTTTTGGTGATCAAGTTGAGTAGCATGTGTTTTGAAATGGATAGTGTATTCACTCCTACGAAAAAAGTCGAACAATCACTCAAACCGCTATGAGCCACTATCTAATTTCGTTTCCGAATTGCACAATATACTATTTATTCAACAGAATGACGTAGACAGTCCACCCGAAATCGTGGAGACAAATCTGTTTTGCGAAAACATTGATGATGTTGTATCTGCTGTTGACATTCGAATATGTCTTATTTTATTTTATCCGGGAATAATTCAGAAAACGCAATTCGATTTCATTTCGAAAACGTTATTTTTGAACGTAATATTGATCGTTCTGATAGGAAGGTGGTTGAAATTTGAATATTCTTATAACACAAAATAGGTCATCATTGATTTCACTTCCAGGCCATTCATGTGGGCTCTGTTTATCCTTTTGTTTGTGGGTACAATTGGATTAACTGGCGTGGTCGTCTTACAAGCACTTTTAGTATAAATTGAACTTGCCCCAGCTCTACACACTTCTAATTAAACCGTTTTCACAAAAAAACTGAAATTTTTACGAACTGATCGTGATTTTTCGTTCAAATGTTGCAAAATAAGTGAAAAAGGCGTACAAATATGACCAAAACCGAATTATTTTAGGCAAAAAATTTATCCGACAACGTCCGGGTTGTGCACACTCAAAAAACCTATCAACCAATCAACCACTACTTTCATCCGGAAAGCCAACGCTAGAACCTTGGAAATGGAGTTATGAGTTTTTGAATAAACGCTGATTTTTACGGTTTTTCTGGCTTTTCTCCAGTAGTAATGACCTGATTGGGTTGCTCTAGCATTTTATTTGTCTTTCCCTTCTCTACAATTCTTCTGTTGAAAGTGTCAGCATCGCTCCGTTAGTTCAGACATTAAAAGCAAAAAACTTGGTGTTTTTTCGAAATTAAGAAAAATATGTAATCAAATTTGCGACTCGAAGACATATCACTAAACATTCACTGCCCACCCCACGCACCCCCACCCTTGCGGTTTTCTTCTACGATTTTTGTCACAAAAAAATCATTATCTTCTTATATACTATCTTCTTATATACTAAAGTTGATCTTTCTTATATACTATTCTTATATACTAAAGTTGATAAATGTCAAAATGAGAAAACCACAGAAAAGTTAAGACAAAAACTATTTTGAGACGAGAGGCCGAAGGCCTCGAGCAATTTCGAAATTGCGAAAAAAGGGAGAGACCGGGGGCGCGGAGCGCCACCCCGCGTTTTCGAGAGGGAGAAACGGGCTTTCCTACTGTACTCGGAAAGATGCCTATTTCGTATTCCAAACGAACGAAAATAACGTTCGGAAATGGTCGAAAACTCGAAAAGACGCCAAAAGTTGCCGCCGAACTTTTCATAAGGATATTAAACCGCAACATCTCGGGCTCCGCCAAGGATCGAATTTCCAGCTCAAAGGACGTAAGGTCTCAATAAACTATGTGGGATCCTCCACATTTCTTCAGTTTTCGCAAGAACACGATTTCAAAAAGGTCGATTTCTGACACCTCGAGAAATTAATTCGCTCGATCATAGAGTCATAGATATTCCGTGACCTTTCTCCCCGAAATTGAATTGAACGCCAATTCACAAGTCGACGATATTCCTCGGAACTCGATCATTTCGAGATGAATTCAAATAAAATCGACGTAAAATAGAATTTAGCGGCTTCATTCGAAAGCATATCCGAATGTTACCGACAAGAATAAAGAGAATTCGATCAACATCGGTTAATGTTTACATTAACGTAACGCGATAGAAAAGAACGAACATGAAGATGCTAAGTATTCGGAATATAAGGAGGTAAGTAAATAAGTAAGTAACTAAAACGTTTTTTCAACCCAATAATACGAATATGTTTACATTTCCAGTTGATTAATACACAGTGAAAACGAAAAATCTTGACAACTCCGGGACCTAACCTAACGAAAAGTCCCTGAAGGGGTTTCATATGAGATGATTACGATGAGATAATTACGACGAGATAGCTCCTAAGGATAAAATGACATGACAAGGTAGTAAAATCATCTCTGGCTCCTTGGGAGGACCCTGTGAGAATGTTTACATTACATATTTTCCCGATACTGAAATTATATTTCGAAACCACAGAAAAGTTGATACATAAACAATTTAAAACGAGAGGCCGAAGGCCTCGAGCATTTTTTGAGTCGAAAGAGTAGCGGGGGCGCTTCAGCGCCCCCCGCGTTTTTGAGAGGAAGAAACGGGCTTTCCTACAGTACTCGAAAATTTGCCTGCCTCGAATTCCAAACCTACGAAAATAATGATGGGAAAAGGTCGATTTTTGACACCACGAGAAATAAATTCGGTCGATCATAGAGTCATAGATATTCCGTGACATAAATTGGATTTAAACGTTTCTCACGGGAATAATCGTATTTTCACACGACGTGGAAATTTATCGAAACTCGGTAATTCCGGAACGTATCCAAAAAGAAGAATGTAATTTCTTCGATCATCATAGGTTATATTAACATTCAGTTCAGATAGAAAATGTTAACCTTGAATTTTGATTTAACGACAATCCAGAATGATTTCGAACTATTTGAAATAATAAAAGGTAAGATCAAATTCATTTCGTTTCAAATTATTGTATTTCCACAGCAAAACCTATAACCTAGCCTGTTTCAGATAGGATCTAAAATAATCTGGAATGCCTAAGGGATTTCAGATCTTCATTCAGTATAAGCACATATTTTCCTGAATACTACATTGACTTAAGTTGATCGGAATGCTGAAAATCTAGGTGAGTAAGTAATTAAAACGTTATTCCATCGTAATAATACATATTTCAATTCCAGTAAAGTAAATAACGAAAAAATTGGGACATCAAAACAACAAAGGTATTTAAGGAAAGAATGACATTTGTCGAATTTCAGGAACCGAACTGGATTAAAAGGTACGAAAACCATCTCTAGCAACTACTTACTATCCATCACACCTTTCTTGAAGGATCTCACACATTCTTGGTCGGTTTCAAGAAGGGAATAATTTGATCGGTCAGAAATGGATCATGAAATTTGACCAATTTATGTCGAATTTCAGGAACCGAATTGGATTAAAAGGTACGAAAACCATCTCTAGCAACTACTTACTATCCATCACACCTTTCTTGAAGGATTTCACAGGATGTGGATATCGAACAGGTAACAGGTAAGATTTAATCGCCATTCAAGTATGCTAATTTTAATCTTTTTTCTCATTTTTAGAATTATGGAAACAAAATAATCCATGGTGGATGAAAAATTAATGCAGGAATCTGGAATTTTGAATGAAATATTTGACGTTGGAGAATACTTATGAATTTCGAATGGAAATATTATGAAATAAAACGATTTTGAGGAAAATATTTGGTGAATATAATTGAATAACTTTCCTCTCGATATTTCAAAATCAATTTTCGTGAATTTTCGGTGGTTTCAAGGAAATTTCGAAACGTATTTCGTAGATAGACTAAGCCCCGCCCCCTTCGATTGACATTTTAGGACAGGACCGTTCTTGGCCCTTCTGGCAATAATCAAAATTATTATTTTTTTTTTCTTCACCGAACTATTCGAAAATGTGGATCTATCGGATAAGTCGGATCTGCCTATAATGTGGATCTTCCCAAAAAGGTAGATCTATCGAATAAGTCGGATCTATCGAATAAGTCGGATCTGTCGGATGAGTCGAATCTACCTATTATGTGGATCTCCTGGCTTACTAGTTGCCTGGTCTAAAGAGGTTTCGGTGACATCGACTTATATCTCTTGAATCTATTGAAAAATTCTTTTTTTCGAGCAACTCGAAATTTTTTCCTCGTTGACAAAACATCCTTATTAAACATTGTTAACTTTTTTCAAGGATTTCATCTCTGTTCATCTCTTTATAAATCTTTTAAAGAATTCAACTGCGATACGCAAAATTTTGCACCATAAAAAGATAAAAATCGAAATCGGCTTACATTTCGCCGCCATAATAATCAATGAATATTTCATTATCTTCAGAGTGAAATACATAATAATACGCTAATGATATTCATACGGCCGAAGTTCTAATTATTGCCAAAAATCGATCTCATTAGAATATGTGAAAATTACCAAAACATGTGTTCCTACTTTCATGCTATAGCATGCGTCAACCAAGTAATGAATAACTTCATGCTTCATGCAAATGAACTATAAATTAACTTGTGCCAGTGACGTAGAACTGCATATTTGAGAGATTGGATCAAGGGTCACTTATCTTTGGTTTCTAGAATATAAATTGTGATTGGAAAATCAGAAAAAAACATCAATACCTGCATGTCTTATCCATACCCAATAGGAATTTTCAGCGAAAAAATAAAATTTTTGGTTTGGATACTTCTTGAATATACTTTTATAAGAATGAATGATGAATTCACATAGGAGGGAATTTCTATTTTCTGTTCATAGTAATTCGATTTTCAGTAACTAGAGAAAGAAATATGGAGTACTGAATATTTGAATATTTAAGGAGTGAATTATTCGTGGTTACATTGTTTCTGATTAGCTTGGCGCACCGACAAATAGTCGAACAAAAGATAAGCGTTATACATGAAACAAATCCCCTAAAAAATACCTAGGCTTATTCTTCTGCATTATTTGGAATGTAAACTCGTTTTATCTTCATTATCATTATACTCATTTTGATAGGACAAATGAACTTTCGGTCTTTATTGAATTGGAAAATTCCCTTTTTTTGTCCTATGTATTACCTTCCAATGAAATTGAGAGACATTATGTGGGCATCGATTGGCCTGTATCCTGGTATCTTATATAAAAATCTGAAAAGCACTGTCGTAGAGTTAGGTGCGTTTGGGCGCTTGATTATGTGCACCAAACCGCCTTTCAGTTTGATATACAATAATTTCATTTTATTTCCATAAAATTCGAAAGATGAAATTAACAAATGAATTGAATAGGTACATCGGAAAAACTCAATTTTCAGTTCACGTAGAACAGCTAGAAAGCTGAATTTCCACACAACTTATTTTATAGATACTCCATATGTAGACACAAAATTTCAGAGGATATGGCGACTAGTTTCTGAGTTTGAAAAAAAAAGTGGGTTTTGATATTGTAGTGATACGATCCTCACGAAATTCCATATGGATCTTGGTGTCATTATCCTACACTTAACTATAAAGTTTCAATTCGATCGAATCGTTTTTTTCAAAATGATTGAGGAGAGAAAATCTAAATGGATTTCACCCATTAACGAACTTAACCGGCGAATTTACACCACGAATGCAACCTGAGAATTTCAAAGCTCTAGGCCTCTAGTTTCGAGAGTTATTCTGTTTACCAACATATTGCTGGACGGATAGAATATAGTTCGATCTCGAATTCCTTATCTGCGAGTCCATTTTAGTCGTTCGAGACCGAAATTCGAAAATTACAGACATTTGGGCAAAATTGGCAAAATAATGATGAAATTTTTTTGATGACCTGGTGAATTTAATCATTTGAGTTGAGATGACGTACCAGAGGGCAAAACCTGAAATGAACAGAGTAAACGCAAAGCTCGAACCTCTCCAGGTTCCCTAATTAGTGGTTAATAAGAGCCAATTCATACTTTTTGGGGAAACATGCAAGAATTGAAGAATATAAAATTCCTTAATCAGGTTAATCAGCATGAATGGCAACTTTCCAATTAGTGTAATATCAATATAAGATCCACAGAGTGGTTCATTTAAAAATATAAAAAAAGTTTATTTAAACATATTTGTGAAAATTCTTCGTATTGGTATATTGAAGAATAGTCACGCAATTTTTTCTCTTCAAATGGAGTGAGGTATGGAAATAGTTGGAAAGTTTTATGTTTAGATTCGTCTAGCAGAAAAAATACAAAGATTGAAACAAAACCATTGGTTTCTAACAACTCGCCCTGTGCGCATATTTAAAGTTGATTAACAGTTGTAGATTCAGATTCATCACTGATATTTTCGATCTTTTCTACATTTGAGGGAGTATGATGATGTTGTTGATAATTTGGGATGTTTGTTGATATTAATGGGATAGGTAAAGAGAAATTCTCTTAAAACTAAAAATATATTATGATATTAATTAAACTCTGCTCTATTTATGTAACATGGAGAAAACAATAGGTACCAATGAGGAAATGCATATCACTACTTTCCTCTTGTGTAATATAAGATTTTTGCCATATTGCTGCCATATCTTGGATAAAGATTCAGAGTTCATTTCTTCACGTGAATTCTCTGAAGTTCCCCGCCACTGGATTGATTTTCGCACCTGATAATGTATTCCAGAAGTTATGATGAAATATTCAAGAATTACAATTAGACATTAGATATTTTCCTCGGAGAAACGTATATTTCAAATACAATTATTATGAATATTCATCCATTTTTCCATGAAATGTTTCAAAATTCCTTTCAGGGGACAAGTTATTTTCATTTCCGGAGAACGTCACTAATTATCAACACGCAAACACTTTTCCGTTAGACGCTGTCCACCTCTTTCTGCGGCATTTTTATTTTACTAATTCACATTGATTTAGGTATTGTGGCCGTATAGAATTTTGACGAGGTCTGGAGTTCAATTTTTATGAAATGGAATTTTTTTGATGATCTACATCAGTTGATTTGGATATCACTTCAGAGGTTTTTCTTCTTGTGGACAGCAATCTGTTTGAATTACGCGATGGGTTATATTAGTGAGAGCTGTTAATATTTTTTCAGCACCAACATTGGTGGTCCCTCGTTTAATGTTTCTTCTTATTTCCTTGATCCCTGTAGAAGAGGTGGATAGAGAAAGGTATTTTGATCATTTTCTGTTGGGTTCTTCATCGCTTTTTGATTTTTTTTCTCTTGTAATGAAATAGTTACTATTGTCATTGGGTTACTTTAACAGTGACCGCAAATGAGTCTCCTCTTAGTTTGAAAATGAGAGAAAATAGAAGAGGCTGCAGCTCGAAAACGCAGTAAATAATTCTTCAAAATGCATCATTTAGTTTTCCAACCAGTTAATCTCGACCTGAATGCGATGTCTGGGTCGTTACCGTTCCTGTATCTGATGTGCGCTGCATTGAACAAACATGTGCATGGTGTGTGTTCTGCTGCGGTCACTGCAAATTGCGAACCAATACTCAACAATGATGAATGGATCCCTTGATTTGATGAAACGAATTCCATCGATGCGATATTAGGTGATTTCCCATCTGCATGTACTGCATTGGCCTACCTCAATGTCCATTATGAACGAATTCGTTTGAAATTCCTTTCGACGACTCGAATCGGTCCTGATGCAATTCTGTGAACATACCGTTCCAGAGTTGCGAGGAATTTTTATAGAATCAGCAACGTCCTACGACAAATAAATCCCATGATCCATAATCCACATGACATCTCTTTTATGAATCCTCGATTTCTATTTTTGTATTTTCTTTGTTCCTCTTTTTCAATTCAGTTTACTCTTCATAATGCCAAAATCTCCCTTCTTCCATTCCTGGCCTTCTTTTATGGAAAATTTCTCGAAAAATATGGAGCAATTCTGAATTATTCGTTCTTTTCCTTGGTTTAAGCAATGTTCATTATAATGCCTCAGTGATAATATAACATTCGATTAGAACGATACCAACAAATGAAAACACAATATTCAAAGATGATGATATTTTCAAGTCACCGAACAGTAACGTACTCATCAATACAGATTGATCTTCTGAAATCGTCAAATCGATACACAACAACGTGAAATCATGAAATTGACCTATATGAACAAACTTTCAACCGAATCAGGCCTACATCATTCCAACCAATCCAAACCATAATGACATAAGACTAACTCTTTGTAAACTTTCAAGTCTTTATAATTATTCATGTCATCTGATCTAAAAACGAGTCCAAGAAAAAATTTCTTATCGATGAAATAATTCGATTATTTTCACCTATAAAATTTAATTGAACCACGCGGTGTATAACATCGCAGGAAATTTCATTAAAACAAAACGATATTCTGCGAACCGAATTGAGCACGTCTCAGCTGTTGAAATATTCTATCATTCCTGCATGCTCCACTCTCCCTGACATCAGGCGACCCGAAGGATATAACGGAAGTTATGTGTCTCCAGAGATTTCATACCTAATTTGGTTTCCGTTGATGATGTCTCCTAGGATCGGGGATACTTTGCTCGCATTTGAGGCCCTCATACTTCCGCCTCCACTGCGACTGCCACGCGTCGAAACAGCGGCGTTCGATTTCGTTATTTCGTTATTGATGAACCAGTTAGTTCTTACCCTAGAGGCCATTCTCCTGGTGTGCTAGCTACAGACGGTTGTTATAAATCTCTTATCACATAAATCTTGTGGTTATCGAGATGTTGCAACTTATGGGACTTTTCCCTTGACGCAACTTGTATAGGTTACATTCGTGGATATAAAATTCTTTGGAGGGTTGTGTGGGCTGATTAGAACTTATAATATCCATAAACAAGAGCTCAAGAATTATGTAACAACCTGACTTCTTATGTCAACTTGATTGATGTACACGCTACATTCGTAACTTTTTGATGTTTTATATAGGTCAGGTTCGATTATATTTTTCAAGTGATCCACTAATGACCGGCATCAGCATAAGCGGCTTTTCCATTGTACCCTGTGTTCTTCGTCCCAGTTGACATCCTTTGTCCTAGTCTCATGGACGTTGTTTTTCGATTCTTACTTTGAGGAGACATTTGGTCTCCCCCATGACTACGAGAAGGAGCTCTGGTACGATAACCAAAAAGTCAAATGTACAAGGAGAGGTCCTTCTAATCAGAAATGGCCTGTGGATGCTGGTCATAAGGAGATAACTAAAAATAAATCATTTACCCTAATAGGCACAAAACACAAAAACTTGCCAAGGTATCATTCATCAATCAATTTGATATATCGCATATATCAGTAAAAAACTCGCCTCTTCCTTCAATGCTATAAGCATACTGAAAAGCTCGCTTTTAGTTGTCGCACCATTGAATTTCTATTATGGTCTAGTCTACCCACACGTGCTATAACCATGAGGTCTGGGAGAATTCGATTGACTTTAGTACATTGTTCATTACACAAATCTCATTTACGTAAGATTTTTGAACTTAACTCACGAACAGCTTGTGAATCAATATTTTTCAAACATAAAATATTGCCTGTTCCATTCTACAAAACCATGAAAAAGTGAGCTCTCTATCTTTTCCAATTTCAATACAAGAAATGTGAATTTGTAGTCTATACCATCTCCAATTCATACATGTATCCAGTTATTCAAAGGAGTACTAGATAATATAAGAATTCTGGGACAGAATTTGTTTTCGTTCAACAGTCATGGCACAATGTTACTATAGTGTAAAAGAATATTGTTGTCATAGTTTTCAAGGTTTCTGTATTTCTTTTCTTCCCTTTCCTCCTGAATGAATGTTTATTCAGTATAAATAAAGGCGTTATTTATTATCGAATTCAATAATGAAATAAAAATAATTATTCTAGATAAGCTAGCAAGCCAACAAAACAATTCATGTTACCCCAGGGACAACCAAATCCATCATTTGCACCTATAGACCGGTTTCGATTCATATCAAATCTCATCAGTACAGTTGGCAAAATGATGAATTCGATGTAAGAAACAGAAAACCTTCAAAACATAACGCAGCGGTGATCGCAGAAAATTTATCCAATCACTCCACCTGTCCGTTCCAAAAACAACTTTCTCAAATATTTGCAGGCCATGGAAGTTTTACCAGTTCGTAAAAATATTGTCACACATAGAAATTACGGGCTCAAGCTTCGTCATTTATTTATTCATTTATTGTTATTATTATAATTTTTTTATAGGTACTGTATTATTTTTTTGGGGAGTTTTGAATTTTTGTATGCTCAACTGTGTAGTTCTCATAGTTCTCAACAATAATAATTATAATAGTTATTATAATAGTTACAGACCATCGTCAATAACATTAAGGGCCGGTTTCAAAATGTCTGGTTATTCTTCAGGTAACTTGACCAAACACTATTCGGGTTAAAGTTTTGGTTAGGAAGAAGATTAATGGTACATTAGCCAGTGTTAGTGCCGAACCAGCAATTGTGAAACACTTTCGTATGGTTAAAGTCTTAACTTCAGGTTAAGTATTGGTAACCAGACATTGTGAAACCGGCTCTAAGAGAACATTCCATATTCTTTTTGAGCGATCGATAAACACGAGGGCTATAATTCCGTCACGATGTCTCAATCGGCAGGGTTCTACTCACTGATGACGAATCCGTCGAAAAATTCAAGTCTGTCCGTCAGTCTGGCCGTCGGTATCCACGATAACTCTGGAACGGAACGACCTAGAAACTTGAAATTTCCAGGGTAGGTTCAAATTTTGAATGCCGCGGTTGAGTTCGATATCGGGTAGAATTCGACAAGGGGTTCCGTAAATATGGCCTTTCGAAATATTGATAACTTCGAAAATACTGATTCGATCGAAATGAAATTATGCACCCAGGGAGAGAGAGGAGAACCATAGAAACCAAAGAAGATTCTAGCGAATTTTCGAAAAAAAATCCTTATATTCCTGTACCAGCTGATTCGGTATAATTGACAAAGAGCTGCTGTCATTTTTTGACAGTTGTCACAAATGTTTTCAATAGAAAGTTAATGAACGAGAGCAAAAAAGCTCCTGACTTCACGGCAGTGCTTTTTATAATATTTTTTTTCTATTTTTACGGTAGTGTCATTGTATTATCAACTTTTCATTCATGTTGGAATATAATACCTGAAAATTGTGCTCGACTCCATTATTGGTATGAAAGAGGGGAAAATTGTTTTTGAGGAATAGCACGAAGATAAGGAATAAGCGGCCCCAACTCGACTTTCACGAAAGTATGGTGCTTCAGTCTTGCTGGTCACGAGGGCCGTAGAAGATTCAGAGGTTTCGACAGCTTTCAAGGATTGGGTTGTCGATACAGGAGATTCGTATACCAACTGCTTCTGCACTGAATTGAGAAAAAATAGCCTTCAAAATTTTCGAGAGAATCTTTAAATGACAATATTATCGAATACAACTTCAGGATTCAAGACAATATACCAGATATGACAGATAGCATACTCATTCCAACTAAGAGAAAGATCACTTCGTTTACTCTCCGGGAATTCGTTAACGATGAAGAGATAGAAGAGTACATGACCAACAAGATATTCTGCTTGTTTTCCGATTTTCTTTCACAAAGCTACAAAGCAACAACAAAATACACATTAGAATGTTAAGCCCTGATAATTAAACTGTGGAACGTGGCTAAAGTAAACTTATAATGGGTAAGAACAGATTCTCAAAGTTAAATCCGTCGCATGGTGCTCGTAGCAAATTCAACAGTTAGTTACAGACGTGTGAACTCGAGGAAATATAATTATTATGCAAACCCATATCACCCGAGGGAATGTCTTTGTCATCTGTTATAGTATTTTTTTCATGCCAAGTGATAATCAAATCTTGTCGATCTTCATTAGCAGAATATATGCATCATTAATATGGTACCTATATAATGAATTATGCAAGTGTTAAGGGAATTAGATTGCCTGCTTCTCTTCAATACCCGTTCTCAAAAATTGAAAGTGTTACACGTTTTGTGAAAACTATTCCTCACGCCGAGCATGTATGCCTTTCGTTTCAAAAGAGTGTCATTGTTATCAATCATTTGCCCATTGCACATGTATGCAATGTTGACAAAACACTTGATTAGGATTCAACTATGCATGTGTGAGAAATTGATGGTGTTTTTGTCTTTTCCTTGTTTTTTTTTTGTTTAGTCAGGGGGAATGCTCATGTACGAACTATCTCCGATAGATATAACAGTGTGAGACTTCGTGTGAAGCACGACATACTCCAACTTAACCTAACCTACTGTTTTAGATTCCGGGCACCTATTGCCTATTAACCTATCGACTCTTTTTGTTTGTATCTCTTTCACGATTTTTGTCGTGTGATTATTTTGTTACCTATGCCTTTCATAGGAGAGTCTCTTCTTCTTGATATTTAAAATTGAGTTTACTCTTTTTCTGTTTCTACGTAGTTGATCTCTGGGTCTTTTGGGATAGGTGGTAATCCTTATCACATCTTCTACGAGGTTGTAGTAGTCAACTATTCTCTTTACTTTTTAGCTCATCATTTGGATGTGACAGTTTCGCATTCTTAGTCTCTGTGAATTTGTTGGTTTCTTACGAACCACGGCATATTCATTGCTGCACTAAGAAGTTCATTTTATGTCGCTTGAATCTTCTTTATATGGCTATTAGCTGCATGACCCCATGCCGCCGAACCATATTATGTTAGTTCGACGTTTCCTGCTTTGGTTCATTTGGCTCTTTCTTCCTAGCAGTGGTTAAATTCTACTCATTGCTCAGTTTGTTTTATACACTGCATATTTTATATGGTTCTTCCATATTCCATATAAGCCTTATATAATAGCTTTGCTCTTTTTGCCATTTATTCGAATTTTCCATTTAATGAACCATTCGTCCAAATCATCTAGTGCTTCTTACAATCTTCTGTATATGACGTCTGATCGTCGACGTCTGAGAGCTATACTCGTGTCGTCTTCATATAGGGCTAGCGGATTTCTTGGGGTTTTAGGAATATCTTAGATATAGAGATTATAGAGCAGAGGCCCTAGAACTGAACCTTGGATCTCTCCTGCTCCTACTTGTCTGGTGAAAGATAATGTGTCATCTATTTTGACATAAAAATTCCTGTTCCTGATGCAGTTTCTTCCACATCTTGCAGGTTTTGGAAGTGTAGCCTGACATCCTCAACTTGAAGGTAAGTCTTTCATGTCAAACTCAGTCGAAATTTCTCTCGAAATCTAATAGCACTACACCTGTGGGTTGTTCATTCTGAAATCCTTCAGTAACATATTCATTGATCCGTAAATGTTGCAGTTCTGTGGAATGATTTCTGCTGAATCCAAATTGTTCCGATGGTATCAGATTCAGCGCTTCAGTTCAACCATTGAGTCATTTTGCAATGACTTTCTCAACTATTTTTCCGAGTGATGACAGTACACTTATCGGCCTTTAGTTTTGTTGGAATTTTCTATATTTTCCTGGATTATTGAACTCAATTACTTCTGCTGTTTTTCATCTTTCTGGATGGTATTCTGTTCTCATAACTGCGTTTGCTATAATGGTTAACGCTGGTATTCCTTTTCTGGGCATTTTCCGTAACATGAAGTTTGTTACTTTGTCTTTCCTTGGAACTCCTGTTTTCCAATTTCTTGATGATTTCTTTAATCTCCGTTGGTATTGTTGGGTTTGGAATCGTTTCACCCTCCGGAGGTTCCAACATCAATTCTCTTCATTGTCATCGTCTTCTTCGTAGTTGATTCTGGCTTTTTTATCCATTGTATCGGCCAGTGCTTCGGATTTGTCAGGCTTTGAGTAGGCCATCCCATTTGCTCCGTGTAGGGAAGGGATTACGGTTTTCTCGCGCCGTAACCACTTTTGCATCTTCCATGCTGAGTGGTCTATGGTGTTCAGCTCTCTTACCCTTTAGTACCATCTGTCTGTTTTCAGTTCTCTTAATGCATTTTTCAGAACTTGGCTGTGTTTATTCAGCTCTTTTTTTCTAATTTTTCAACTTCATCTTCTGAATCTTCAGGAGTTCTTATCTGTGGAATTTCGTTAATTTTTTCCTGGATTATTTCACTGTATTTTGTATTTTTGTCTGAGGTATAGTCAAATGTATTATAGGACGGATCATGGAAAATGGTCTGGCCCATGAAGGATAAGCACCACCTAGTTGGTTTGTCAATCTTAAAGAAGTCATAAGATATTTTTTTAGGAGTATTGAAGTAATATTCAGCAAGAACAGTATTAAAAAAGGTTATAACCATCAAAGCCAATACCAACTGTTTTTAACATCAAGGCACTCTTATATTATATAAGTGATGGTATATTTCTAAGAACTCGTCTGAGATACAGCTCTCATAGCATCTTTTGTAAATTCTGTGAATAAAAGTTCAAATCTACAAGTGTCCTCGTTTCATTACTACAGCAAAATCGGTCTACATCTCATTCAACAATTAAAATCATGTTGTCATGTTGATTACGAGGAAAAACTAAATTGCGATATTACGAAATAACCTAGAGAAAAAGGACCCCTTATATGTTCTTGTACTAGGTATATTATATATTTTTGAAGATTGACGAATTGTATTTTATCGTTGACGGTGAGTACAAATCACACATTCCTAGCCTCACGGCCATTCACATTGAATATGGAAACTGAAATTTAATAATAGACAAGAAAATGTTTTAAAATAGTGTTTGTGTATATTTTGTGATAAAAATGTTCATTATGTGTTATTTTCTGGCTTATGGCTTGGCCTGATGATGGCTTATGGCCGAAATCGATAGCCAATAGAATAATTTCATATAAAGTATGCTTTTCAATCATCCCTATTAATTGAAATCTTAATCTTGCTGAACCCTCAGGAGTATATTTTTCCTTGTAGTACCTCATTGTTGAATGACTGCTTGAAGTGAATATTTCAGACGTTCTTGAAGCGACTTTTTGCAACAAGTGTGAAAAGTGAGGTTTTTTCGCACGACTAGTTTCTGTCTCTGCATTCCATGAGTTGAATTTTCTATGGACAATCGTTGCATTTTATGTATGAATAATCTGTGTGTAGGAAAAATCAATACATATACCTACCTATCTACCCGTTCATTATTCATTTATCGATTAAAAAAAAATTGTATGTGACTCGGGAATAGAGTCCGTTTTCACTCTTGGAATGGTCGCATGCTGATCCGCCCGCACATATTGTTGTGGAGTTTTAAATTGAGAAAAAATCTGAATGGACATTCAGCAGGATAATTTTTCAACTACGGATCATTCCAAAAGACTCACATATATCAGAAATAGTTCTCAGGTGGTTCTGCATTATCCGACTGGCTGTTTATTGAACAACGCAATCGAATGCATAATCATTTTTGATCTGGTTTATTTCATGAACAATGAATAACCTGATACTGACATCAGCGGCATTGAATGTGGCAGATTTATGTGATCTCAACAAAATTCATGATATGAATGTTTGCGCCAACACAATGTGTATTTGAATTGCGTTCGGATTTGTGCAACAAGTATTGATAGATTTAGCGAATCGAAGATTATCCTAATTGATGGCGAAACTTTCCAACCATTTTAAGTGAGGAAGGAAGAGGAAGAAGGTATTTCTTGATTGTATCAAATAACTCTCAATGAAAACTATTATCGCATTCGAATCATATAAATAATATTCATCGAATATTTGCTTCAATGTATCGAAAACTATCATAAGTAATCAAAAAAATATCGAGGAAGTATCATTTTACTTTTGCCTTTTTTTATGACATGAGCCCAATTATCAATGAGTTCAAATTAACCAATTATGCAAAGTATGCTTTGATAGTGGAAGAACAGAACGACTTTTCCCCTGTTTCCTCCTTTTTTTTCATCATGAGGGTTGGCTTGAAGGAACTGGAGTTAATCCAATCAAATTCGCATTCAGCAGCAATATGAGATGACCCATCTGCGTCCAATCGTCTGCTTCACGCTGTTCATTATCAGAGAAGGCTTTGCACTAAATAAATTAGAAGATTAACTTGGGACTAAATTACCCTAATCGGAGATAATACAAGTCTTTATTGGTAGTTGAACTCCTGCGCTCCGTTTTATATCCAAGGAAATGTTCTGGCCCAGTATCTGTTAGAGTTTTGCGGGATTACATAAAAACGAAAGAAATTTGTAGTTATAACACTACAGATGTAGAGGCTGCCATGAACATGTCTTTATGGTTCCATCAGTGAGTTCGACTAAACGCTGGTTCCATATCGAAGATGGCAAATTCCTGGAAATTTCAACAAATTTCTTATCCTCATTCGGTTTTTTTTTTTCGTATCCGAAAATGGTGGGACCTAAGAACAATGTAACAATAGGTAAATTAACCTTAATCCGTCTGAAAGCGTTATAAATCTTTCCTTGTTCTTTATATCTGATCTTTTCTTGATCTATTATAGTTTTCCACGACACTATAATCTAATGCGGAATAAAATTCCATCTACATCAGCCACCAGTCTAGATCCTGCCTTGGTGCAATATCACAATATTTAGTGGCAGTCAAGCAGCTCTTATAGGTCTTAAATTCAACTGCTGCACATCTACATTGGTTTGAAACTGTGGCAAAACACTCGGTAGCGTTGGTATGAACAATAGACTCCCTCTTGTCTGAATATCGAGTCAACCAGGCTTCTCAGGCAATGTGGAAGCATATCGACTTTCACCCAATGGTGCTACCGGACCTACGAGAGGGTGTTTCTTGTATGTCCGAAATCATTTCTGGACATCCTACGAGGCATCCCGAGGTGAATAATACCGTACAGTATGAAGATGAAATTCAACTCATTCTGGCTGAGTCACTCTGGCTTTAAACACTCAAAGTTTTCATCAAGGTTGAACAAACCAAAAATAAAGGATCTTGTCGGTATTCTACAGGTTACTGTAGGTTGAAGGTCATATTCATGAAATGTCTGATGATGACGAATGCAGGTTATGCTCAGAAGAAAGCAGGTTCGACAGCTTTAGTCAGAACAAATTGAACTGAAATATTTATTCTTGTTTAAGATAATCGGTTGTATTCGAAGTCTGAATCCACTGATGGAACTTCGGATGTTGTAAAACATTAATGAGCCACAATATCCAGCAAGAACGCGCTGGTGGGACGGTTAGTCACGACGATTGAACTTGAAGAGTAAGACATTTCCGAGGAAGTTCATTATTCAATTTTCATTAGAAAGGCATACAGACCAAAGACCAAGTTTCATTATATGGGAAAAAGAATATTTGTCTGGAACGTTGCGCTTAGGGTAATAGAGCATGTGTATGATCAACTTCGAAACTTCTTCAATAATTGCTGAAGCCTCCAGACAACGTGTGCTAGGTGGCTTGGACAGCTTACCACGAGAAGACAGAGTATCTTATACGGTTCATGAAACCACACCTCATTGAAATAAATTCTGTGAAGGCAGTTTGATATCATGGTTCATTATAAAACCCCGAATGAGAAAACAGTGGTTATTGTCTTTTTTTGTTATATATTTTTTTGGACCCAAATGTCACCATTCAGAAAAAATTAAAGAATGCTATGTACATTTCACACGCCATCGAGATTGATCGTGTGTTCATCCATGACGTAAGCCCGCTTTTGTTTCAACGTTGTAGTAAACATGCATTCTCCCTTACCACACTGTCGGTGGAGGGAATCAATGAGCCAAACTTGTTGGTTTCAGACTGCCAATATCGAAAAGAGCACTCGCATTTTAGCGCGGCTGCATCCTCTAATCCCTTGGGCATATAAGGAGACAACTCGTTCCTATTCCCAGTACGTAGACCCGACTACGAATGCCTGCATTAGATCTATCAAACGTGTTATCGCAATGATTTTGCTACAACGGCCACCGGATCCAGAGGAATTGAATTGGGAAACAATCGTGAGTAACAAACAATTCGTATCAACATTGTCCATTTCCATAGCATAAGAGGAACCATTGAAACAATAATTTCATGTATTTTGATATCGAACCGATTCAAACCTGGGTCCAGTCAGCGACGTGAATACAGCGTCACAAATTATCCAGTCTATTGGGATCTGAATGGTAAATAATCTATCCATGTTCATATTGCTATCGCATTGATTGCGCACAATATAAGTATCTAATAAAGAGAAAGCATAAATCAATAGATTTGATTAATTTATAACATCGAACGGAATTGATGATCGAATGGCCCAGAAACAGAAGAAGATAAGAAACTGGTTCTGACTTCACGGCAGTGCTTTTCGAATTTTTATATTTCGGTTAGATTTTCTGCTAGATTCGTTAGTTTATTAATTTTATTTAATTATAGGTTCTGAACAAGATAATTCTGTCTCCTTGGAAATCTGGGAAAATGAGGAAGCCAATATGCTAGGTAACGTGAGCTCTTACTTCTTTTATAGGACAAGAACCTTTCGGTTCAGAAAACAATTTTACAGGGTGTTCATAAATGATTGTTACATTACAGTCAGCTTCGGATTATTGTTTGCCGCTCCTCGTACCATAGGTATCATAAACTTTCGAAACTGACAGCCATTATTATTTGTATGTCATGCGCGCAGAATTGCAAGTGTGGAACAGTATGCATATGAAGCGGCAAAATAAGTATGTATATTTCCAAGCCCACTGCGATATTATAATCATTTATGAAGATCTATAAAATAATTCAAGATGAAAGCACTATGGCGAAATTTTATAGGTTTATCTCATCCAGATAGCTTCGGAACTCTGGAAGATTAGAAGCCTATCATTTTCTCAGGAAGCAGCTGGTGAGAAAAGGTCTTTCAAAAATAAAAAACAAAGATTATGTGTGGAAGAGGAAGTTTAACTTCTAATCATCTTGTAACAGAACGTTTCGCCATTCAAAATCGAAGCAAAGGTGGAAGACTTAATCTTCATCTGGCTGTATTGCAATTCGATAGTCATCGAATTGAGATTTTGATTTTGTCTTACGAAAATTTAATAATCGTGAAGTCCTTTATATGAAGAATGGTACTCTCCATACACAACTCTCAATTAAAATGGGATGAAACTAACTTTTTTTCAGTTATTTCCGCTGGAAAGGACAATACTGTTACCTCTGTGTAGTTTACCGTAACCGTAATCGACTTTACCCGTAGTTGACTCAATTCTCAGGTAACTCAACCCATTACTGACTTGATCCATGGTTGAATAAACAACTAATAGTTGACTAGACGCTCAGTTTGTTTCGAATTGCATTTTGAACTTGTCTTCTGAAATGATGAATATTTCAAATAATAGCGATCTCGATTATGTGCTTGTGTGCTCATATTTTCTTCGAATTGTCGGATATTGAGGGACATGAAAAATTCATTAGACAGCAAATCGAAATCACGTGAAAATAATGAATTGGAAAATTTCAAAAATCTGAATTTTTCGACCTTGAATATAATCAGACATGCTGAAATTCTTGTGGCTCTGAAATGGAGGTGGGGCCATTTTAGAGAGTGAAAGGGATAGCAAATAGAATGCAGAAAAACAGAAAAAATGCATTTTCAAGAATGAATCTGTACCTATTTGTTCTGATCGTATTTCAAGGTAGCGTAGGTTGAGTATTCATGGTATTTAACTACACGTTCCCTACATCCATCGAATTCTGAAAGTGTGGCAATGCTTCAATTGTTCGAAGAACCTGTCAAAAAAGTCGATATCGTATTGACAGAGACTAAATCAGTAAACAATTGGATTTACGCAAAGTTGAAGCACTTTGTTACATTTCTATGGATCGAATCCGTTCATCTGGCATCGGACGAGTCCTTTCATTTATCTGTCCCAGATTAGTTTCTAGTGAGTATCGAATTGAAAATGAGAAACTCGCGAAACTATGTTGTAGTTTCCAGGTATTCCGGTTGAATGTTTGGCTAATGAAATTCGACCAATTCAGACAGTCGAGTCGCCCACAAATGTTCGAGATGGCATTTGAACTGAACAACGAAAGTACAATGACTATAATGTTCAAGAGAACCAATTGAACGAATGAAATGCAAATAAATATTCATAAGAAATCCCTCAGACTGATATGACATAACTCAACTTTCCACAATGGAAATAGATGTGATTCTGATTTGAGATCCGACAGAAAATGATATTCAGGAAATTTCCTGCAAATGAAACAAAATTATTTATGCATATATTACAATTATAAAGATTTTTGAATGAGGTCCTGAAAAAAAGTTCTACCTACCAAATGGAAGATGATGTGTTGGATTCAGTTATATTCAAGTATATAACCCAAGGAATAGCAGTGAACCCAATAGAATTCATATTGGGGCAAGGATGAAAACAAAAAGATTTCGAAACCAAAGAACACACTGATTGGAAGAAAAATACTTCAACTTGATCGTGGAAGTTCCATTGATCAATACCATCGAAAAATTGGAAAATGCTGTCGAAAAACAAGAAACCGTAATAATGAAAGCCTATGAAGATGCTACTGTAAGAATAAATATGTAAACCTGTGTCGACCCCCTAATGGAGAAACACTAAGGAATATGAAAGATCTGAATTCTAATAGAATTAGCCGATACTTGATGGAAATCCATAATCAACCTTACAATAGAATAACTAAAATGATTTCCACTACATTTGGTCAAATTCCACGACAAGTGTTTCGATGTCAAAGCATCATCTTCAGGTGGTTTAGGTATAACTCAATCATGGTAAAGTTATTCCTCACTCAGATGGAGAATGACGTGTTCAAGCTACATGCAAGATTTTGTCCAGATCGCAAGACCAGAACAACAGAAACCATAGAAAATTATAACTTTCGAACGGAATCGCCTAGGGTCTTGAAAAATTTCAGGGTAGGTTCAGATCTCGAATGTCGCGGTCACGTTCATCAATGAGCTAAATTAAACTAGGGGTTCCGTGAATATGGTCGTTCAAAATAATTTTTACTGATAATTTCGAAAATACTGATTGGATTGGATTGAATTTTGCACATAGGTAAAGTATCCAAAATAATTTCGATCTGTCCTTCCGTATACCCGATAACTCTCGAACGGAACGACCAGCAAACTCGAAATTTTGAATACCGAGAGGTTGAGTTCGACATTAAGCCAAGTTCGACCAAGGGTTCCGTAAATATGGTCGTTTGAAATTTAGTTTACTTGATAATTTTGAAACTAGGGATTCGATCTTGACGGAATTTCGTATTTTAATGGAGAATGATATATTCAAGCTACTTTTTTTCCATATCTCATAACCAGAACTATTTTAAATTCCAACGAATTATTGAATGAAAAAATTCTTATATTTCTGTTACAGCAGATTCGGCATAATTGACAAAGAGCTTCTGTAATTTTTTGACAGCTGTCAAAAATTTCTCCAATTGATTTCTAAAACCGAAAAATGCAAATCTACCTTCAAGGTGGATGAACGAGTGCTCAAAAGCTCCTGACTTCACATCAGTGCTTTTTATATTCTTTTGAGTGCATTTTTCGACTGTCCTTTTGTCATTAATTTTCGAATATGTATATTGTTTATCTGACTTTCTCAAACTTGTCCTCGTCTTTCAAATTGTTTCGTACTTGGGAAAATTGCTCTTCGAAATTAGAATGTGGCCATATTGCCCGTACTTAGGCGGAATCATATTCAACGTCTCCTTTGAAAAAAGTTTCGTTTAGACGTTGCTTTAGGCGTTACACGGTTCAACTCATTCAGAAGTTCAGGCGCATCGTGTAGTCAGTACATAGTTGAGAAGTAAAGCTTCTGTCTTCCCAATAGAAAGTGCTTATGTGACGATCAGAGCAACAACAATTATATTGAATGAAAATACTTGATTAAATTAGATAATTGACTTGTTATAAACTGAATTGAGTTGTTTCCACTAGAGCCTAAAAACCACTACACTAGGCTAACTATTTTTACAGTAAAACACGTATTTGTTGAAAATCTTGTAATTCAGTTCGAATCAATTCACAAAAATTACAATTTTCACAGTACAATTATATCAATGCGCGAAATGAACTTATTAGTTAGGTAGATGAACAAGCATTTTCTCCGACGTCAAAGGATCATACACTCATTATTATCGCTGTCAAAATGTCAAAAATTCAATGTTTAAAACTTCATTTTATAGGACGTTAGAAAGTTTCCTATCATTGATCAACAAAATCTAATGTTGAATAGTAAACTATACCAATTGGTAGTTTAGTTTTTCAACTAGTCAATTTATCATTTAAAAATTATTACGCATTATCATGGACATAATAACTTTTGTGTGAAATTTGCAGCGTTTAGTTTAGACGATTAACTTGGCGAAACGTTGACTAGATTTATTTGGATTTAAGTTAGAATGACCTTGAACTATAAAAAATATCACACTTGATAATAAACCTCACGTATTCACTTTTCATTAATTCATTGTTCGTGATGTAGAACATAACAAATTTTTTTACATCATTGTAATTATGATCTAACTTTTTATTTCATTTCCATAGCTCAACGTATACGCAATTCCTGTAGCCCCTAATGTATATATCAGACATTTTTTCCGTAATACAGGTATGTTTGAATGAAATATAACAGCAAATGCATGTATGTAAATTATAAGTGTTTAATTCACATTTACGGCAGGACGAAATGCAAATTTTTTCCATTTTAGATTCGGTTGCGTGCCAGTGTCCCAATCGTAGTCTATTATTTTTTCTCCAGTTGTTAGCACTTTAATCCGTATTTATGGACTTCGTGCGATGTCGTCTTTGTTACATTATGCTATGTCATTGCGAGTCACAATAAAAATTTTAATGATTTCAGGGTACATGAAATGGAGAGATAAAGAAACAACAGTTTCGGTTTGACATGAAAGGTTTATCTATGTGGCAAATGTAAGGATAAGGCTACAACTTCCTCAGGGTGGTTGCGGTCAGCACGCAAAGATGTTGCATATAATTACCGTAAATTCCAACCCTCCGACCTCCACATCTTTTCCGCAGTGCTGCATAAATACATAACTAATTATTAGGGATTTCGCTTATATATCGAAAGTCATTAAAAATACATTTGAAAGTTTTGTAACTGATTTCGGGTGATAGTTTTCTTTGTTGGAAGTTGGAAAATGCTTTGTTTACACAACTTCAGAATCGGTTCAGTTCTGGACTGAGCGGGTGGATTCGATAGTCTCTCAATGGATGTATTCGAGAATTATGAAATAATCATTCCATGAAAGAAAAAACCGTAGATTCAATGAAAATTCAAGCCACAAAAACAAAATTTATCTTTAATGTTGAAAATCAGTTCAAAAATAGATTGGAATCCTGAATGGGTTCTGAATTCGTTCAGACCAAATTGTTTCCTAACAAATCAGTGAAATTTACGAAGAATAATTGAAATTCATCCCTATCATCGCTCTAGTGAATTGTTTCTGCAAATAATAATATATTATACAGTTTCTGGAAGCAGGGCATATCTGAATTTGTTTCACGTTTTTTGATGAATATTTTGATCGAAATATTTTGAATTCAATTGCCGATGGGTTAGAGCTCTTCGTTTGGCATCGAAGGAGCTTTTCTGCATCGGGGAAGCTTTTTTGAACGGCGGCCATCAGATATTCCGCTGATGATATTCGATATTTTTTGCGATAAACTAAGTAGAGATCTGATGAGGTTTTTTTTTGATGAAAATGAACCTGATGAAATGTTTTTATCAATTACCCCCAAGAAAAAAAAAATCTACGCCCTTGCTTTGAGGACGGTTATTGTAAATTGAAGGCCTTAAGCACCCCACATGAAAATTCTCAGGGATAAAATATTGTGTCTGCTAGTGACGGATTGAAAATTGAAATGTATTTTGTCATTGCTATTCCTCTATTGAACTGCAAAGAACATATAATATAAATATAAATATAATAACTATTTCATCAATTCATAACTCACAAGTTTTCAGAACGTGTTGACCAAACTGGTAATGGCCTTACCTATACACTTTTGAAGCTATTCGATATTCGGTGGTCATAGAATTTTGCCACAGAATATCTTCATCTTTTTTACATTATACAACACTATTATATGAATCAAAATGCAACCAACACTCCGAGAAACTTTCTGGAATGAATGGGTATTACTATATGAATAATATAACATGGCGAAGTTCTGAATTGGTGATCCAAAATTTATATCAGAAATGATGGCTGGTGGTGTAAAGATCAAGGAGCGGGAAATTGATACTATCTGAGTTCGCCGACGTTTCGGACACGTATTTTTCCAACCTCAGGTCTACAAAGTTATCATGGTTTGAAACATAACTCAAACATGCAAAGAGAATCACACACAATGTAAAAATTACTGCACTGTAAAATTATTTATACATCACATAATCAAAGTAGGTACTCACAGACTAGACAATTGTATCCCCCCAGAAACATCCCAAATCCCAAATGAAATTTCCAACAGTTTGCACATGGATAAATCATAACATATCAAAAACCGGGACAAAACAATGCGACCGATGCAGGGACAACGAGTCTACAGACGGAGGTGAAATCGAAGAAACGACGAGAAACAAATGGGTCCAAAATAATATGAATCTAAACAATTATGTAGATGTAGGTGTGTTTATCTGAATTTCAAAAGCAGAGGAACAAATCAGTTTTCCAAAAAAGTGACCTTGATGCCACAGAGAGTCATTGGGCTCAAGTTGAATTGAACGAAAACTGGAGACAAAATGGCATGGAGATGGCAATATTTACAGCAGAGACGAGGTGAAATATCTAGGGACCTCTATTGTATTCTATCTATTGTACTGCGAGAATTAAGAATTGAGATGAATTTTAAAGAAAAAAAAATGTTTTTCATGATTCCATTCCTGGTTATCCAAAATTTAATGTTCGGTCATTATAGTGAAGAATCTCCAGAAAGTCAATATTTAGCGAAATTCGAGAATTCACATGAACAGGATAATCCACAGACCCCCTTAATTACGAGATATCTTAACTGGATCGTTTTAACCTCCTCTAGCGGATCCGCTCCACGGATGATTTCTTTGATGAAAATTCCAAGTAGCCACTACTTTGAAGGCATAAGGGAATATAGGATCCTTAGAACAATCTCCCCAAAGTGCAATACTTAATCCGGAACAAACTTGATTCTTGATTGGTGGTTAAAGGCACTAAAGCTTCAAACTTCACTTTAAGTGGAATTCTCCGACATTTCTCAATGGGAAATCCTTGAAAGGACCGAACATTTAATGGTAGTCTGATGCGAGGACGTCGCTTTGAATTTAATTATAGCGAAATATGGAATTATTTTGAAATTAATAGTGAGGTTCGCTTCATCCCACTCGACTCGGATCTGTATCTCTTCTGCTGATACTCACCAGGTAATTGCTCATAAAAGATTGCGTCCTCTGTGTTCAACTACCATCGGGGGTCTCATCCTTATCCTTCACTTTGGACGAGCTGTCCTCAGGTATTTACTTCGTTACGCTCCTCATTTGCGCCGATCCTTTGTATCTTGTGAATAGTCCTGTTTTTGGTTCAAAAACTAGGATCAGTCAGATATAATATTAGAGTTATTTCATAGACTATGGACGCAGGATCATTCGAATTTTTTCAAGTTGTTGCTTGGGACCATTAAAATCCTAAGAATAATCTAACCATTGAACTCATGTATTCGCTCAAACGAGAATTTGCATTGGTTGTTTTTAATATCTCTTAGGTCTTATTCAATTTGTCTTTTATTTATTTTTGTTTATATCCCGACCCTTCTAGGTGTCTGTGAGACCCCTCAGAAGCTCAGAGCTTGGGAGAGTTAGGAGACCCGGTTGTGTTCTGTGTAGGCTTTGTTACTGTGTCCTTACGCCACCTGAGACACAGCACTGTTAATTGTTTACCAACAGTGGATGGTGGAACCGTGCTCCGTCTCATTTGATGATTAGACTTGTACATAATATTATTGTACAGGTTGCTTATACAAAATGAAACATGTTTCGTTCGGCTCCGTAAATATTGTAGACAGTTGAAAATTCCATGAAAAATATTTCTTCTTGTCTTATCTTCAACATCTCTGCGATAGGTTCACTCAATTTATTTATATTCGATATTTTTCAATCAATACTACACAATAATTCCTTTCGGTATCTGAGATGTAAACCTATCGATTCATAGCACACGGAAATATAACAAGACTATTGAAAATAAAAAATTGAAAGGCACTACCGTGAAGTCAGGAGCTTTTGAGCGCTAGCTAATCCACCTTGTAGGTAGATTCGCATTTTCTAGTTTCAGAAAACAATCGAAAAATTTTTTGAAAAAAATTATAATTTATAATTTTCTTTGGTTTCTATGATCTGAACAAAACGAAGCTTTAATATATCATTTTGCATTAAAATAAAAAATTTCGTCATGATCGAATCCGTATTATGTTTATATCTGAGTAAAGGTGTTTTATGAAAATATTTCCTGAATGAAGAAAGGTAGTCACCTACTTTCAAGGCATTATAAAATTTTTCATTTCATTTTTCACAAAAGCGATATAATTTTGCCCAAATGTATGTGATTTCGAAATTTTTTAACGAGATTGGTCAAACTATCAGGTTGGACTCGCAGATGAGGTATTCGAGGTCAAATTCAATTCTGTCCGTCCGTGAGCACGAAAACTCACAAAAGGAGGGGTCCAGACTTTCGAAATTTTCCGGATACGTTAGAGCTCTGAATACGCCGGATGAGCTCGTTAATGGGCGAAATCCGGCTAAAGGTTCTGTATCTTTGGCGATCTGAGCTATTTTACTCTCAATACTGCGGAAAATACCGATCCGATGAGATTGAAACTTTGTATTAAGTTGATATAAAATTTCTTGAGGATCGAACCACTAGAAGATTCTTGAAATTTCTTTTTCGAAACTTCGGTTTTTCAGGAATTATTCGGCATATCCTGCTGAAATCTAGCAACATATATGAAGTTAAGGGCTATTCTAGCTATTCTTCTTGAAAAATGAGTTTTCCTGATACAATATACTTCGGTGATTTCACCTAATGAATTCTGTAAAAGTTATATTATACAAAAGAATGTTTCTTTGCACATCGGGAATTTTTTGTGAAAATATATGAACAGGTCGAGGACGTTTCCACCTCAGAACATAAAATAATAGTTTCTTGTCAAAATCATAGTTTTGGAAAGAAAAATCCTTACATTTTTCTTCCCGGATGCGAGTTGAAAGCATGAATACCAAGGGAATTATATTCCATGAAAGAAAGGTTGAAATAAATCAGTTTAGTATTCATAGCGAACTCATAGAAATTATTAGAAAATTATTTATTGTAAATTGAAATATCTAATTTTGAAAAAGTTGATGTTTCTCAAAATTAATCATGACAGGAATAATAAAAAATTATAAAAGCACTGCCGTGAAGTCCGGAGCTTTTGGGCGAACCATAAAAGATCATAACTTTCGAACGGAAAGGCCTAGGGACTTGAAATTTTCAGGGTAGGTTTGGATCTCGAATGTCGAGGCCACGTCCATCAATGAGCAAAATAAGACTAGGGGTTCCGTGAAAATGGTCGTTCAAAATCTTTTTTTCCTGATAATTTCGAAACTACTAATTGGATTGGAAATTCCGCATATAGCTGAAGAATAATGTGTTCAAACTACGTGCGGATTTTTGTCCAGATCGCATCACCTAGTCCATAGATACCGTAGAGAATTCTAGCGAACTATCGAAAGAAAAATTGGTCACCTAAAGCACTGACGTGAAGTCTGGAGTTTCGCCTTATTCGAAAATTTTATTGAAAGCTGTCAAAAAATTTTTCAATTAGTTTCTGAAACTGGAAAATGCCAATCTACCTACAAGATGGATGAACGAGCGCTCAAAGGCTCCTGACTTCGCGGCAGTGCTTTTATATTTTGTAAATTGTTTATTCGTATAGGCTCCACTTTATATGTCCTCATACATAAATTTACTGGCAAAAAAATTCCATGGGTCGAAGAGTGACTGATCTAACTTTTTCGCCCTTGTAGTTTATTGTGAAATACATTTTATGTACTCCTATTGAATTATATATTCATTATTCAACTACTTTTGAATAATTAATAGTATATGTAAACAAACACCGTGAATTATAATAACTCATTACTATAACTCCCTGTCTCTGAGCTTATGAGCAAGCCGATTGGCCGAAAGGGAATAGTCCATTATTGGTATCGAGGGTAGGTCACTTGAATAATTTTGACGTTTTTCCAATTTAAGTTGATACCTGATTATTATTGTGAATGTTTTGCTGAAAAAAAATGAATTCAGATAGTGAAGATGAATTATTATGTACATCTTCAGAAATAAAACAATCAGCCAATGTTACCATAGAATTTATTGGCTGAAAATCCCAAAACAAATATAAAGGTGTATATTTACCTACAACAATTTTTGAAGATTGGTGGACTATGAACTTTCTACTCCTTGCTAAGAAGCACAATCAACATAAAAAATGCATTGTTATAGGTAACTATCAAGATTTGTAAATAAAGTTCTTTCTATGTACTTGTATCTTGGTATATATTGTTATAGATAAAGTTTAGTATTCAACTTGCGGTAATGGTCATAACTCACTTAATGAATTACAGCCAACTTCATCTGCGTGAGTTATGGCTTACATTACCGCTCGTTAAATAATATACTATTAACGTCAGAACACGACCTGTCAATATGACTGATTTAGTATGGGAAATACGAGAGTTACGCATTTTTCCCAAACACGATAGGAGATACGTGGATTTCATTTTCTAAAATGTAAATTATACCCGATCATTTTAGGAGTTTTGTAATTTGCAAGCATACTAGTAATTATGTTGCCCAACAGATTGCACCAGAATACCATTTCTTGAAAAATGTGGAGTTACATAGTTTTCTCCGGAACACGACGCAATGTTTCATCACATCTTCACGAAATACGGACTTCTCTGTATATTGTAATTCAAGGCGGGGTTGAAGCCATTAGAGCGGAACTAAAACGTTGCAATTATCATCGGTATTTCGTGGATTCCCTTATTCAATCTCCAAAGCACAAAGATGAACATAGCGACTTCAGATCCCCGAGTAATAGAATAATGAATATCTTAAATCAAATAACATTGTTACCGAATCGAAATCAAACATGGCTGTGTTCAACATGAATTATTAGAGCGTCCGAAATGAGAAAGAATAATCGAATTCCAGATTCTAGGTAATCACGGAAATTGCGAATCAACCACTTGGAGCGTTCACTTGGGTTAATGGAAAAGAAGAGAGTTTACGGGGGAAGAGTTGAATCGATGAAATACTGGCTCCAGCAGCCACCCTCGAATGAAACAAGAACGGTCCGAAATCCTATCGTATGATCCAATATTTCTCATCTGTATTTATCGAGTTAAGGTTAGGTATAATCTGCACATTCCAGGATTCGATATTAGTGGGTCATCATGGGAGCAAAGCAGTTTCCGTCTGATATTTCATGGTTGTGGTGGGTATGGACGACCGAGGTTTCGACAAGCAGGGCAATTCTAGCCCTTCGTAAGCATGATAGATATCTCGATTGGATGGTTATAATTTGTATTCATTATACATTCTATATGAAGGGTGTTCCCAGAAGGACAAAGACCTGAATTTTTGATAAAACTTGGTTTTGCTATTAAAATATTTGAATATTCATTGATTTATAATGTAGACATCGAAAAGTTATCGAACAAAATAAAATTCAAAAAATTGTTGAAAAAACCGCTTCAGGCTGGTAGAAGCTTTAATTGGAATACTGAAAACATATCCGATCATTACAATGATGACAACGATTATTATATGAACTGGTAGTAGAGCCCCTTGAAAGCAATATTATCTACAGGAAGGTTCTGCGAATAATTCATTGCAATTCACCGAGATAACCCTTGTGTTTAGAATATTGAGAGCAGGCAAAAGAGAAGAAAAAATATGCGGCAAAAAGCGTATGACCTATTAATTGAGCGGTGCAATTCATTATTTTCGAACGTAAATTTCATTTCTAGTTGTGACATTTTCGACACCAATCATATTTGTCTGAATGTAGTTTTTGGGCCTCAACGTGTGGTGTGGTGAATGCTTTTTTTGGAAAATGCCAAAGCCCTGAATTCTTTTTCTTAAAAAATCAGGGATTAATTTTGATATAAAATAATATGTACTTGGAGCCTCAGTTTTTGACCATTCTGAATGAAATTTTCCTTATAACGATTTTGTATATGTCGTCTTTATTCCGGAAGAACCGATCAAGGTTGGCCGATCACTCGTGAGCACTATATTACACTGAAAAAAAACATATTCCAAGTTTTTTACTAAACATCAGCAAGATTTAGAATCCACAAATTAAAAATGAATTTGATTTTTTTTTGAAAAAATTACGAAAAGTACTTCCGTGAAGGCCGGAGCTTTTGAGCGTACGTTTTCGTATATGCACCTTGTAGGTGGATTCGCATTTTCCAGTTTTAGAAATCAATTGAAGGAATTTTCGACAGCTGTCAAAAAATTCTGAAACTCAGGCGAAACTCCAGACTTCATGTCAGTGCTTCAGCTGACCAATTTTTTTTCGATAATTCGCTAGAATTTTCTATGGTATCTATTGTCTTGGTGATGCGATCTGAACAAAATTTTGCACGAGGTTTGAATACATTATTCCTCAGCGAGGTGCATAATTTCATTCCAATCCGATAAGTAGTTTCGAAACTATCAGGAAAATAATATTTTGAACGGCCATATTTACGGAACCCCAAGACTTATTTTGCTCATTGATGAACGTGACCGCGATATTCGCAATCCAAACCCACCCTGAAAATTTCAAGTTTCTAGGCCTTTCCGTTCAAAAGTTACAATTTTCTATGGTTTATATGGTTCTGATCATGCGATCTATACAAAATATTCCTTTAATATATCATTCTCGATTAAAATACAAAATTTCATCTCGATCGAATCCGTAGTTTCGAAATTATCGAGAAAACAAAGTTTCAAACGACCGTATTTACGGAATCCCTAGTATAATTCTGCTCATTGATAAACGTGAACGCGACATTTATGATCCACACCTATCCTGAAAATTTCAAGTCCCTAGGCCTTTCCGTTCGGAAGTTATGATTTTTTATGGTTTCTATGGTTCTGGTCATGTGATCTGGAGGAATGAAGCTTGAATATATAATCCTCCATTAGTATACAAAATTTCGTCACGATCGAATCTGTAGTTTTGAAATTATCAAGAAAACTAAATTTCAAACGACCATATTCACTGAACCCCTAGAATAATATTGCTCATAGATGAACGTGATCACGACATTCGAGATCCACACCTATCCTGAAAATTTCAAGTCCCTAGGCGTTTCCGTTCAAAAGTTACAATTTTCTATGGTTTCTATGGTTCTGGTCACGCGATCTGGACCAAATTTCACATGTAGCCTCATTTTCCATTTGGGTGCAAAATTTCATCTCGATCAAATCTGTAGTTTTCAAGTAATCAGGAAAGCAAAACTTTGAAAGGCCATATTTACGGAACCCCTGGTGGAATTTTGCCCATTAACGAACTTAACCGAGGCATTTGGGAACTGAGCCCACACTGAAAATTTCAAGTCTCTAGGTTGTTCCGTTCGAGAGTTCGTGCTTACGGACGGACGGACGGCCGGACGGACAGACTCGAATTAGACGATGGATTCGTCATCAGTGAGTCGAACATAGTCGATTAAGACCATTTTCGGCACAAAATTCGAAAAATACAGACATCGTGACGAAATGATATCGCCCTCGTGTAAATAGTACGAGCGCTCAAAAATTGAGACAGGCTCGCTGAATCCCATTTGAATGAAATGGAATCTGAGCCTCATCTGTCAGCGTTGAGATCTGTCACCTGTCAAACGGAAGATATGAAATACTGATACAAGGTTTTCTCAGAATGTTATACATAACTCCCCATATAGTCATCGAACTTCCAAATACAGAGGCGCGAAGCTGTGAAAATCGATATTGATGAGATATTATATCAGTGATAACACCGATAACGATCGCATAGGCGATTATCGGAATTATTTTCACATCAACGGTGTAGTTAGCTTAGTCAGAAATGTACACCCAGACCAATTATAGTGCAGTCTGACGAAACGTAGAGGAAATCATTAGTCTCTTATTCAGTGGGGCACCGAATATTTCGACACATACTTGAATTATGAATGTACTCCTCAGACTTGGCCTGAATATTTTAATTGGATTATCCTCAGCTAGCCGACCCAAAATTCCACAACATAAACACACAAGTTAATTAATCAGAGCTCATAATTTGGAGCTTGTCAACCTCTCGTCTCGGTAATCTGTTACTATATCTCTGTTGCTTACCTCCTTGAAATAGAAATATGCGACCAGATGTTATCATACCAATAAAACAGAGTGAAATTTTCCAAAGAATAGGTTCCAAACCGGCAAGCTAGCACTATCTTTGATAAAAAAATTATAATAATCACTGCCGTCAAGCTTTTGAGCGCTCGTTCATCCACATTGTAGGTAGATTCGCATTTTCCAGTTTCAAAAACCAATTGAAGAAATTTTTGACAGCTGTCAAAAAAATTTCAATCTAAGGCGAAACTCCAGACTTTACCTGAGTGCTCTAGCTGACCAAATTTGTTTTCGATAATTCGCTAGAATTTTCTATGATATCTATGGTCTTGGTAATGTGGACAAAATATCGCAAGTAGTTTGTATACATTATTATTCATCTATGTGCAGAATTTCATCCCAGTTCAATCAGTAGTTTCGAAATTATCAGAAAAAAAAAATTTTGAACAGCAATTTTCACGGAGCCCCTAGTCTATCTCCTCATTGATGAAAATGACCGCGACATTCAAGATCCGCACCTATCCTGAAAATTACAAGTCGTTAGGCTTTTCCGTTCGAAAGTTATAATTTTTTACAGTTTCTATGGTTCTGGTAATGCGATCTGGACAAAATATAGCTTGAATATATCATAATGAATGGAGACCGTTTGTTCAAATTCTTTTAACTATCTATGATCAATGCGATGCTTCAGCAGATCACCCTGAACATTTGCTGAATATGCATCCATATGGGTTTATAGTCATATCACTCATATCAACCCACTCCATTGGTAAGTGATGAATAACGAACATAGACTAATTCAATAAGCGCCAGCAACTCCCAATCTCGAATGCTGCATGAAAGGATTCGCGAAATCGCATCTCATCATCACTCGTAACTGCATCACAGAATATCATCCGATTTTCAAACCTGATTATACGGTTCATAAAAGGTCCTCAACATGTTTTACCGCTCATCCCAGCTCGAAATGAAGAGTGGAATGGCTGGTTTCGCTCACCTGAAACAAAGAAGACAGGAAATGATAAATTATAGAAACAGGGAAAAGAAACAGCCGAGTATTCCAGAGAAGGCTCAGCAAGAATTCGTTTCAATGTAATGGGACTTTTTCGTATTCGTAAAACACATAGTTCAATTTTCCTAACCTTTTTCTTAACGGTGCTTAAAGTAGCAATTAGTTACATAACCTACAATGTTGGTTTTTCGAAAGAGTTGTGACTCAAATTTTGTAAAGGTCTATATCAAGGAAATATGACTTAGGAGAACTAAAGGGGATAGTTCAAGGAAGCATATTAGTTCTTTTCATCATATACATCAATGATTATATTATTGAGGTTGATTGGGATCAGATCATGAGTGTGCATTACGCAGATGATACTAACCTTTTCGGAAAGAACTCAAAACCTTAGCATAAGGTAAATATTGAGAAGAGTGGTTTACAGCGAACAACAGTTGCCCGAATCCACGTGCAAAAACCAAGGGTTATGATCCCAGTGAGACTAAAAAATCATATCGCAGTATTCCAAGCTTAGTTAGCAGCAGAACACTATTGTATCGCGGAGATGAAAGAAAGCTATCCATATGCTCATCCTACAGTCAGTCTAAAATTTACGTTTGTGGAAGGGAGCTCGAACAGTAAACGAACAGGCGAAGGACTACAGAGTCACCTTGGTTGGGGTTCCAGGGCTCAGAGACGCTCATGGAAATAAGGCCGAAGAATTGACTCGTAGTTGACCAGTACTCTTGCCGGCAAAATGAATCATTTAAAAATGGATAGGAAATCTGATTCAATGCTGGTGGAAAAACTAAGGCAGTGTCAAGCCAAAAGATCTCTAAAAGTTTTACTGGACAAGTTCACCACAGTCCTACAAAGTGGGGATGAGAAGTCCGTGAAAACTAAAGTGGACCTGCTAGCAATCTCAACAAACACATGAGCAAGGTAGGCCTGGTAGGGCAAACTTTATGTAGATTCTGCCATGTGGAAGAGAAAAGCTCTCTCCATATTTTATGATATGCAACGTATTGACGACAGTGAGATTTTTACTGATGGGCCTGGCCTCTACGAGAATTATTTCTAGGACTGCCAAAGCTGACCTGAAGGGTGAAGGTGGCACAAATAATTTTACAATTGAAGTGATCCACAATAGCCCCGAAAGGAATTCGGTCAGCTCTAGCTGTGCCTAACCTCAAGGACATCTATCTATCTATTCATATATCAGGAGAGATTACTTCAACCAATTTGACCACAACGGAGCTCCATCTGAACACTTTCTTCTGATGTTGCTCATAGGCCAATTTCCTGCACCATGGATCCTTCCTGGTCTTAAAACATATTTTTTCTTGTAATCCTCCTTCCCATCTTATATTCTATATTTTGTGTCAGAGTACTTCGATGAATTTTCCTCAGTTCATCCATCATGATGAATGACTTTCCAAGTCATTCACTTGACGATAGATTTATAGCATTTTCTCGCTTCGGTCCTGTTGGGAACAGTTGAAATGTTCATTACGGAACGTGAAGTAGCAAACGCAGTATATCATGCAATTAAATGGTAAAGATGGAAAAGTGGCTTCACAAATTCGAGTATAATTATGAGACCGTGGCACGGAAACATTTCTTTCTCGCGTTTTTCCTTCACTGCTGAGTATACCCTGGTAATGCATAAAACGACCCTATTAAGAATATTTTCCATTCGAACAACAAATATTTATAGAGGATGGGAGTTGGTGGAGTTGAGATTAATCCGGTTAGCTTGTTTTCCGCTTATGATGATGGTGGCTTATCAAGAGAGTAAATGGACAATGTCTAATTGGAAGTATCATCAATTCGATCGGAGTAGGAGACAGAGAAGAATGTTCGCCCAGTATTTTCTGAAATCACACACTTCTTCATGATGAGGAGATTATGAATTGAATTATTGACTGGTGAATTCTAAAAAAATTCAAGAATAAAGGTAAAGAACAAAACCGTCAATATGAATAATGGTCATGACTGATACTGTGTAGATTTCAGAGGGTAATTTATTTATTATACCCAAAATCTATCGTCCATAGTCCACAAAACTTGCTCCCTACTAGGATGGTATACCTTGCTTAAGGTTCAACTTACAAATTATTTGGTTTGCAATAACTCGACGTAACAAATACTCAACTAAGGACAATTCTCATTTTCAAAATGGATCGATATTAGTATAAGTTCGGGAAGTGTTGGAAATAATTTCGGAAATGAATTTATATGGTGAGGCTAGCTTAAGTGAGGAAGTGGAAATCAGATGAATTAATATCCGGGTGAAAAATATCAATATGAATATTCACCTTCATCAGGTTAGATGAGCGTTAGGAAATTTATGAGAATAATTCTTGAAATGAATTTCTATAGATGTTTGTTGGAGTTGGGACATGTGAAATATAATTCTTAAAATGAATTTATAAATGACTTCATTACATGACTTGAATTGAGTTATTCCTCTGAATGAATCCAGAGATGGTTCTTCCAACACCATGGAAACTTATGTTATCATACATACTATATATTCGTTAATCTGTATTTGGATGGATGTTTCACCCTTCATTATTGATACTATTTTTTTGTTTTAAACATAACGTTATTGCTTCGTATAAATTCAAGTGAAGTGAATAAAATGAATGTTCATTACAGAATAGTGATAAAAGTTAACCTCAGTTCATTCCAAAACCTTATTTTGGTTCACATGAAATTCAATTCGTAGAAGTAAGTATATGGCTGTAGTAACCTGATGTCACCTCAATTTTCGGAGATGCAATGTTTACTAAACATCTCATAAATAGAGCTCGTTGAGTGTATTTTATATTCTGTTGTACACCTCACATTAACCTTCAGGAAAATTAGGTAACTCCCCTTCAATTAAGGTATGGAGGATTTCCTATTCGATCGCAGCTGATGTATTCACTATTTTATGACAGGTTATTCAATGAAGTTGAACGCTCATGTTTACAAGGTGGATCATAAAATTGGCATCTCTGGTGAATGGCGAAACATCGGTCTTTAGATCTATAGATCAATCACATACAAATGATACCTACATATTATATTATATTTTTGCGCGCTTGTTTCTGTGAACAAGTGCGTTCTCATTTTGTCCAAATGTCTAGAATTTTTGGCCGAGAGTTGTCTCAAATGAATGGGTTGGAATCACAGATGAAAAATTCCTTGTCAAATTATATTCTGTCCGTCCCCAGTCCGTAAATACGATAACTCCCGAAAGGAGGGGCCCAGACTTTTAAAATTTTCCGGGTACGTTAGAGTTCTGAATACGCCGGTTAAGCTCGTCAATGGGCGAAATCCGGCGAAGGGTTCTGTAGATATAGCGACCTGGATTCTTTTCTTCTCAATAAATGGAAAAATACCGATCCAAACGGATTAAAGGTCTGTATTTAGTTGAGGATCGAATCACAAGAATATTCTTGAAAATCCTTTTTGAATCTGCGGTATCTCAGAAACTCCTGCTGAAATCTGTCTAGGTAATTATGAGACATCAATTGCATGAGTGTAGTGGATATTCAGCTTTCCAGCTATTCTAGGTGAAAAAATTGAATTTTTCTGATACATTCGATATAATTGAGTGATTTCATCTAATGAGTTCTATAAAAATAAAACGAAAGTATTCAAATCAAAAGTTATGTTATACAAAATAATGTTCTTTGGGAAATCAGGGATTTTTTGTGAAATTATATGAACAGGTCAGTGACGTTTTTTTCTACATTTTTTCCCGAATGGATTATACAATTTTTTTCGGATTTTCTGTATGAGCTAGTCAAAAAAATCGATACCAAGGGAGTTTCATTCTATGAAAGAAAGGTTCAAATAAATCAGTTTAGTATTCATGGCGAACTTGCATAGAAATTATTAGAGAATAAATTGAAATAATCTAATTTTGAGAATTTTTTGGAGTGCTGTTATGTTGATTGTTCCTCAAAATGAATCAGAAAATCACAAAGTATGCCATAACAGGAATATTAATAACGACCTTGAGACTAATAATAAGTTTCAAGTTTAGCAAAAAGTTTTTCGATGTATTAAACTTAGGGCTACCTATCAAAAGTGAGTCTTTGACTTGTGGTTATATTCCTCCCATTTAATCCAATCATATTTTCATGAACCCTATCTCGGAATTGGACCGGGTTGGAATATAACGGCTTCTTATTTATCAGACCTGCTATTCTCTCCAGAAATGGTTACTGAACTATATCTTACATTGAACAAGCTGCTTGTCTAACAGCATGTCTCCTTTAACATGAAATTGGTTGATAAAATACAATATTTTTCCAGTATCGCACAGTATGACGATTTACAACTGTTGTATTTTTCTTCGATCGAAATTGCCGTTGATGCTCTGGTAAACAGTGGTAATATCCAATAACGATCGTATACTCCTGTAACAATTTGTCGAGAGTATCGTCAGCTCAACTATCGTGGAAATGTGAAACCCAAAACGACATCTCATTGTATTGAACTAACCTTTCAATATTCGAATAACAGGGCATGACAATATTGAAAATGCATCAAATTTTTTGATACGCTTTCATTAAAATGATAGCATATATTGTATATTACCTATTCCTTCATTTCGAAGAGTTCACGCCATGAATGAAATATTTAGATGGTTCATTCAACTGTTGACATCCTCACTTCAGAAAAAGCTGTGCAGATAGAAATATGGGTTCTCAGGAGTTTCCGGATATTTTTTTCAATCGAGATAAATCGGAATAAGTTCTAAGCAGGAAAATTATTTATTGCATTGAGTAATATAATCGGTTACAATTGAACGTGAAATGCAATGGCTGACGATCATGCGTCGATTTTTTTTATTGTTTATTTATATAAGCTCCTCTTTATATCTCCTCATACATAGATTTACTAGCAAAAAAAATCCATGGATCCAAGGGTTACTGATCTAACTTTGTCCGTCTTGTAGTTCATTGAGAAATGCATTTTCATATCAGTTTTTTTTGCTTTTGTTCAGTATCTACATAACTGAGAGATTTAAGGTAACATTTAAGGCTTTCTTATTATAATGTCTCTTAGAATACTTTATGGAGAAAAGATTCCCAGTCAAAAGCTAGAACCCCAATGAACAATTCTTGTTTCATTTGTTGAATAACTTCGGTATCTCAGCAACTATTCGCCATACCCCGCTAAAATTTTGAGCATAAATATATGAGACATCGATTGAATGAGTAATGTAGATATTCAGCTTTCTGTTCCATGTGAAAAGAATAGTCGTATATCTAAGTACGAGTGGATCAAAATATATCCGCTTTCTGTAAATAAATTTCGAACAAACGGGCGGATTTAGGAGAAAATATACCTATCCGAGGGCTGAAACGAATCGTTATACGTTTTTTTTTCAACACCCACGTTCTAGGAAATTGTGCAGTCGTAATTGATGAAATCGAAAATGGAAACAAGTGAATTTAAGTATTTGATGGAGGTAAGTGATTTTGAAGCCTCAAAATATGTTTTGTTTCACATTTTCAGGTTATCAAAACCAAAATGTTCACCTCGACCCCATACCCTCGACCTCGACCCTACCCTACAGGTTATGAATTGACACTTTTGTTCATTCTGGATATTGAAAAAGATTTGAAGAGAAAATGAGGATATTTACACTTGAGAATAAGATCAAGTGTGATGATTTTCCGATATTTTTTTTCCAGTTTTCGAGAATTTTCTCGATATTTCATATGATATAACAAGTTGCCCCTGTCAGACCAATTATAAAAAATTATCATTTATGAAGGGTGTTTCAATAAGAGCGCAAGATTTCAGTGTTCGATAAAACATGGTTTTCTGTGGCAAAGTATTGGAATATTTATTGATTTTGAAAGAATACATTTGGGAATTATGTATGAAACAAAATATATTGTAAATGGCCGCCACGGCTTTGCTAGAATATGCGTACCCTTTTGACGAAATTTTCCATAATGTTAGGAATACATGTATCATTTCATTGATACAGCGTCTAATTTCGGCTTTCAATGCTTCGATGTTTTCAGGCTTATTGGCATAAACCTGTGTTAACCTCATAGTCAGAAGTCTAAAAGCGTTAAATCGCAAGGTTCGCAAAAGCGTGGAGGCTAGTTCTAGTCGTGTCATCTCTCGATTTGGTGACCAGAATTGGTCTCCAGCAAAGCCGTGGCGGCCATTTACAATATATTGTGTTTCATACATAATTCCCAAATGTATTTTTTCTAAATCAATAAATATTTCAATGATTTGCTACAGAAAACCATGTGTTATCGAACACTGAAATCTTGCGCTCTTATTGAAACACCCTTTACTGTCAGGAGTGGTTGATGTTGCATGCCAACTTCAAATAACGCGCGTTTTTGAAAGTTCGAACAAGCGGCGGCGTTCTTTGAATAATAAAAAAATTGAGTAAATCTGACTGATATATTCAATTTAATTCGGTGATTCCATTTATTGAACTGCCTAGGAATAAATTCACAATATTTGTCAAATTCACAATGAATACTGAAGGCCATTTCGATGTACAGAAAATCGAGTTTTTCTGGTATATATATGTGATATAATTCGGACTTTCCATGTTTTGAAGTTTATAAAAATAAAAGAAAAGTATTTTTCATACTGATAACTAACACTTGAGTCTGTGTCTTCACATCAGTATGTTACAATTTTTTTCAACTACTAGCTTCATATTTTTTGTTGGTATATGCTGTATGTGTTGGTTGAATATTCCACTGTGATGTGTCTCATGTGACTCGAGAACGAAGTGAATGAATCCTACTCAACATAAAAAAAAATCAACCATAAAAGGGATAAAATACAATTTCACTCAGAGTGTATCATAAAATCATTGTAAACCCAAGAATATTGGCTGCTTCTACATAATCCTCACGTGGGTTTTAGGTTATGATACCGTAGATATAATATTTGTCAGTCTCCCTAACCATATTACTGGAAAAGGCATGTGAAATCACAGTAGTATTGTCTAAGCTACCTCCTGGCATGAATTAACAATTGCTCCATCACCAGACAAACTTATGTTGACCTATTATATTCTAGATTAAGGACAATTGATTAATTCTCATTCCCACTACAAACATGTATACGCCGGTGTTTCGTGAGAAGTTAGAATACAGCATTTATAAACAAGGTATCTGTCTGAACTCCCGGATGTTATAGTCATTACTACGAATTCCGGGAAAGAGGGGAAAGAAAGGATTGAATTCTTGCTGTCTCCATTTATCCTCCGTCATTTGAATATTTCATGTCTGAATTTATGTAATAAATCACTCGGAGCGAAATAGTGGGAGATCTGAGTCATGTCTGCGTGCCAATAATTTTGGTTCAGTTTTTAGAATAATAATCATTCAAACTCATACAAAATGGAAAACTTAACCCACCTATTAAAGCCAATTGCTTTGTATCTCCTACTTGGAAGCGAAATTCAATATGTAAGGGGTTAACAGTCAATACCGCCTGAAGTTTTTTTTCCCTCTCCTTCCGTGTGCTAATCGATATACATCCTAAGCTACAGCTCATCATCCAGTTCATAATATCCAAACCTTCAATAAATTCCTGGCCCGAGCATTTTTTACCTTGGCTTTGAGTGGTGAGGCATTCTGTTAATTTTCTCACTCCTCCTAACATATTCTTCATTCACATATTTATGTTGAATGTAAATACAATATTTATGCTTTCTGAAGCGACAGTAAGTGAAGAAGCCTCTAAGAAGATGTGACGCATTCTCGGTATGAGAAGGTGAGTTTTCGATTCCGCAGTGTCGTTGATAATTTTTTGGGAAACTCCAAACCTGAAAGATACCCTGTAATGCTTTTTCGTCAGTCTGTTCTCTTGCCGAACAGTTCTAGGTGCGTTTTCCTCAGCCAGGGAATAGGTCTTGCCCCACAAAAAGAGTTGGCCCCTCTTCAAGCTAGTGCATAGGCTTCCTCGTTTCTCCTGATTCAGAGCGTACCGTGATTCAGACCAAGAAGATACTAATCTTTTTGCCTAGTTTGTTGAGTTCACTTGGCCGATCCCTAAATTCAATTTTAAGTATTCAATTCCATACACTCAATCGAACTCAAAATCTCCAATTTATACAATTTCCAAGTTTCTTTTTTCCAAACTAATTTAAACGAGATGGCCTGACAAAAACTCGACTGGAAATTGCTATGGTAACATGGTAACACCATCATTTATTCTTGAAATTGCTCCAAGACTTCATCCGGTGGGTTGTATATCCATTTTTAAAATATCGGAAATCAAAAAATAACTCTTATCAAGGGTTTGAACAGAAAGTATGCGTCTTACTAAAAATTCCAATTTTGACCAAAAAGTATGGTCCAGATCGAAATAAAATAAATATATAAAGATATCTGAAATAATAAAATCACATTTCATTTTCAATACCTTCGAAGGATGCGGTATCGTTATTAATCTTATCTAGCTAAGATCGAAAGAGGGGATATAAGAATAGAAAGAAAGTATAAAAGGCACTGCCCGGGATCTTTTGAGCGCTCGTTCATCCACCTTTTAGGTAGATTCGTATTTTCAAGTTTTAGAAACCAATTGAAAAAGTTTTGACAGCTGTCAAAAAAAAAATCATGACTGAACTCCACTTCCTGACTTCACGTCAGTGCTGATGATGGTGACCATTTTTTTTTCGATTATTCGCGAGAACTTTCTGCGTTATCTATGGTTTTGGTAATGCGATCTGGACAAAATTTCGCAAGTGGTTTGGGTACATTATTCTTTATATATGTGCAAAATTTCATTCCAATCCAATCAGTATCAGAAAAAAAATATCCTATTCCCCAAGTCTAATTTTGCTCATTGATTCGCGATCCAAACCTACACTGAAAATTTCAAGTCCCTAGGCATTTCCGTTCGAAAGTTATAATTTACTATGGTTTCTATGGTTTTGGTCATTCGATCTGGAAAAATGTAGCTTAAATATATCATTCTCCATTAAGATACAAAATTTCATCACGATCGAATCCGTAGTTTTCAAATTATCAAGAGAACTAAATTTCCAACAATCATATTTACGGAACCCCTAGTCTAGTTCTGCTCATTCATGAACGTGACCGAGACATTCGATATTCTCACCTATCCTGGAAATTTCAAGTCCCTAGGCCTTTCTGTTCGAAAGTTATAATTTTCTATGGTTTAAATGGTTCTGGTCATTTAATCTGGAAAAAAAGTAGCTTGAATATGTCATTCTCAATCGAAATACAAAATTTCGTCACGATCGAATCCGTAGTTTTGAAATTATCAAGAAAACTAAATTTAAACGACAATATTCTAATTTGGCTCATTGATAAACGTGACTGCGATATTCGAGATCCACACCTATCCTGAAAATTTCAAGTCCTAGGCCTTTCTGTTCGTAAGTTATGATTTTCTATGTGTTCAAGCTACATGCAATTTTGTCCAGATCGCATGACCAGAACCATAGAAAATTAGAACTTTCAAACGGAAAGGCGTAGGGACTTGAAATTTTCTGTATAGGTGTGAATCTCGAATGTCACGGACACGTTAATGGATGACCAAGTTCAGACTAGGGGTTCCGTGAATGTGGCCGTTCAAATAATGTTGTTCCTGATACTGATTTGATTCAAATGAAATTTCGCACATAGATGGAGAATAATGTGTTCAAACTTCGTGCAAATTTTTTCTAGATCGCATTCTCAAGAGCATAGATACCATAGAAAATTCTAGCGAATTATTGAAAAAAATTGGTCACCTGAAGCAATGACGTGAAGTCTGGAGTTTCGACTCAGTTTTTCTTGATAGCTCACAAACATTTTTTCAATTGGTTTCTGAAACTGATAATGCGAATCTTTTTTCGATGTGGTTTAACGAGCGCTCAAAAGCTCCTGACTTCACGGCAGTCCTTTTTATAATTTTTTTCTAAAACTCTAGTAGGTATTCTATTTTCTAGAAAGTTCCACCAAACTCTGTATTTCACTCTATAGCTTCAATCACTAAGGAATTCACTGAAATTCGACATTCACGTCTTGGTGACAGGTCCGTCTGTTCGATTATCCTGGCGAGATGTCGAAACCACAATCAATTTCCGTTTCAAGGAACTACCATGACTGTGATTTGGCACGAGGTTCCGAAAGCTATCTACCAGGCCTACCAACGCATGCAGCAACATGGGCAAAATGGTGTAGGCATACGAGAAAATACATGATTCTAAACAAAAACCATCGAAAGACCAAGCAGGTTTTCCGTAGTTACTCTGCAATAATGAGTGAAAGGAAGAGACATGCCCATGGTACACATGGATTTATCATCCATCCCTTCAGTATATTTGCTATATACAGAGAGCACTTGATGTGCATACTATGGATGATATCTTTTGCACTCGATCCTTACAACGTCAGTTTTCACTCTGCCGCATATTTATCACCAATAAGCCTTCCTATTCAAATGTTGATAGACATTATTATATTCATCAACATCATCTTGGAATTTCTCATAGGGTACTATGTCCCCATAACTAAGGAAATAGTTTTGCAGCCGAAAGAGATCCGACTAAGGTATTTACGATCATATTTCATGATCGATTTGTTATCGTGTCTACCTTATTACCACATATGTTTATGGTTTGGTCTGATTACCATGGATTCAAGTTATGACTTCGTTGGAATGATAAAACTAATTCGAATCGTCCGCCTGCATACCATGAGCGATTATTTGAGAGACTTATTTCTGGAAATAGATATGGGAGAATCTGCTATCAAATGGCTGAAAATTTTTCTAAAAACAGTGTATATAATCCATTGGTGGGCTTGCATATTCCACGCACTTCCTGTTATGTGTTGCAGAGGTCATCAGACACTTTCGAAAGATTCATGGCTCGTTAGGGCCAAATTGTACCAAGAAGGGCAAGATATAAAAATGCCTTATAGATACATAATTTGTCTGCTGACTGCCACAAGTCATTTCTATGGCGCTAGTGAAGCAAATCAGCATTTCATTGAACCTACGGAAAAAATTATGGCTTCACTTTGCCTCGTAACCGGATTCGCTTATTGCACCTACTTCGCTGCTACTTTTCTACAAATTTTTGGTTCGATTAACATAGCAGATAGCAAGTATGATGAATTAGTGTACCAGTTGGAGGAATACAGTAGGGTCAAGAAGTTGCCAGACGATCTACAACATAGACTAAAAGCTTACTACGAATACAAATTCCAAAAGAAGTTTTTCGATCAGGATGCTATTTTGAACACTCTTTCTGAACATCTTCGCTACGAAATTCTACTTTATAATTGTCGACATATCATTGAGAAAGTGATGGCTCTCCAAGGCTTATCTAAGAGTGTTGTCGGTGGGTTGATAGCAAATTTCAAGTTAGAGGTTTATTTACAAAATGATGTTATAATCAAACACGGTGATCCTCCATTCAAAATGTACTTCATCTCGCATGGAACCGTTGCTGTATATTGGACTAATGGTCAAGAACTCACCCACCACGAAGACGGAGACTTCTTCGGGTCGCTTCAGGAGCCGAGTATCGTAAGCGTTGTTGCCGCAGAGATAACAGAGACCTTCTCCATGGATGTAACGGACGCGAAATATATTTTCAAGTTAGAAAAAGAAGTATCGGACAGGATGAATCAGTTACAAGCCTCTAAACAGGCCGAATATGGCAGTTTGGCTCAAATGTTGAATGAAGTAGATGGAAATAGTGTATTGATGGAATTGCGAAGAGGTTATATATTAGAAAAACGTCGGTTACGATAAAGAGCAATCGTTTGTGCCCAATGGATAAGATGTTTTGAAACAATGTTATGAATTTTTATAAATGTAATATCGTCAGAAATGAGATGAAATATTTTCAATTCCAATAGCAACTCTCGAGTTCAATAGCCAATCTATTTAATAAATGAGCCTTCAACTATGTAGTGGATCCACATTTTGCGTAGTTTCGCAGAGGATGTTTATAACGTATAGATACACTAGTTGCGACCCAGAGAACTGGTAGACACCACACTAAGTGGAATCGTTATAAGATTCATGTTGGGGACATGCAAAATTTCCTTATACCTCATCCACTTTTCTGACCATTCCAGCAACGTTGTGTTTACTCAATTTTGAAAGCGTGAATATATTATATATTTTGAGACTTTTCATTTGCAGCTTCGAATTGTTTATCAGCTGATCAGATAAAAGCAGATTCGTAGGTACACAAGTTCAAAACAAAGTTTCGTAATGTAATAAGTGTTTCTGGATACTAATTTTCATAATACATCTGTTAGGTACATCAAAAATTGATATGTGACCTATTCTGAAATTTTATAACCCGAGCAGTTTCGGTATGCTATATTGCCATCCGGAAATAAGCGTACCAAATCTACTAGGTAATAATACCCACTTTGCAAAACAATAAACTGGACTTTTAATACCACGAACACAGAGAAATAATTAACTTTATTATTGAGTTGACTTAATAGCAAGTGGAGTAATTTTACCCAACAGCATTCATTACCGAATACGTGCATGGCGATAAAACGGAAGTAATGAAACCCACTAAACTGATAACAAATACATTACGACGCTATCAATGTGAATTGAGTTGCATTAATCAAAAATAATAGCTTCGTGAAAGAGACGAGGGATGACTAGCTGAAATTTGGGGGTAACTTATTGAAACGTATTGCTCGTTTCGTGAAAATGGAGCATTCTAATCGGTTGAGTGTTTCAGACAGAGGATATGTTCATTGAGTATTCACTATCATAGTACGAGGGGTTTATTTACAGGGTGTCTACTTTTGAAAGGGCCAAACCTCAATGCAAGATCATACATGTGATTTGCAACAAAAAATGTCATATAACACATGGTAGAGATGTAGACGGTTATTCTTCAATTTAACATTTCTTGATTTCACGGAATTTTTCAAGTTTTTCCATAAAATCAATTATATCAAGAAAACGAACGAACGAGAAAATAATTGAGCGAGAGAAACTGTCATATTTAAATTCAATAATTACTTTGATATTCAATGACAAGGAGCTTCAAGATAAACGAATTAAGATTTGGAATTATCGACTTTTTCGTTGTTATCTTGTTAGTCATGATATTATGACAGAAGACAAGCAGAAAGCACTAAAGTAGATGTCATTCGAAGGCACACTGGGGTATTTCTTGCTGAAAATAAAATAGACCATAATCAATAATTTAGACCATTGGAAAAACATGACTGATTTTGTTCACTTCAGAATCGTGATATTCATCTCCTTACCACGCCTGCAATAAGAATTTTTTGGTACACAGAAATTCTTATCTTTTAGCAAATTCAATAGCCAGATATGTTGTCAAACTTGATGACGCTATAAGGATGACTGAAGTATAATTGATAACCGTCAATATTTCGACCATGTGTTATATGACATTTGTTGTTGCAAATCACATTTATCACCTCCCCTATGAAGTATAGCCCTTTCGGAAGTGGACACCCTGTATTTATTACCCCACCATTAGAACGACAAACTGATGAATTTTCACCACAAATTCAACGGGGTTATTACGATCAGAGCATGATGATAAAGTATACCTACGTGAATTCCACTACGTCTCCTAATCTCCTAATAAAAGTTGAAAGAGGATATACGAATTTGCAAAAAATCCATTTATTTACTTGCTGGAATACATATGGCATCGGAATACATGGCGAATCTTCTGAGAGAGATAACACGATCCGAAGATTTTTTGCACTTGTTTCTAATTGAATATTTTATATGATCAACTTCCGACGAAATGATCTATTCTGATGAGTCTAGCACCTGTCAAAAAAAAGTTTCACCTCAAAAAACACCCTGTATAATGCAGTGGCGATAAACAATAAAACTTATTTGAAATGATTTTTGGGATAACGTGAATCCTTCGAAAGAAATTATTCTGAACGTACGTGTGTGAACGTATAAGACAGTGAAGAAGTGAATTATGGTCGCTATCTATGCAGAAGTATCTTTTACCTCGCGTGCAATGAGAGAGTGTTTCATTATTCCTGAGTTTCTCCCATCATAGATAACAAGTCATGTGATCTCGATTCGATATTCGATGCCATGAATGATTTAACTGGATTTCTTGGAATGAGAATATAATTTTCTCGATCATTTGCTCGTCATTAATTCCGAGTTTTATCGTGGGATATTGAAAATTTCGAGAGTAGATGTTTATCCTGAGATATACGTGTATGAATAGCAATAAGAACAATAAATAATGATATTTCATGAGACAATATTTCTTGGAGTCAGCAAAAAAATATCTTTATTTCGAAATTATTTACGTTTTGGTCATTATTAGTTTTGCTCTCTCAGATTTTCTGTTCGCTGCCATAAATAACTATATAATCATTACCCTATTCCTCTCTTCAAAAATAAACCTAGGAAATAGATTGAGAAATGAGGAATGAATTTCGACCATCCTCTAAATTTTCACAGGATTCTCAGGATACAAAATTTGCATAATATTCGTTTATCGACCACCAAAGGGGTTATTTCGAACTCCAAAAGCTAACTAACCTGAAATTTGGTTCACAAATCCGTTACCATGCCGCATACTTACTACAGAATTCAAGTGCTAGAGATTGCGAAATGAGTTTCGCTATGATTTTGCTCAGTCAAAAAATTTTCTATGCTTTTTTATTCGTTGTCTAGTGGTAGAGCTAGATAAAACTCGCATTGGTCGTCTACTTTAACTGGAATGTTTGGAGCTTTATAAACTCGTTCCAAATGCATACATTTCCGATGGGAAATGGAATGACTAAACCATCTTACGTTCAAGTACGTCTGAACCTACTCCAATGAATGTTTCACTCTCTGTACCTTTCTAACTCTGTCGATCAACCATTTATCATCTACAGAATAAGCTGGAAATGCGTTTTACCTCTCCTTTGCTCATCTTGTCACCACCCACATTTCAAGTGAACCTTTTCGAATAATAGTTGCCTGGGAGCCTTGAAGATTTGTGGCTATACTAGTTTCAATTCCTATAACTGAAGTTATCTTCACCTTAGAGAAAATGGGTTTGTGAATAAAATCTTTCTGTTTCTTACTGCAAATTATTGAATATTTATGTAAAACATGCAATGATTTCAAATGAGCAAAACACACTGTTGAGAATTGAAAGGAACTATTCATTATTTTGGAATGAGCTTGCGTTCAACTGGAAAAGTCAGAGACTAATGAAAATAAAACCTGGAAAAAATGAGTTTTATTCTCCTAATGGCGGATCTGACTCGGAGAACCATTTTTACGCGACATGGAAAAAGCCGAAACTTCAACATCCCGAACGGACTATTTCAATGAAATATTTTCAACTCAAATTCTTTTCCCAATACAACGAGCAATGGAAAGACCGAGGCAAATAAAGTCGAGGTCTTTCAATAAGGGCAGGTCTTTGAGAGGGCCTCTGCACTCAGAAAATCACCTCTTATTGAATTCCGATTCTTTCTGCTTCTTAAACTTTCAGCCTTGTCGATATCGCTTATTGAATTTGTTTTACCGATGCCATTAGTACAGGGTATATCTGGTGACCGCTAAATTATTTGATCCCATTGAATTTTTCCGTTCGATTGACTTCACTTGTCCAATGCGGCAGTTTTTATCGATGGAATCTGGATGGATCGTTCAGATTATTCGTTAGCGCAAACTTCATGAATATTTTTCTTTATTTCAATGCCTCTTTATGAATGTGCCATGATTCATTGGACTCAGAATATAAACAGATTATTAATTTATAATTCCGGATTTTCTAACTCTAACTTTTTGTAACCCAAATGAGGCAGCTAATTAGTGTCCAGAGTTCTGACGAAGGTCACTTGGAAATTATGGAATCGAGATAAAATTTTTGGTCATTTTCGGGAAATGGAAAATGGTGGCAACCGCATTTAGCTATCTCACTTTGTTTCCGAATCATGAGACAAAAAATATATTTGGATGCGGTTTCTAACATTTTTTTCTTTTTTCGGATATAGATTCCAAACCAACTCAAACATTGAATGTTCGCAGATAATTGGCGTTGCGAAGACAATGTACTTCAGTTCATTTCGAGGTCATTTTGGGAAGGTGTTCCATGTGGACCAGTTTTCGTATCCATAGGTACGTTCTTATTCCTAAAAGCTAAAGCATTGCAGATTTCTATGTATTTGAATAGTGCAAGCATGCAAGTGAGGAGTGTATCTATGTTAAATAATTCATTTGTATTCGTAATCTTATGTGTATATTGTGTTCTGATGCTTTTTCAGGCCAATGAAAGAAATTCGCATAGCTTGCGATTATTCGTACCGCTTCAATCCGCAACATATTGTTTCCGAAGTGCTAAATAGACAACTTTAGACTGGCGCAATTTTGTCGTGTCGGTCTGTGTAACACATCATCTGAAAAGTTCAGTCAGATGAGTTAAATTCTCGATAGTGTTCACGTCGCAATAAAAACTGGTTCGGATGTCGAAAAAGCAAAAACTAAAATTGCTCTAACAGCACTGTCTCTCATCGACCTCCACAGACAGTCTGAGTAGCACCTGACACGGCTCCACACGATTCAATTTGTTCAGCTGCTAGGGCGGTCGGAAGTCAGGCCATCCAACAGGACCCGACCAGATCTTCGTTAGGCATCACAAGACCTGACATGATATCAAACCTGACCATGGATTGAGGAAAATGTTATTATGGTTTTTCTCTTAGCCAACGCCGTACCAATCCGTCAGTAAATGAGGACCTTTAGAGTAAGATTGGGATATCAGCCCGACCATATAAACTGTGAACACGTACTTTAAAATGAATTTTACTGTTAAGCATCACTGAATATGTCACTGAAATATTTCAGAATGAAAAAGCCACAGGATTAGTGCTGTTAGATGTCGAGAGAGTCTTCGACCAAGTTTGGCACGAAAGACTTGCCTAAAAGATGATAATGACAGGCTAAACTACCACAACCTGGAAGATAATAAGAAACTACCTGAGGAACAGGAATTTTTATTTCAAAATAGATGATACATTATCTTCAACCTGACAAGTAGAGGAAGGAATGCGCAAAGGTTGAGTTCTAGGAACTCTACCCTACAAGATCTTTATCTACGATATTCCTTGAAACCCAAGAAATCTGCTAGCCCAATATGCAGACAAAACGGAAATAGCCATCAGACATCGACGACCAGACGTCAAACAGAAAATTGCAAGGCGCACTAGAAGATTCAGAAGAATGGTTCTCTGATTGGAAAATGCAAATAAATAGCAAAAAAAACCAAGCTATTCTACTACAGAAGCTAAAACTAGATAAAAGGCTTACATGGAAGAACCATATAAAATATGCAGTAAATAAAACTCAGCAATGAGTTGACTATACCCTCTGCTAGGAAGAAAGAGCCGAATGAACCAAAGCACGAAACTACGAATGATCAAGTCTATTGAAAGACCTCAACTAACATATGGTTCAGTGGCATGCTAAGAGCAGCAATGAACAGATTGCTGGAAAATAAGACCGAGAAGATATTCGAGAAAGCAAGTCAACGTCCGAACTATGAGCTGAAAAGACTAGTTGACTACATCCCTGCAGAAGATGTGATTAGGATACCCACATATCACAAAACACCAAGAGATCAACTACGTAGAAACAGAAATTGGGTAAACTGGATTTCAAATATCAAGAAGAATGAACCTTTTGAAAATCATAGGTAACACAAAAATCACGCTATTATCGTGAAGGAAATACGAACAAGAAGGGTCAAAAGGTTAATAAGGCAATAGATGCCCGGAAACTCGAATATCAGGTGTGGTTTTGTTCGAGCAGGTCGTGTTGCACACGAAGTCTCACACTGTTTTATATATCAGAGATAGTTCGTCCATGAGTATACCCTTTGACTAAACAAAAAAAATAAATAATTTGCCCTCTAGCCGATAGGAGACCATGCTTTTATTGGGACGACAAGTTGTAGACGAACTTCAGTGGGTACCGTTATCAAACCATTTAAATACAAAATTTCGCCATTATCAAATCCATAGTTTTGAAATTATCGAAAAAACTGAATTTCAGACGGCCATATTCACGGAACCCCTAGTCTAATATTGCTCATTGATGAACGTGACAGCAACATTCAAGATCCACACCTACCTTCAAGTCCCTAGGCTTTTCCAATACAAAGTTATAATTTTCTATGGTTTCTATGGTTCTGGTTATGCGAGCTGGACAAAATTTTGCATGTAGCTTAAACACGTATTTCTCCATCTGAGTGCAAAGTTTTACCTCGATCGAATCAGCAGTTTCGAAATAATCAGAAAAACAAAATTTCGAGCGGCCATATTTACGGAACCCCTAGGCGAATTTGCCCAATAACGAACTCAACCGCGGCATTCGAGATTCGAACCTAACCTGAAAATTTCAAGTCTCTAGGACATTCCGTTCGAGAGTTATCGTGTATACGGACATACGGCCGGACGGACATACTCGAATTTTTCGAAGGATTCGTCATCAGTGAGTCGAACATAGTCGTTTGAACCCATTTTCGGCTCAAAATTCGAAAAATACAGACATCGTGACGAAATGATATAGCCCTCGTGTAAGTAGTACGAGCGCTCAAAAATGACAGTAGTTGTCAAACTGACGATGAACACTAAATGGTCGATTTGGTACACAGAAACAATCGTGAATAAGCTCATGATTTCACATCAGTGCTTTTCAATTTTTTTTTAACTCTGTGAAAATATAATGTTCGATCAAAAATAAAATGATTCTATTTGATACCTTTTGAATTCAATAGGAGTGGAATATTTTTGTTTGGATTGAAGTGGTCAATGCTCTTTCTAGTTTTAATTCCACCCTGAAGAATAAAAAGCTAAAGTATGGAATACAAGAGCATAAAAGAATATTGTCGTGCTCTATGCTGAAACCGTATCAACGCCTACGTAGCAGCCCTGAAATGAACGGTGAACAAGAGCGTAAATGTACATTGCAGGCGGTTTACGCTGCATTGCCAACCGTACCGAACGCTCATAATATCCCTGGTATGTTACGGTAGCATACCAACATCCGGAAGTATACGCGACCTGACACCTTTGAAATTCTTGAATTTCATGAACCGAGGCCAGTAAAGTGAGTTTATGCAAATCGATAAATTGGAGTTTGTTGTTTTATTGCTCGAATGTTTTGATGTCGCCAGCAAAATATATCAGTCATGGCCTAGGATCGTGCCTGTTTCACACGTATTTTCACTCGCGAGATCCTACGTTTGGGTAGGAATATGAAACATGCTTGCTCATCTCGATCGAAGGAACCCAGGGTTCACTGAGATATATCCATCTCTGATTTTGACCAATCTTCTTCCAAAGTAATTTTATCAAGTGTAGTTTTTGATACTCAAGTGAATATATTATTTCCTCGAAGCAATGCACCATACAATTTGTCCTCATCATGAACCTTCGTGTCGTTATTTTACAACTAACAACCAAAATAAGGGGATTTTCTTCATTCACGAACTATGCCGGCGCATATTTAGGTAGTGGCCATTCACCCACACTACCCTAATTCGAAGTCCAATTGAATTTTCTTAGCGGAAAGACATAATATTGGCACACCTAGAGCCACATCGTCATTCAAGGTAACTCAACAAGAAGAATAACTATCACAAAGCAGCTGGAGACAGGTTTCGGCCTGATAGCCACCTTGAGAGAATTTTGGAAACAAACACAACGACTCGTAGGCAACAGCAGGAACTTATTATGCACACACTAACGCTGCCTTCCAGCACCAGAGATCGTTAACAATTCTCCAATCCTGCTCGTTATTTTCAAGATTATTAAACATCAGGTGGCTATATCAACGGAATCCTCTTACGGATTTAGCCCAATAACTAACCCAACTGGCTGCCTGAAACCCCAAACGTACCCTGAAGTTTTTGAAACTCTAGGGTTTTTCATTCGAAAATTTTCGAGTTTACGGCCAGACGGACGAACAGAATAATTGAATTTGACCACATGTATTGTGTGGGCGCTACCTCATATTTAAAGACCATTCTCGTCTCAAAATTCGAAAATTACAGACTTTTGGGTAAGATGATAACGCTCATAGAAAAAAGCCCGCAAAAGGTGAGTAATTAGGGTGAAGACTTCCGATAATAATTCATACCTTTAAAACTACGTAACATGTTACATTACTACTTTTTGAAACTAATTAAATTCTTCGGAGCATCCTCACCGATCATTTACTCAAACTCAAAAAGTGATTTTTAAACTGATGTTATTTTTGAAGACCTATCTTAAGAAACCAAACACGCTTATGTGCATTGGAGTTTTGAGCGCCCGTTCTACTTACACGAAGGCTATATCATTTCCTCACGATGTCCGTATTTTTCAAATTTTGAGCCGAAAATGGTCTCAATCGACTCACTGATGACGAATCCGTCGACTAATTCAAGTCTGTTCGTCCGCCCGGCCGGCCGTATACACGATAACTCTCGAACGAAACATCCTAAAAACTTGAAATTTTCAGGGTAGCTTCAAATCTCGAATGCCGCGGTGGAATTCGTCATTGGGCAAAATTCGACCAGTGGTTTCGTCAATATGGCCGTTCGAAATTTTGTTTTCCTTATTACTTCGAAACCACAGATTTTATCGAGATGAATTTTGCACTCAGATGAAGAATGACGTGTTCAAGCAAAATGCGAATTTCGTCCAGATCGCTTGACCGGAACCATAGAAATCATAGAAAATTATAACTTTAGAACGGAAAGACCTAGAGACTTGAAATCTTCAGGTTAAGTTTGGATCTCGAATCTCGAGGTCACGTTCATCAATGAGCGAAATTCAACTAGGGGTTCCGTAAATATAGCCGTTCAAAATATTTTTGTTCTGATAATTTCGAAACTGCTGATTCGATCGGAATGAAATGTCGCACATAGATGGAGAATAATGTATTCGAACTACGTGCGAAATTTTGTCCAAATCGCATGATCGATACTATAAAAACCTCAAAAGATTCTAGCGAATTATCGAAAAAAAATTCTTATATTTCTGTAACAGCTGAGTCGGCATAATTGACAAAGATCTGCTGTCTGTTTTTTGACAGCTGCCAAAAATTTTTTTCAATAGAATTTTTTTTTTCAATACAAGGTTGATGAATGATCGCTCAAAAGCTCCTGACTACACGTCAGTGCTTTTTATTTTTTTTTCAATTGCTCAGTTACTCGTATGGCGTGTGACTACTCAAGTTAGGAGACTGTGATATACTGACGAACATGATGGAATTATAAAAATTATAAGGTTCTGATTCATGGAAATTCAACAACCTGTATCTTCCGAAGAAGTCAGGGGCACACCCCGTACAGAGATAAATGGACGATTTCCGGGGATATCGCCCAACGAAATCCCACCTGACGTAACCAGACATCCGTGTAATAAAATTGGGTGAAAATTGAAGTCTCGTGCTACATTCGTGACGCTTTATCGCTAATTCTAGGGGAGTGATTCACGCTCTGCCATTATTGCATTATACAAAGTGACCAAGCGTCCTGGGCTTAACAGGACAGGAAGTGTACGACATGGAAACAAAAAACCGTGGTATAGGCGGTTTTAGATCAGTTCGATGTGAATTTTCACCCTAGATAGCATTGTGTATAAGTGAACGAAAAAGTTGTTTCATGAATTTTTCATTACAATTTCAAAACACTTCCCACTCTTTTATAGCTCACCTCCGAATATTCTGAATACATGCTGTACTCTTTTGTTAGGAATGTATGTCAAAATGGAGAGCATAATCAACACGCAACAATTCATCATTTATATTTTTGACACGCAAACCTCTTTTTGTGGACATTTGATTCATTTCAAACGATAAATTCGTAAAATCGTTTTGACGAAGATACGTTCACTGTTCAAAGAGAGCATCGCAAGGATTCACAGTCCACATAAAAATTTGAAAATTGTTAGAATTGATACACCACCTAGTCATCACTCATAATGTTTTGGAGACAAAAACACAGAGTTAACAACATTTTTGCCTGATGATGGGTTGCAAATTGGTGCATGCGCCGGGAATCAGATTTTTTTTACTAAAAAAGAAACTGAACGGACTCAAACAATGCTTGTACGAAGAATTCATTTATAGTTGTCCAACAGATGGGATATTTCCTTCGGCCTCCAGTAGAAGAAAGTTCTATTCATACAAATTTCTATATATTGATACCCATTTAAATATTTGGAAGTCGTTAACACAATATAAAAATTTAGGTTGAGTTAAGTTGAATTCCACGAATTGGATTTCTGACCTAGAAGGATGGTTGGCAATACTAAATTTTATGTAATTATTACTTATTGTCTTATTGTCCGGTGGGTTGAAATATATTTTCATTGATTCAACAAAGGTTCAACTTGGAAATAATAAAATAATTCCGACTCCACCCATGTACCACGGACGAAGGGAAAGTGGGGGCGAATAATGTAATGATCTGCAGCAACCAAGGCAGAAAATTTTAAAATATCATGTCACATGCGGACGGGGAGTGTTAAATAATAAATTTGTTGCGGGACTGACAAGAACACGCACGTTATTCCAGCACTCATGAAATTTATTCCGTTGTAGTCAAACTGCATTCGAAAATAATGTGTATGATTGGAAAATCGACTGGGAGAGTACCTAATGAGAAAATTCGTGCACATAAATCTCTATACCGACTATGTGATTGTGATGACTTCAAAAGCAACGTCGCTATGTGGAAAAATGAATTTGATTCGTTTGATGTAACATCAGACTTGTTCAGGTTTTTTTCATTTTATGTACGTATTGGCACTTGTAAATTTGTAGAATTATCTGCGTTTGTGAATTATTTTTAGTTAATGAACTTTGGAGCTGAATTTTTATGTAACTTGGATAGAAATATTAAAAGATGGATAAAAAGTTTTGTTTTGATGATACGATCCTCACGCAATTTCACAAGAATTCTTGTGTCGTTATATTACAACTAACCACAAAGTTTCAACTCGACCCAATCGGTATTTATCGAAAAAAAAAAAAGTTTGTTATATATTCGAATTCCTTCTGCGGATTAAACCCATTGACAAACTGCACCGCCGCATTCGAATATACCCTGAAACTTTGAAAACTCTAGGCCTTTTATTAGTTATAGTGTTTACAGGCGACCTAGAATTCTGCAGCCTAATCGTTCAATAACATTCATGGCTCAGATTAGAAAACAACAGACATTTGGTCAAAATGATGGGGCTCTTGTTCAAAAAAACAAGCGCACAAAAAGTCTTGGATCGGAATGACTGCACTACCTACATTTTTCCCGAATACGTATTTCTGCATTTCCCCCTAGTATGTCGTGAATTTGCATATCATGATGAGTAATGAATATGGATCCATTGTTTTCTGACGCTCCTCCGTTATATTCTGATATTTCCCTGCTCAACTGATTTCATTCAGACTTCTGCCGACGCAAAAAGATCATTCCATATCTCACTGTTTTATGTTGACAATCATTGCGTTCGAGTATCGGAGATAACTATGGAATATTGTGAGAGGTAGAACAATTTATTCAGAATCGATAGCTATATCGATGCCAAGCTCGAATTACCAGGAATATGAAATGAGGACTTGGAATACGGCTTGCAGATGATATAGACACGAACGAAGTGAAATATGGATGTCTCTGCAACAGAAATCAGTGATGAGTATAACTCACTTAAATTTGAAAAAATCGACATTGACATTGAAAATAACGCTGAATGTGGTTATCTACTCACTTCAGGAATTTTTGAGATCGAAGCAGGTCTTGAAAATCCAGTCGAAGGTCGAAGCATCATTTCTGGTTACAAAAAATAACTGATCCATTTCATCATAGAAATGAAAAATATAACAATAACCTAGAAAAGTTTCGAGAATAATTTTAGAAGCCAATTACTTTGAAGTTTTTGAGCTTGCGAAAAATATTCTTAAACCCCACATACGATTACGTATGTATGCAAGCAGTATTTTTGAGCGTTCGTTCTACTTACACGAGGGCTTTATCAGTTCGTCACGATGTCTGTATTCTTCGAATTTTGACGAATCCGTCTGTCCGTAATTCAAGTCTGTCCGGCCGTCTGTCCGTAAGCACGATAACTTTCAAACGGAACGACATAGTAACTTGAAATGTTCAGGGTAGGTTCTAATATCGAATGCTGCGGTTAAGTTCGTTATTGGGCAAAATTCGACCAGGGGTCTCTTGTTCTCTTGATTACTTCGAAACGAGATGAAATTTTGCACTCAGATGGAGAATGACGTGTTCAAGCTACTCGCAAAATTATCTGGATCGCATGACCAGAACCATAGAAAATTATAACTTTCGAACGGAAAGGCCTAGGGACTTGAAACTATCGCTTATCAATCAGAAAATTAGACGTAAATTGACGTTTTGTAAATATGGCTGTTCGAAATATTTTCGTCCTGATAATTTCGAAACTATTGATTGGATTGGAATAAAATTTTGAACATAGATGAAGAATAATGTATTCAAAATACGTTCGGAATTTTGTCCAGATCACATTACCGAGATACTGTAAAAAATTCTAGCGAATTATCCAAAAAAATAATTGGTCACCTAAGGCAATGAAGTGAAGTCTGGAGTTTCGCCTTAGTTTGAATTTTTTTTTGACTGCTGTCTGGTTTCTAAAACTGGAAAGGCGAATCTACCCAAAAGGTAGATGAACAAGTGCTCAAAAGCTCCTGACTTCACGGCAGTGCTCTTAGAATTTTTATTCAATCATTGTTGTATTGAGGAATTATCGAATTGTAGAGGCATCTATCCGGAATATTCGAGTGCAGTTAAAACATGGAAATTTCGGGTTTGAAAACATCATGGAATGCTTTTACATTAAATTATCTAAACTCCCAAGAAAGTCCAATGTTGAGATATTATTCATATACAAGTCACTGATGGAAGATCGAAGATCATTAAAATACATATTTCTTTTCACCGAAGACGATTCAATAATTATTGCATTCTCCATGAATATTGGAAATTTTGCAAAATTCTAACAATATAACTTACACTACCATTTTATGTCAGCATGCAAGAAGGATAATTAGGTCTCAATCACCCTGGAATATAATTTCTCAATCGTCAAGATGCTTGAGCTATGATGTTTATTGATTAGAAAACTAGTGCTTCGACCGAAGTGTTCTGGTTACCAACATGACCGACCGAAGACCGACGAATCCCACAGTACTTTCTGTAGAAAATCATTTTCTAGAAACTTTCATGGAACACTGCTGCGAAAAAAAAGTAGGTTCTCGAATGCTGTAGAGAGCTTAAAGCGAGCATGGTTGTATTATAGTTATTCCCGATACTAAGGTACTCATACAGGTTAAATCAACCAATCGCCTGCTAAACATTCGGTTTACGCAATGCGGAAACTCTTTACATGGCGCCTGTTCCACGGTGATTATTCGTCTGATAATATACCTAATTCCTCCAACTCATAGGAACACAATCGATGAGAATTTTCCGGTTCCGGGGCAATTTTTTATTGCGTCGGTAAATATTCGCTAGTATATCGTATAATCCGATTCCATTTCGATTTCATTCTTCAAAATTTCCACCGCGCTCCATTGATTCGGGGAAATTCAATCTCCTTTCGTTGGTTGTTGATTTCGAATTGCCGATTTGGGGAACGATTGATGAAGTTCTAACTAGAAATTGTCGCTTATAGCTTTTTCTGGTCGGGTGAATAGTTCCGATGAAATATTACTGGAATCGAATGGGCCGAGGGTAGGAAGAGGTATCAGAAACATCCAGAACTTCTTTAATTTTCGAGGCTGAGAATTTCTGATATTACGCTTGAGTAATAATGCATCGATGCTGAAAACTAGGCGTAACTTGCGAAACACTTTAGTTTTCGAGTTCGAGTTACTATGAAGCGTCGCAACCATTTAACTGAAAAATTTGTATAATATACCGGGTGTCTCACCGGTGACGCGGATCTCGATTACGCTCAAGCAGTGAAGTTTTCAGATTTTTTTTCATCGCGGAATCATTAAGGTCAATTGATGCTATATTCTGAAATTGTTTTGAACTGTACAGGGTGTCTCAGGAAAGTGGTAAGCACCAAAACTATGTTTTTTCTGATGGAACACCCTGTATTTCACTTTTCGTATTTCGTATTTCGCTTTTTCGTAAATTTGGGCATCGTAGAAAATGCTCGATAACTTCGACTTAATTGAATTTAGTGGAATAAGATTTTGGCTGTGAATACTAGAATAACGGAAATGAATACTATATCTATCATGATTGATCAAAGCTCTGCTGGGTGCTCAAGCGTAATCGAGATCCGCGTCACCGGTGAAACACCCTGTATTTTAGTCATAAGTCATAACGATCAAAAAATGTTCAAAAACGATACGAGCATTCCTCTCCGTTTTGCATAATATATAAATTCATTAACTCATTCATTATCAACAAATGTCAATTCATCAACTCGTTTTTGAGGACTATATAATTTCCTCGCGATGTCTGTATTTTTTTAATTTTGAGCCGAAAATTGTCCCAATCGACAAGGTTTGGCTCACTGATGATGAATCCGTCTAAAAATTCGAGTCTGTCCGCCCGTCCGACCGGCCAGCCGTATACAAGATAACTCTCGAACGAAACAAACTAGTAATTCGAAATTTTCAGGGTTGGTTCGAATCTGGAATGCCGCAGTTAATTTCATTATTGGGCAAAATTCGCCCAAGGGTTCCGTAAATAAGGCCGTTCGAAATTTTGTTCTCCTATTTGATTCGAAACTACAGATTCGATCGAGATGAAATTTTGCACTAAGATGGAGAATGACGTGTTCAAACTACATGCAATTTTGTCCAGATCGCATGACCAGAACCATAGAAACCATAGAAAATTATAACTTTCGAACGGAACGACCTGAAGACTCGAAATTTTCAGGATAGGTGTGGATCTCAAATGTCGATGTCACGTCAATCAATGAGCGAAATTAGACAAGAGGTTTCGTGAATATGGCCGTTCAAAATATTTTTTGCCTGATAATTTCGGAACTGCTGATTGGATTGCAATGAAATTTTGCACATAGATGAAGAATAATGTATTCAAACTACTTGCAGAATTTTCTAGATGGCATTACCAATACTATAGTTATCGTAGAAAATTCTAGGGAATTATCGAAAACAAAATTGGTCACCAAAAGCACCTAAGCATACTCCAGACTAAAGTCGCCTTAGTTTGAAATTTTTCTTTGACGGCTGTCAAAAATTTCTTGAATTGGTTTCTAAAACTGAAAAATGCGAATCTAACTACTGGATTTACGAGCGCTCAAAAGCTCCCGACTTCACGGTAGTGATTTTTATAATTTTTTGTTGGTGGGGTTGGGGGTATGGGGAGAAAGTTGTGAATATACAGGGTGTCCCAAGTTCGAGTCTACTAGACGTTTCTTGAGAACCGGACCTACATATTTGAAATCTGAAAATTTGGATTATAATATTGTTCGACTTTATCTATTGAGTTGAAATATTCTTGAAGCCTGAACACTTTTAGTTATACAGGGAGTGGAGATAAATTTCTCGTAAATTTTTTTTTAATTTTTTTTCTCATACGATCGATTGTTCAATTTTAAATATATTTTTATTCGAATCGTGGCATTCGAAGTCTGGAACTTTTCGATCACGAGTCAAACCGCTTAACCACTTAGCAACGGCCTCATATATGAGGAATGTTATTATAATCGTAATTATTCAAACAATCTTAAAAATGTTTTGAGTAAACAATACTGTCTTCATGTGTTCTTCGGGTCCCTAGAATAATTGAATCGATAAAACAATTTGTGCAAGATTATTCCTCCACTTCTTTCGAAGGTATATACTCGTAGAACAGGTCGAGACAGATACCGATACGTATAAAATATTGTATCACATCGAATACAATATATCAAACGTATTCCGCGGGATAACGTTCGACAATGGGGTCGGAAGCTAAGCGCGAGTTCAATTGTTCGGAGTGAGCCCTCGCAAAAGAATGTGATTTGATGGACTATTGGGACTGAATTGGTTGCGGAAATTCGAAATACTGGATCAATGATGAATACGCGACTAACTGTTGAGCTCCCGAAAGACCGGAAATGGTGTAAATCAAGAGGATATTGTCTGATGGAATAGAGACAATCCAGCAGGGAAATCAGAGCTCTTCAATTTGTCATCAGAGTTTTAAGGGACTCGCCGAATCAATCTTTTAGTATGAAACGTTTGGACCGGAATGTTTCATGTTTGTTCGTTTGATTCCGATGTTGAAGAGGATCCTTTTTGAGAGACATTTAACTATTTCCTTATTATCTTAGCTGTTCAAAGAATTATAAAAAAAAATTGTTGAATTCTCATGATCGAACATATGAAAATATCATACAAAGGTTTTTAGCTTCATCTTGAACTCCTGTTTATTTTGGAGGGAGGCTCATTTGGAAACAACACACTTTTCGAATTTTCTGCATTTGTTGTTCAGTTTTTCGGTTATATATTTTTATTTGATATTCAACCGATAATTATGATTCAATTGAAATCAGGTAAAGTTTTTTGTGCCAAACGAGTGCGAAGGTTTATTATTGGAAATAGTAGACCAAAAACGCTCCTGAATATATTATAATTGGTCGTCCTCTGAAATCATCGTAATATAAATAAATTGGTGTGAGTCACGAGGAACAGAACGAGCTCAAAATTGGCTTACAGGTGCGGAAATACCGCCTCTGTTCAAACCCAACTGCAGATAGGCCAATTACTTCAGAGTCCGGCATAGTTGGCAGACGGTATTCACAAATGTTCTACTCTTCAACCTGTCTAATTGAGATATATCACCACAAACTGAAGGAACTAATCGAATTCCATAGAATTCCTTCCTAATATTGGGTAAGTTCTTTCAAATATATAATCCAAAAATATTTCTATTTCCTAACTCATTCGATGAATGGCTGGAATATTTCTAAATTAGGTTTATTTTGTTCGAATAATTATCATTTTCTCTATTTTGAAAATATTTCAAATATTCTGTGGGCAGCTAAAAACTATGGACAATTGCGATTGGTGCCTACAATTTTAGACACGTGGAAGTAAGTATGGGAATTAGGGCTAAGTTTAATGAGTCAAATCACCAAATTAACAAATGAAATAATGTACTCTTATTTTCGTTCAAGTTACGAAAGTGAGGTTGGAATTAGTAACGTGTTATTTTCACCAGAATGGCACGAGTACTCTGGCTTAGTCACAGTTGTGGCCCTGATGAGAGATCATAGTTTACCGTTGCCAAATAAGAATGAGATACGTATTTAATCCATGATGTCAAAATTTCTAATAGAAGCTCAATTTCATCCATACAAAGTGGGAGGACTTCATTTAGTACTCCCAGTAATACTTTAGTTCAATGCATATAAACATCTGGGGGCTTCATTATTTTTCAGAAGTCGACATAAGGTTTTGTCATTTTCAGGGTAGGTTCGAACTCTGAATACGCCGGTTGAGTATATATAGCCAGCTGGATTTTTTTTTCAATAGTTCGAAAAATCCCGATCCGATCAAATCAGAAATTGAAAAATTTCAAAAATTCTATAAAACTTCGGTATCTCCGAATTTATTCCACATATTTTGCTGAGTTTCGTGTGTCAAAATGAGGCATAGATAAATTGAGTTAAATATAAATTCAGCTCAAGTTTCCATTGAAAATTCAGCTATTTGAAATTTTTTTCTCGTCTATTTTGGAACTAACCTAAATATTGTAGTGCCTCTCGCGGTTCTCACTCGACGTTCGGTGAGTACCACTTTTCTTGTGAAGGTATCTAGGGCAACAGTTGCCGGATCAGCCCTACTGATGAGTCCACCAGCAACTGTGAGACGAAACACAGATTCGTTTCCCCAACAGGGAGCGCGATTCAATATAGCGAGAACATCTCACTGAAATACCATTGAACATCTTGTAAATGCAAATTTATCACGAATTGATATGCACACGTATTTTGGTGTACTGGAAAAATTATCGAAGGCAATCGCTCTGCATTTGGAAGCCCATAATTCCTGAACTGAGAATTAATCAAATATATAATTATGAAACGAAATTTTTTGCGATATTCTGCTGGTACTGAAATCAGTTTGTACCACAGAGATTCGTCTAGAGATCACTGAGAATCAGTTCTCTTTGTGTGAGCCGGAGTAGACAACACATTGAGCGATTCGTTCTACATATAATCCATCATTTGAAGAACCATAAGATCACTATACCCATCCTGGACAGTGGCTATTTCCCTCTATTCTATTCAAATTATTGGAACTTACGTAAGTTGAAGCACCAGTCTAATACCGGAGTTAGATGTTCAAATCGAACTCTATCACACGATGTCGAAGAGCTGGAATTCACTTGCATATTTTTTTTATGGCAGAAAAGAAGGGGAGCAACTTGAACTGCGTTAACCCATAGGAATGAATTAATCGATTTTGTGGAATTTCCAAGCCATGCTAGATTCTCGTTATGGTATCCTGGTAGTTCATCCACGTGGTTATTTCGAAAAGAGGAGATCATCAGGCAAAACTGAAAAGCAGCAATACGAAGAATCACACCTAATTTGTGTAATGTGTGAAGAGATATCATGGGGAAGTGTCTCTACTCTTAATTTAGGGTAGTTTCAAGATTCTGACCCTAATACTTGAAATAATTATTCCACATTGTGCATACCAGGGTGGAAACATTTGACGCCTCGTTTGAATGTTTTGATGTTGCACTCCAGGCAGACTCATGAAGAAATGCCGGCCAAGGCATTCGGGTTATGTGAAGAGAGAGATGTGTCAAGTAAAAAGCCTTTTCTACCTGTTGCCACAAAATAATTTAGCGGAAGCTGATCTTTTATGAAAAAAAGTCCACCAGTGGTTTTATGAGGATGTAGACGCTTTCACTTCTTATTCGCTGAGACGCAAGTAGGAAAAGCAAAACTAAGTTGTAAGTAATGGTTTCAGGTTTCAGGTTATGGGCGAAAGGAAAAAAATGAACTTGTGTTTTTACACTGCAAAGTAGAATCTCAAAAATGATCGATATATGATTAGCACATAAAGAGTACAATAAAGTGAAATTGTTATAGTCGAAAAATGAAAAATATATGAGGTTGAAGTAATTGAAATGAATCCGACTATATCAAATCGTCCATCATCATTTAGCTACGAAGAATCTCATTATCCACTGATATCAGGGCAAACAGAAATTTCCATACTTTTTGTATTTCGTTCTGTGGATTCTATTTCCATTTGTTCACTCCACGAGCTATAACTATAATATGTCAAAACGTTCAATCAATTGTTCATTAGTATGGTAGGTAATAACGATAAGACCCAAACTTCATCGAGAAAATAAATTCATAGGAGAATGAATTATTAAAATCTCAATATGATATTCTCCCCAATATATCGGATTGACCCTAATAATATAGCTGATACCACGAATTTTAGGACCATTAATTCTTCCCGGATCGAATTATGATGGTTTCTTTTATAGTTTCAGTTCAAATAATAGAGGATTTTTTTTAAATCTCAAAATATTGAGTAGGTACGATTTCAATTTTCATGCAGTCTAATTTTTTTTGAGTTGGGATATATCTTCCTGGATATCCTTTATGATGATGATAATCAGGTTAATTGAAGATTCTAACTGTTTATGTTATCTCCTTCATTGATCAGTTTTTCTACTGCTCTCATTGTCTACACATATTCGTATTTTTGAAACACGATAACGTGATTATTTACAATTCCAAACAATAATTCGGTTCTTGATTGAAATATGAATTTCAGATAACCACACAAGATCAATATTCATCATACGAGAAGTTTATTTATTGTAATGAAAGTTGCTTGTTCCTCCAACAATACCAACAATTTCTAATCTCATTGTGACATTCTTTGCCAACTAACATGCATTTTCAGCTGTTTTTTGCGTGATGAATACCACTAATTAGAGTTTAATCATTTTGAGTGTTTTCATTTACAGAGGAGACAGCCAATAGTTGTTTTTCAGTGAGAATATTTTTTTCACATGGAACAAACGATATTTCACACAGCATCGGAGCTCTGTCATCAAAATCGAATAGGCATGTATATTGAAATGTCATACTTCCAGAAGCTTCAATCGTTATTTCAAATATTCATATCAGATAAAAATATTTCGGTTTTTACCGCTCTTCAAATGATTTTCTGATATTTTTTAGAGACTCTATTGTCCGAACTCTTATTCTGACTCTTTTAGCAGTGAAATGTTAATTATTCAGGACATCGTTGAAAAAATCTTCACAATTATGAAATATATAAAAAATATCTCAATATCTTTTCTTTCCAGTGTTGATTGTACTTTTATCAACAATCAGTTTCCAATATCTGCCGGATTTGGAGAGGAAGTCTGGACAGATCATATCAGTATTTTCAGCAAAACTTGAACATGTTGCACCCTCCATCAGCAGAAAAAAAAAGTTTAAAAGGTTTTTTTTGTTTTATTCTTCAATGTGAATATTTGTGTACTCGACCTCTTTTCTTCAATTTTGTCAGCGTTTTACGGAAATAATATGCAATATAAAATATATTCCACCTTCTTCAGTTTTCAGTTTACATTAATTGGTTACTCCAAAAAAATTTACCAAACTTTTAAACGAACTGATTTCTACTCGAGAATATTTGTGGGGATCGATTTTCATCATTTATCCATACGTCGCCATAAAAAATATATTTTCAATATATGATGATTTGTTTGTTTGTGATTTTCAATAATTTTTCATGGATTTCCAAGTCCGCTTTTGATTGGATTTTTTTTAATTTAAGATGATGCATTTCAAGCTTATTTATGGATCGTTTGCGTCATAATTATTGAATTACTTATCTTCAAATGTTGCAAGGAAAATATCTGATATATAAGTGAAAAAATTGTTCCACTTGAACACTGTGGACTAGATAGAACTACTAAACAAATATATCAACTCTTCGTGTTCCTCATCTTAGCTTCAGTGCACTTTTCACTGTCTAACTTACGTAGAGATTGAGTGAGTTTGAGTAGTGGTATATAAATGTTGAAGAAACCACAACTAATCACTTGAATAAAGGAAAAGACAACATGGATCCATTTCTCTTGAAAATATCAGGTTATTACCCGCAATTGCCTATTCTTTCGCGATCTTGTTATCTCTATGTTATTTCAATTTTAATGTAAAAAAAATATATAACACCACAAGGGGTTTTACAACCGCAATCAGAATAGAAGAGAATGCCAAAGAGCGGTTTTTTCTTCTCGTCCGCAATTATCGAAACAAAACTCGATTTGTTTAGAGGGCATTTAGCAAGTCCTCCTCAATGGATGATGAAACTAACCTTTTCTGGACAACCTCCCGCTCACCTCACAACTTCAAGGATCAATTCGAATAAACCGGAACGATCACTCCAAAAGTCACAAAACAATAACTTTACGCCAATAAATCGCGAGAATCACGCGCGTGTCGTGAGCGACAAAGCACCAGAAGCCGTGTCGTCAAGTTTCGAAGGGAAACTGAAGGAAATTCGCGTCGCGACGTTGCTATAAACTTTGGCGCATCGGGACGGCGTCGAGGGTCGGCTGGCGTCGGAAAAGTCCGTGATATGACGGCACTTCATCAGGTGATAGAGGAACTGTTGAATTCCGTGCAGTTTGCCTATGTGGAAAGCATGATATTCCGAGGGTGGTTGGAAGGGGTATGTGGAGCGATGAAGGTTGTCTTAGGAACGATAAGGATAGGGTCGTTTTGGGTGCCGAATATCACGCATTCCATGAATGCGACTCAGTGGTTATCTGGAAATAAAAAAATTTAGCTTTTAATGAAATAAATAAAATGGAAATCGAAACAGCATGAAAAAGTATTTGAAGAATTATCACCTTTTTCTAGTGTAAATACCCCTATTTTTCTTTGAAATCAGATTCATTGGTCAGAATTAACGAAAGAAGGCCTTTATAACCTCTATGGAATCGGGGTGAAAATGTTGCTTGTAAAAACCTGAAAATATAAAACAGGACACAATATGAGGCTAGAAAGTAGTTAGAATTGCTTACTACTGTATTTTCGATTTCATCAATTTCCACTGGAGTCTAGACGGAATGAGGAAAGTGAATGCACCGATATTTCAATAAAATTCACAACGAAAATTCCTGTACACAGCACGGGGGTGTTGAAGAAACGTATAAGGCTTCGTTTTTTTTCGATTCAGCCGCACATTTTTTTCCAAAATCTCCTCGTTCCGGGAAGAATCGTCAAAGTTTGATATAACTATCGCGAGGAACGTCAGAGGATATCTGTGATCTTCGGACTTGTTCACTTCAGTCCAAACATGGTGAATTTTTAACTTTCTCTCTTTTCACATGACATAACATTTTGGAACGATTGCTCAAAGGTGTGCATGAAATTTCAGCAGAATATGGCGAATAGTTTCTGAGATATGAAAGTTTCGAAGAAGAATTTTTTGAAGGTTTTCCAGTGATACTTAATTTCATATAAACCTACTTGTCGTAATCTTACTACTACTACTAACTACTAACTAGCTACGAACATTAAATTCGATCAGATCGGTGTTCTTCGAATTATTGAGAAGAAAAAACTTCATATGTCTGTATCTCTATATGGAACCCTTGGGTGAATTCCACAAATTACCGAACATAACCAGACCTCGAGCGTACTCTGGAAATTTCCAAATTATAATCGCTTTTTTTTCACAGTTATCGTGTCAACGAATATGTTAGTTCAACCCTCGGTCGAACATTATCGACATTTCTTGGCTAAAAGTTCGAAAATTAGAGGGCAAAACGATGAAGCTCGTATTCATAAAAAAAGCACCAAAAAAAATATTTCTCAAAACTTCGGTTTTCCACGAACTGTTCGTCATATCCTGCTCAAATTTAGTGTGTACACATGGAGCAATATTAAAATGTGGTATGTGACAAGACAGCATTCTAGCTATTCCACGTGGAATAACAATTGATTTCTGATTTGGTTTTGAGAATATTTGATATTCGGTGATTCCATCTCTTCTAGTTTTGAGCGCTCGTACTACTTATACGTGGGCTATATCTATCGTCACGATGTCTCTATTTTTCGAATTTTGAGCCGAACGTGGTCTCAAACGACTATGTTCGACTCACTGATGACGAATCCGTCAAAAAATTCGAGTCTGTCCGTCCGGCCGTCCGGCAGTATACACGATAACTCTTGAATGGAACGACCAGGAAACTTGAAATTTTCAGGGTAGGTTCTAATCTTGAATGCCGCGGTTAGGTTCGTTATTGGGCAAAACTCGCCCAGGGGTTCCGTAAATATAGCCGCTCGAAATATTGTTTTCCTGATTACTTCGAAAATACAAATTCGATCGAGGTGAAAGTTTGCACTCAGAAGGAGAATAACGTATTCAAGCTACATGCAATTTGTCCAGCTCGCATGACCAGAACTAAAGAAACCATAGAAAATTATAACTTTGTAATGGAAATGCCTAGGGACTTGAAATTTTCAGGATAGGTGTGGATCTCGAATGTTGCGGTCACGTTCATCAATGAGCAAAATTAGACTATGACTTCCGTAAATATGGTCGTTTGAAATTCAGTTTTCTTGATAATTTCAAAACTATGGATTTGATCGTGACGAAATTTTGTATTTGATTTGAGAATGATATATTCGAGCTACATTTTTTCCAGATCGCATGATCAGAACCATAGAAACCATAGAAAATCATAACTTTCGAACGGAAAGGCCTAGGGACTTGAAATTTTTTTTCAATTGGTTTCTAAAACTGGATAATGCGAATCTACCTAGAAGAAGGATAAACGAGCGCTCAAAAGCTCCTGACTTCACGGCAGTACTTTTCATCATTTTATAAAAATAGAATGAAATTTTTTTGTCACATTGAAGTTTGGGATCGTTTCAATTATAGAACTTTTCTCGAATAATATCGGACAAAACAGCCCGAATCGATCGAAGATGAATCTCAACTAATCAAGGCCGATCGGTTTTCGAAAGGCACATCTCTCCCGTCACAATACATGCGGAAGCGAAGGATTCAATCCGTAAATACCAAGGGAAAACTTTGAGCACATTGTCCTATACCGAAAAGCGTGGAATTAAACATCAATGATGAAGGAAGAAAATTGCTGCACAGCGTACACTGCCAGCCGCTTTGTAATCGGAGACACACCATACCAGAGCGAAGCAATAATATACGTGAAAATAATGGACCGGAGCCATTAAAAGAGCTCCGCTATATAATTGAAAACGAGTTTACCTAAGGTAAACAAATCCAGTCATAAATTATCCCATCTCCTTTGTTTTCCTCAATGAATTTTCCGCCCTTACAGGTGTCATATACATCAAGCGTTCTCCCCTGGTGTTCCCATGCCTCTCGTTTCAGAGGCTAAAAATTTATTGATATCAGTGGAAATTCGATTTGTAGGACAACAAATTTTTCACGTAGATTTATATCACGGGGAATTGGAATTCAACAGTTTCCGTTCACGTGGGCCATTTCCCGAATTCTCCAGATGAAGTGAATCGGACAATAACAATCACATTTCTGTTTCCGTAACTTTCATCTATTTCGTTCTGTTCGTAACGAGGTTTTTGGATATTGGCAGGTTTTTTTTGAGCATCATTTCGTCACGATGTCTGTATTTTTCGAATTTTGAGCCGAAAATGTTCCCAATAGACAAAGTCCCACTGATGACGAATCCGTCGAAGAATACGAAAAATTTCGTATACGATAACTCTCGAATGGAACGACCTAAAAACTTGAAATTTTTAGGGTAGGGTAGGTTGGATTAGTTATTGGGTGAAATTCGACCGTAATTATGGTCGTTCGAGATTTTGTTCCCCTGATTACTTCGAAACTACTGATTCGATCGAGATGAAATTTAGCACTCAGATGGATAATTACGTGTTCAAGCTACATGCTAAGTCCAGATCGCATAGAAACCATAGAAAATTATAACTTTCAAATGGAACGGCCTAGGGACTTCAAATTTCGAAACTACTGATTGGATTGGAATGAAATTTTGCACATGAATGAAGAATAATGTATTAAAACTAATTCATGTCTGTCCGTCCGGCCGTCCGTGAGTATACACGATATCTCTCGAACGGAACGACCTAGAAATTTTCAGGGTAGGTTATAATCTCGAATGCCGCGGTTGAGTTCGTTATGAGGCAGAATTCGTCCAGGGGTTCCGTTAATATGGCCGTTTGAAATTTAGTTTTCTCGATAATTTCACAACTACGGATTCGATCGTGACGAAATTTTGTATTTCAATGGAGAATGATATATTCAAGCTACATTTTCTCCAGATCGCATAATCAGAACCATTTTAAATCTCAACGAAATATTGAATAAAAAATTACGAAAAGCACTGCCATGAAGGCAGGAGCTTTTGAGCGCTCGTACATGCACCTTGTAGGAAGATTAGCATTCTTCAGTTTTAGAAACAAATTGGAAAGATTTTGACAGCTGTCAAAAAAAATTTAAAATAAGGCGAAAATCCAGAATTCACGTCAGTGCTTTAGGTGACCAATTTTTTTTTTAATGATTCGCTAGAATTTTCTACGGTATCTATTGTCTTGGTAATGCGATCTGGACGAAATTTCCCACGTAGTTCGAATACCTTATTCTTCATCTTTGTGCGAAATTTCATTCCAATCCAATATGTAGTTTCGAAATTATCAGGAAAAAAATTGTTTGAACGGCTATATTTACGGAACCCCTAGTCAAATTTTGCTCATTGATGACCGTGACTCATTGATGTCCATAGGCCTTTCCGTCCGGAAGTTACAATTTTCTATGGTTTCTATGGTTCTGATCATGCGATCTGGACAAAATGTAGCTCGAATATATCATTCTCAATTCACATACAAATTCTCGTCACGATCAAACACATAGTTTTGAAATTATCAAGAAAACTGAATTTCAAACGATCATATTTACGGAACCCATGGTCTTATTTTGCTCATTGATGAGCGTAACCGCAACATTCGAGATCTACACCTATCCTGAAAATTTAAAGTCTCTAGGCCTTTCCGTTCGAAAGTTATAATTTTCTAGGGTTTCTATGGTTCTGGTCGTGCGAGCGGGACAAAATTGTGCATGTAGCTTGAACACGTTATTTTCCATTTTAGTACAAAATTTCACTTCGATCGAATCTGTAGTTGATCTGCCCGCGATATCATTGAGTCAGAAGAACAAATCCAATTATTGGAAATTCCATTTACCCTCCCGTTCCTAATAATTCCCGTACGACCCTTATACAAAAAATATCAATACCAACCCATAATCTTTTCATAGAAAATGTTCGGAATTGGTGACATTCAGATACATATATGATCAAATAGTTTACGAATATGAATTATTAATTGCTAATTCTACAGCAGATTGTAATTATGAGTTGGCATCCTGTGAAACCACGCGATACCGCGTAAAATATGATTTATTATGCGCCACCATAAAATAGTACATAAACATGCCCTGAACAATCGCACTCAGCATCAAGTTAACCTCATTTGTCGGTGGGATATAAAGCGAGATATTATGTGAAGGCTAGGTGAAAATTCTGACGTTCGAATAGATTGTAAATTATATATTTTCGCGTCAAATGGGGCAGAAAATTTCTTCAAATCTCCACAAAACAATTTCTATTTTTGTGGAATAGGAAAGAAAAACCACGCAAATTAGGTCATTCGGATCATTTGAACAATTTGAAAACCACCGACGTGAAGTCAGAAGAAGCTTCTGCGCGTTCGTTGGAATTCATCTCCAAAGCGGTAACCACCCAGGTACCCCTAAATGGCTTTATTTCACGATATTTTCATCCAAAGTTCGAGATCGAGATCATATTTTTTAAATTTCACATAAAATTCTAGAAACATATTATGAGAACGAAACCAAAGCCGTCAGTGTGACAAATTATTTCATTTTATCCAACCCACAATTTCAGCAGAATTTGGTTGCTAGTAGATAGCAAAATGCACTACTGAATTGGATTACCATTGTTTTTATACATCTTTGTTTCAAGAATAATTAACAACTCACTTCAATGAAGGATTTTCATTTCTCTCATTGGGAAACAACATCTGGGATTACTTCATAAAACAGCATTTCGATAAAATCCAGAATGTCGCATCCAAAAAAAAAGACTCGAAGAGTCTTCCAGCCATTGCATATGGTAATTTTATCGCATTCTATCCGAAATCTGATCATTACCGCGCAGTGAACTGTTTGATTGAATGCAATTAGTCTCCCGTTTGGAAAAGGAACAAAATTAGAATCTCGATTAATCCAAATCATCGACCCCCGTCGAACTTTTCAGATTAGTACTTTTCGCGGCCTTGTGCCCGTAATTGTTCGAATTCATGAACTAACTTCGCGGGTGCAAGGAAAGTTTGTTAATTTATGGCGCCTAGAAAACATGTGGGATAATTAATTTAATGTTGATCCGGTAGAAAATTCCGGAGAACGGGATTTTCAGTCCGCTGAAACTACGGCTTGCTCCAGCTTCTCTCCCTTGTGATGCAAATGTATGCAAGCTGGTGCAGTTTGCAGGATTTACTCGAATACAAGACTGCTCAACACTGCATAAGCAGAAAGGAATAATTCAGAGTGTCCAAACTTTAATTGCTTCAAATGATGAAGGTAAAACTATTTTCTCACACTGATTGCTTCTGGAGGGAATTTCATGCTACGAAAAAGTTCCACCGTAGAAATTCAAACACGTGGATTTTCGACATTCTTTTCTTCAACGTTTATTTCAAGTAATTTGCTGTAGGTTCTAGACAGCGAACTAAAACTATAAAACGTACAAGTTGGAAATGTTTCAGATGTACATGTACATAGGTAAGTACACCTACCTATGTACACAGTTTAGGTAGTTTCTTGATGTTAGTACTGAAGTGTTATTATGTCGTGTGGGCTCCCGAGTTTCAATCCATTTATATGTGGGTGCCATATCCCCTTGATCTCCAAGGAAATTTGTGTTTCAGACTAATTTTCTTGGTGTTTCTTATAGCGCTCGTTCAACTTACATATCATTTCTATATCATTTCGTCAAGATGTCTGTATTTTTTCAATTTTGAGCCAAAAAGGGTGTCAATCAATAAAGTTCGACTCACTGATGATGAATCCGTCAAAAAATTCGAGTCTGTCCGTCCGTCCGGCCGTATACGCGATAAATCTCGAACGGAACTACCTAGAAACTTGAAAATTTTAGGGGTAGGTTTGAATCTCGAATGCTGAGGTTGGGTTCGTTATTTGGAGAAATTCGACTAGGGGTTCTGCAAATGTGGCCGTTCGAAATCCTAAGAAAGCAGGATACAAAGACAGTTTCCAATCTCCGAACTTCTGCAAACACCAAAGGAAATTATTAACAACGAGTCACAATGAATATACGAGATACCATGTTATGCATGTCCTAGAACATACGTAGGACAAACTACAGATGAATAACCAGCAGAATATACGAACACCAACTCGCAATACGTAAAGAAGATCCAACATCAGCCCTTTTCAAACACTAATCTGAAATAGAAAATTGATTTTGAAAGAAGCAGAACCATAACTGCAGAAAAAACGACCCAACTGTTACAACAAACGCCACGTTAGCCAATGATTACCTAACACCTGGAAACCTTTGTTTTCCCCACTTCCGGCTACGACCCGACCAATCATCGAACCTCCCACCAATTCAAACTGAGTAGACCTCAAATTTATAAGTACCTATTTTATCTGCAGTTGCTGAAGCTGCAGATATTATTCATAACGATTCATATTTACACTTTCCACAAAATAGGTCCACATCTCAAAATCAATAAAAACTCAATAATTTCCAAAGGCGCAGTTAAGTATCTACCGACTTACTTCAAGAAACACATTGAGAAAGCCTTGTGTCGAGCCTATGCAATCAATGCATTATTCTACCGTCTTATGTACAGAAGGAGCATCAAATTGGATCTAAATAAAAAACTAATGTATACATCAATAATGAAACCAAATATTACATTTGCTCTCCCTGTATTGTGTCACTTGTAGCCCACGCTATTAGGGCCACTTCAATTATTCCAGAACAAAATGCTTCAATTGATAACCAACAAAAATTGATTCTCCATCAGAGTGCAAAATTTCACCTCGATCGAATCAGTAGTTTTGAAGTAATCAGGAGAACAAAACTTCGAACGGCTATATTAGAGAGTTATCGTGTATACGGCCGGACGGACCGACTCGAATTTTTCGAAAGCTTCGTCATCAGTGAGTCGAACCTTGTCGATTGAGACCATGTTCGGCTCAAAATTCGAAAAATACAGACATCGAGACGAAATGATATAACCTTGGTGTAAGTAGAACGAGCGTTCAAAAACAGATACACATGTACGTAGGTGGCCTTTTATATTTCGGGATTAGAGAACAAAAACAAATACCAATCATCGAAAATCGCTTTATTGTTTTTCAAAATATTCCCCATGAAGATCACACTTCTGCATGCGTTTGAACCAATTGTCGAAGCACGTTTGCCACTTTGATTGAGGTATCTCCAAAACATACATTCTGAACGCATCAACTGCTTCTGCAGGTGTCGAAAAACCTTGACCTCTAATTTTTGTTTACTTACGGGAATAGAAAGAATTCATTCGGTGCCAAATCAGGACTATACGGCGGATGACTCATGAAATCGACGTTTTGAGTGCTCAAAAATGAAGTTGTTTGAGCCAAAGTGTCTCACTCAGGATGGACTATTTTGCGTTGTTGTTGTGGTACTGTTGCGTTATGCTTGGAAGTGCTTCGTGCGATAACAAGTTTTGTGGGCTTTGGCTCATCTTGAACCACCCTTACTGTCGACTGCTATTTACTTTCGGGCTAATACGCGTAAATCCACGATAAGTCACCAGTCAAGATGTCATAGACGTGTTTTGAAGCACCGCGATCGTATTTTTTGAGCATTTCTTCCCATCAATCGACTCGAGTCTTTTTTTGAACGATTAACAATTTTTGTGGGATTCAACACGAACAAATTTTTTGACAGTAAAATGTTCATGCAATATTGGATGTTTGCTGGTCCCACTAATGCCTAAGGTTGTCTCAATCCTAGAATAGGTCACAAGACGATCTTTCAATATCAGACTGCGCACAACATCAATAGTTTCCGGAACAAAAACTGATTTCGGACGACCTTCACGAAATTCGTCTTGGAGCGAACACGACCTCGATTGAATTCATCGATGTACTGTTGTTAAGTTATTCCACGTCAAAAGTTGTAAAAAATAATCGCACGAAAATGTTCACGATTCAATTCCATTTTTTGGCCGGGATAAATCTTTTAAGTTACTGTAAACAACACAAATAGCGCTAGTATGACAAAACGTTCTGAGTACGCATAACCAAAAAAGTTTGAATTGTACGATAGAGCTATCTGTTGCCAGATTACAACACTAGGGTTGTCCAATCCCGAAATATAAAAGGCAACCCTCGTATCATGGAACTCCACGAATTGGCATAAATCCCAACCATAAGGGAGTAAGTTGATGAAATATCATCAACATTTTATGAAAAACTGAATAATGTGAGCGTTCTTACTAGGATTATTATCAGAACACGATACCATAATCGAAACTCAAATGTTACATATCGTCGATAAATTGACAAAGGGGCGTATCTGCAAATTTTTATTTTCTGAGTTAGCTTCACTTTAGAACCCATAGCTCCCGTCTCTATGAAGTGCTGCTAACCTCATGTTGCGTAACTCATTGAAAACCAGTGGGAGAAACAAAATAAGGGGTTGAAAATTTTAATCAGGTAATTTGTAGTACACAGGAGAACTTTGATCGCGGATATCTTGAAAAACCAAAATTTGCAGATACGCCCCTTTGTCAATTTACCGACGATATACTCTGCCATATGGAAATCTTCCGGTTTTATTCCAAAGTATTCAATTTCTGTACATATTTTGTTAATATTCTATAAAGTTGTTTTAAATTCCCTCAAACAGGTTTTTGTTTCTCGTTTTTGTATAAATTCAAACAAAAAACACCAGTTATTCAAAATTCCCTCAAATACATTTTTGGTAGGCAATGTGTCCAAAATTATCAAAATTGTAGTGAAGTAAACGTTTCGATTGCAGGAACTACTGAATATTGATACCTAATTGAAATTACTGAGTCTGAAATATCCTGTACGAAAAAAGTTCAAAAAAAAAATCTACTGCTCTATTCTACTAAACAGGTTCCAGATAGAATCCTACAATTTGATACCTACTCGCAGAGATTACAAAAAGGCATATCTAAAACCGTGAAATTACTTTACTCAAATCTCCTTTTCACCAGCAAAAAGTTCATTAAAGGAAAGTCGGAACCAATTAAGACAGATTCGGGGATCAGGAGACAAAAACATAAAAAATGAAACCCCTTTTTTTCAGATTCAACTTGATACCTCAGAATAAACGAATATAAATTACACTTAATCAGAAGAAATTAATTTACCCCAATTCAGCATTATCCTGGCGTTGCTGAATCTGCCAGCAAAAATATTTACCCACTGAATTCGGAAGCGTAATCGGCAAACAACATCAAGGACCGAGTAGTGTGACAATCAAAGTTTGCCGTAGGTCAAACAAACTTACAAGGAGCTCCCGTCAACACGAATAAGCTTCGTTATGACTTGTAGCGCTGTTTACTCTGGAATTAATAGCCATCTTGAGGCAGACTGGCTCGTCAGATCATATTCGTGATGAAATTAATTCCTCTACGATAATATTCAGAGCGAAATACAATAAACTTGCTGAAGTAACGCCCGAATTCAGAAGATTGCATAATGAATATATCTTTTTCAGATTCCATCCTTGAATAAGGTGAGAGGGCGAATCCATATTCGTTCTGCTGCAATTTTTAACACCCTTCTTCATCTGCTTCTAGTAAATATTGGTAGAATAAGATTATACCCATTCTCAGCAAAATCGTGGGAGGATAGAGGACATGAACTTCCTCAAGAAATGCATACCTGCTTCAAGGTAACAAAAACCTCAAAGATTTCAAGAATATATTCGGGAAGTCAATAACTAAATTAGGAGTAATGAATCTTTCCAAGAGGTCACTAAGGTTTCCAATACGTTAACAAACTTCCCTATAAGAATAAAGTTAGCTCTTAGGTCATAATATATGTACAGGGTGCGGCTGGGAAACTTGCTGATTCGAAAGGCCAATAAAAGGGTGATTTGACAGTGTAAACAATGGATTTGAGATATCCCCAGGAAAAGAAGTCACATGGAGCCAAATCGGGGCAGCGCGCCGGCCACGGTACGTTACCTCTCAAGGAGATTAAGAGCTCGTGGAAATGTTCCTCCAAAAGTTTTATGGAAATATCCCAAATCCATCATTTACAATGACAAACTACGGACCTTGCAACACTTGAAGGACAACATTCGCCAAGCCATTACCAACATTCCCGTCGATATGCTCGAAAGAGTAGAGCAAAACCTCAAAAAGCAGGTGGATCAGTGTATCGCTAATGAGGGCCGTCACTTGTCCGATTAAAACCACTTGAACCATTTGTACAATATGACAAAAAATTTGAAAAGCACTGCCATGAAGTCAGGAGCTTTTGAGCGCTTGTTCATCCACCTTGTAGGTAGATTCGCATTCTCCAGTTTTGAAAAAAATTCAAAAAATGTTTGACAGCTTTCAAAAGAGTAATTAAACTTAAGCGAAACTCCAGACTTCACGTCAGGCTTTAGGTGATTTTTTTTTCGATAATTCGCTAGAATTTTCTACGGTATCTATGGTCTTGGTAATGCGATCTGGACGAAATTTCCCACGTAGTTTGAATACATTATTCTTCATCTATTGGCGAAATTTCATTCCAATCCAATGGGTAATTTCGAAATTATCAAGAAAAAAATATTTTGTACGGCCATATTTACGGAACCCCTAGTCTAATTTTGCTCATTGATGAACGTGACCGCGAAATTCGCGATCCGAACCTATCCTGAAAAATTTCAAGTCCCTAGGCCTTTCCGTTCGAAAGTTATAACTTTCTATGGTTTCTATGGTTCTGATCATGCGATCTGGAGAAAATGTAACTCGAATATATCATCCTCTATTGAATTACAAAATTTCGTCACGATCAAATCCGTAGTTTTGAAATTATCAAGAAAACTAAATTTCAAACGACCATATTTACGGAACCCATAGTTTAATTTTGCTCGTTTATGAACGTGATCACGACATTATAAAAATCCACACCAATCCTCGAAATATCAAGTCCCTAGGCCTTTCCATTACAAAGTTAAAATTTTCCATGGTTTCTATGCTTCTGGTTATGCGAGCTGGACGAAACTTTGCATGTAGCTTGAACACGTAATCCATCTGAGTGCAAAAATTTTACCTCGATCGAATCTGTAGTTTCGAAGTTATCAGGAAAACAAAATTTTGAGCGACCATATTTACGGAACCCCTGGGCGAATTTCTCCCAATAACGAACTCAACCGCGGGATTTGAGTTTCGAACCTATCCTGAAAATTTCAAGTTTATAGGACATTCCGTTCGAGAGTTATCGTGTATACGGACGGACGGACAGACTCGAATTTTTCGACGGATTCGTCATCAGTCGATTGAGACCATTTTCGGCTCAAAATTCGAAAAATACAGACATCGTGACGAAATGATATAGCCCTCGTGTAAGTAGTACGAGCGCTCAAAAAAGAATTAAATCGATATGTGAAGTACTTTTCTCATCCAAATTCATCTGGATCAGCCATTACAAAACTCATTCAGTGAATCTCGTAGACTAGATTCGGATACCAAAAGAAAAAAAATTGCACCGAAACTGTAGCCGAAGGCTTAACACGGTCGAATTAATTTTTAATTTGAATTGGGACAGAAAGGGGTCGAAGTTAGGAGAATGCAAATACAATCCGATTAACAATTTTTGTCAGCTCTAATTTACTCCGTTCTCTGTAGCGGCAAAATTGTTTAGCCCGAAAACAATGGTCGAACACGTTCTGAATATCAATTTTATGGCTTTGGACTCTTTCACATCCGCGAAAGTATAAAGTTTGTTTTTAATGAAAAAGATACACGGCTTATGCTGTTCACTCTGTTCCTATTCACTACTGGAAATTAAATTCAATACGTTTTGGCCATTTCCGTATATTCAAGATATCAATAGTTTGGATTTCATTAGAAATATGTTATTTTTTGAGGATTCGAACACAATGTTATCATGATTTGTAACTATTAAAATCGATATAAAGGTCTAACATTGAATAATGTTGTCGCTGTATCATTTTTTTTGTATGTACCTACCCAAAGAACCCATAAAATAAGGTATCATATCCATAGATTAAATACTTCGAGAATGTTGGGTATATTCACCAACCTAAGCTCTTACTCCGTTTTCAGGGCCAAATATTTTTGTGAATAAGGAAAACACCTGTGAAGGGGAGTTCCGGCTGAAAAACATCAATGAAACCTAAAAAATATGGCAAATGAACTAATTCAGGAAATATCGCTGGATATTCACCTGAAAACTTATAAAAAGCAGTGCCGTAAAGTCAGGAGCTTTTGAACGCTCGTCCATCCATCTTGTAGGCATTTTCCAGTTTCAGAAACCAATTGAAAAAAATTTTGACAGCTGTCAAAAAATTTTTCAAACTTAGCGGAACTCCAGAATTTACGTGCTTTAGATGACCAATTTCTTCATCGATAATTTGCTATAATATTCTACGGTATCTATGGTCTTGGAAATGCAATCTGGAAAAAAATTGCGCACATTGTTTGAATACATTATTTTTCATCTTTGTGCAAAATTTTATTTCTCTATGGTTCTGGTCATGCGATCTGGACAAAATGTAGCTTTAATAGATCATTCTCCATTAAAATACAAAATTTCGTCACGTTCGAATCCGTAGTTTTGAAATAATTAAGAAAGCTGAATTTCAAACGACCATATTTACGGAACCCCTAGTCTAATTCTGCTCATTGACATTTGGGATCCCCTCCTATCCTGAAAATTTCAAGTCCCTAGGCCTTTCCGTTCCAAAGTTATATTGTTCTATTGTTTCTAGGGTTCTGATCATGCGATCTGGAAAAAGAGTAGCTCGAATATATCATTCTCCACCAGTATACAAAATTTCGTGACGATCGAATCCGTGGTTTTGAAATTATCAAGAAAACCAAATTTCAAACGATCATATTTACGGAATCCCTGGTCTAATTTTGCTCATTGATAAACGTGACCGAGACATTTGTGATCCAAATCGTGATCGTGACGAAATTTTGTATTTTAATGGAGAATGATATATTTAAGCTACATTTTGTACAGATCGCATTACCAGAACCATAGAAACCAGACCCAGAGTCCTAAGAACTTGGAATTTTCAGGATAGGTGTGGATCTCGAATAATGCGGTCATATTTATCAATAGCAAATTAAGACTTGGGGTTCCGTAAATATGCTACAACAAACAGAAAAATTGACACGTGGACCTATGTTTTTCAACACCTATCAAGCAAAGTTAATTCCGTATCAAAAGTTCACCGGATGAACAACTGAATCTAGTTCTCAGTTGGAGAGTGGTACCTACTGTTTGAAACTTTGGTTTTTGTATCGTTCGTTGGTTACGTTCTTGGAAATCTTTTCTTACTTTTGTTTACTTTTCCCATACAGTTTCCATCCACCCCATTTTACCGGTACTGATTGGATTAGAATGGCATTTTGCGCATATATGAAGAATAATGTATTCACTCTACATGCGAATTTTTTTCCAGATCGCATGACCAAGACCATCGAAACCGTAGAAGATTCTAGCGAATTACCGAAAAAAAATCCTTATATTCCCGTAACCGCTGATTTGGTAAAATTCACGAAGAGCTGCTGTTATTTTTTTGACAGCTCTCAAAACATTTTTCAACTACATATCAGTGCTTTTTATAATTTTTTTGGGAACCCGACTGTTGTTGTTTAGACTATTTGAAGCTTTCTGTTGAGTTATGTATTATGTTTGAGGAAAATTGAATCCATTCACCCCTTATTCACATGGTTTTACGAAATCTTTCATTCTCCGGAGTATATCCTCGCTGATATCTATGTGGCAATTTTTCACACATGAAAGTACATGATGTGGACAAAAATGTTCCCATCACATATGAGACTAGGTATAAAATATCCGCAGAGAATACGAAGACGAATGTGACGTTACAATCATAGTTTTGGCGATGTGGGTATAAGAAACAACGAGGAAAATTATGTGAGTTGTCTTGTGAGTTATTGCAGCATAAGTTGTACCGCGAATGATAAAAAGTAGAAAAATTATTTTCCATTAAAATTGTTCTTTCGAAACTGGCATATCCTGTGCTTGAAGTTTTGGAAAGGGAAAATGAGAGAAATCTTCGACGTTCGAGGAAAATATCACACACTGAAATTCTATTCAAATTCAAAAAAATTTTCACGTAGTGATCTTGATATCGTCTAAGTTCGCATTTTTCTTTCGAAATAAAGTAAGAAGGATATAATATTATCTTAGTGAGAACTCGATTCATTCAAGTACTAAAACAAGCACCAATCTGAAAACTTGTGGAGGGTGAAGGAAACCTCGAGTATTCAACAATTTTTTTTAATGCCACACTTCCTGTTAATCCGGATGTCACCTTCGTTATTTTCAATGGGACACTGACTTATTTTCATTAAATTTTAGATTTATCGATTTAAAATTTATTTCGATTCAAAATTTATTGTCACTAAACTTAAAATTCATAAAAAAAATTGAGATTATTCATTTCGGATATAGGGAAGTAATAAGAAGTAATTAGGCTGGAACGATTCAAGAAAGAACATAGAAGATTCATTCGAAAAAAATGAGATCTTTCATGTGTTTCCACATTGTTCACTTCCTCGACCAACATTTCTGGGACACTGTAAATTTTTTATTGAATATGATGTGGATGAGTGATACGTTCAGTCTCATTATTCATGATCTGGTTGCTGCATATTACTGAAAATGTGATTCGACAGGCTACATTTTGTCAAATTTCCTCGAAAAAAACCTAATAACACCAATGAATCGAGGTTAAATTTGTGAGTTCATTGAATCAAACGAAGATTTTTTTCAAAATTGTATTTCCAGGGACAAACTTTCCGCGAAATCATACGGCGGTTCCTCGCGATTATTGAGCACGCATTTTCCTCTGAAATCGTTGAGCAGCGAGTGTGAATATAGTAGCGAGTAATATTGTCTACCAGAATAAGATTATACCAGAAATGCCCGAGGAACATATCGAATAACCGAACCCTAATGGAAGGAATCTATTCCATCGGGAAAACCCGAACGAATTTTCAGTCAGGCGTGTATCTTGCATTTAAATATATGAATGGAGAAAGTTTCGGAACAGAATGTACATACGCACCCTCCAAAGCATATTGGTCTGCCGAGAGAGGAGCTGAATTCATACCTCACTTAACTATGCATTAAAATATCCCACTTCCCTGTTCAACAGATATTCGCTCACTAAAAGCGCCGGAATCTCCACTCTTCTGCCGCTCCAACCCGCATAATATACTGATTGATTCCGTACCCAGATTGTACTCTTTCCGCAAAGAATATTAAAATGCCGAACGAATAATTCAGCTTTCTTGTTTGTTTCTCGAAATATTCGGGGTCCAGACTTTTCCTTCAAGTCGTCGTAAGGAATATACCTATGACAGATTTTTAACGATGTTGAGAGCGGGTTCTCAAAAAAGAAAACGGATGCTCGTTTTGTACTGAAGCTAATTCTGGTCTGGTCAAAAAGGCATAACCATTAGCCTTAGCTTAAACACATTCTAAGGAACTCTGCACATACATAATATAAGCTGTATGCAAGGATAAGAGGGAGACACTGCTGTATAACGCAGCGGATAATTCAATGAAATTGATTTAACAGGTGGCCAAGGCATATGTCACAATTATTCTGAGTAGGTTTCACGCAGTTTCACTCTCAGCTCTGGAATCGAAACCCAAGCTATTTTATATCATTTCATGATTTTCAAAATTTTATTCTGTATCTACATAGAAGGAGTAGATTTGGTTTTTGTAAAATTTGCCTAATCGGTATTTCTTATGTATATGAAATGTAAGTTGATAGCTCATGTCATGATTCGCCATGCCATCGATAGTGAATAGAATCAGGACCAGTTCTTCACTATGTTAGAACCTACTTGAATAACTGTGTTAAAGCCTGAAAGTGCTTCATCAATACTATTGTTTGGTTTTCTTTCATTAATACAATTCGCATGTTTGAGCTTTATAAGTACAGCGTAGTTTGTCCGGTGCCTGTATCAATTGAAAACTCAAAGGTACCTAACGGCAAAGGTAGGTTATTCCAACATAAGCAGGTATATTTTTATGGATATTAGGATTATTATGATATTTTAACCAGCCAGTACTGTTATAGAGAGAACTGAAAGTAAGTTACGATTGTTGGTCCAAGAAATATAAGATTCGGTTGTATTATAAAATGAAGCCCACTACCATCTTGTGATTTAATAAAATAAGGAAAGAATTTCCTTCTCAATATTAAAACCTTACATCAGAAGTAGGATAGAAATTTGGAATTTGGATTGTCAAAGGACAACATGTAAGCTTTAATATAATTTAATTTGATTGAAAATCTAGAAGTCTTAGAATTCAACTTTGTTTCATTTGAGTAGATAATTTTTCCCTTTGAAGTACCAGGCTCAGTCCCTGAGTAGCAAAAGAAAGGTCCAGAGGTGGTATTAGAGCAAACACCAGTGACTTGCATATGGGGGGATCTGACCATCAATGTTAAACCGTTTTGTTTTCGTTTGTGGTATGGATATGAGATGGTGTTACCATGTTGAGCGATAGCGGGGGTTTTCTCTGCCTCTTTTTTCCCACCTGATAAAAGATGCCGCAGTGTGAACCAGCATTATATGCAACTTTACTGATAAATCACAAATTTGTTAAGTGTATCAATGAAGAAAATGTGATTTAATATATGCAATTGCTGCCATACTTGGTTTCGGACGTGGTGTTTATGTGTTGTACATCATTTTGTTTCAGTGGACAGTGGGGCCTTGTTTGAAATTTGTGACAATATTATTCATTTCATAAATTGAGAGTTTTACCTTCCTTCAATTGGTCTCTGAAACTGGAAAATGCAAATCTACCTACAAGGTGGATGAACGAGCGCTCAAAAGCTCCTGACTTCACAGCAGTGCTTTCCAATTTTGCTCAAATTTCCTAAATTCCTGATGAATCGTGGAGAACAAAACAAAGGAGTTGGGGAAGGGGGAACTGATTGAAAACGAAAGAATGATCGCTTAAACTGATTTATGTGATTTAACTTACATAAATCACTTCGCTCAGTACTAAAGAACATTACTTTTATGAAATTTCTGCACATAATCACACATAATCGTGAATTCTGAAATATTATATTTGTCAATGCCAGGTTCTTTGAGTATTTTAATGATATCTTTAATGCCTATGTCCACAAATTATCAATTTTTCTATCGATCAGACGCCATACGTTGAATTTGAACTTCGAGCATTCGTTGAAATGGGTCATAAAAAAACCCTTAGTGATTTTATTTAATCGATAGTAGAGATTTCTTAGAATAATACTAGGAAATTGCGTTTCACCTGGAAATTGCGTCTTGTTATATCGAACCAAATCATTCTTCATAGGAAATGACGTCGTTGATAAGAAAGGTGCAAACCTCACACATCTAGTGAAAATGACTAAGGGCGCCATCTTGCGGTAACACAAAGCACTTCGACTCGCCGATCGAATGTTAGGTGGCACCAAAATCTTAATAGTTTTCAATCATCACCCAGGAGGTGAATATCCAGATTACAGTGACTAGATTAAACACAGTGGCGACATTCGTGGTCTCATTTTTGATTGGCTGCCGGCTCAGCCGCCATATTCTTCCTAAATTCGTTTGTTTACTTTCTTCGTTCACCTGCATTTTAGGTTTTATTCAAAATATAAGGCCCATTGTAGTGAGAAAGTGAAGAAAATTTAATGGTTTAGAAATGTACCTGTTATCTTTGACTGATACTTTTAGGCCAAGTATCCCTTCACTATCAAAATTTTCTTGTTATAATTCAGCCAAAGTGGTAAGTGTTGTCTTTAATATATGAGTATTCCTTACGTTTTCTTGTACCATTTGTTATCCTTAAATCTTGGGTTCTTTACCTAGTATATGATATCGCAGCCGAAACTTCGATTTGAAGAGTATATTTTTTTTTAGATCAATGGTTCACTTGATGAGATCCAGACATCCATCTGCTGCAATAAGCAAATTTAACACTGATGTCGATAACGAAACGATAACATTTTCAGAAGAATTCATCAAAATATTCACCAATACGGAAGTAGGCTATAAGAAAATTTGGAAACCATCCCAAACAGGTGTTGTCATTTCGACACGATCCATTCTGGAACTCCAAACTGAATTGTTGGAATAGAGAGCATACCAATTTGTTTTAACAAGTCTATTTTCTCGAGATTGTTTGGGAAATTTATTCTGTGTATTGAGAAGCAAAAAAATTGTGCCACATGTGGTACAAGTGAAATACAACCTGAAATTGATCTCTGTGTCGGAATACTTGAAGAACGTTAATAATAGCAGCTGCAAGGAAGATGACAGAGTTTCTTCAGGTTTTTTAGACAGTCTGAAAACATTGAAGCCACTTCATGATTAAGTTATGTTGCCAGAAATGATAGAAACTCCAATTTTTAATTTGAATCGGAGGGACTTGAATTCTCTTTATAACATATCAGGATATATTTTAAAAACTTTTAATACCATTGAATGTGTGAGTTCAGCAGTTTCCAAAAGGCCATTGCACAAAAAATGTAGTTAATTTATACTAATGAAGAGGTTCAACTAACAATCCTTATTTTTCACTTCAGAGGCAGTGTTTTGTTTTCTTTAGAGATGGAAAGTATTTTCAGAAAATATTTCATCTCAAAATATAGATCTGAAATTATTTTATTCTAAAGAAATGTCAGATTTGAGGCCAGATTGCCAGAATCTCAAAACTAAAATTATAAAAAGATTTATTATTTTTAGAATGAAAATTAATTCGAGAAAATTCAAAGCATCCTAAAAAAAAAAATGAGAAGCTGGCAACTTATTCTGAATTATTTATGTTTCGATTAATCATTTATTAAAAGTCTTCAATTTGTTTTTTATTGTTATTTGTATCCTTCCAAAGGGAATGAATGAACGTGAAATCCAAAAGATTCTTTTCATTATAACACTGCAATACAGTACTATAGGTAATAAAATTTATGATCTGGATATTCTATTACGTTCTTACAACGATTTACCAGTGAATATTAGGAAAAAAATCATTCTATTTAATTATCATAAGTTTTTTATTACGATTTCCATTCAAATCCTATGGATTCACATTCAAATTTAGGAAGAATATGGCGGATGGGGCGGGGCTTAGCCAGAATGTCGCCACTGTGTTTAATCTAGTCACTGTAATCCAGATACTGCTGAATAATGCAATCACATATAATATATGAACTGATCTTTGATGGAAAACATAGATGGCGCAGGTAGTCGGTAATATGAGCGAACAAAGTTCGAAGATGGTCGCTTTCAGGACACTACTGTAATTTGTGAATTTCAAGGAATATTTTATCATGCTTTGGGTTCATAGTATAAATGAAATATACATTTTGCATCGAAGCATTTTCAGCATCGGCTGATTGTTCAGAAGGAACCTTGCTTTCACCAAATTAATTCATTGATTATTTTCTTTTCTGTCTGTAAACTTATCTCATCATTCTGCTCAGATACGCATCAAATATATAATATGATTCGAAAACATATATACATATTATATGTACAGGTTCCATGGTGTTTCCTAAAGATAGAACGTTGTATAGATGGGTGTTGAATTTCAACATAAATAACAGTTCGTTTCCGACATAGTCCAATTTTGAAACATGCTAACCGTTTATAATAACCCATCGAATACGTGAAGGAACGAAAATTAATTGTCAAAAAAATTATCCAGATTTTCCGTTTTAAGATGAAAAATTACGAAAAGCACTGCCGCGAAGTCAGGAGCTTTTGAGCGCTCTTACATCCACCTTGTAGGTAGATTCGCTTTTTCCAGTTTTGAAAATCAATTGAAGGAATTTTCGACAGCTGTCAAAAAAAATCTCAAACTTAGGCGAAACTCCAGACTTCATGTCAGTGCTTCAGCTGACCAATTCTTCTTCGATAATCCGTTAGAATTTTCTACGGTATCTATGGTCTTGGTGATGCGATCTGGACAAAATTTCGCACGTAGTTTAAATACATTATTCTTCAGCTAGGTGTGAAATGTCCTTCTAATCCAATCAGTAGTTTCGAAATTATCTGGAAAAAAATATTTTGAACGGCCATATTTACGGAACCCCTAGTCTAATTTTGCTCATTGATGAACGTGGTCGCGACATTCGCGATACAAACCCATCCTAAAGATTTCAAGTTCCTAGGCCCTTCCCTTCGGGAGTTATAATTTTCTATGATTTCTATGGTTCTGGTCATCCGATCTGGACAAAATGTTGCTTTAATGTATCCATTCTCGATTAAAATACAGAATTTTATCTCGATCAAATCCATTGTTTCGGAATTATCGAGAAAACGAAATTTCAAACAACCGTAATTACGGAACCCCTAGTATAATTTTGCTCATAAATGAACGTGATCACGACATTCGAGATCCACACCTATCCTGAAAATTTCAAGTCCCTAGGTGTTTCCGTTCAAAAGTTACAATTTTCTATGGTTTCTATGTTTCTGGTCATCGATCTGGACAAAATTTCACATGTAGCTTGAACACCTTATCCTCCATTTGAGTGCAAAATTTCACCTCGATCAAATCTGTAGTTTCCAAGTAATCAAGAGAACAAAACTTGGAACGGCCATATTTGAGGAACCCCTGGTGGAATTTAGCCCATTAACGAACTTAACCGAGGCATTCGGGAACTGAACCCACACCGAAAATTTCAAGTCTCTAGGTTGTTCCGTTAGGGAGTTATCGTGCTTACAATTTTTCGGGAGAAAAATGTTACTAGCTAATCTGATAAGCAGGCCAACAAATAACAAATCAATACATGCCAACCTATTCTTCCACATGAGACAATTAGATCGCGAGTTTCGCGTATGTCACATGCCTGGTTGTAGTTAGGGATCGAAAAATCTTTTCATGAACCTGCAGAGAAGTGGAGATGGTTGTTTTTGAAGCGGGAAGGTAGAGTTAGTGAAAAATTTTCTCTGATCTGCGCTGCGGTTCGTTTCAAAACACGTCGAATTCATCATCGCTTTAACTGTACTGATGGGGCTTAAAAATTCGAAATCGGTATAAAGTTGCGAATGATGAATCCGATTTTCTCTGGGGTTTAAAAGAATTGATTTGTTGGTCTGCTCACCATATTATCTGGTAACAATTCCGAAAAATTGTTCTTCTTTCATTTTGTTTCATAGTTGTTGATTTGCTCTGAATATTTTCGTATATTGAATGAAGCTTAACTTCGAACTGGAGATGAATTAATATTAACACTTTCCGAACCGAGAAAAAAAAATTATAGAAAGCACTGCCGTGAAGTCAGGAGCTTTTGAGGGCTCGTTCATACACCTTGTAGGTAGATTTGCATTTTCCAGTTTTGAGAACCAATTGAAGAAATTTTTGACAGCTGTCAAAAAATTACAGCAGCTCTTTGTCAAATTATGCCGAAACAGCTGTCACAGCAATTTAATAATTTTTTCTCGATTATTCGCTAGAATCTTCCACGGTCTTGTTAATGTGATCTGGACAAAATTTCCGCACGTAGTTTGAATACATTATTTTCCATCTATGTACCTATGTCCAAAATTTCATTCTAATCCAATCATCAGTAGTTTCGAAATTATCAGGCAAAAAATATCTCGTCTGTGCTTTAGGTGACCAATTTTTTACATATATTATTCTTCATCTGAGTGCATTTCATCTCGATCGAATCAGTAGTTTCGAAGTAATCAGGAGAACAAAATTTCGAACGGCCATATTTACGGAACCCCTGGTCGAATTTTGCCCAATAACGAACCGCGGCATTCGATATTGGAACCAACCCTGAAAATTTCAAGTTTGTAGGTCGTTGCGGTCGAGAGTTATCGTGTATACGGCCGGACGGACAGACTCGAATTGTTCAACGGATTCGTCATCAGTGAGTCGAACCATGTCGATTGAGACCATTTTCGGCTCAAAATTCGAAAAATACAGACATCGTGACGAAATGATATAGCCTTCGTGTAAGTAGAAAGAGCGCTCAAAAACGGATGTTCGAAGTCATCAGTCAGTTCGAGAGAAGCGTCTGCTCATTTTTCATTCCATATTTTCTTCAGATTTCCGATAAAATCCAAAAATCTCAAGGGGGTATTCTCTTGAAGTTCGCCAGTGGCGCAGGAATCCGGCTCTTGTGATATTGTTCCAAATTGAAACTTCATGTTATGATGGTGGAAAGATAAAAGATGGGCAGAAAGTCGGCAAGCTTTGACGGCTCAGATCTAAGTGGATTTCATCAAATAAAATATTCCAAATGAAAAACAAATTGAAAAGCACTGACAATACTGACATGAAGTCTGGAGTTTATACCCGCTTGTTCAGATACATCTTCAGAGAGGTCATTCAATCAGTAACTGAGCCCGCACAACGCAGCTTGACTTCATGAAACTCATCCCCGATTTCTTGAAGACTGATCGAACCGCAGTTCAACTTACACATGGGGATTTTCCCCATTTACGACCTCAACTGGCGCATTCAGATTAAGACCTCGAACGTTACCTGAAAATTCCAAAACTCTAGGTCTTGAGCGTTCTTTCAGAAGAAATCGTGTATACGGCCGGGCGGACGAACAGAATTGAATTTGAGCACGAATTCTGCATCTGCGAGTCAAACGTAATTTTTTGAGACTGTTCTCGGCTCGAAATTCTTATACAGACATTCGTCAAAATAATGACGCTCTTGTTCATAGAAACCAGCGCGCCATCATAGTATCGCCAAAAGTCCTTGAAGAAAAAAACTATTACTTTAATATGCTTTTATTGATGACTAATATAAATTTATATTCTCATGTATTCATTTAAAAAAGAAAAGATTTGATTCTGAATTCATTGTTATGTTATTCAATTAGCAAGTGATTTGCTTCCCTGATATCTATTGACGATAATGCACATAAAATTTGAAAAATAGGTTTCAGTATCGATAGTCAATTATGTAGAACATTGAATTCTATTTTATAAAAAGCTGTTAAAATATTTGGTGTTAGTTGAAAACATTAATATCATAAAGAAGAGAATAAATAATATTCTATTTCTAAAAAACATTTACAGGATATTTCGTTAATATAATTTTGCGAATTATAAAATCTTACTCTATTATATAATTAAACTTAAAAATTAAAATGGTAAATAATCTGGCACATATAAAATTTTTTTGACTTAAAACAGTCAAGTACTAATAAATGAATTTAGCGTGAATTTAATCTAGAGAACTGAAGAAACATGTTGTTGATCTCGTCCATCGTCAGAACCAATCGACATATCTGCAATGATGCCACTTTCTGAAAAAAATAATGAAATTGTATATCCATAAACAAGTTTATATACAGTTCAGGAGTTACAATGAACTCCAGTAGCTCAGAACTTCAGAGAGAGAGAGAGTTTATTGGTGTTTTTTTTACAATTACAAAAATTGTTCTCACAAGTCAAAGTAATATGGAAACAAAGTAATATGGAAAATAGATGAAATACAGATGTGAACACAAGGATTCACTAACTACAAGACAACCACAACCACCAAGGACGATGTATCTCCATTCTAATGGCTCAAGCGTTATTTGCGTTGGCTCTCAATGGCCAGACATTCTGTAACAACTTGTTCAAGAGTTTCCTCCACCTCTCAGCAGAATCTACATTATATATACCCAATCTCACTGGATACTTTCTGAGGAGACAGTGTAAGAAAGCGGCAACTGAAGCTGTGGTGTGGTAATTTTGATATTATTAAATATGTAATATTCACTGATAAATCACACGGTTGCGAAAGGGTTAAGTGTTGAAAGACGATTGATGAACCGAACAAAAATTTGTGATGTATTTTATGGTGAAAAAATTTCGAAGGAGGTACATTTCTGTTTCTACGTTATTTATATGATACGAATTGAAAAACAATGAAGATGGCTTATGCAAGTTTATTCTGATACTCACCCACAGAACATTGGCTATTCAGCGTGGCAGATCTGTGATATGGCTTGGGACTCTCGCAAGCAGAATCACAACTGATAGAGGTGTTCAATAAACGACCACTACCAGAAGCTCCTGAACTAGTACTCCCAGAGGAAACGCTGGACATTGATATAACTGAATTTGGTCTCTTCATTGTCCTACAACTTTCAGGACTTGGTCCCGCAATAGAATTCCTAAATCTAGGTGCACCTGAAATGATATTTTTTTCTGATTTTTTTGTGAACTATGCTACGTTATGTTTGGAAGACTTGCAGTTATTTTTGGTATACAAGTTATGGGTATTGCGCATAATCCACAGAATCGGTAGTGATGACTTTTTGTGATGAACCTAATAGCTTATGTCCCATAATAATTATTACTTTGATTGCTGAAATTTTGAATTGTTGAAAGTTGACCAAAAAATGTTGAAAATATTATTGATGCAAATTTCAACAATTGGCACTGCACAAAAAAATTTTGAGCTGCGTATCGATAACGCAGGTCAGACCCTCGAACGCGGCAGAACGATCATTATCATCTGCCTCGCGAATGTGAGCCAATCTTTGCATGAACTTCTGTTAAGATTGAGGTGGCGCGTGAGGCAAGTCTTTATTGCATGTGTCACTTTTAAACTATTTTTTCATATCGTTGAAAATTTTCGAGTGTAGAGCTTTGTATACATTTTCCCGAATTTGATGACTTTCGGCTTGAAAATTTGTGTTTTATGGAAAGAAAAATCATGAAACAGTGGGTAAGTAAAATACATGAATTGATGTTGGTTCTTTTTTTCGATTTGAAGAAATCACCAGGTGGAGAATACGATTGATTTGTATATCGAATTGACATGTAAAGTTTTATTTGGATTCAACTCTTCTAGGGATTTGGTTCAGAATTGATATGACAAAATTTGGACATATCCATTTTTTTTGGATGACATTGAACAACTAGAATATACTCACTTCTACTCAATTGGGCAATGCTGATGGAACGGTGACTTATTTGGTCTGCACTCGGTTTTATATCAAGACAAGGCTTGTTTCCAATTCCCATTGAGGACATTTCTACCATCCTCGCAGCTAGAATGGAAGGAATATGAGAAAATTGAATCTTTTCTTTAAAAACGACAATTGCCTTTCCTATATCTTTGAGAGAAACAGAACACCAATTTTTCTCACTAAATCTGCACAAAAATCTACCCACCTCTATTTCTTATGGCTTGTTTCCACAACAACTGAGACAATTCCTCAGTCCAAGACTTCTTTACTTCTTGAGTCATGGCTTGCAACGTGAAAGTATCATTTGGTTTTCGTTTTCTGAACCATATTTCGAATTTCGTCAAACTATCATTCACTTTCGGAGTCAATCCAATATCCGTCATTTTGATGCTATTTTTGTAGTAGTAGAGATCTAAATTCTGAAAATTGTGTGTCACTAGTTGACGTTGCCCCATCTAAAATACCTAATGAAACTTACCTTGTTATCAGGAAATCTCTTGGCCTTGCTAAAAAGTATAAGATCTTCGAATAAAAATACTTGACGAAGGGACTTTTTTCCATTTCTTCCTTCCCACACAATGAACTCGTTTTGCCTCATGAGTCTTCCTTGTTCTTTCAAGTTTACCTGAAATGACTTATTTGTTACGGATCTGAGCAATTCACGGAGAAGTATATATTTCACTGCCTGATTAGTTTTTCAAACATAAAGCTGTTAAGAGTGCCAAACAATCAGACTTACAAGGTCGATATAGTGTTCGTGACAAGGAGTAGAACTTAAATTTTAGGAAAATCTTTATTATTACTTGGTACTTTATTATTATATGGTAATTCATTATTGGGGTATGCAAAATAATATGAAAATATGGTACAAACAAAGACCTAATAATAAATGGAATGGACTTCACGTGACTTTTGCATACGAAGTTCATGTGCCAAGACTAGAAAGAGACGGGTAACCCCAATCATCATTCCATCCAACTCTGCACAATCTCAGAGTGAGAGTTTTCCCTATCAAACCCAGTCCATATATTATTAGTTCTATGGGTTCAAATATAGGATGGGCAATCTGTTGGTAAGTCTTTCAACTGAATGTAATCTTGGATTCGGCAAAAAAAAAATCCAGAATGATACTAGAGGTTTATTATTGAAAAAAATGAACCAAATTGGACAGATTCACATATAATGAATAGAAAAATATTTGAGGTCTTTTTATCATCATACAAGTTTTGTGAAATATCATATCGAGGAGACTAAATAATAACGAGATCCCGTTGAACTAAATGTGAAAATATTTCAGCAGAAATATTGGATAGGCTAATAACACGAAAGGAATCGATTATGTTGGACATGTATTACCTACGTTAACCCTAGGAGGGTCGGGATATAAACAATAAACAACATTGTAATGAACTTCTTAAATTGTTTCCCTTTACTCAAGGTGAACAGTATTGAATAAAGCAACCTTCATTAAAACATATCTGAAGATGCAGTTTAGAAAAGACACCAACAGATGGCTCACCCAGTCGTGGCGTAAAACAGCACGAGGACGAAAATTTTCAATTGGTTGCACAAAAAAAGTTGAGAGGTTATAACGTGGACTTACATCACATTCTCTTATAGAATCCATAGCGAGTAGATCATTTCCATGTCTCAGTTGAAACCTCACCATCTCCTCCGCCAGTCTCAAATCATCGAAATCTTGAACGACTCGTTCAGGGGCGTCCGATGGAGGAGGTAGACAGGCTTTCATCATTTGTTGCAGCAGAAGTGCATATTTTCCCATTCGTTGTACAGGCTTCAACAAGTAACTTGCAAGATCCATTTTATCATCGAGTTCAATTTGTTTACTCTGAAAGAATTGTTAATGTTAATGATTTGACCAATGTGCAGCACAACTTCATCTCACCTTGAAGAAAATTGTGCCATATTCAGACATAATTGTATCCGACTTCGGTTTATTCTTGTTATATAGGGCGTAAAGGTAGAACTTCTTGTCGTGTTTCAAAAATATCTGACCAACTTGCAACGGATTGTTCTCACATTCCTCTAGTTCTGTCAAGAAGTGTTGACTGTGAAATTCGAATATTTTCTCTATATTTCCAAAAACGATATTTCTTTGACCCCTGAGGGCTTGTGGTATGTCTTCTCTTGATATTTCAGGTATATAATTCACAATAACGTAATCCAACGATTTGACATAATCCCTTTCAGTCTCTATCATCTCTTTGATTATATATTTTAAAGTTCTGCAAAATAAAAAATTATAAGCTCAATTCTATAGTGAAAAGTTGTTCTCACTTTTGTGTTTTAGGGTCCATGTTGCTGTAAGTAGAATCCGAAGGTAAATCCAGATTGGAAGCGTGGCAATACAAATGTTTATTTGCTTTTATTGGGGAAACAGTCCTCTTTTCTTCGAGATAAGAGTCGTCCTCAATATCATCGCTGAAAATGATTAAATTACTAGGTAATTATTTTATTATCACATTTGATGTTTGACTTCAAGTACCTACATAAAATGTAGTTCAATATTATTGGGATATTATTCCATTCACTTCTGAACATTTAAAATAATAGAACATTAGAAAATTAATCTTTATGTATTATTCAAAAAATAACAGTATCCGAAGATGAGGAGAACAACATAGCCCTTCGTTAAAACGCACGTCTAATTTATCATCGTTATATTGCACTGATGAGCCTCTAGAAAGACGAAACCGGTCTGCAGTTGCGGATGATAGTTTGGTATTCACTGGGGTAATTTTGGACGGAAGGACGAAATCGGAAGGATACTGAGAATCTCTATTAGAAAAACCGACAAGTGGGCATCTCTTACGGAATGTAAGCAAGCATAAATCGAGAAACAGAGGGAAGAAGAAGAACTGTAAAAAAAGTAAAAAAAATGAGATGAGCGGCATAGGGAGGAAATTTCTAAACTCATATAATAACGAGGATAAAAGACCAACATAGCTATCCCGAAGTAAACAAAAAGTTTTCCAATTATAGTTTATTGAGCGCTCGTTCTACTTAGGCGAGGGCTATATTATTTCGTCACGATGTCGGTATTTTTCGAATTTTGCAGTAAGCACGATAACTTTCGAACACAACGATCTAGAAATTCGAAATTTTCAGTGTGGGTTCAGTTCCCCAATGCCGCAGTTGAGTTCGTTTATGGGCAGAATTCCACCAGGGGTTCTGTGAATATGGCCATTGGAAATTTTGTTCTCCTGATTACTTCGAAACTACTGATTCGATCGAGATGAAATTTTGCACTCAGATGGAGAATGATGTGTACAAGGTTCAAGCTACATGCAAAATTTATCTAGATCGCATGAACAGAACCAAAGAAAATTATGACTTTCGACCATAAATATAGCTGGTCAAAATATTTTTTTCCTAATAATTTCGAAACTACTGATTGTATTGGAATGAAATTTCGCATATAGATGAAGAATAATGCATTACCAAGACCATACATAAAAATAGATGTCTGTATTTTTCGAATGTTCAGCCGAAAATGGTCACAATCGGCAAGGTTCGACTCACTGATGACGAATACGGGATTTTCAGGGTAGGTTCGAATCTCGGATGCCGCGGTTGAGTTCGTTATTGGTTAAAATTCGACCAGGCGTTCCTTAAATATGGCTGTTCGAAATTTTGTTCTCCTGATTACTTCGAAACAAATTTTGCACCAAGTTGGAGAATGACATGTTCAAGCTAAATGCACAATTTTGTCCAGATCGCATCACCAGAACCATAGTCCATCCGTATACACGATAACTCTCGAACCTAGAAACTTGAAATTTTCAGGGTAGATTCGTTCTCGAAAGCCGCGGTTGAGTTCGTTGATGGGCAAAATTCGAGGAGGGGTTGCGTAAATGTGGTCGTATGAAATTTAGTTTTCTTGGTCATTTCAAAACTACGGGTTCGGTCGTGACTAAATTTTGTATTTTAATGGAGAATGATATATTCAAGCTTCATTTTTTCCAGATCCATTTTAAATTCCAACGAATTTTTGAATTAATTAAGAATCCTCATATTTCTGTAACAACTGATTTGGCATTATTATTGACAGAGAGATGCTGTAATTTTTTTGACAGCTGTCAAAAATTTCTTCAATTGGTTTTTACAACTGAAAAATGCGAATCTACAAGTTGGATGAACGAGCGCTCAAAAGCTTTACGGCAGTGCCTTTCAATTTTTTTCATTGGATTCAAACATGATTTTCAGAAAGTATGCGGAATTTCTGCAGTGAAATATTTCCAGCTTTAATAATGAATGGATTAATGCCTGTTTGGCGGTTTTGTTTGTTCAATGAAAGATATCTCATTTACAGTTTTCGGATGCTGATTGTTATAATTTCTCATTCCGAAAGATTTCGTTCTTGTTTTTACCGGTTCATTATTTTGGTACGAAAAAAAGCCCAACAGCAGAGGTAATGGAACACTCCTCATAATATACCACAGTACATGACACTCACCTCTTAACGAATCCATTATCTTCCATCATACTATCCTGCTGACTGTCAGTGTTATCCTGGTTAGAATCAGCGCTGGAGCTGTTGCTGTTACCACTACACATCACACAACTCCCTCTGCAGTACTGGCAAGAGCATGTACGTTGTAATTTTTTCTTATTGTACGCCACACTTTCCTCGCCTATGGAGTTATCGCCGGTCGAAACTCCACTATCACACCGCTTACAACCGTTGTGACCAGAGTCGATTTTTTCCAAGAGGTTCTCCACGCTCTCCCTCTCTTCCTTGATGCCGTCCAGGGTAGCACTGTTCTTCCTTTCCAGGGTATCCTTTCCCTTACAACTGCAGTTGCCTTGTAATGTGAGGAGATATCTTTTTTTAAGCCTGTAAGATAGGGAGGAGCTTTCTGTGTCAGACTCGTCACAGTTGCATAGTTCTCCAGCGGCATGATGGCTGCAATGGTAAATGTAGGCGTGGGAGCTTATAGATCTTCTCCGTATTTGTGATTTCGGTGTTTTAGCAGGAGTACTTGCAGCGTTTGGTTCCCTGCGGAAAAATCCTCCATCTTGAGGGCAGCCCTCTCTTCCTTTATCAGGGGGTACTGATGTCAAATTCCGGTTTTTCTCGGTGTCCTATCAGAAAAATTATTTGAATAACTTGGAAGGATACTGATATCCCTGAATTCTTTCATGAAAATAAAGGGCGAGGGTTCGACCCTAAAAAATTTTTCAACGCTATCAGAGGTGAAACGAAACACTTGTAAGATTGTTCGAAAATAAAAACCGTATCGAGGTCAGTGATTGTGCAAATAACCCCCTTAAACTTTATTGTGTCAAAGCTCGAACCCATTATTTCTCGTTTCAGCATGAGTGGAAATATTCATATTCTAGCCTATTCAAATGAAAATACGTGGAAAATTTGGTTGATCTCCATTTAAGTTAGAACGAAAAGAATATTCATTTACCTTGCATAGTTCCTGTAGTTTGTTGTTACCGGAACGAAGTGCCAGCTTGATGAACTCTTCTTGTTCCTTATTGTCGTCCTCAAGGATATCATGACATGATTCCAGGAGAAGGAAACACCGAGAACTGTTTTCCAGCTGGACTCTAGTTTCTTCCAAACGTTCCCTGAACACTTTCATCTGAATGTTGAGACTGTTGGCTAGTTCCTGGATGTCCTCACTTCTGGCTTCGCTGAGTGTTTTGCATTCTTCTACGAAGTCCTGGGCTTTCTCGACTTGGTGCTGAATTAGAGTCAATATAAAAGTTAAATCATCAATGTAGAAGCTCATGAATAAGCCTAGAAAGAATAAATCTAAAAATACACCCGTTCGATAGCTTATCTCAAGCTCAGTTGGGATACTAATTCTCTTGTGCTATCTCCAGGTGTAAGGAGAGTAGAGAGTTAGTGGCCCGACATGTCAACTCTTATTAATGGTTATGGTTATCCTATGAGTATACAAGCTGTTTATAAGCAGTGCCATTCGGGAAGTTCGTGATGGTTTTCTTCCATCAAAAGGACGAATTCAGAAGGTTGTTGGTGATGAAACGAGCTCAACGTACTGTTTCTTATATCAAGGCTAGGGCCCAACAACAAGATTGGTGTACCAACTGAAATGGAATGCAGGGATTGTTCTAGATTCGGACTTGGTGGTCATGACGGCAATGAAGGAGCTTTTTGCATCGGATATATCAAGTTATATATTAAGTTTATATAAATACTTCTGCAATTATTTTCATAGGCATCTCTCAACAGCAGAATAATACGTCTCTCGCGGTATGCAACCGTTGTTGTCCCATGTATGGCCATTATTCCAAAGGCTACTTTTTAACACAAGATAATTCCGACCACGTGAGTTTCAAGATGGGGAACAAATAGTTTTACTCTAGGTGGCAAGCTTTCTCGATTTATTGCCAATATAGCACGTATGCAATATAAATACTTGAAAGCGTCCTTTAACGATTGCAGCAGCCACAAGAAAATCTGAAGTATGCAGAAGTCCCAGGACAGCTATCCACAAAAATTAATAGATCTTATATGTAGGTCCATAAATCAATATGAAATTATGGTGTTTTTGATAAAGCTCTTCTCCCTTATTTGTTAAATTCATTTCTTCAATCGAGATCCAGTATATTTTGGAAACAACATCCCAGTGAAGAGGTATTTACCTCCTCTTTATCCGGCAGCGGCATTTGACATCAGTGAACTCCGTGAAACCCCCGCAGAACTTCGTGACTATTTTTGCAGCTGGCAGAAATAACGTCGGCAATACCCAACCGACGGCTCGACGGAAGTGAACAAAACACAGTGATTATTAATATTTGATAGTTGCTTATTAAGAGAAACTATCGATCGAAGGTGATAATCGTCCTCATCGTTAACTCACTTCGATTGGATAATAGCAGTACTGAGTAGTTACTGTAGGTACTTTGAATATTAAATGATTTCCTATAATTTGATTCAGCTCGAAACTTGATCGTTTTCATTCAATAAACTTCTATTGAACTCAAAATGACAAGCAAAAGCCATTTAGACTGACAAAATCGGCAGCCCGTATTCTAAAGCGAAATCGTAGAAGAATTTGTGTTTAACACCGTCCAACAAAAACAAGACAAAGGCTAATTATTATCGATTGATTGTTCTGGAACTATAAACTTAAGAGTAGTACATATCGAATTCAGGCCATACCAATTGAAAAAAATTATATTATTTTCGAATACAACGAAATTAATAACAAATAAGTGGCCAAGTACGTGTCGGCACAACGCATAGTAAAGGGTCCTGTAGAACTAGCCAAGGGCTTAGATATAGGAGGACTGAGCGTAATTTTTCCCCCCAAGACTTCCAAAATATAAAGTTTCAGAATTATCGCCAAGACTTGATGCGTACCTGACAAATTTTTTTATCGGAATTTCTCCTACGAGTCAGCGACGATTCACAAATTAAATAAAAAAAAAATTTTTTCCAAAACTTACAATTTTAGGGACATTTCGGTTCATGACTTTCTAAACATTCAAGAAAACTTGAAAAAATCAAAAATTATGTTTTTCGTTGTACTCGTATTCTTCTAGAGTTGATAAAAGCCATTTAACTTATCGCTAACACATGTTCATTATACTTTTTCTTTTATTTCCACAATTTCGATTCTGAACACGATTACTCCAATGGGATTGGCAGTATTCTTTATATGAATGAGTCTTATCACAGCCGAAAGATTTAGTCAATTGAATCGATATTCAACTCTGATAGTATAGAAAATAATTGTTTGAAATTACCTACTCTAAAAAAAACTCATTTGTATCGCCAGAACTAGTTATGGCTCCGAGATTTAAGAAACCAATCATGTTGTATTATTTTAAGTTCAAATTCAACATATAGATTAAACTTTTAGATGAAGATATTAAAATCTTATCGATTTAGATTTACTGTACTAACTAAAAAATTCAGAATTAGAATTAGAAAATTTCCTGAACACGTGGAACAGTTTCGGAAATTCTCATTAGGTACTCATAAGTACTCACCTGGAAATAAATGATCGAAAATTTTTTGCTTTCGATAGCTACCTAGTTAATGTCGAGCAGTTTTCGAATATTTTTTTTTCAATAATCTCTTACTTTTACAAAGGCATCCAACTCTCAAGAATTGAAGTTGAAGTTTTTGGTCTAATTCTGTAGTTTCGTATCCGTTTTCAAAGGGGTTCATTTATTCATCTTTTTGCTATTAGTTGGCGTTTTTTTCTCAATCTCGGCATTTTCACAAAAGAACAGACTCAATGAAACCCAAAAAAACTGCGCCTCTGTAATCGACAATTTGTCAGGCCCCACCTCATTAAAAACGTCGTAGTTATTTTCGAAATCAAACCGTATTGAATTTTCTCACCGAGCTCCCTCGAGCTTCAAATATAATCTGGGAGTTTTTTCTTGGTCGCACCTTTTTTCTGTTCAAGTTGGACCTCGAAAGAATGTTCGTTCATAATTTTCACTACACTCTAGAGAGATTTGTCATTCACAAATATCCTTGAGAATGTTAATTAAATAATAAATAATAAACAAATCCTTACCCATGCACCAAAGAAAAATTTTTCAAAATCGAGTGTCACTTCCTTCACACTAGCGGAATCGGTCGAGGAGCGTAGCAGCAAAACTAAGTTGTTCAATGTTTCATCTGCAACTTGTCTGGTCCATGTTATCAACTGGAAGAAGGGAGTAGTGTATCACAACAATGCACTGAATCTGTTTGCTCAATAACAAATAACACTAGTACCTATACATTTTGCGAACCATGAAAATCCTGCCTAACCAAAAAATAAAGTACGAATGCAACCTCATTAGTTCACAATCCTTGAACAATGCGCGTAAATTTTACACAATGTAATCAGATTGGTGGCATTCTTATAATGAAGATAATATTATGTGAACCAAAAATGATCGTTAGCAGCTTGTTTATTATGGTCAAATTGACACATAAATTCAAGTAGAAAATAATAACTTTCACTGAAAATTTCTGTTTCAATAAATGAGTTCCTAATTATTGATAACAATGAATTTCACATTGATTGATACACGTAGAATAAGCCATTCGTATGTCGATATATTCTTCAAAGATGTGAATTACTTCGTACCACGGTCCATATCATAATTTTCAATATCGAATGAAACATTTGAAGATGCTGCTCAAAGCCAAGCAGAATTGTTGGCTACCTGAATGTTGTGAGTGTGTGTGAATGTTGAGTACCTGAATGCAGAGCTTTGTCGAGCACTGAATATTAGTGCTTCGAGCACTTAGCACTAAGCACTTGGAAAAAAAGGCTCCGAGCCGCGACCACTAAGCACCAATTTCCACAAAATGCTCGCGATAACTAAGCACTCTTAGAATGTAATTCGATATTTCAAGCACTAAGCCCTAAGCACTTCTTCAAGAACTGTTAAAGGTGAGGTTATTTCAATCGGAAGAAAAATTGTGCCTATTGAGTTGAGCCGTTATATCAAATTCAGGAATGAAATAAGAAAATTTACACTAGATGAACTAGAAGCCAGCCAACAAAACAAATGTATCCCAGAGACTAACAAATTTATCGTTTGCACCTGTTTTCTGTTTCTTACATCAAATTTATCATTTTGCTAACTTTACTGACGAGATCTGATATGGATCAAAATCAGTCTACAGGTGCAAATGATAAATTTGTTGGTCTCTGGGATACCTGAATTGTTTTGTTGGCTAGTTTATCTAGTGTAATTTTTCTAATTTCATTACTGATTTTGATAATTTCAGATAAACATCCGTATATTATTGTAAGCTGTTATATGATAATATGTGAGATTATTGACAGGTCAGAGAAGATGTATAGGTGTCCCGAATTCGATGCTCACATTGAGCATGTCGAGAACTGTGTTGTGTAGGAGGTATTAAGTGTGCAGTTTGTGGACGAAATGATATTTGGGGTGGAATATCCTACCACAGGTTTGTGTATTATTTATCCGCATTTTTGTAGAATATATAGGCATCGGCAATGTTTGCGCGAAGACCAATTTTCAATGTTTATGATTTCAGTTTCCCCAATCATACCAAGTTGAGGCAGTTTTGGCCGAAACCATTAAAATTGGATGAGAATATACTTAATTTTTTCGAAAGATTTGGTGCAAACTAAATTTTCCTAGTAATCGTCGAAAAATAATACAATTTCAGCATTTTTCCGAATATTACGTTCCGCCACTGGATTACCTTTGAATTGTCAAATTTTATGAGTCATCACGTGTACACAATTATGCTCACTAATTATGACGTATGCTCCCTCTATGTTTACTTTTTACTCTGAGGTAGCGACGAATTTGAATAAGCGCGCAAAAGCTCTTGATCTCATGTCAACAGTGCTTTTCTCGATTTTTTTTCATTAGTATCGAACAAAAGTTATTTTAGACTTGATAATATCTCGATTAATCAAAATAAGTATATTTTGAACATCGAATGAGATGAATTTTCAAAATTTATTTCCTACCACCTGGGCAAACAATCCAACTTGAGAGGGTCTTCTTCTGATAGTTTGTGGGGAGACCGAGAAAAATGGAGGATGGAAATCAGAAGACGTCGAAGAACGTTATAAGCTGATTCATATATATATATATATATATATGCTTAAAACAAAATTATTTCCAGTTCAATGAGGTATTTTATTTTTCACTTAGTGGAAATTTTTATGGTTAACTTAGAAGACAACATACATGGAAACCCGTTAATGAAACATATTGGTACAGATACGTGGTCGATACATTTTTTAGTTTTGTCTGAACTGACAGCCAAATGCATAAGTTGTTTGACTTTATCAATACTATTCACGCTTCAATAAACTTCACAATTGAGGAAGAAATTAATAATTCGATTAATTTTTTGCACTTGACCATTACAAAAATAAACAACAAACATGACTTCTCCATTTTTTACACGAACCATCATACACAGAAATCGTAACTCATAGTAGGTCCATACACATTCACATCAGCATAAATATGCAGGCTGAATCGTTTATAACATATTCCCCTTTCGAACAAAAATTGATTCAAATTAAAATAAAATCATTAAATAAATTGCATATAAAGTATCATAAATGGATAACATTATTTCGAAAAAAGTATATAAGAAAGCCATGAATGAAGTTTATCCATTCAAAAATAATAAAGATAAAACAGGTCAATCAGAGATTGTCCAAGCTTCTATATCGGCCAAACTGGTAGAACCATTGAAAAGAGAATAAAGGAACATGAAAGTTCCTTCGTCAACGTCAAACCAATTCAAATTTCGCAGAACACTTATTGAGTGAAAAACATTGCTTCACTCTTAATTACGGAATTTTGCATATTGAAAGTGTAGGCATAATCTTTCGGAAAGCATAGAAATCAATAAACAAAAAAGTTCACCTAGTTTGCTTAACGACTAGTACAACCGTAATGTCATGTTAACGAGAAACTAATAATACAGGGATCGGGGATATAAAGTCGATGTTTGCATTTTTGGAATTTTGAGCCGAAAATGGTATTAATCCACAAGGTTTGACTCATTCATGACGAATCCTTCGAAAAATTAAATTATGTCCGTCCGGTCGTAAGCACGGTACCTTCCGAACGCAACGACGGTTTGAAAATTTCAGTGCGGGTTCAGTTCCCGAATGCTCGGAATTCGTTAATGGCAAGAATTCCACCAGAGGTTCCGTAAATATGGCCGTTCGAAATTTTCGCCTTATAACATTCGAACGGTAAGGCCAATTCCCAGGATAGCTTTGGATCTCGAATGTCGCGGTTACGTTTATCAATGAGCAAAATTAAACTAGGGTTTCCGTGAATATGACCGTTCAAAATATTTTTTTCCTGATTATTCCGAAACTACTGATTGGTTTGGAATTCAATTTTGCACATAGAAGAAGAATAACGTATTCAAACTACTCGCGAAATTTTGTCCAGATCGCATTCCCAAGACCATAAATACCGTAGAAAATTCAAGCAAATTATCGAAAAAGAACCTGAAGCGCAATTTTTTTTGCCATGTGTCAAGAATTTCTTCAATTGGTTTATAAAACTGTAAAATGCGAATCTACCTACAAGGTCGATGAACGAGCGCTCAAAAGCTCCTGACTTCACGGCAGTGCTTTTCAAATTTTTTCGTCTTATGTCAAATGCAGAAATATAGAACAAACGTATATTTCTATTATCGAAGAACATGATTTTATAATTATTCACTATATTCGTAATGAAAGACGATTATTGCCTATTCGAACGTCGTCATGGAAGTTTTCTTATCGTATCTAACGATCAGTTCCTGACTACATGATTTCTTCACCAGATGAATCAAAATCATGAACCGAGATGATCTTTCGGAATTTTCTATAATTACAAGTCAAAAATTAATTTGAGCAATAAATTAAATGAAAACAAAACATGAACCAAAAGTATCTTGTCTATAAATTCACAGATAATATATGTATTCCTCTACAATCCCAAATAAGTTTTACTCAAACCATCTTTGCGTATTTCGAAACCGAAATGTCGGATTAAAGGAGTCTCTATACTTAGTTGAAGGAACTTCAGAATCGATTATTAATTCCAGAATTTGATTGATACAATATTGTGGTATCATTTATAACATTCTAATCCCATTTAGGAGTCATACACTTCCACTCACACTGAATACAAGTTATAGAAATATGCCATTTCGTTGCCAATTTTGAAATTTATTTGATTTGCATGGACACATAACCAACATACAAACATAGTTGTATATTACCGTTGCTGCATATAAATTGCAATTTGCTATGTGGTTATAAATTGAAACTAGAAGGCGAATTACTCGTTGAAGTCGCATCTGAGACATAAGTGCTTGAAATTGCTGTGGAAATGAATTGAATTTATTTTATGCAGTTGTTACTGAAGTCTGAGATGTTATGAGGTCCTCTGAACACAAATTCTTATGTTTTAAGAGTACATATTTGATATTTTTCTTAATTTTAAACCTGGACAGTATGTACTGCAAACAAGGCGGTTCGATTTGTTCTATAATATACTGGATCGCATTCAAAATTAACCGGACGGAAGAAAATTCGCCCGAATTCAATCTTGTATAACCTTCAAGTCTTCCAACCAATTTCGATAATTTCTAGACAGGTTGCTGATGCTTTCATCTCCACCATGTCCTGGTATCCATTTTACGAACAGGACGGAAAGATACGTTGAGATACATGGTAGCACAAGAAATTGCATTCATTTTTAACTTCTGAACATCCTCTAGAAAAATTTCATCAAGATATGGCAAATAGTTTGTGGGTTAATTAAATTGAAAAAAAATTATTTTTATTCTTCTCTTGATATGATCCTTACGAAATTTCACTTGAATTTTCGTGTCGTTCCTTCACAACTAACTTCGAAAATTGAATTCGATCGAATTGGCATTTTTCGAGTTATTGAGAAAAACAATCATTCAGGTGGCAATATCTACGAAACCCTTTGGCAGTTTTTACCCATTCATGAACTTAACTGGCACATTAAGACCAAAAACGTACCCTGGAAATTCTCAAAAGATGATGCAAACAGCATGAGTTTGTGAGATAATATTCTAAAAGCAACGATAGAAGCAGAATATGTTTCTCAACATTTCGGTTTGATTTCGTTGAAAAATCTTCTAGCTTTCAAGATGCGAATTTTCCCAGCCATTTGATCACGAAGTCGAGATCCAACAAGATCATTGGTAATGAATGAAATACCGGAGGAATTCCGAAGAGATGGAAACATAACTAATTTATGAGCTGCACTACAGGGTCAATCGTACAGTTTCCTCGAGAAACGAGGATAAACACATCAAAGGATCAAAAAAATCGACAAATTACCGCGACCAGAATCCGAATTGGTTCCTTATACGGAAGACGGTTGTACCCTTTTCCAGTTACGTTCGCAGGCATGCGGCATAACCTGCATTGATATCAATCATTACCTATTTTGACTATATCTGTGGACGTATTACCTACTTGATGCTTGCTGCACATCCTATAATAATATGAATAACAATTAAACATGAGTAGAATTCGTGTCATTCTCGTTCATATCTTCATCTAACCGTGTTCTGCGGATATTTATTGCCGCTTTTGGTCGTGAACTCTATACGCATTCGAATACCCACGTAATATTCGAATTAGAATAAAATCAATGGATGCATTCGTCGATTTCGAACAATGCGAATGTCACTCAGAAATTCAGCGCAATTCCACGAGAATTCCCCGTTTCTGCTCTGGATTCGCCAGTTTTGTATTGGAACATGTTGTAAACTTTTCGGCTGAAGTTTAGAAAGATCTACAGCTGATATAAGATCTATCAAAATGTAAGTTTAGAGAAATGACGAGCCAACTGTAGTTGCAAAAGTTTCAAAGGCTTGTTTGTCTAGGTATCACGAAACCTTTCTTCTCCACTTCGACAGTATTGTCACCTACTTCCACGACTATAATGGACAAATTGAAAAGCACTGCCGTGAAGTCTGATCTCGAGATTCGAGATCCACACCTATCCTGAAAAGAAGTCCTTAGGCCTTTTCGTTCCGGAACGGAACCCCTAGTGGAATTCTGCCCATCAGCGAACTCAACAATTTAAAGTCTTCAGGTTGTTCCGTTCGAAAGTTATCGTGCTTACGGCAAAATTCGAAAAATACAGACATCGTGACGAAATTATATAGACCTCGTGTAAGTAGAACGAGTGCTCAAAAAAAGATGGGTCGAGATGCAGAAAGTCTCGTTTAATTCCTAACAATCACCTCAAATCTAATTCGTATCCACTTCTTTCGAAGAAAACTCAAATTTGAGGAGATATTAAGATTGGATGATTGGACATTCGATGACCAACAAATCATAGGAGCCCATTTCTTCCCAAAAAACTTTTTCAGAATTCTCATTTCCTTCAAATCTAAGCGAATAATAGCACTCAAAAAAATCGACAGAGATATTATTCTTACAACCATTTTTTTCTCCTTTTTTCTTTGATTGCTTATTTTATTGTACTTGTTCATTATTTCGCCTACAACTGAGCTCTTTGAATATTATGGATATGATAGTTCCATAAAATAGAAAGTTATGGCGAGCCTAATTCGAACATATATCATTGCGTTAATGGTATCAAATTCGGCCGTTATTGGTGTAAAATCCCACATCTGGATCTGTTGAATCAAATCTCTACGTATCAGAACTGTACGGATAATCCGTCCGTGTATGGTGCCCTATTCATTTGGAGATGGCGGACAGATTTTTATTTATTCGATTTAACAACTTCTAGATCGTTTAGACATTTTTTTTCATAAGTTTACTGTTGAAAATGAGAAAACCAAAACGGCAAGCACATTTCAAAAATATAGAATATTCCGCCCTCATATCTTACTTCGGAAATCATTTATTGATTCCGTCCAAGAATATCGGAGAAAAGCTTCCCTGAAAATTGGTGGGTATTTACCTCAGAAACCTCCTTCTGGAATGTTCTGAACTTAGCAAGTTCCCTCAGCCTTTCACTTCTCTCTTTCTCCAATTTCTCCAATCTTTCCGCCACTTGAATTACGGCATCGAATGTAATACGGGCAAACTTCGTCTTCCTTTTAACATCGGCGTTGTCTGTCAACCTTTCAGACTGTTCGTCAAGGTGTGCCAATATTTTGGACCCATTTTCTCGCAGTTTCCTCAGACATTCCATTTGAAGGGCTTTGGAGATTTGTCTGCAAAAATATCATTTAATCATATAATTCTTTAATATTTTCCATCATTTTTGACCTAAAATGTTTCAATGAGTTGAGGGAAAACTGTACATTCTCGAAAAGTTATTTGGGGAATTCCAATTGCCTAATCAATGATTTAATCAGAAAATTTTCATAGAAAACACACACAAAAAAAATTCTCATTCTACCGCTTCATTCTGAATGAAATCAAATTTTTTGAATACAAAATAAGTCTACATATTATGTGAGCTCATTGGTTTCAAGAAGATTGGACGAGTTTTGATATTTTAGAGTGGGACTGCTGAAGCCAAATAAGTAAAAGTCTGAATTTGATACGGTGAATTTTTCGGAGAAAACATTAATCATACCCCGATTTACTATTTCGTCATGATACAACCTTCAATTTAAGATAATCGAAATTCAACACCTGTGAAAGAACAGTAATTATCAGATTTATGAATCTCAATCCATATAATCAGTTTCCTAATGTGCATCAGAACCGGAATTCATTGATTCTTTTCATAATCTATTCATCTGTAATAAAGCTATTCAGCTTTCACTACACAATAAGAAAATTTCTCTGATGAAATAGCTTTTGCACAAACAAACAAAAAATGGAGGTACATCATGTAGACGATTTTATGAGCTGAAATACTGGCGATAACTAGAATATCAATGTTTGGTCCATTGTCGATGTTTTGGAAACATGACTGCGATGAAAATAAGTGAAATTTTATAATGTGAAGTATTATTCAAACTTCAACAAGTAACTTACCAGAGACACCCTGTGCTCAGACAAACTACCCCATAAGATCAGTTGCTCAGAACTAAGAAGGTAGTGGTTTCGGCTACTTGATAAGATTCAATTATGAAGTATATTTTGCAGTAATCTGAGGGTCTCCAACCGCTTTTGTCATGGTCGAATATCATAAAGGCAAGTTTTCCCAGTGATGGGCTTTTTGCGCCGTGGAAGGCGTGATATGCTGAGCGTTTCAGAAAAGAGCGAATCACGTCAGCCGAGCAGCGAGGAACGTGTAACGGTAACGTCGACGAGGTAGACTTCTTCAGGATGTCAATATTGCATCCATTTTGTGGAACTTACAGTATAACTGAATAATTTTTACATAGCACTAGTGGAATGATTCTTCATGGATTACAATGTGTGTTCAGCCCTAGCTCTATATCGAATATCTTACCTGCACTGATGGTTGAGGAATTTTCGGGTAATTTGGCTAGGCACTTCTTCACTCCTTAATTTTGAGAGTGTGGATAAGAGACTTCGACCTGTGGTTTTGCAAGTAGCCAAAAATGGTTCAAATTCTTGAAAGTAAGATACCCAAGCGATTGGGTCGTGGTGACCGTTGCCACCAAATGTCTTCGGAAGTTGAGTTTTATTTATATATTTTTCTAACGTTGGAGCATCGGTGATGGTGACCGTCTGAAACGAAAAAAAATATTATGAAGATAATTTATCTATATGCGGACATAAGAAATATTGAATATGAGCTGATCTTAGTTATCACAAAAATATATTACGTACTGATAATAATGATGTATAACGTGAGTATTATTATCAATATCAATTCGAATATATTATCTATTGATATACGAGAAGACATAAAAAATACTTTAGGGTAGGAGATACCAGAGTCCCATATTATATGTACTAGCAGTCTCGACCACGCGTTGCTGTAGCTGAGGTATACGTCTAATTATATTGTAGTAAACTATTCAAAGCAGTTGAATTATTATTATTATTAACCCTAACCCTATCCTTGATTTTTCAAAGTAAGAACCCGGTTCTCGAACAGTTCCAAATTCCTTCAGTTTTGGGACAGACCCAGAAACTTGGCATCACTTCTTGCACGTTATCGCTCTTGTCGAGTGATCGGATGTAGTGGGGACGCGATGACCTGCCGTCGATTTGAGGCCTGCGTTGCCGCATAGCTAATCATCACTCTATGTAATATATGAAAGACAATAAAAAATTTTGCAACTATAAATTGAGATATAAGCTATCCTATCTTTTGAGTTGGACTAAACTGCACAAAGTGTGAAAAATTTGATTGAAATCGGTTCAGTATTTTAGGAGTTCATCCCGGACAAACAACGTGACACGAAATTTTTATATATAAAGATATATGCAGGGTGTTTTTCAAGGTGAGGTTTTTTTTACAGGTGCTAGAACTCATCAAAAGTGATCATTTCGCCGGCAGTTGATCATATAACATATTGGATTTGAAAAAAAGGTTAAAAAATCTTGGGCATCAATATCTTAATCCTCCTCTGGATGGATCTCTCTGTTAGGAGCCATATGCACGCGTTTTGGCAGCATTCATTCAACTTTCATTAGGAGATTTTTCCTGATGTTCTTCAAAATTGTTTACAGAAACTGTTCGAAATGGTCACCATCTCTTTGATGTGCAGTCTTGCCCGGCGTAATTACGAATGTTCAGGTATACACTCAAGTTGTATACCCCAAAAAAAATCAAAGGGGTTGAGATCGGAAAATTGAGTCATCGTACGCATCATATAAATGAATTCCCGTATACTGACCACACACAGCTGGTTATATCTGAATATTTGAATATCAATACAAACCTAATACAGATGCGTGCTAGGAAATCCTCATATTTGCGGGGAACTTTGGATCTGGTGAATATTTTATATGAACGATTTTTGGTGTATCGACTCATTTGGATGAGTTCTATTGCTGGTCAAAAAAAAAGCCTCATCTTTGAAAACACCCTGTATAGACAACGATATCGAGATTTATATTGGATGTTCTTTTCCTTATATAGACCAGGCAATAGAGCAGATAAAGGGTCATTCTGTGACAAAAATCTTAGGAGAAAACCGAGTGTGGCGGTGCAAAACAGATTTGGAAAGTGGACGTATAGTACGTAGAGGTTGCAATATTGGTGAAAAATATGTTGAAACATGACGAAAATCGGCCCAGCCGATTCTGTATTCTCTACAATTCTGTTGTCAGCATCGCTCCATTAGTTCAGATTTCACAAGCAAAAAACTTAAATAACACCGTTTTTTCGAAATTACAAAAAAAGTAATCATTATTTGCGAGTCGAAAGCATATCACGTAACATCCACAGACCGCCCCATGCACCCCCTACTTGCGGTTTTCTTCTACGATTTTTGTCACGAAAAAATCTCTGTTGCCTGGTCTAATATCATTAAGTTTGATACCCTGAAGGCATTGACACAGAAAGAATGACCTTACATGCCTTGATCAGGTCAACCACGTGGGCTTTTTCTGATTTTTTTTCAGAAGGAAGTGTCATAATCAGAACGCGATATCAAGCGACAAGATCTCATCCCCATCCGCAAAACAATTCAACTTAGGGTGGATATTTCAATGGAACTAAAAGAGAGAAGTGAAAGATCTCCTATAGCCTAGACACCTGAAATGTGGAGGTCTGCAGCGATGTTTTATTTTTGTGAAGAATTGAATTAAGTTTCTCTACATTCGTTTCCTGACTACCTCACCTTGTTGAAGGTTCACAGTTATGAAGTATTACCATCTACAAGAGGAAACTGTATGACCGGTAACCTATGCTGAATTCCGATAATTTAAAAAATGAAAGGTTTCTTGAACCTTCCGTTAATGTTTGTGTACAAATGAAGGTCTCACCCTATATAGACGAATACATTTTCGTTTATCGTGTGACCGCTGATTATCTCGTGGAAGGGTTACGACTCTATGGTATTTGCATCGTAAATATCATCTTCCATGGAATAGCATGCTTGTAAACTGAGAACGTAAACTTCAAATTTTCTTGGTACGAGGAGAGATGTATGCTCTTTATAGTCTTCGTTAAGTAATAAATATGGCAACATTAACAAGCTGCAGACTCCTCGTTTGGAGGTAATGATTTTTTTCTCCGGAAAATTTAAGATAATCCTTTGCCCTATCGAAAACGGTGTCGGGAGAAGATTTATTTATTAGTTAGATTAGAAACCTATTATCTAGTAGGACCAGGATGTAAGTTCTGAATGAAATCTTGACCCTTTAGTGAGGATATAAGGTAATGATTATTTGAAGATGAGGGTGCATGTTTGAGAAGATTTTATATCAGTATTTCTCCATCCCAACAAACCATTCACATAAGTGTGAATTTAATGATGAATATGAAAGAAAATACATGTCAATGAAGAATTAGAAGAGAATACACGGATCATAATACGCGAGATATCAGAAGAAATTTGCTCGCTGATCATCGAAACTTTCAAATGCCTTCATTTGCGTTCAGCCTCTGTACTTGGATAAGAAATTTATTGCTACACCCTCAACATAACTCACCTGTATTCGGTTCGTAACAGTCTTTTCTTCGGCAGTGTTGTTCTTAGGAGTCCAAACAATATACCTCGAAATATGTATATCGTTTTCGACGAGGCACACTGATTTGTCCAGAAGTTGAAGGATTTTGAAGTCTTCTTCATTTTCAGCTATTATCAGTACGGTGAAGCTGTTTAGTGATAACTCTGTTCTGGAAGAAAAATAAACTACAATAACTACTTATTCCACGGATTGAACTAGATATTTTTTGCCATCATCTCGTCCAACCCTCGATTAAATATCCCAAACAAAAATTCTGCTGAATTCATACCGAGAGATTTTTTCACTCCACCTTCATGAAATTAAATACATAAACCGAAACGCTAGGGCTATGAATCTAAATTTGTCATAATCTTGATGAATTTTTTCTTATTTAAAGTTAAAATTATTATGATGCAGATTTTTGTTTCTTTTGGTGCTCAAATATTGAGTGTTCAAGTAAGATTTGTGGTATGAACAATTATTTGTTGCTGCTGAAATAAAAAAAATAAACTTCAAAGCTCAAAACTTTGAGTCTCCACAATAAATAATTTGATAATTAAATTTTGGTGCTCAACTATGATTTTTGGTGACACAAGGTAAATATTGGGAAATCATATCGATATCACTTTGGTGCTCGGTTAAATTAGTCCCGAATAATAATATAATAGTTAATCTAAAAACTAACTGTTCGAAATAATTCCATGAAAATATACTTCATTCGGAGCGAAATTTTATTTCAAAGATAGCTGCGCATGAATCTAGCGCGAGCTTATTACTTGGCGTAGGAAATAAGGTGATCACGAGTGACTTTTCCTTTTTTTTTCAAATAAATAAATATAGAAAGGCCTCTGAATTCCCGGGCTTTCACCTAGAAGATGTTTTCGTCTAGTATCTACCTTGATTTTGGAAGAACATTTCTATCTGATCGAGTTTTTTTTATCAATACCCTGGTTTTGAAAGAATCATTTTAATCCTCGATTATATCCATCTAGGCGACATTGAAGAAGAACCGGTTACATGTGTAATAGGGAAATTCTCATTCGACAACAAACATACTGATGAACTTTTTTTATGAAGAATTAGTGAGCTAGCATAGCTCTAGAAAACTATTGAATGTTATGAATAAAATTGTCTTGATTGTTTGTAAAATTATGCCCTGAAAGTCTGAAGTATTTCATTCTTCCCAGGAAAGAATAATCTGTGTATGATTTTTCGAACAATTTTTCATTTTTTTTTACACCGTCGTCGAATGTGTGGCCAGTAAATATTCTTCTGTATGCTACAGTTGAATTAACTATACGGCCACGTGAATGAATTGGGAATTGAGTTAACAAAGAGGAGAAGAACAAGTGTCGCTGAACTCGAATTACGGTTGTCAATGTAAATGATAACAGAAAATCGCTTTGGACTAGAAATTTTATCGAATAACTGAAAAACTTCAGGCTGACATTGTTCAATTCCCATTTCCCATTACAGAAGTTCATCACAATGTAGGTTATCTATGAACATGAACTAACTGGAAAATTCAGATAAGGACACCTTTTTTTTTTCACTTCCATTAACTTCAAGCCTCCTCACATTGAATAGAATTGGCTCTTATATTGAACGAAATGTCGATGAGGAGATTGTGATGGAATACAACAAAACCGATGGTTACACGGTTGCACAAACCTCCGGTGAGGTCAAACTTGTAACGTCCCATCTCACATGCGGAAATTGAATGCTAGTCATACTTACTTGGATAATGAAGAATAATAGAGCAACAATTTGGCAATTTCATATTTGTTCAGTCCAGCGGAAGATACGTTTTGAGCATAACAAAGGACAATCGGTCGTCCCTCTACGTCGGTGGTACCTGAAAAAAGGAATTCATGAGAGAGCTACTCGAAGATGTTGAGAAGATTGAGATGTTGACTTCCGAATGTAAGAAATAGTGGTTTGCTTATAAATTATTCATCAGTTATGTAATATTCCAATAGCAGCTACCCATTCATTGTATTAATAGATGAATATCAAATTATATCCATTAGGTTTGTGTACTATTTACCGGAGGTATAAATCATAAGTAACGGGAATTTATCTATACTTATATGAACTATTGTAAAAAAAATATTATGGTATCCTACTGAATAGGTTCAAAATTACCATCGAAGAAGTATGTGAAACTTCTGCCGAAATTGACGTTATTGTAATTCTTTAAATAAATATATTTCAACCTGAATAATAAAAATAATCATTGAATATTGGTTAGTTCTCAGTCCTTTGCATACAGGGTCTCGCCATTCGACCGATAAACCTACGATTTTTTTTATTGAGTTCTATAGTTTAATAGTTTTCGATGAGAGCTCTGGATGATGAATGGGACAAACAATTTGTTCTCGGAATTTAAGCATGTCCCTTGCCCCATATCAATATATTACTTTCAAGTCGTTTATCCTCTAAGTGACCAAAACTGTTTTGACAAGGCACTTCATTTCTTCGGTATGTATATGTTATACTGTTTTTAATTATACTTCCACACTCCCTCCAGTAGGCACCATCGAGTCATAGGCACACACACACACAACCTATGCTCATTAAAAATATTTTGATAAGTCATCAAGAGCTCGGTTAGCTCAAGAAATAACAAATGGTCTCTCATGACCCTGCCATTTATTAAATACGACCCGAACGATGGAGCATTATAATCCAAGATCGTATCTTCATAGAAACACTTCTTCGGGAATGATTTACTGAAGACACTACTAGCATACTGCCCTTTGTGAGATTTATAATATAGCTTGTAACTCGTTGTGGGAGATGCTAGAGTTGTAACGTTGTTATTTAGATGATGTCAGTTTCATCACGACCAAAGGTGGGTAAACATTTGATTAGCAAGTCGTAAATCGTAAACCCTTAGAGTTTGAGTTGGGATGATTTAATACCTATTTCAATTGCTTCAAAATTTATCGACTTCGAATGGTCATTGAATTTGACCAGAGTTCATTTAGGTGAACAAGTTATAGTCCATTGGAACATAAAGTGTTTGCGGAATCTTAAGTTCTCCATATTCCTCACTTCATGCTACAAAATAGTTTTCTCACTAGTAAATAAGTGAAAAGAAATTTCTTCATGAAGCCTACTAGTCGACTAGAACTCAATGAGATATTACATCAACTCCGAATACCCGTGGAATAAACTTATTATTCACTATTTGAAGCGCTAGAAAATCGATTCAGTGAATACTAAAAATCATTCATCATGCAATACTTTATAAGAACATTGGAAGCAATATTTCTTGATATTCCCAATAATAATACTCATAGGCCAAGAAAATTAGATACAAAACTCCGAGATATCGGATATGAATCCAAAAATTCAATGATCATACTTCCTTCAATTAGCACCCACCATGAATTTCTCAAGTTTTTCTCCTTCGTCAAGTAGGTACCTATGACGTTGAACAGGAAAGTGGAAAATGAAAACTAACCAGTTTTCCTTAATATCAGTGTAAATGAAAGTTTTAGAGCATTGAATTATATGTCGAATGAGATCAACTGCATACTTTTGATACCACCCCTTATCGAGCTACAGAAGTAGACCAAAAAAATTAGATATAAAAATCAGAGATATCGGCAATATACAACATCAGAGGAGATATTCAGTACCTCTTCACATTTCTGAGGTAATAGAGGCGATATGAACTGCTCTACACATTTCATTTCCAAAGTTCATGAAGAGTTGGTTAGTTTAGGAGATGTAAGCGAAAACCTCGAAAACATCCTCTCTGGACCCCCCACATTTGACGCTTACCCTGTCCAACTCCGTAATCGGCGGAGTAGGTGAACTTCAGGAGTTCATGCTGGTGCCTTTGTTAGTGATATTTGAAATTGTGTTAACTCTGTTTCTACGTAGTTAATCCCAGGTTTTTTTGTGATATTTTCCATGTAAGCCCTTTATCTAGTTTCACTCCTAGATATTTGACTTTTTCCCATTTTATCTCTTCTCCATCTATCCTTAGGTTGGAATTAATTTCAAGTCTCCGCTTCTGTGGCAGAATAACTTGAATCTTTTGCTATTTATTTGAATTTTCGATTTAATGAACCCCAACTTAGTGTGAACCATGAGGACATAAATATATATATAACAAGATTCCCAAAAAATTTAAAAAACTGGAAAAGACCAAACGCAAAAAAGAAATGAAAAATCTGCTGAAGCAAAAATATTACTATTCAATGGAGGACTTCTGGAATGACCATTTTGAATAATTTGTTATCTCAGTATTTACCAAGTTCTTTGTCATGTTCTCAATTGTTTATTCTAAATGGCCCCTAACTGAAATACTGACACCCCATGTAATATTTTGATGGGTTGAAATTATTCACTTTTGTATATTTCCTTAGTGAATAAATTATTATTATAATTCATCTAAATCTTCAAGTGCTTCTTGCAATCTACTGTTCAGACGTCTGGTCGTCTGCATATGGAGCTAGCAGATTTATTGGGTTTCAAGAAATATCATAGATATAGATATTGTAGAGTGGAGATCCTAGAACAGAACTTTGGGGCACTTTTGCTTCTACTTGTCTGGTGAAAGATGATGTCTTGCCTATTTTGACATAAAAATTCCTGTTCCTCAGGTAATTTCTTATTATCTTGCAGGTTTTGGTAGTGTAGCCTGCCATCATCATCTTGTAGGCAAGTTGTTCGTGCCCCAAATCAAAATGAGAGTTCAACGCTCAATTAATGGGGAGATTTACTTAAAGCAGGGCTGGTGGATAAATTATTTTTTTTTATTGATGCCCCATTTCACCTATTTCAAACACGCGCGTTTTTTAAAGTCACCATGGCAACAGCAACGACTCCAGAAACGTGAAAAGTCTAAATGACAATTTTTCGATTATAGATCTGACAGGAGTACTTTGTTGCGCCAAATAAAATATTACTAAATGCAAATGCAAATGCGGTATCAACCGCGATTCTGCTATACTTTTCAGAAAATCTATATTAGAATTCATTTTTAGGCAATGCGGTGACAGCTATTCATTTTTGATGACGAATCGCAATTTAGGTTCTCTTTTTCTCATTACCATGACAACGAAAGGTATACTGATCAAGAATTCAACCATTTTACATTCTTATTTCCACTTAATGTAGTAATAATACCAGTAGTCATGATTTCAAAGCGGTCCAATAAAAAAAAATAGCGTAAAGTATTCGTAGATAACTGGTCTTTAAAACACTTGCTCTATTTCGAGCACTCCGGCTTCGCCGTCGTGCTCAAAAAATCGCGCGTCTTTTAAAGACCTTTTTATCCACTTATACTTCAATATACTATTTTATCATGTTTGATTCAATACCATTTTTCGGTTGGTTTCCACGATGTTACCAGGTTAGTCTTATATTCACTTTTTTCATAACTTGCATTTCAATGTACTTCCTATTGCAGATATCATAAAACATCATAAAAAAATTCAGAAAAAAACAATTATATACACATGAAAAACTTACTTCAAAATACATCGTTTATCGATACATCTTCGTACGTTCTTCAGTTCGATACTCGTGAGGAACCTTTCTCGAATGGAAACCCTGACGGTGGTCGCGGAAATCGAATTGACACCCATTTTTCCTGAGATAGAAAGCGAAGTGAATGTATCTGGCATTATACAAAGAAGACCTGAACGATTTTATCCTTCCATTTGCTTTTTAAGAAAATAGTACCCGTTTTAGCTCTTTCGGCGTTGAATCGTTTTCACTCGACCTGTTACACGACGTCACCTCCACTAGAGAGAATTTCATTCAGAGGTTAAATAAATCTGGCTTAATTATGGCCGCGCTCGATCAGAGATAGACCACTTTGTATTTTGCGCTCAATCTGAAAATCGTATAATAACGATTAGCATGTGCATGCTCTGTTCGAGTGAAGGGCCAATTTACTGGAACATTTCATTCAATGAAGAAATTGATAAAATTCACTTTGGCGGAATCCGTGTCGTGTCCTCATTTCCGTGAAAAATCAACCATAACAAAATTGCAGAATGCTTATTCTTTTTCTGTATTAATTAATGGGACCCTCAAGATGGCTATAATTCAACGGTGGTAGCCCTGTCCATAGATAATTTTCACAAAGTCTAAGAATTGGCAACAAGAAGTAAGGACGACCATCAAATCCTTCAACACCACAAAGTTCTCACGAAAGTTAAATTGAATTCAGGATATAACTGATAAATTGATAAAATTCACTTTGGCGGAATCCGTGTCGTGTCCTCATTTCCGTGAAAAATCAACCATAACAAAATTGCAGAATGCTTATTCTTTTTCTGTATTAATTAATGGGTTTAATTGATTGAATAAGGTCTATGCGGCATCTTTATGCAAATAACTGGCATCGTATATGGAATATAACTCTGAAGTTGGCAGGGTGTCCTGAAAGGACCCTCAAGATGGCTAAGGAGGAGAATAATTCAACGGTGGTAGCCCTGTCCATAGATAATTTTCACAAAGTCTAAGAATTGGCAACAAGAAGTAAGGACGACCATCAAATCCTTCAACACCACAAAGTTCTCACGAAAGTTAAATTGAATTCAGGATATAACTGATATATAACTATAAGAATTATCGAACGTTCCTGAAAATCAAAGACAAAGAACACGAAAAATTGACCGTACTAGGAGACAAGGGGACTGCACACTTGGGGACAAAGGCCACAGAGTACAATGGAAACAGGCCTCCATGATATCTGAGGATAAGCACCTTTAAATTTTGTCATAGTGAAAACAATTGATTATATAGCCTACAAAATGGGGGCTGCTACAGATGTTTCCATAGAAAACATGAATGAGGTACAAGTGAAATCTTTCAAATTGTCTTCTCATTCTAGTTAAATTTTTACTCTGCATCTTTTCAACACTCGATTTTAGTTTTGTTACATTTATTACTGTTTATACGCGGTGTTGGAACTAGTCTTCACAAAAGTTACACCGGCATTACTGAAATATTATAAGAGATACAATTCAAATACAAAAAACATAATATGAAACATTTTTTCTTCGTCCTTTTTTGCAGAATATAATCACATTTTTTCATTAGAAAGCACTTCATCTTGAAGCGATACTCCTTAATGAATTCAATAGGATTACCCTAAACATTGTTCAAGCATATGGAATTGCCTTGTGATCCGAACTGAAAGTAATAATATGTGACAACTTAAATTCGGGGAAATTTAAATTACTTAAATCCGACAGTACTTGAGGCTTACTACAATTGAATGAAACTGATAAGAAACAGAGTGGAGTGAGGCCATCCCAAGAAATTAACTTTGTGGAATTTCTCTTCGGCGTTTCAATAGAATACGAAAAAATGTGCGATTTCTCAGCACCACATGAAGCTCTTAAACTCTACCCAAGCCAGCTTCTCTATCAGATCATTGCTGACAAGGAAACAAATGATTCTGAAGTCACTTCATTCCCTGCTCATTCAAGGGAGAAATGAATGGATGTATTAGCCTTTCGAATGTTTTTTCCACCGTTTATGGACTTCCATACTGATGTTATATTCATATCGGTACTTTCTAGTTATTACTTTCGTTGACAGGTCGTTTTGTACGAGTCAAAATGTACTTGTGTATGAGTTATCGCCTCGTATTCATGAAATAATTTATGCTATCCGACATTAGAGGAAACAATAGTATGAATGAGCGGTAAGATAAAAATACTGCGGTAAAAAATACAATATGTGTATATTTGACAAATGAGGTTCATCGTTTATTAGTTCAGGAAAAATTTGAAAAGAAAAATACACACATTCACAAAAATATCAATCAATATCTACTTGAATTGAATTGAAAAAATTTAATTATGCCATTCGGTCTGAAGAAAAAGATGAAGAATAGTTCTGAATGAAAAAAAAGCTTTTTTGTTTATTGCATTATGAAATTCAAAATCACCTAAGAACTGGCCAATATTTTGAACTATACCTCTGTATACTATTATGAATCTTTGTTTCTTGTGAAATCGATGAGTTAGAACATCGTAGAAAATTTCTTCGAAATGAATCATTCTTCCTTTCTGGAGCAGAAGTAAGCATAAAGTAAATTAACATGTATTTTTCATGATTTTTTTTCAATTCAATTATCTTAATGATTATAGTTAACTGACCAAATTGCCTCTCACAAAAATGTAGAGATATACAAGAGCAATCTGCAGGTAGGTACATCGATCAACTATTCTGCCTATTCTGGAAAAAAAAATTGATATGGACTTATCGTCCGAAATGTTTTTTTATCGAGATGGGTGAGAGATATTGAGCTCAAAAATTTTTCTTTGAAAATAAGCCTAGTTCGTTTTATAACCGCTATAATTCTGAAAACTGTCTTCCGGTAGCAACTCGTAGTATTTATCCCAGCCTCATTCTCTAAAATTAGGCGCTATGCCCTATCTATGTTCAATAAGATTTTCTGAGTTGAAAGGATTTTCAAGCGTTTCAACGCTGCGATGCAAATTGGGATGCTACTGTGCCTTTTACAGAAAAAATAATAACCGACAATTTATCACCCAGTACTCAAGAATTCACATTCTAATTCCTGATTATTATGGAGAATTAAAATTTGTTTCGAGAAGTTCAATGTTGATCAAATTTCGTAGGTGATCTGAAGAATTATCGTTTTGAAATCTGTATTTGTACTTATGAAACACTATATATAAAATATCTACCATATCACCATGAGCAAGAATATCGATCTAGTAAGAACTAGAAACCATCAGTACTTAAGCAAAATCTTAGTCTAACAGGCAGAGGTCATCCACACCTTCAACCGACTGACCATACATTGAACGTGATAGGTTTATTTAACGCCAGTACACACGGAAGATATAAAGGTCAGAATTTCAAAAATATAAGCTTAACCATTCACCTTGCAACTACTAACACAGATTTTCTTTGAAGAACGGTGATGATTGAAACAAATAAACCCATTTCACACATGAGTGGTAATTGGAATTCAATTAAGAGCTCAAATCAATTGTAGAATGGTTATATTCCGATTCGATCAAATTGTTTGTAATTATTATCTCCTAGAAATATATTCTGCTATAATGAAACCACAATTCCTATATAGTTGTCAGAAAGATACCTCTGCTACAATTCTCATTATTCACACGATACAACATTTGTGGGTATGAAGTTCATCATTTATGAGCATATGCAATCCAATCCAGAGCAGTCACTGGTGCATTTTGTCACAAATTGTATTCGAAGTATAATAGGCACATATAGACTAATTTTATGACACAATCAATGAAGTTCAATTGGTTATCAAGAAAAATGTTATAATTAGAGACATTGCCGTGCCGTGTATAGCGACATTGCCGTGCCCGTATAGCTACTAAATTGACAACTCTTGGTGATAGAGTGGGCCTATGTCTCAATAGTCATGATTCACCCTGTATATGATTGAATTCGAGAATGCTCATTGTTATGTTATCTGATGTAAATTGTGCATTCGCAATTCCCACTCTTCGACCAAAGTGAAAGATCTAATAGCTATAATACATCGCTACAAAAATGAATCGTTCGGAAAAATTCCATACACACTTTATAAATTAGTGTGGTGGTATTGTGCTATTATATTGTCGGGCAATGAATTATCAGATATCGGCAATTGATGAATTATAATTTCTATTCGAACTCAGTCGGGCTTTGGTAATTCAGCGAAAGCCGCTATTTTCCGGGGTATCTCGAACAATTGAAGGAACAGTCTTGAAATCAACGAAGCAAGTAAAATATATTTATTATGTCAGTGTTATCTCAGGAAAGTGACGCTAATAAAACGCTTATTCGCTTCACTGAATATGAATGTAAAGGTGGGAAAAGTGAAGATTCCTCAGGAAGGCGAAATCGGATATTATAAGCTATTTCATCGATGGAATTGTATTCTTCAAACACCTAGACAGAATGGAACCCGCGCACGAGAATGTAAACTTCCAGTTCATTGAATGAGTCGAGTATGCATCGCATAAGTAAGGACTTCTTGCTGAAGCCTTGGTCTCAAATATCTCAGTAAACAAACGCCACCAATGATTTATCGCCATTTAATATTTAACTTATTATAACTCATTCACATGTAATTGTTCAATTGTCCCTACATCTATTATCTTCTACCTGACAAAAATAATGAGTATTATACCGAACGTCTTAACAGAATATTCAGAAAATAAGGATATAATAATTATAGAAGATATTGGTTGTGTTTTTGAGCGCTCGTACCACTTACACGAAGGCTATATCATTTCGTCACGATTTCTGTATTTTTCGAATTTCGAGCCGAAAATGGTTTCAATCGACTATGTTCGACTCACTGATGACGAATCCGTCAAAAAATTCGAGTCTGTCCGTCCGTTTACACGATAACTCCCAAGGAATGTCCTAGAAATTTGAAATTTTCAGGGTAGGTTCGAATCTCGAATGCCGCGGTTAAGTTCGTTATTGGGCAAAATTCGCCTAGGGGTTGCGTAAATATGGCTGCTCGAAATTTTGTTTTTCTGATTACTTCGAAACTAACTCATTCGATAGAGGTAAAATTTTGCACTCAGATGGAGTGCTCAAGCTAGATGCAAAGCTCGCATGACCAGAACCATAAAAAATTATAACTTTGTAATGGAAAGGCCTAGGGAAATTTCCAGGATAGGTGTGGATCTCGAATGTCGCGGCCACGGTCATAAATGAGCAAAATTAGACTAGGGGTTCCGTAAATATGGCCGTTTGAAATTTGGTTCTCTTGATAATTTCAAAACTATGGATTTGATCGTGACGAAATTTGTATTTGAATTGAGAATGATATATTCGAGCTACATTTTTCCCAAATCGCATGATCAGAACCATAGAAACCATAGAAAATCATAACTCTTGAACGGAAAGGCCTAGGGACTCAAAATTTTCAGGATAGGTTTGGATCGCGAATTTCGCGGTAAAGTTCATCAATGAGCAAAATTAGACTAGGGGTTCCGTAAATATTGCGGTTCAAAACTATTTCTTTTCTGATAATCTCGAAACTACTTATTGGATTGGAATAAAATTTCGCACATAGATGAAGAAAAATATATTCAAACTACGTGGGAAATTTTGTGCAGATCGCGTTACCAAGACCATAGATACCGTAGAAAATTCTAGCGAATTATCGAAAAGAAGATTCACCTAGTCTCCTGAAGCATTGACTTGAAGTCTGTATTTTCGCCTAAGTTTGAAATTTTCTTTGACAACTGTCAAAATCTTTCCAATTGGTTTCTAAAACTGGAGAATACGAATCTAGCTACGATGTGGATGAACGAGCGCTCAAAGCTCCTGACTTCAAGGCATTGCTTTCGTAATTTTTTTATAGGTATCCAACATTTATAAAAATAAAATGAATACATTTGAAAATAACAATGTTTCTGTTGTTGAGTTTGATTGCACTTGGGTGATTGAATTAACTTATAATAATTTTCGTATTTCTTTATATTTATTTATAGCATTTTCTGTATGGAAAAATATCGAGGGGGAACATCAAGCATCAATACACATGTTTATAATGATGAATATCAATGACATGTGAAGCGCAGGTAAAAACCAGCATAAAATAGGCATTCGCTTCCTGAGCACCTTATGAATAATAAGTTTATCTTTGTGGTGAGGCTATTACAAAAATTATTCTCCACATAAGAAGCGAAGTGAAATCGAATACAATTCTCAAATTATCAAAATTGTTTACGGCTTAATTATACGAACCTCCTCCTCTACCTGAAACATTTTCTCATCACAAGAGCGTATAGGTTCTTTGTTCAGGTTCGAATAGAGATGCTGCCCGTACGGCAGTGCTATTTTGAAATCAATTACAAAAATTAGGTATGCTCGTGCGTCACGCCCTCCATTCGTGATGTCATTGTTAGCTCGTTAGAAGCGAGTCTTTTACTTTCGCAAAGAAACCACTTACAATCAATTATGTCCCATGAGCTGTAACGTCATCGATAGAAAGAGAAATGTCGTGGAGAGAATATTTTCGGAGCGTGGTGGGAAAGAAACTAAAAAAAATCATTATTGAAGATCAATAGACCACTAATTACAGATTAGATGATACTCTCGACAACTCTATGTAACATATAGACCAATTAAGAGTTGATATTAATTACAATTATTCGTGACAAATACTTTGTGACAAATGACCACCATTAAACAGCAGATAACATTATGTCTCGAATTACGCATGGAATACTTTCAATTTCGGAGCTTTATTGTACGTGCACGTGTTTTATCGCACAATCCAGGTCGCCAATGAACATCCTCATTTCTTAGCAAAACTCTTCTGTCAAGTTGTATGCGCAAAAACATAATCCACCATTTATCCATCTGTATGAACTTGGTGAAACTATACGTTGTCAAAGTTTATATTCAATATTTCAGGACACAAAAGGCAGTCAATACATGCGGTAAGCGCCGACCGTTCTCAAAAGAAGAAGAGGAAACTTTGTGAATTTAATACCAAGGTTTATGATTTCCACTTTTGTATGAAGTGGATTTTTATCAATGATTTTATGAATTCATCCCATCGATTTTGTCTTTTGAAATTCATGGATAGGCTTCTCAAGCTAGAAGGATGAATGTGGGATAGCAAATGTTTATTGTTATTCCATATAATCAGCACCAATAGTTTTTCAGTAGATGGTTCAACGATACATTGAATGAACTTGTTTTTGAATAATTTTTTTGAAGTTTTTGTTATTATAATTCGATAAAAATTACATAAATTAACTCCTGTAAATTTTAAGGACCTTCCATTTGAAGGAAAAAGTGATAAGTGGATCGCGTCATTATTAAATAGCCTATCAAATCATTCTGTTGTTCGATTTTTCAATGAAAAAGGTTGAATACATCAAGCGACTGATAGAAGGCACTGGTTGATGCTAATAATAACACACCAATACAATGAAGTGTTCCCGGAAGGTGACGTATATTCAATGAAAAGGTATTTGGGCGATTTCCATTGTCTATATTATTTGTCTACATATGAACTATTCGGTCGACCGTCATCAAGGCAGCCCTGGAAGGAATGTTTTCCGTTAAATTCATTGTATTATAAAATCAGAATGATAAATTACTTACCTCGACTTTATTAATGTATAGCACCTCAACAATTACCACCAGGAATTCCGTAAATATGGCAGTTCGAAATTTTGTTCTTCTGATTACTTCGAAACTACAGATTCGATCGACATGACATTTTACACTCAAATGGAGAATGACGTATTCAAACTATATACATGCAAAATTTTGACCAGATCGCATGACCAGAACCATAGAAAATTAAAACTTCCGAACGGAAAGGTCTAGGCACTTGAAATTTTTAGGTTAGGTTCGGATCATGAATTTCACGGTCACGTTAATCTATGAGCAAAATTAGCCTAGGAGTTCCGTAAATATGGCCGTTCAAATTATTTTTTTCGTGATAATTTCGAAACTACTCATTGGATTGGATGAAATTTTGCACACAGATGAAGAATAATGTATTCAAACAACGTGAAGAATCTTGTCCAGATCGCATCATCAAGACCGTAGGAAATTCTAGCTCTGGACAAAATTTGCTTTAATATATCATTAGCGATTAAAATACAAAATTTCATCTCGATCGAATCCGTAGTTTCGAAATTATCGAGAAAACAAAATTTCAAACGACCGTATTTACGGAACCCCTAGTATAATTCTGCTCATTGATAAACGTGAACGCAACATTTCAAATCCACACCTATCCTGAAAATTTCAAGTCCCTAGGCCTTTCCGTCCGTCCGTTTTTCGATCTGGTGTCGAGAAATTTGATGATAATTATATGACTCCATCTATCAGAGTTTATGAAAATATAATGACATAATTTGCCACACTGACAGCTGTTTCGCTTCACAGACTTTGTCCCCAGAATTCATGGAATTGATAAATGTATGACATTTTGATTTTGGGATGAAAATATCAGGCAATATACCGACTTGAAGATGAAAACTGACTTCCGATAAATTCGAAGTTCCCGGATTTGTGACCGCTCTGCGCTCTGGCGAAGAATTCAAAAGTGCGCAAAAGCTTTATGTAAATGCTTTCAAATTTTTTATTTAACAGTTCCTCAAAACCTCCATTGACTTGGAGAAGGCTATATAACAAACCAACCTTATTTTGAGCAAGGGAATTACGCCCCGGATGTTCTTCGAAATGATGCTCCACCTACAGTACATCTCAAGCAAACCTTTCAGTAGTACATAGTTCATGACATCAATATCGATTCAATCCTCCCGAACTTCAATTATCCTCGATTATCTTCGAAACAGGCTCTAAGAGGAGCGCGGTCAGTGTGTGGTCTGCAGCGAAATGAACTTTCCACACAATTACCGAAACCACAACTCACTTCTGTGGGGCTTAATGAATAAATAATTATAAGTTGTTGGCATTTATCCTCTTGACAATACCGGGATTCCGAGAAGAATGATGATAATGATTGCGCTCTCGCGCTGTTAAGTTGATATAGTTATCACAATTTCTTTAAAAAAGTGTTGATTGGACTGCGTTTTACTCGAGTTGTTTTTGAGAAAATGGCCTCTGTATTATGAAGTAATGGGCTTTTTCTCCTTGAGAAGTTCCAAATGGCTTCATTCACCTCTAGTTCTGTTTTGTTGAACCTTTTTCATTCGGGTAATTTTCAATCTTGTTCACGACGTCCACTCATCATGTCATGGGATTCATCTCACTATTCAGTTTCGTTTTAAAAGTTTTAAGAAATATTGAACCAAAGGAAGAACATGCTTGGAAAACATCTTCCTCTTAAATTATGGCTGTTTTGACTGCTGATCTTACTGGCTAATAGTAGTTGTTGTGAGCTAAACAAGCAGATTTTTCAGCCAGGATATTCTTCGCTCATCGATCCTTTTTGAGCGCTCGTACAACTTACACGAGGGCTATATCATTTCGTCACGATGTCTGTATTTTTCGAATTTTGAGCCGAAAATGGTCTCAATCGACTATGTTCGACTCACTGATGACGAATCCGTCGAAAAATTCGACTCTGTCCGTCCGGCCGGCTGGCCGGCCGTCCGGCCGTATACACGATAACTCTCGAACGGAATGTCCTAGAAACTTGAAATTTTCAGGGTACGTTCGAATCTCAAATGCCGCGGTTAAGTTCCTTATTGGGCAAAATTCGCCAAGGGGTTCTGTAAATATGGCCGCTCGAAATTTTGTTTTTCTGATTACTCCGAAACTACTGATTCGATCGAGGTGAAATTTTGCACTCAGATGGATAATTACGTACTCAAGCTACATGCAGAATTATGTCCAGCTCGCATGACCAGAACCATAGAAACCATAGAAAATTATAATAAAATTAACTTTGTAATGGAAAGGCCTAGAGACTTGAAATTTTCAGGATAGGTGTGGATCGTAAATGTAGCGTTCACGTGTATCAATGAGCAAAATAAGACTAGGGGTTCCGTAAATATGGCCGTTTGAAATTCAATTTTCTTGATCATTTCAAAATTATGGATTCGATCTCGACGAAATTTTGAATTTAAATTGAGAATTATATATTCGAGCTACATTTCTTCCAGATCGTATGATCAGAATCATAGAAACCATAGAAAATCATAACTTTCGAACAAAAAGGCCTAGTGACTTGAAATTTTCAGGATAGGTTCGGATCGCGAATTTCGCGATCCTCTTTATCAATGAGCCAAATTAGACTAGGGGTTCCGTAAATATTGCCGTTCAAACTATATTTTTTCTGATAATTTCGAAAATACTTATTGGATTGAAATGAAATTTCGCACATATATGAAGAATAATGTATAATTTTGTCCAGATTGCATTACCAAGACCATAGATACCGTAGAAAATTCTAGCGAATTATCGAAAAAATGGACACCAAAGCACTGACGTGAAGTCTGGATTTTCGCGTTGGTTTGAAATTTTCTTTGACAGCTGTCAAAATCTTTCCAATTGGTTTCTAAAACTGGAGAATGCGAATCTACCTTAAAGGTGCATGTACGAGCGCTCAAAAGCTCCTGCCTTCACGGCAGTGCTTTTCGTAATTTTTTAGATTTTCCTATTGATAGTACCTCTTAAACCTACCGTTCTTCTTATTATGTAGGTATCCCAAATATTTCAGTCTACGTTTCAGAATTATGAAAAAATATTTCTTTTTCTTCCACAAAAAATTGAAGCTCGGAGTGGCCTCTACGAACAAGCCAACGGTAAAATAAAACAGAGATGAAAATCTTAAGTTAATTTGCGGCGCCCCTCAAGATGACTAAGGAGCAGAAAAATACAACAGCATAAAACGAGGAGCTCAAAGGGATAAGACTGTTGTAATCCCTCACATAAAAGGCCTTTCAGAAAAACGAGAAGTATTGGCAATATATAGTTGAGGATAGTATTCGAATCATTCGAAAACATTAGACCTGTTCTCACTAAACGAGAGCCGAAAATGAAAATCAGGAAACTATTGTAGAAAATAAGGATATAGGATATTCCAAACGTCATTCTCAAAGTCAAACTCAAATAACACCAAAATTCACAAGACCAAGGGAAAGGAGATAATCAAGAATGGCTCAGCACTGCTGGGACGTCAACCACAGAGTACAAGAGAAATAGCCTATACAATACTCAAGGATGAACGCTGGCTAAGGAAAAAACTGAAAGAAGCAGCCTGGAGATAGCCTTGATATATTTCCCTTAAACAAACCATCGTTGATAACATCCAAATAATATTCAATATTCTGTCGCATACATAATTCGTTTTCAGCAATTTAGCTTCGCAAATATTGGCCATTTTGACCAATTTCTCAGTTCCCCAGATAAAATGCAGCAAGAATAAAAATGATCTTGTTCTTTGAATCATTTTCTTTGAGATATTGCACTATCACCACATAAGTAATGGAAGTGAGGTAGCACCTACGTTCTACGTGTTTGAATAATTGAATCTTGCAAAGAACGTGTAATCTTATGTAGAAGTTACGTAACTGAATTATTTCTGTACAAGTAACCACTGAAGCGAGAATTTGTTGAAGGTGACATTTGAAACTACATACCAGGAAGGTAGATCCCCGATAGCAGTAGTTTTTCAGGAAGGTCTGCTATTCGTTTGGGTCGTGCCACCTCGTGTCGTCTACTGGGACATCCTAGAAAAAAAAAATAGCTCATGAAGAATTTCATTCAGTTATATCATGAGAAGTTGATAAACGACGTTGAATATAAAACTTGTATGATTTTAATACATTAAATATTTGTGATCCATGATCGAATGAAGATATTAACTTCTGGTTGACACGTATATTTTTTCTAATATTCCTCGTTTCGCAAGACTTTCGCAAGACTTTCGCCAGACTTCAAGTCAGTGCTTTAGGTGACAATTTTTTTTTCGATAATTCGCTAGAATTTTCTATATTCTCTATGGTCTTGATGATGCGATTTGGACAAAATTTTGCACGTAGTTTGAATACATTATTCGTCATCTATTCGCGAAATTTGATTCCAATCCAATTATAGTTTCGAAATAATCATGAAAAAAATATTTTGAATGGCCATATTTACGGAACCCCTCGGCTGATTTTGATCATTGATGAACGTGACTACGAAATTCAAGATCCACATCCTATCCTGAAAATTTCAATTCCCTAGGCCTTTCCGTTCGAAAGTTATAATTTTCTATGGTTTCTATGCGATCTCAACAAAATGCATGTACCTTGAACACGTCATTCTCCATCTGAGTGAAAAATTTCATCTCGATCGAACGAGTAGTTTCCAAGTAATGAGGAAAACAAAATTTCGAACGGTATTATTTACGGAATCCCTGATCAAATTTTGCCCAATAACGAACTCGACCGCAGCATTCGAGATTCGAACCTACTCTGAAAATTTCAAGTTTCTAGGTCAGTCCGTTCGAGTGTTATCGTGTATACGGACGGACGGACAACCTCGATTTTCTCATCGGATTCGTCATCCGTGAGTCAAACCTTGTCGATTGAGACCCTTTTCGGCTCAAAATTCGAGAAATACAGACATCGTGACGAAATTATATAGCCCTCATGTAAGAAAAACGAGCGCTCAAAAAAGGAAGCCTTGAAATTTCGAAGGAATGTCTCAGCTTATATCATGACAATTCGTTCCAAATAATTGACCATAGAATGTAATAACAACAACAATAAAGAATAAGATATTATTATATTATATATCAGAATGAATAATTAGATATGACAGTAGCTAAGCCCTACTTTGAAAAGTTTACAGCACTCTTGACCTAGTTTTTGAGCGCTCGTACTACTTACACGAGGGCTATATCATTTCGTCACGATGTCTGTATTTTTCGAATTTTGAGCCGAAAATTGTCTCAATCGACTATGTTCGACTCACTGATGACGAATCCGTCGGAAAATTTGAGTCTGTCCGTCCGGCCGTAAGCACGATAACTCTCGAACGGAACAACCTAGAGACTTGAAATTTTCAGTGTGGGTTCAGTTCCCGAATGCCTCGGTAAGTTCGTTAATGGGCCAAATTCCACCAGGGGTTCCGTAAATATGGCCGTTCAAAGTTTTGTTCTCCTGATTACTTGAAAACTACAGATTTGATTGAGATTAAATTTTTCACTCAAATGGAGAATGAAGTGTTCAAGCTACATGTGAAATTTTGTCCAGATCGCATGACCAGAACCATAGAAACCATAGAACTTTTGAACGGAAACGCCTAGGGACTTGAAATTTTCAGGATAGGTGTGGATCTCGGATGTTGTGATCACGTTCATCTATGAGCAAAATTATACGGTCGTTCGAAATTTTGGTTTTCCGAGAAGAATTGGCATCAATGAAATCTTTCCAGAGCAATTTTTTTTCCTTCTTAAAATACAGAACCCTGTGAACAAACCATTCTGATGGTATGGAACGAATAATAAATGTTTAATCTTTCGTAGTGAAATTAAGCGGCTGCCTTGAAATCAAATAGAATCTGAATGTAATTCAATTACTTGGTTAATCCAATCACTAAATCCTATTGTTTCGACAGCTGTGTTAAATTAACTCATGCTTGATTGAGGGCACAGTGTCGATGACAAATCGGGGTTCAAATTAATGAACCAATTCGTTCAATCCTAGTTCTTCCAGTTTATAAAGGCAGATTAAGAAAAAATGGTACACCAATGTATGATGTAAAATTTCAGTCATGTGATTCATAATTATAATGCCATTCTATGCATGAACTAGAGTTTGAATTATAATTTCTTCAGAAAATATATTTGCTGCAAAGAATCTGTTCGTCCGCTTCTGGGCCTACCCTTATTCAGATAATTGATTAAGGGATGTATTCTTCGTCAGAAATGCATGCGGATATACAATGATATGTGTTCGAACACGATAATAAGATATTTTTATGAAACGGTCGAGACTTCAGGTTTGAGGTCTTTTAGTAAAATGTCTGCCAATAAACGAGTTTATTCAATTGGCTTTTCATCTACTTAGTTATCATCAACGTTCTATTCTGAATATCCCGAACTGTATCATCTATCACCACGGTGGTGCAGTTTTCAATAAGACCATCTAGATCAAGTGTAATTTAGTTGGTTCGTTGGAAGAGCTAACAATCGTCATATGCCGAGAACGAAAGACCCATTTGGTCGTTGTTCCCAGAAGGCTTAACGAGCTTAAACGATCCCAGTTCAATTAATAATAATAATCATCGAATGCTGGTAGAACCGGAAGTAAATACCCTTAATCCTCTGTCACCAATATCATAAAGTCTCTTTCAATTCGCTTCTGCATCACACCATACAAAATCATCTGTATTCATTCTGAAAAACATGTCATACATCACAACACAACACGACCGTCTTCAAATGATGACTGCAAGGCCGTAAATCACAGTTGAGGGGTGATCTCCACTGCCATTGATTATTCAGAAATTCAGAGAAAGAGCTAGATGGAAGGCGGATAATTTGAACTTACTTCAACAATCAACCAGCGATTAAAAAGATAAAAATCGAAAATGTTTTCATTATCAAAAAGTTTTCCCATCATCTCATGTTAATTTGATTTCATTCCATTACCTTTCAAATCACATATATGTTCATGTATAAATATTCCCATTTTCAAATTGGACGATACGGAAAAATATTGGATTTTTATTCGAAAACGTTCAACACAACTCTTGTTCATACATCCCTAAATGTACATTTAAAAAATGCAATGAATTCCTCATGCCGTTTATGAGAAATTATTGAAACAATTACGACAGTGAAGTAGAGGGCAAATGAAAGTAGTGTACAACCTCAAGTGGTGTTAATTCGCTAATCGGGTCAACAGAATCCCTATTGACATTATTCTTGAAGATATTTGTCATCATAATAGAATCTCCGTTTTAACGGATTGTCTGTATTAATCAATGATAAATAATATGGAATAATTGCCATAGGTTCAGGAATATCCTGAGCAAACACGATAGAAAATTCAACTGTCCAATGAAATGGAACAAAATTCAACATTTGCTACAATATAGAGATAGCGTGTTATTTATTTGAATGTTGTACATGACAGATATCTTTTGGAAATATATCGATATGACAGACTGTTTTGAAAATTTTGTGTGGAACCTTGAAGAGAAGTTATGTATTTGGGTAAGTCAACGCACTTCCTCTCAATTTCAAAATGTTATTTATGATGTTTTGTCATTTTATAATTTTTTTATTTTTCAGTTCTGCTGAGGTTTATATCTGTTCTTTTGTAGCAAACGGAAAATGTAATATTTCCCGTTAACATTCCAGTGTTGTTCGATATTTGAAACTTCTTATTTCTCTCAATCAAAAAAATATACGAATTTATTATTTTTCAGCAAAATTCCGCACTGTCCACTACGTCCAGAAGTGAACTGTCCCCAAAAGTTTTCTTCTGATTCGTAACAAATTGTATACAAAGTCTTATTTGTATGGTTTGTTTCCTCAAAATTCGGACTGTAATGCTTATGCTATTCCTTAATCACCAGAAAATTTGTATTACCGGTTATAACGTTTCGATATTGTTTCTATTTCTTGTGCTGTTTTTCCTTGGAATGAGTTAACAGATTTTGTGTGATAATATGAATGATAGATGAAATAGGGTAAAAGGGGAAATAATAAACCTCTGCAACATTTTTTGTATCAGGTTATTGAATTTATGATGCAATGAACAAGTCTACATATCTGAAATGGAACTACTTCATTCATTCAACTAAAACATGGGGTATATGGTGCTCGAGTCGATGAACCATTCCACTATTACTATTCATTCAAATTCAAAGAAATAACCGATGAAACCAGTTTGTGTTCGTTGATTCCATTTTCGAATAACCTATCCTTTCATAATTTCTCATACTGAATGGATCTTAACATCTAAACCAGCTGGATACGGAACCTATTCCATAATGAGGTGGATAGTCCAGATTTTATAGATTATCTGGCTCTTTCCATCTTCATTCAACCTCATTCGAGGCCATTCATGAACTGTATAATGGTCATTGATAAACTGCAGTGTAGGAAAACTCAAACGATAATTTTCGAAGTAAAATGAATTTTATCTAAAAAGAAATAAATATTTTGGGCACACCTAATTCTTCGAGATGTTGCACCATTTAATGAACCAAAAAATGTAAATGAATATTTTTGTTTTGATTTGGGCTCCAAATGAGTTCATGGATTTCCTGCGAAAAATGTTATCTCATGTTACATAGCACCTCAAGAGTCGGGAGTGAATTTTGCATCCCTCTACGCATGATTTTCAGACGTACTCGATGACTAAATAATCAGCACATCTTTCTTCGTGGTTAGGTTCCGCACTGCATCGATCGACAACTTCGATTTTCTTATGAATAAGATGCTCTGACGTGAATCCCCATCCTTCGAAACCATAATATATGGTATTTCTGGAAAAACATTCCACAATTTCCATATTCTTGTAGTTAGCCTTTCTGTTAGTACTGCCAGATGAATAAGATAGGAGAGAATCATGGTAAGAATGCTAGAACTCCCGCCAATTAGACCGACAAGAAAACTAGTTGAATGACATCATAATTGCCCACTCGGAAACCCTTGTTGAGGCATATCAACATTCGGAAAAATCAACGAAAACATCTCGCGGCATTTCGTGGAAATTATCACGATGTTATCGCTGGTACGACGGAAATAACAAGGCGGTTTGCGAGCGTCAAATAAAACTGCACTAAAAAATCGTACCGCCGCAAATTGTAGTACTTTCTAGCAGATAATTTATCATTCTCTCGAATCGAACATGAAGACGTATTCAGATTAATCTCGGAGATCTCGCATAATATGCAATGCGTATGTAATAGTTGTTGCAAAGAAGGTCGCTATGTTCATTTCCTGGCTCTGATAAAATAAAATTTAAATAATATACTGAAGCGAAATTGTGAGTTGAATAACAACAAATTATATGCGAGAAAACACGAGTTGATAACTTTTCTGGAATTACGAAAAATACAGAAATAAAATTACCTTAGATTTATAAGATCATACGCGAAAGATTATACGCGAAACGTATTCGAAACCAATGATCTTTTGCCGTTTTTGAGACCTTGACTTGACGTTGCTGTTTTCAGAAAATAACCGATGTGTTGTTGAGTTGAGCAAGTTATAAATTTAAAAATGTATTCAAGTGAAGAAAAAGTGACTTGCAATTTGGCGTTTTATTAGTCCTCAATGCGCGGAGGCATTCAAAATTCTGGTTTTCCAGAATAATTGGTGTTTATGGGTTGTCCCCATATCAAATTCGCAGGTCATATATCGAATAAATTCTTAGAGGAAAAAAAGAGGCTAACAATTTGCAGTTTTCAACCGTTAATTGACCGTAATGCAAAAAAAATTGACCGTTCTTATTTTTTTCAGAAAATAATAGATGTTTAACTGAGTTGATATCCAGTCCGCGCCATAAAAATATTTTGAGTAGAAAAGTGCAATATAATTGGCTATTTTATAATCGTTAATTAGGCGTGACCACAAAAGATTGGCCGTACTAGCTTTTCAGATGTTCCGTTGAGGCCCATTAAGATGGAAAGAGTTTCTCGCACGTTTTGGAGTAAGAAAATCGTACGCAAATATTGCATGCAATGAGCGCCCTCGTGAAAGGCGATAAATGTGATTGTTTGCATGGTCCGAGTTTTTCTATATCATTTCGATATTTATAAATTCGAGTCGAGAAACTCTCTCCATCCAAAAAGGCCTTTACGCTTATAAGAAATCAGCACGTCAGATATTCAAAAAATTATAACAAGCACTGCCGTGAAGTCAGGAGCTTTTGAGCACACGTTCATCTACCTTGTAGGTAGATTCGCATTTTTCAGTTTTAGAAATCAATTGAAAATATTTTGTTAAAAAAAAATTCAAATTAAGGCGAAAATCCAGAGTTTACGTCAGAGATTTAGGTGACCAAATTTTTTTCGATAATTTGCTAAAATTTTTTACGTTATCTATGGTCTTGGTAATGCGATCTGAAAAAAATGTACCTTGAATATATCATTCTCCATTGAAATACAAAATTTCGTCACGATCGAATCCGTAGTTTTGAAATTATCAAGAAAACTAAATTTCAAACATCCATATTTGCGGAACCCGTAGTCTAATTTTGCTCATTGATAAACGTGACCGCGAAATTCGAGGTCCACACCTATCCTGAAAATTTCAAGTCCCTAGGCCTTTCTGTTCGAAAGTTATAATTTTCTATGGTTTCCATGGTTCTAGTCTTGAACACTTCATTTTCCATTTGCGTGCAATATTTCATCTCGATCGAATCAGTTGTTTAAAAGAGATCAGGAGAACCAAACTTCGAACGGCCATATTTACGGAACCCCTGTAGAATTCTGTCCATTAACGAATTCAACCGCAGCATTCGAAAACTGAACCCACAATGAAAATTTCAAGTCAGTCCGTTCGAGAGTTATCGTGCTTACGGACGGACGGACTTGAATTGGAAAAATACAGACATCGTGGCGAAATGATATATCCCTCGTGTAAGGAACGAGCGCTAAAAAATAATTTTCAGGAATAGAAAGTCGCTTATAATTTTCCGTATTAGTCGTTAGTTAAATGTAATAAAAAAAAATTGTTATTTCCCTCAGGAAATATCCGATGTTCTATTGAGTTCATATGAAGTTAGCAGGTCATATATTCCAAAAGTTATTCGTAGAGAAAAAAACGTGGAGCACAACACACAGTTTCAGCCTTTAGTTAGCCGGATAGAAAAAGAATTGCCACTCTTATTTTGCAGAAAATATAAGATATTCTGCTGAGTGGATATAAATTATAAAATATACTGAAGCGAAATTGTGAGTTGAATAACAACAAATTATATGCGAGAAAACACGAGTTGATAACTTTTCTGGAATTACCAAAAATACAGAAATAAAATTACCTTAGATTTATAAGATCATACGCGAAAGATTATACGCGAAACGTATTCGAAACCAATGATCTTTTGCCGTTTTTGAGACCTTGACTTGACGTTGCTGTTTTCAGAAAATAACCGATGTGTTGTTGAGTTGAGCAAGTTATAAATTTAAAAATGTATTCAAGTGAAAAAAAAGTGACTTGCAATTTGGCGTTTTATTAGTCCTCAATGCGCGGAGGCATTCAAAATTCTGGTTTTCCAGAATAATTGGTGTTTATGGGTTGTCCCCATATCAAATTCGCAGGTCATATATCGAATAAATTCTTAGAGGAAAAAAAGAGGCTAACAATTTGCAGTTTTCAACCGTTAATTGACCGTAATGCAAAAAAAATTGACCGTTCTTATTTTTTTCAGAAAATAATAGATGTTTAACTGAGTTGATATCCAGTCCGCGCCATAAAAATATTTTGAGTAGAAAAGTGCAATATAATTGGCTATTTTATAATCGTTAATTAGGCGTGACCACAAAAGATTGGCCGTACTAGCTTTTCAGATGTTCCGTTGAGGCCCATTAAGATGGAAAGAGTTTCTCGCACGTTTTGGAGTAAGAAAATCGTACGCAAATATTGCATGCAATGAGCGCCCTCGTGAAAGGCGATAAATGTGATTGTTTGCATGGTCCGAGTTTTTCTATATCATTTCGATATTTATAAATTCGAGTCGAGAAACTCTCTCCATCCAAAAAGGCCTTTACGCTTATAAGAAATCAGCACGTCAGATATTCAAAAAATTATAACAAGCACTGCCGTGAAGTCAGGAGCTTTTGAGCACACGTTCATCTACCTTGTAGGTAGATTCGCATTTTTCAGTTTTAGAAATCAATTGAAAATATTTTGTTAAAAAAAAATTCAAATTAAGGCGAAAATCCAGAGTTTACGTCAGAGATTTAGGTGACCAAATTTTTTTCGATAATTTGCTAAAATTTTTTACGTTATCTATGGTCTTGGTAATGCGATCTGAAAAAAATGTACCTTGAATATATCATTCTCCATTGAAATACAAAATTTCGTCACGATCGAATCCGTAGTTTTGAAATTATCAAGAAAACTAAATTTCAAACATCCATATTTGCGGAACCCGTAGTCTAATTTTGCTCATTGATAAACGTGACCGCGAAATTCGAGGTCCACACCTATCCTGAAAATTTCAAGTCCCTAGGCCTTTCTGTTCGAAAGTTATAATTTTCTATGGTTTCCATGGTTCTAGTCTTGAACACTTCATTTTCCATTTGCGTGCAATATTTCATCTCGATCGAATCAGTTGTTTAAAAGAGATCAGGAGAACCAAACTTCGAACGGCCATATTTACGGAACCCCTGTAGAATTCTGTCCATTAACGAATTCAACCGCAGCATTCGAAAACTGAACCCACAATGAAAATTTCAAGTCAGTCCGTTCGAGAGTTATCGTGCTTACGGACGGACGGACTTGAATTGGAAAAATACAGACATCGTGGCGAAATGATATATCCCTCGTGTAAGGAACGAGCGCTAAAAAATAATTTTCAGGAATAGAAAGTCGCTTATAATTTTCCGTATTAGTCGTTAGTTAAATGTAATAAAAAAAAATTGTTATTTCCCTCAGGAAATATCCGATGTTCTATTGAGTTCATATGAAGTTAGCAGGTCATATATTCCAAAAGTTATTCGTAGAGAAAAAAACGTGGAGCACAACACACAGTTTCAGCCTTTAGTTAGCCGGATAGAAAAAGAATTGCCACTCTTATTTTGCAGAAAATATAAGATATTCTGCTGAGTGGATATAAATTGAGTTGTCATTAAAAATGATTACTTTGAGATGTAAATAAAATCTTGTCAGCAGGTCATATATAAAAGAAACAAGAGAAAAAGAGAAGAAAAACCTGAGTTTTTTCAAAACCAGAAGCGAATTCAGATCTGAACATAATATATTCTTCCAATTGGTTGAAATGTATACCCCACAATAGCGTAGACTGTTATGGTCAAAGCCAACTGAGCGAAGGCAAGTTCCCACTCGCTAGGAAAGTTCAAAACTTTGGAACAAAGAAAACACAGCATGCGGATTTCCGCAAAACAATAATTTCTCCTGAATTTATAACTACAGAACAGACGAGTTGAACATAGTGGTTTCATAAAGATCTGTCTGCCTCCAAATATGGGTGGTCGTTGTAGAGTTACACTTATTCTTACCGCCAACTTAGTAAACAACCTGCTGATTTGCATCATTCGTTTACATGAAATTGTAGTTATTTATGTAAATTCCTGGAAGGTCAAGACTGAGGGGCTTGTGATTCGATCGAATGTCATCATTAGTTCAATTTCACATACATGTGTACCTGCAATACTAATGTGGAATACAGATGAAACTCAAAGATAATCATCGATTAGAATGTTGTTGTTGAATAAGATGAAATTATTTGAGCTATATCTGGGACTTGATCCCCTTTATTCTCAACTTTTGAAATCTATGAATAGGTTCCTTTGAGCTAGGGTGATATGTCGGTTAAAAACTGATTTTTGAACCAAATGTCATTATACATAAGTCTAAGGTGTAGTAATCCAAAATAAAAAGACATAATCCTAGTGCTCCCAGTGTGAACGCCTTCGAGAACATATTTGATTCGCATGGATTTCGCCCACTAGGTGTCCCATGAGTGCTTGGATTCGTGTATATTTTCCGTATATTTTTTTTACCTTATTACTTACGTACTGTATTAATTTTTTTGTTTCTGAGCTTCAAAGGCATAGCCTCAGCTCTTGTCATTATCATAATAAAGATAATAAAATAAGAACAACTTGAAATAAGGAATAAAAGAACAACCCATGAAATTCAGTTTTGACGCACCTGATGGAAAGGTTATGCGATAAGTCGCTGAATGAATAAAAATTTTTTGCATTTGGAAAAATTGCGCAATGAATGGTTGAAATTCAACAAACAATAAAAACGAAGAAATAATGAGGACAATTTTTATATAATATTGCCAAACTTTTTTTTGGGCAAACTCAAACTCGAACAATGTTACAAATCTGATATCCATCAAATGAATTCCTATTTTAGATTCCACCTTGACTAAAACGTTGATGGTGAAAATTTCCAGAGGATTAAGACACGATTCAAAAATTCATTATTGGAAATAATAAATATAAATCCCTCTACGACTGGAAAATGAGATGTTAACGTTAGAAGCGATTATAGCCATCCAGATAATATACAGTGAGTGTTCTCGCAAAGCAAGTATTCATAAGTCATTAACATTTCAGAGACTAACGAGAAACATTAAGATGTTCATACCCAAGATAAGTGAACACTTCCGAATTTTCAACCACGTTTGGTTCTTGACGGTTACTCAGTACTGTTTCTACAATATTTACTTCATAAATGATTTGCCCTTCCCTTATAGTTTGTGTGCATAATAACTTTAGTTGTTCCTGTCAAATTTTCCACAAATAGTTATTGTTCTGAAAATAAAAAAAAATATTTGATAGGGATGTTTTAGGTTATGGACATTCAACCCATTTCCATCATTGGAAAACTCAGATAAATTCCGTAAATGGGTAAAGTCCACTAAAGGGTTTCGTAGATATAGTCATCTGAATTTTTTTTTCTAAAAATAGCTATGGAATATTGGAATATGGTGGAAAAATAATGACACGAAGGTTCATGTGAGATTCCGTTCGGATCACCGAAATAATAATTTTTTTTTTGAAAACTTTGGTAACTCATTAGTTTTCGCCATATTCCGCAGCAATTTTGAATCTTCATATGAGGCATCGATAAAATAAGTACAAACTCAGCTTACCCGCTGTTCTACGTGAGAAGAAAATTGAGTTCTTCTGATCGGGTGTGGACAGATTTGATAATAATTCTGTCATTTCATTTTTCGAAAATAAAACGACATTATGATTTGTCACAATGACATGATGTTTCTTTTTCAACAGAATCCGTCTCCGAATTCGTGAAATTTGTATTTCAGATGAAACTATCGTGAGATGAATATCTTCGATATTTCGGAAGACCTGCATGGGTTCCGCTCTGGCGATGAATTCAAACAAGCGCACAAAAGTTTCTGACGTTCGACCCAGGTTAGTGTGGAAATTTCTTGATTTTTGGCGAAAAGATGAAGTATATGTAGGAACCGGAACCTGTTTCCGCATATTTGTATATATGCGGAAACCAACAGCCTACATAATATGACAAACGTTATTTGAATTCTACTGAAGCTGAATCAACTGATACTGAGAGGTCGAATTATAAATATGGTGCGACATTGAAAGTTTTGTCTAGTTTCACAGCTTATTGGAGCCTCCACATCAACACCATATAAACTATGTTACAACTCTCAATTGGGAATGCATAAACTTACTTCTTGCGTGTATCACATCCGGCAACAGTGAAGATCATTTTCTGACTTATTATCGAGGTGGGCTGTTTACACGATGATTTACTTCACCGAAGTATTCCATCTCCTCTACATGTACATGAAAGCAATTTCAGCTAATTCAATTAGTCTTTTTCATCCTACTTCAGAATATTTGAACAAGATAATCAGAAATAAAGATTCTCCACCGAGTTAATGGTATCATTGATGGAGAGGTAATGGGAATCGCATTATCGTTCTTGAGTAGTGATTTCCAACATAAGACATGATTGAGCTTTTATAAGGTCTAGTTATTGTGCTAGATTTACCGTTTATATATTAAAATTTCGATGAATAAGCATGAATAATGAAACATCACAATCGAAGGAATTAAAGCAGTTCATGAAAGAAACAGGAATTATCTACAGCACAAATTTATCCATGAAAAAAAATGCCAATTGTGAGATTTACAGTGTTGTTGAAATGTTGAAAAAACTTTTTATTTTCAGGTCACCCCGATCACCCTTTCGCATATGTATCAAAAATAAATCTCAACTCATTCTGAAGAAAAACTGTTTGATAGAAACCAGAATCCTGAACAATCGTTCCCGAATATTTTCACGAATTGTCATTAACAGAGATAACCGATGAGAAATATTCAATTGGAGAAGATTATACCGAAAGGCACGTTGGAAGTCTGAATGCGCTGGTTGAGTTCGAATTGGCTGAATAAACCGAAGGGTTCGGTAGATATAGGCAGCTCAATTTTTCCCCCTCTTAATAATTCGAAAAATCGATCTGATCGAATTGAACCTTTGCAATTGGTTTGTGAGATAACGACTCGAAGATTTATATTTCATGAGATTTTTTTTTCAGAACCTTGGTACGCAGTTTACGGAAATTTTCGAACGATTTAGGTAAAATTTGAACGTAGTTCGGATGGCTTGTTTAATTTTTCATTTCGTCCGGTTGAAGGAACGAAATGACCGATAGAGGGGAATTGGAGAAATATATTAACGGTTTCTTAGCCTCATAATATGTATTTCTTACTTTCTCAGATTCTGAAGGCCGTTTTGGCACACAGTAACAAACGCAAGTAGTTCCAGACTTCACGTCAGTGCTTGATGATATTGAAATAATATACCCCGAAATTGAAGAACATTCAGTGATTTTTTGGAATATACGATAAAGACAGAATAATGAAATCATCCGCGAATATTCCGAAGAAGGATGCTAAGAGTCAAAAGACGTAAATGAGAACCATTTTCTACATTTTTTTAGATTTCTCTGTTATTGTTCTCATGTTAACTGAAAAATTGTTAATATTTCCATAATTTCAATAATACCAAAAAGCATTTTGACCAGGCACAGAATTCAATTTGACCACGAATTCTTCATCTACGGGTCCAACCTAATCGTTCGAGACCATTTTCGGTCCAAAATTCGAAAATTACAGACATTTCAACAAAATGAATAACGCTCTTGTTCTTAGAAACAAACGTACATAAAATGCATCATCGAGATATCAAGAAAACTCGAACACTCCTCTGCATGTCCGATTCAGTTCTTAAAACGGAATAAATAATGAGAACGCTCTGAAAGATTATGGAAGGAATCGATGGAACGAACTCCATCCATTCAACTTGTGAAAAATAAAATGGATAATTTAATTTAATGAAATATACAATCAAATAGTGGCAAACCAGTTCGAGTGGTTGAATTCCTATGATACACTAAGTTGCTCTCAAGGTTGAAGAGCTTAATAATAACGAAAAAATACGTTTCGTTCGCAATTGTAGAAAACGGGTATCCAGAAAAATGTTTCCAGTTTTTCATCTCGCATTCCAACTATTTCATGAAATTTTTACCGTATTCTCCTCTGCCTACTGAAGCAGCATATATGTGGACTGTCGTTCCGCCATAAAAGGTTCTGAAAAAGTTGGTAACGACGTCCAGGACAACAGCAGGTGACCGTTCGAGGTCGCGTCCGCGCCATTAAATGAATCAATTAATTGCAATTTATTCACTTCTTCAGTGCGGTTAGAGGTGTCCCAAATACATACCGGAATGACAAAAATACGGTTACGTAACGAAAGTGCGCGGAGTCCGGACCACCTAACGCCAACTTGAGAACACTCAGAGGCGCACTGGGAATGTGACTGGTCGAGTAAAAAGTGGACTGTGTAATTTTTAATCGACCGTTAATGCTCAAAAGTGTTCCGATGGATCAAACCGGACGTGGCATCTGCAATATACTCTAAGACTCTAGATTAGAGTATTAATCAACGATCTGGACTAGAATCTGATCTAGTTTACGGAGTATTTTCTTCGAAAGTACAGGTGGACTTCATTTTTTCGAAATAATTTCAAACTATCTTTCGGGAAAAACGGTAGGGACTCCACATGGAGGTTTATCATTGCCACGTGAATTATTTGCCTTATCCTATATTTTCATCGACGAAAAACATAATTGAAGAACTCAAAAAATATTGGGAACAGAGTTGGGGCGACTGTGTACGTCCGACTTCTACGTTGTTCACTCAATTTTCAGCTTTCATGAATCATGCATCGGTTTTCGAGCTATGCGTTACGGAACAGCAACTTATTTTCGTACCAAATGCTGCTCTCGGTTGGAGAATGATTTTTCAATGGATAATCGCATTAGACAATATTCGAAATGTTATCTGTGAAAATTCCAGAGGATTTTTAGGGTTCCGTATGAACCGCTTCAAAATGGTTGAAATTACAAGAACAAAACTAGGGACACGCCAAAAGTCGAGAACGTATTGCAAATTGATCGTTCGAAAAGCCAGCTCGAGGGGATTGTCGAAATTCTTCTTGTTGCGAAGTTGGTACTGTCCTCTATATTCACGTGAAGAGGTCATTTAGTTTGTTCACAGTGTTCCATTTTCTTGGTTGATCTTAAGTATGTTCTTCTCACAATGGATAAAATATCGAACAAAAAATCTGACCGAAGTATTGTGCCATAAAATAGAGCGAGCGGAAGCGCTGAAAATTAAGGCTTAAGGAAAATTGATCTTGAATCGACTTTGTTAAAAACACGTGCCCATGAGTTTTACCATTCTTTATAGCTAAAGATAGTTAAAAAATCCAATACAAAAATCTATTAGATCATTGTATATGCATTATCCTTAGGGTGTTCAGCAAATATAACGCAACAAATCCAGTGATGATTCCTTGGACCATTCCCAAAATATTTTGCTTCCTGATAAATTTTGACCAGCCTGTTTCTTTTTTAATTTTACAGGGCAGTTCTACGATAGGTTTACGGAGAATTGTGACTTCTTCTTTTCTCTTTTTCCATTTTTGAGCGCTCGTACTACTTACACGAGGGCTATATCGTCGGTAAATTGACAAAGGGGCGTATCTGCAAATTTTCATTTTCTGAGTTAGCTTCACTTTGGAACCCATAGCTCTCGTCCCTATAAAGAGCTGCTCACCTAATGTCGCGTAACTCATTGGAAATCAGTGGGAGAAACAAAATAAGGGGTTGACATTTTAATCAGGTTATTTGTAAGACACCGGAGAACTTTGATCGCGGATATCTTGAAAACCCAAAATTTGCAGATACGCCCCTTTGTCAATTTACCGACGATATCATTTCGTCACGATGTCTGTATTTTTCGAATTTTGAGCCGAAAATGGTCTCAATCGACTATGTTCTAATGACGAATCCGTCGGAAAATTCGAGTCTGTCCGTCCGTCCGTAAGCACGATAACTCTCGAACGGATCAACCTAGAGACTTGAAATTTTCAGTGTAGGTTCAGATCCCAAATGCCTCGGTTGAGTTCGTTAGTGGAATTCCACCATTGGTTCCGTAAATATGGCTCCTGATTACTTCGAAACTACAGATTCGATCGAGATGAAACTTTGCACTCAAATGGAGAATGAGGTGTTCAAGCTACATGTGAAATTTTGTCCAGATCGCATAACCAGAACCATAGGAACCATAGAAAATTGTAACATTTGAACGGAAACGCCTAGGGACTTGAAATTTTCAGGATAGGTGAGGTTCTGGAATGTCGTGATGACGTTCATCTATGAGCAAAATTATTCTAGGGGTTCCGTAAATATGGTCGTTTGAAATTTGGTTTTCTTGATAATTTCAAAACTACAGATTCGATCGTAACGAAATTTTGTATACTAATGGAGAAATATATATTCAAGCTACATTTCTCTAGATCACATGACCAGAACCATAGAAACCATAGAAAATCATAACTTCCGAACGGAAAGGCCTAGGGACTTGAAATTTTCAGGATAGGTGTGGATCTGGAATGTCGCATTCACGTTTATCAATGAGGAGAATTATAGTAGGGGTTCCGTAAATACGGTCGTTTGAAATTTTGTTTTCTCGATAATTTCGAAACTACGGATTCGATCGAGATGAAATTTTGTATTTCAATCGAGAATGATATATTAAAGCAATATTTGGTCCAGATCGAATGACCAGAACCATAGAAACCATAGAAAATGATAACTTCCGAAGGGAAAGGCCTAGGAACTTGAAATTTTCAGGGTGGGTTTGGATCGCAAATGTCGCGGTCACGCACATCAATGAGCAAAATTAGACTAGGGGTTCTGTAAATATGGCCCTTCAAAATATTCTTTTCCTGATAGTTTCGAAACTACTGATAGGATTGGAATGAAATTCAGTACATAGATGGAGAATAATGTATTCAAACTACTTGCAAAATGTTGTCCAGATCGCATCACCAAGACCATAGATACCGTAGAAAATTCTAGCGAATTATCGAAAAAAAATTGATCAGCTTAAGCACTGACTTAAGTTTCGCCTAAGTTTCAGAATTTTTTTGACAGCTGTCGGAAATTCCTTCAATTGATTTCTAAAACTGGAAAATGCGAATCTACCTACAAGGTGCATGTACGAGCGCTCAAAAGCTCCTGCCTTCACGGCAGTGCTTTTCGTAATTTTTTTTTCATTCGACTCTTTTCTCAATTGTTGATAACTTCTAAATGTTGAAATGAATAAAGGAATTATTATACTTATATATTATAAAATTGCGTTTTTCTCACAATCTTTCGATCTCAAAAATCAGGGTGTAACATAAATGATGCTTGTATTGTCGAAACAGTTCGGCAGTCAATGAGCAGAAGATTGGATTATTGCATCGAAACTGAAAGTCATATTCATTAGTTTTTGTACGAATTAAAGAACTTTACATAACAAAGGTACCTTTCTAGACCACAGCTTTTGGCATAACTATACCACCACTGATGTTCCAGTAAATTTATTTCCATAGCTCAGAAGATTTGCGTATGAATTCTTCAGCGCAAATATATTCCGTGGCAATACTCCGCAATGAACGTTCGGTAGATTCATCTACCAATTCACATGTCAATTATCTCACTGCGCAGTCTCTAGTATCCAAAATGCGATGAGGTCTTCATTTTGATCTTATCCTGGGATAATATTCCAGTTACCTTTTATCTGGCTCATCCTATACTTATTCACTTCCTCCTTTACTCAACCTATGGTTTCTATCTAAATGTTGTTGAAGCTTATTTTTCAGCAAATGCGTTTTCTTCGATATATTGATGGAGAAACTTGAATAAGTTCGTTGCTTACTGCCAGATGTAGCTATAAATCTTAGCAGTGAATGTCTCCATAAGTGTGTGAATGTTAATAGGGATGATTGAAAAGCACACTTTATATGGAATTATTCTATTGGCTTTCTATTTCGGCCATAAGCCATCATCACCTATAAATGTTTTTTTTTCACAGTTTCTGGTAGTTTTTTACCTTCAAGCCGATTGAGGCTTGGTTAATTATGGATGTGCCGACTGGAACCCAATAATTTGAGTTCAAACTTCGACAATAGCTGTTTTGAAGGCAGTGATTCTCTGTACTTCGGGCGACATATGCCTATAATAGCTTATTTACCTGGTTGTCGTCCATAATCATTCCATAGTTAGCACTTCAATCATACTCAATATACATCGAGTAGTTAGGGCATATCGTCGGCCCAATTCGTTAACCTGCTAAGTCCATTTTTTGATCAATTTTTCCTTTTTGAGCTGGTCATAAAGTTTGGACGAACCTACCTTATGGCATAAGAAATAAGGTAGATATCAATATAACAAGAATCATTGAAGAAACCATAGGGCTTTTCAGAATTCTTATATGTAAAATAGAAAAGATATCCTTCAGTTCTTTCTCTCTCCTGTAAAATATATAAAATGGAGTTAGCAGGTTAACGAATTAGGCCGACGATATGGGAAACGTATCTCTTGTTGGATTCAGTACCTTGAAGTGTTCTCTACGTAGACTTCTTGGACACAAACATATTCTCAGTGTACTCAGTAATTCGTCTCCACCCACTAGCATATGTACTGGGTGCAAATCGATTCATTTCTTTATGTGGAGTACCAGTTGTTTTTTCACTCGTCGAAAATTATTGTTATCAATTACATGAATGAAACAAAAAACTTGTTCCAGATAAACTAATAAACAAGCCAACAAAACAATCCATGTAACCCCAGTGAACACCAAATCCATCTATAGATCGGTTTCGACTCAAATCAAGTCTCGTCAGTAGAGCTAGCGATGACGAACGTGATGTTAGAGACAGGATGCCCATACAACGAAACGCAGCGGCGATTGGCGAGATATTTCTCATCTCATTCATGTAATTGCAAGCTTTAGATAGACACCCAATAAATATTCTAGTCAATAATTCAGACGAATATGGTTGTAGCTCGAACCCGTTATTTGCACATGTGATAATTATATCGTAATGTGTACGGTGGTTACATGTGATGGGGAGCCACGAAATATTTTCATGGACCTTCAGATATTGGAAACGGTTGCTTTTGGAGCGGACAGGTGGCGTGCGTGAGTGGATAAATTTTCTGCGATCGCCGCTGCGTTTCGTTGTAAGGGCATTATATTTATCACATGGAGTTCATTATCGCTAGCTATAACAACGAGACTTGATATAAGTCGAAACCGGTCTTAACTAGGGTTACATCGATTGATTAGTTTCCTTGCTTATTAGTTTATCTGGAACAATTTTTTCTTGTTTCATTTGTGTAATTGAAACTTCAGATAGACAGCCAATATATATTCTAGAAATTGTTATTTTCAATGCATAACTTTTATGAATTAATGATTCTGCGGTGAAATCCATTGAGTGCTAGATCTAGATTATTCTAGACTCCCCATTAACATCCTTGTTTTCACAGAGAATTACCCCTTCAATCGTTGTGCTCCTCTTGTTGATCCCACATATTCCAGGTTACAGAACGTCGTTTATCTTAATACGGTATCGGTGACCGTACAAAGCAAAAGCTTGAATTTCTTCAACCTCGAAAAAGTATGATGGTGAAGGTGAATTAGGCAATCCAAAAACCGCTTTAGGAAGGCATCGGCTCTTCCTGGACTTCCCTGGGACTTTCACAGCTCCAGAAACGACCGTTCTGCAACGCATACCTGGCATTAGTTTATATTATAGACTGGACCGCAAAAATAAACGCATAGAAAAAATTTCGTCTGAATTCAATCTTAAATAACTTTTAAGTTTTTTGACCACTTTCGATAATTTTTTGTACAGGTTGTTGATGTTTTCATCTTCATCATGTCTGTCATCATCTGATATTAATTCTGCGAACATGATGAATGGATACGTTGAGATACATGGTAGCAAAAAAAAAGGCATTTTACGCTTAACTTCTGAACGACCTGTAGAAAAATTCACAGACTGAATGAAGTTTCTGAGAACCTACGACATTTTCAAGTCCCATCTTTTCTGGACAGTTTGGTTTTTCATTCAAACCGATATCTCTATTCTTGAAGAAAAGACATAGGTTTACAGAAAGTAATCCTCTATTTACGCGGAGTTAAGGTGTGAGGCGGTATTTCTCTGGAAGCCCGAAAAGACCTCGTCATACTTCAGGCCCTTCAGGGAGGTATCAACGCTGATAGATGCATAAGAGAGTGCTTAGAAGAACATTTGGTACCTTATATGCCCCTCATAGGAGAAAATTTTCTGCCTATGCACGACAATTCTAGACCGCACATTGCACAAATAACCGGGCAATAGGGAAAAATCACGTACAGCTAGATGGCGCTGAAAATCACAAGATATCGGGCTGAATGATGGTCAAAATTATTCTGTCATTTCTGTCTTTCATAACAAGTAAATCAAATATTTTTTATGAGATTGCGGAATTAATAATGTCTGTGAAAGACGAGATAACCACTTTGGACATTTTTGATTATGGGGGTGAACGTGAATGTGATAGCAAATGACCACTATATAATAGAAAATTATTGAACTTACTATAAAAAAAAATCATCTTTCAGGAAGTGCTTGCTGCAAAGTAGCAACTTCGTTGAGATACGTTTCCCAATCGTCAAGATTGTCTGCCTTTATTTAACTGACTAGGGATTCAACGGGAATTTATGCGAATAAATTTCAGAAGAACTATGTGATGAGCATTGAGGAACAGAGCACATTTTTCGTGATCTTATTTCCACATTACCTCTCACAATCCGCTGCATTTTCAGCTCGTATACAGTTTATTTGAAACAATTGTCCATAATTTATCTTCTAAATAAACCACTTTCGATACATGCATGACTCAAAATCATACAAAGATTTCACACTTGTCCCATATAAACACACACACGTTAGTTTGTTGTTCATCACTCGGGTAGTTCAAACGATTAAAAGTAGATGTCGCCCATTCCGTGATTTTTCCCTATATTTGAACGAAGCCGACGTTAAAGTATTGGACTGGATCCCCTATTGAACATGTGGGGGATACACAAGGAAAGAGAGTAAGGCAGAACTGAGGCTAGTTTCAAACTTTAGTTCCTTCAGCACAGGCACTGACAAATGAGTGGCATCAGATAAACCAGGACGCGGTTGCTACTTCAATTGAGAGCTGTTATTCAGGTTCGTGGAGGAAATACCCGATTTTAATAATAATAAACATATCACAATACTGCTATTATCTATGTTATTTCTTAATTTTTGTGTAGCTAATAAAACTTTTTGCATTATTTCCTTTAAACCTGTGTTATTTCTTCAAAAATAGACATTTCAGTATGAATAAAAGAAGAAATTGTTCGTAAAAGATGGGAGCTGAAAATGTCGTACTCAGAAATATTATTCAGTTTCTGAATTTTCTGAAGGATGTTCAGAAGTTAAGCGGAAAATGCAATTTTGTGCTTCCACGTTCCTCAACGTATCCATTCATCCTGTTCGTAAAATCGATATCAGAACAGGATGAAGATGAAAACATCAGCAACCTGTCAAAAAATTATCGAAATTACCGGTTAATTTTGCGATCCAGTGTATATTTATGCGAATTATTTATTTTCTTCTTCTTTATCCGCCGTTTGTTGACCACTCCTGGGCATCCCCATTTTCTTTCCATCTGCCCCGGTTAATTGCTTCTACATACCAGCGCTTCGCATTATGTATCTATAAATCTATAGCATACGAAATCTATAGGGTTACGAGATAACATTAATTAAAAACTAGTTACTCCACAAAAATCATACAACCTACTCATTTATGATAGCAAGACATAATTGGTCCATATTTTTCATTCTTCAAAATGTTTAAATACTCTCATGGATTTCCGTGTCTCAGAGAGACTCGAAAACGTTCCTTTTCAAATAATTGGATTCAGCCGTTCCTGCTTCTTCGAAACGCCACTGAGATGGAACAAACCTTCGTCCTACGCTCATAACAGTACCATGCGTTCAAATTAGTAGCTAAATTGTTGAGTGGGCACATATGAATACGGTACTTTCGCTACTGCAGCGATTACCTTCATTTTCCTTTCGGAATGTACGAAATATAATTCTCGGTGTATGTAATATAACGTGGGCTTTAAGCAGTTCAGCACACCTCATAATTTAAATAAACGCAGTCGTTGATATTTAGTAAGGTAGTTTTACTACATACTTGCGTCCCATTCACATTGATAAAATGCATGGCTTAACTGTTGGCGTCATCGTTTCATCAGACACTTTCCAGGAATATTTCGATTTAATCAACATAAACAGGAATTTGAAATCCTTTGAATTTTCATCTTTCTTCGTCGAAATGTCATTTTGATCTTAATCAACAATAATAGTACTATTGAAACTTTCAACGTTATCCATTATTTCCAGTAATAATAAATCTTGGAATTTTTTTCAACTCACTCTGAAATTTTTTGAATTCACGTTTCGGGTATTTTAGAATCCAATAATCGGGAAAAAAGAGGTCTAATTTTTGTAGTAGGTTCATTATTGCTCTAATGTTTATCGCTTATGACTGAAATTCTACTGATTAGCTCATATCATCGATCGTCACAAAAAAAAATTACATGGATACAAGTGAAGTCACCGACTGAAGTTGAAAATTTGCAAGGATATAATAGAACGAACATGGGTTCGTAAAGTAACGCTGCCGGAGGTAAGAAATACTATTATCTCAAAAAAATGTTCTAAATAAACTCCGAATCCATTATATGTTCATCGAGCGTTTCTGTTTATACTTACTAAATAGTTTATAATTCTTTCAACGCCCTGTATATCAATCACTGTACTAATATGACAGTCTTGCGGTGTCAAATTCAAGGGCCTGTACGATAAGCATACATGCCTTTCTTATCTCCTGATGAAGGTGAGAAATTTCTTATGCCAACCTGTAAGGATTCTCGAAGATACTATTCACCGATGAATATGGAGATTAGCCCAATCGACAACTCATCTGCGAGTTCTACTTACGAGGTCGATGGCGATGTCAGCCAACAAGCCGCCTGTGCAGAGACCTGCCCACATTCAGAAATACTTTACCTACATGTGTGTTCTTCGGAACGGCACCTACCAGTTCCCACGGCTGATTTGCGGATTTGCACATTGATACCTTGCCTATTTTTCGGATTAACACACCTTCTGTCTAGGTTTTTCGCGTGAATCGCAACCGCTTCTTCGCACCGACTATTGATTTCCGATAAATCGTGGTAATGGAAAATTGTGTACGAATGAGTGATTTGAGTGTTAACGGAATCATCATTCGAATGTAAGTGAAGCGACAGTTAGATGTCGATATTTCGTCAGGTAACCTATTCGAACAAAGAATACTTTTACTGAGACTTTTTCTGTGCAAAGTGTGTGTAACTTCTGTACATTTTATTTTTGATCCAACAGGCGATCAGAAAGTAAATTCATATAACCACATTGAAGTCCATCTACTTTGCTTATACCTTACGGCATTGTATTTTGGGGCTCTAGTTCACAAGTTGAACACATTTTTTTTGTTCACAAACAAGCTATTGGAAGTATTTACCTGGTCTATATTTCCACAGTACAGTAATCATCATTACTACCAACTTCAAAAACCATGAAAATAATAATTCAACTAGAAGAGTTCACAAATTTTTTTTCGCGATTCATAAGTATTCAAACAAAGATAGAAGCAAATGGTTAATGAGTATGAAATCGTATAATCTTCATTCGGAAATTCATATACATATTGAAATATGATCGATTTCGTAAAGCAGTATTCTCACTTATAATGAATTGCGAACTGTATTCTAGTTTGAAGTCCTTTGTTGTAGTAGATAAATTGAAATGTTTCTTATTTCTTTTTGTTTACAATTTACCCATTCTGGAAATAAAAGTTATTATCATTATTATTATCACTATTCTCACTAATTCTGGTTTGGAAATTCAATCCAACCGGGACTTTTTCCTTTATCTTTCATTTATCAAATAATATTGGTGAGAAAATGTTCGACAACCAAGGTAGGTCAAAACGTCAAAGTTTTAGAAGCGACTTCGAAGTCTGCATTGTTAGAATTATTCATGATATTTGGGCAATATTCGAAGGGTTTCGTCGGACGAAGAGCTCCAAGCTTTGGAGAAAATTTTTGATATTGTTTTTAAAATTTTATGCGGTCGTAGAAAATATATTGGGCGAAGTGTCTTTCCTGCCTTTGACTGCTTGTCCGAGCTCCACTGCGCGTCATTATCACTCTCCGCATTTTTAGGAGAATAACTATAACCCTAGAGTAAAGGGGACGTCCTGATGAACATAATTATTCATAATGATTCAAATGAATAAAATAGAAAAAAAATACTAAGTATAATGTGATACTTATTGTAGAATGCTGAGAATTTTTTAGCACTCGTACTACTTACACGAGGGCTATATTATTTCGTCACGATGTCTGTATTCTTCGAATTTTGAGCCGAAAATGGTCCACGAATCCGTCGAAAAGTCTTTCTATCCGTCCGTCCGTATACATGATAACTCTCGAACGGAATGATCAAGAAACTTGAAATTTTCAAAGTAGGTTCGAATCTCGAATGCCGCGGTTGAGTTCCTTATTGGGCAAAATTCGACCTGGGGTTCCGTAAATAAGGCCGTTCGAAAATTTTGTTCCCCAGGTTACTTCCAAACTGCAGTTTCGATCGAGGTGAAATTTTGCACTCGGATGGAGAATGACGAGTCCAAGCTACATCGAAAATTTTGTTTAGATCGCATGAGCGCCATAGAAAACATAGGAAATTATAATTTTTTAACGGAAAGGCCTGGGGCTTGAAATTTTCAGGATAGTTGTAGATCTCAAATGTCGTGGTCACGTTTATCAATGAGCAGAATTAGAATAGGGGTTCCGTAAATAGGGTCGTTTGAAATTAAGTTTTCTTGATCATTCCAAAACTACGGGTTCAGTCGTGACGAAATTTTGTATTTCAAAGGAGAATGTTATACTTAAGCTACATTTCGTCTAGATCGTATGACCAGAACCATATAAACCATAGAAAATTATAACTTCCGAAGGGAAAGGCCTAGGGACTTGAAAATTTTCAGGATAGGCGTGGATCTTGAATGTCGCAGTTGCGTTCATCAATGAGCAAAATTAGACTAGGGGTTCCGTAAATATGGTCGTTTGAAATTCAGTTTTTTTGATTTTTTCGAAACTACTGATTGAATAGGAATGAAATTTAGTACATAGATGGAGAATAATGTATTCAAACTACTTGCGAAATTTTGTCCAGATCGCATCACCAAGATCATAGATACCATAGAAAATTCTTGCGAATTATCGAAAAAAAATTGGTCACCTTAAGCATTGACGTGAAGTCTGGAGTTTTGCCCTAGCGTGATATTTTTTCACGGCAGTGCTTTCTTTAATTTGTTTATAATATAACTATAACTGAGATAATATTGTAGACATCTCCATTAAATTTGATATATTTCTTTTGCATTTTGTTATGTACAAAAAATTTCATTTGCTCTACCAGTGGCATCCGTACGGGTGTTACATTGAATATTCTGGGAGGAAAAAATACTACACCATTGCTTTCTCTTGAAATAAAAAAAAACTTTTGTGCTCCTCATTCATGTCTGAGCAAATTGAATTTTTCTATGTTCGACGCATGGATTTCGCTTGAAAAAATAAAAATCGTTTTACTTTCTTTTACTAGGATCAATTCCTCAAAAATCGGATGCGGTGAGGAAATGTTTGTGCATCGCCTCAAAGCAAATTGAGAGATCAGATTTGTTCCAAAACGCATGAATTCCAAAAAAAATTTTTTCTATTCAAATGTCATGTTGTTGATTAAAATAATTAAATTAAAATTTTTTCGTAATTTTTTCAAAATTTCATCACCATGTATCTCAAAAGTCAAGACTTTTAGGACATACGTTTATATTAGGTTTTTTTCTTAAAATTAGTCAAAGAATCGCCCCTCTTAAATATAAGCATGACTTCAAGGACCACCCTGTAATGCAAGACTATGTAAACCTCGTATATCAAGGATCCAAATTTCAGAATGTGAATTTGAAAACATTGAGAGTGGCACTGACAATAAGTTGATTTATTCCGATCAAATACGAGCAAATATTGACCAAAGTAGAAGAAAGTGTGCTTCAAAGATTGAATGAATTGCGTGATTACGAATAATAGTTTAGCCTTATGAGTCATGAGAAAAGTCTCCCTTAATTAGGTTCCTTACTCAATCTTCACGTAGACCTTCATTAGAATTCCACGGTAATTGCCCTTGTTAAATCTCCCCCTGTTGGCAATTTTGTTTTTATTTATGACATTTCATGCGAGTTCATATGAGACTTGATGTGCTACCGAGAGGGATAATTTCGGGGTCGAAGAGAGAGAGAAAGAGAGAGAGAGATAGATCTCCCAGAAAACCAGAAATTAATCGTGCTGCAAACACGCACCTAACAATCTACGATTACAACTTTGTTTCAGTTTACTCGTGCAATAATTTGTTCTCCAAATTAGCATTTGCAATCCTAATGGAAATGGATTTCCATTGAGACCATGATTGTTTTCATTATAACTAATGGGTGATTTTTTAAGAGCTTGAGAACTTTTTTAAAAAAAAAAACGCATAAAATTTGCAAAATCTCATCGGTTCTTTATTTGAAACGTTAGATTGGTCCATGACATTTACTTTTTGAAGATAATTTCATTTAAATGTTGACCGCGGCTGCGTCTTAGGTGGTCCATTCGGAAAGTCCAATTTTGGGCAACTTTTTCGAGCATTTCGGCCGGAATAGCCCGAATTTCTTCGGAAATGTTGTCTTCCAAAGCTGGAATAGTTACTGGCTTATTTCTGTAGACTTTAGACTTGACGTAGCCCCACAAAAAATAGTCTAAAGGCGTCAAATCGCATGATCTTGGTGGCCAACTTACCGGTCCATTTCTTGAGATGAATTGTTCTCCGAAGTTTTCCCTCAAAAGGGCCATAGAATCGCGAGCTGTGTGGCATGTAGCGCCATCTTGTTGAAACCACATGTCAACCAAGTTCAGTTCTTCCATTTTTGGCAACAAAAAGTTTGTTAGCATCGAACGATAGCGATCGCCATTCACCGTAACGTTGCGTCCAACATCATCTTTGAAAAAATACGGTCCAATGATTCCACCAGCGTACAAACCACACCAAACAGTGCATTTTTCGGGATGCATGGGCAGTTCTTGAACGGCTTCTGGTTGCTCTTCACTCCAAATGCGGCAATTTTGCTTATTTACGTAGCCATTCAACCAGAAATGAGCCTCATCGCTGAACAAAATTTGTCGATAAAAAAGCGGATTTTCTGCCAACTTTTCTAGGGCCCATTCACTGAAAATTCGACGTTGTGGCAGATCGTTCGGCTTCAGTTCTTGAAATGTCAAAGCATACTGAGCAAATACTAATGCATGAAAATCCTAACCTCAAAAAAATCTGAGCAAATACTAATGCATGAAAATCCTAACTTCAAAAAAATCACCCGTTATAAGAGTATCTTCAATGACAGATCGCGCGAATCTCAATTTGATAATATTATATTATGAGCATTTAAAAATATGCAGAAAGTAGTACTACTACGAACACGTCAAGGGTACTAACAATCTCCCTAATGTGCAGTCTGGTAGTAGATGAAGTTCCGAAAAGACAAACGGGGGTTGGCTTCGAATGCATAGGCTATGCTGACAAAATTGTCATAATATCCAGGGGCAAGCTTGAAAAAACATATTGTGTGACCTAGTAGTCCAGGATCCCTGGTACATTTTTGCACTTGATTGCTATCAAGCTAATTTTCCGTGAGTAGCTTCATTTTGATGAGACGCCCAACAATTTCCTGTACGAAACTCTGAAGTGTGGTAGCTAACAAAGGTAGCATGGCTATGGTTTGGTCAAAGAGTCCTCTTTTTCCAACATGTATTGATAACGAGGTTATCAAAAATGATTACTAACCAGCCCCCATTTTTTTTAAACTCAGTTAATATTCATATAATTTAACAGTCATATTGTCCTACAAATTGTGTGGTATGTTATCCCGGTCCTACGCTCAAAAGTAGTAGTACAGATCCTTGATGTAAAAATAATTACTATCAAGCTGAATCTTCGTGAATAGCTTCGTTTCGATGAGACGCCCAACAATTTCCTGTCCGAAAATTCTCGATTGTGGGAGCCAAAAGAGGTAGCAATGATAAAATATGTCGATTTGATGATTCTCAAAAATATATTACTAACTGATTTTTTCGTTGTTAAATCTCGAGATAATTAATTAAATGATTACAATCCTGCTTACTTTCGTAAAGGAAAAAAGAGACCTTTTAATATTTTAAAGAAAAATTAACATTTTCAAGAGGCTTTTATTCAACTCCTACGAATTGAAAATACAAAATTAACAAAATCGAATAAGATAGTTCAAATTATTGAAGAGTATGTATGCAGGATGTATTCATTAAAAACAAAGAATGACATCAACAACGGACGGAATGAGTTATATGAAAAAGGGTTTAGATCAAAAAATGAAAATGAAAAAATTTCGAAACAAAAAATCATAGGATATGATCCTTCCAGTTTGCCTCCAACAAAAGAAGAATTGTTGCAACAAATTAAAAGAACTATATTCATCTGCAATGTATGGTGTAATGCACACATGCGGTACCCCACGGAAAAATTGCCAGAAAATTTTGGATGGACAATAATTGATGGAAATTATGAATTTTATTGGTTTGATGGTCCCCAAAGTGCATCTTTTGAGGAATTATCTTCTGTCATACAAGGTACCCTACTAATACTATTGTTATTTATTGATTGATTATTCATTATTATACATATAATTTACTTAATTTTTTCATGTTATTGCAGAGTTGGATATAACGAGTGAGGAAAGTGAGATAGATGAAGATGACAGCGATGTTAGCGAAGATTATGAAGATGAATCTGATGAAGATTGATTTTTTTTGTTTATATACACAAATTTTTGAACCTAGTTTACTAGTTTACTAGTTTAATAAAGTTTTTTCAATTTTCAAAAAGATTTTTTCACTGTATCTTATGTTAAAAATAGGAAAACGAAAAAATGACAATTCTTGTCGGACTAGTGATACATACCTGTTTTCTTGTAGGACATTGTTTCATTTGGGCAGAGAACACACTAACCTATTATTTAATTTTTTTTGTCCTACACTTAGTAATGAGAAAAATGGTTTTGTGGTATTAACAATTTCTGAGCGTAGGACCGGGATAACGTACCACACAATTTGTAGGACAATATGACTGATGAATTTTATGAATATTAACTAAGTAAAAAAAAAAATCAGCTGGTTAGGAATCATTTAAGATAACCTCGTTGACAATACATGTTGGAAGGAGGGGACTCTTTGAGCAAACCATAGATTTTGTAGGACAAATATTTTTTCGAATTATTTAGATAATTATCTTGAGATTTTACAAAAAAAAAATCAGTTAGTACTTAATAAATTTTTGAGAATCATCAAATTGACATATTTTATCCTTGCTGCCTCTGTTAGCTACCGAGAGTTTCGTACAGGAAATTGTTGGGCGTCTCATCAAAATGAAGCTACTCACGGAAAACCAGCTTGATAGTAATCAAGTGCAAAAATGTACCAGGGATCCTGGACTATAGTACAAGAGGAGTTCCGAAATTTTCAAGCAGTGATGTGTATCATTGGGGTTGAGCATAAACTCAACAATAACCACAATTATACTTTACTCGGAAGAATGAACTTCTTGATATAAGACCCTCACTTGAGAGGAACCACTCTAGAAAGTGAGTTACTCTGGAATGAGTATGTTGGGATAACTGCCGTTGAAGCCATAAAGGCTCTTATGGTGTGAAGATATTTTGTAGGTAACTCCTAGGACTGAACACAAAAATTCTGATATATATGTTAGGACTGCGAGACCGATCATCACCTACAGTAGCCTGGTAAAAAAAAACAGAATAATGTACCACAAGAAGAATCCTGAATTAGGTCCAAAGATCAGCATATGCATCATTGGGGCGATGCGAACGTTCCCAACCAGGGCACTAGAGTTTATCACAGATCTCAGACCACTAGATGAAAGCGTCAATAAGTCTATTATCGGAACATGTAGTTGGGAAACGGAAAACGATAGAATTGAATATCAAAGAGCCTAGTCGTTCCTGACCAATTACATCTCATCCATGAACCATTTTAGTCATGAAACTATGAAGAGGCGGTTCTTCACAAAGTTATGCACTAAGAAAGACTGGGTCAGGAATTCCATCACCTATGCTTTCAAATAGAATAATCAGACGGCGATGAGCAAAGGGACAGGAGCTGAATTATTCGGGCCAGGAATGAAATGTTCAGAAGCTATGAGTACCTACCCTAACATCATCTAGGCGGAAATTCGCGCAATCGCGGGATCAGGTTTAGCAGAAAAGGACAACTGTAGATTCTGAGAAATCACAGGTTAATGTGGCCTCAGAAAGCAGAGATGCATGACAACTGTAGATTCTCAATGGAGGAGGACGAAACTCCTGAACACCTAGTAATAAAATGCCTCGCTATTGGAAGCCAAGGCTAATAATGCTTCGGTCACGAAATCATTCAGAATGGAGACATACCCTACCTGAAGCCGTATCAACTTTGGAACTAGATGGCGAGCTGTTGCCTAGGTAACACCTCGGTTAGCTCAAGAAAAGGAGGCCCAATTCTTTCCAAATTTGTTCCCGAACAAACAAGCAGTTCATTTTGAAAGTTTTCCAATTACACTGAATAGCCGCGTGTTTTATAAACAATAAATCGTTCTTTTCATCAAGCCTTCGAAAAAAGTGATATTCCGATATTAATGCCATATTATTTGACTAATGGATTCCACGTAAAAACGTTGAACTGCTAATTTATTTTCGATAGCGTGATGCACGCGAGAACGGAGACGTACTGCGGCGAGCTCAGGAATCTTCATTCAATCCGACAGTGTTCGTATCATTCATCTCAATCTGGACAACAAATTCGCACGAAAAATATTTTCATTTGGCCTATTGTTCAATGTTGCCTGAAAAAACTAGATTTTTGAACGGCTGAAAAAGATCATGTTTCAAATTTTCAGAAATTTTCTTCAAAAATTCGAGTCTTTTGGTTTTTTGGGTTTCTTGAAAAAAAATTCAAACAGAACAGACTCAAAAGCTGAAATAAAAGACAAAGATTAGTGACATGTAACTAGCGCTATTGTCGCTCAACTCACATTAATTGCTTCAACATTTCTTGATAGTTTCCGTTCAGGATACACAGAAATGAATGTTGAAATATTCTTTCAATATTTGACCGAAGTTCAAAGAAATCTTGAGCTCGTTTTTTTAGTGTGGGTTTTTTTTGGTTTTCGGATTGAAGTAGAGTGAAATTTTATTTGACTATGACAAAATTTGGGTAAAAACGATAGCCAGCTCAAGGCGGTAGAGGTACGAGAATGGGATCTTTCATATTTTTCATCAATAAATGGAAAAAAAATTGTTTATTCTCATCGCGGACGGACAACCAATTATTCCATCCGGTGAAATACTACGAATTGAAGAGGTTTCTTTTGATTGATGGAAACATATCGAATGACCTCTAGGTGCTCAATTACGATTTCGAATTCTAGAGCACTCTCTATTTCACGGCAATTCTCTTAGCCAGGATTAATCATTTCAATTTCCCTTTCCTTCAATAACTACATCGGTAAAGCCATTATACTTTCGACAAAGCAGGCGGTATCGGACGTATGGTCTACATTTTTTGTGACGGCGAAGATAAGCAAAGTGATGAGAACTGCCCTAGGCAGGCCATCATGAACACGAAGATCTGAGTATGCAGCAAAAATCGTAACATTGCGGCAAAGTGGATCAAATCGTAATGCACGCTAGCCAAGCTGGGGATCGCCTTGGATGGAATATCCTTCGAGGAATCACGATAGCGTTAGAAACTATTTGATTTTGCAGTGTTGTGTTCATATTTTGCATTTAATTCAATGAACACATCGTAAAATAAAATAAGAAATAAGAAATAAGAAATATAATGTATGAATATTTTTTCTCCGATCGTGGGAAAAGTGACACTATTTCGACCTGTCTTCTATGCGCAAAGCTCAACATTCCAGAATAGTGGGCAGTTGCTAAGCAATAAGAAAATAACAGTGCGGTAATGTTAGAAATGGATTATTACAATAAAATGAAACAAAGTTCCTTCTCAGAAAAGGATGCACTGTTGTTTTTTCTGCAAAAATCCATGAAGCTTTGGTACGCAAGTTCATACTTCTTTCTGGATTTCGCCGGAAGTAAATTAAGTGAAGCCGCGTTCGCGGCTTCTACTAGTTCAGGAGGCGTGCAAGGTAACAAATGATCACTATCAGTGTTCATGTTTACTAATTCTTTTTTAATTCCTTATAAAAACAACGAATCAAACAAAACCGGCTTGGAAATTATTTTACTTTTGTCAAAACAAAGTAATTTCCATGATTACCATTTCTATATTTCAATATGAACATAGAGAAACCTATATAAACTTACTTGATTACATCTTGAATGAGATAATTTTTAATTAATTTTTCAAATGTAAATCAACGATCGACGAAAAAATAGTATGTATAATTCGTGGAAAAAGCATATTCCCAAACTCCTGTGTTACCAGTCGTTTGGAAATATTATGCTTTTCCCACTAATTATACAATATACTTTTAAAGAGTGTGTCAAAATATACAAAAAATTCGAAATCTGTTTCAGAAATACAAGCTGAGGTCTGTAGTAGGTGAAGGGATATTCACTATAATTTACCCGCCCCTTATAATCGTTATTACAAGTAAAATTTGTGTTCTGTTCAGTTTTGTTACTGTGTACTTACCCCACCTGAAGCACAGGCACTGTTGATTTTTTACCCAACAATGAAAGGTGGAACCGAACTTCAGGTCAGGAAATTTCTTCCCCGACCGGAGGATTTGAACCCGATCACAATTGAAAAGCGCTAACCACTCCGCTAAGGCACATAATGATAGATAGTGAAATATAACTGAATTAACATATTTTATTATGTACCTAGTTGTCATTTTAAAACCTACTTGAAAAAATGTTAACTTTCATACGAAAGGTATTGATTGTAACAACTAGTCTTAGTTATTCGATATTTAATAACTCAAAAACAGTGTCAAATAATTTCGTAATCAGAAAAAAAGATGATTCCAAAAATTCAATAATAGGTATACCCTCGAACTAAATGGTATCCCCTGAAATCTACACGCTATCATCAAAATTCAAATGAAACATCGGGAATTGTTAGTAAAAATTCAACCAGTTAACTCTAGTGAATTCATTGAATATAATATGAGCAAAGGTTGTTTTTTTTTGTTAGGCATTGTATGGACATACCTGATCTTATCGATTCCTTATCGTCCTCTGCATCACTATCGATGTGTGGTATCGATCCAGCAAATTCGAACATGGGACTTGTTTGTATGGATATTTCCTTTTTGGAAACTAACGGCGTTGGTGTAGGTGCAATATTACACGAACACTGACAGGCACAATCAGGCGAAGGGTCATCATTCTTGTCTAGAGGAATGTACTCGTGACATTGCGAACAGGGGAAACTGAGGTCATCCAAAGGAATCCTCTTGATTGCATGTTCCACAGATACTAGGAGATTCTGAAGAAGCTCTGGCAATTCCGTGCCTGAAAGAAATTCAGTTATTTGAAGAATCTCTAAGCAGAAAATTGGTTATGGTATATGTTAGTTATGGAAATTTATGAAGGACGTTTCTATCAAAGAAAATACATTCAAGATAAAAAAACTTGGGGCCAACTCACCATCATAGTCGTCGTACGAAGAAATCTCCAGGTCGGCAACCGACTCGATATTCGAACACATGATGTCATCTAAGCAGTTCAAAGGATTCCGGAACTCGGCTATGGTGTGGAAGTGTAGCTCGTTATTCTTGCGCCACACCAGTGCAACCTCGAGACCTGGAAGACTTCTAGTTTTCAGACTGAGGAAGCAATCTTTATTTCTCACGACCGCAGGGTCCAGAGGACTCAAATGGATCACAACTCCGGAAGCGCCGAGACATAGTGGCCATCCTTTTGGTGAACTTCCGTCCGTTGCTTTGTCCTGAAATGAATCTTATGTCAGTCAAGAATAGAAGGGCAAGGTTTCTAGAAAAATCATCCGTGACAGTTATTTCTCAGTTCAATATATTTTGTTGTTAGATACACACTTGACATTGAGAACACAATTTAAATATCCGTTTTTCAATTGATGAATAAACATTTTTGAAATCATTAAGAATGAAAAACAGATCAATGTGTTGGTGGCGGAATCATACAGTGATAGCAGAAAGTGCCCAGGGATTATATTAGATGTTTTTAGGGTAAGCCTAAAGCTCGCCGCGTCTATTTGGATCCCCATCAACTATTTGATGATTTGAGCTTGCTTCATCCTTCTGAATAGCTCTAAAAGTCTAAATGATGGCTCTTTCCCATATCTCTTCGTTTGCGGATATGCTAGGCTTTCAGTGGAAATCTAAATCTGCTATGCACCGGCATATAATATGTAGGACGAATCTTTATAAGGCTTGCTTTGAGAGGTCCATGCTGTGTTTGCAAAGTTTGCGATTTCATTCAATCAGGCACACTATAGTCTTCATGGAAATCCTATCCACATTTAGCGGGTCTGTCTTGAACTTGGACAACGATCCTTCTGGAAATCTTTTGGCTTGACTCTGCTTTAGGGTTTTCTCCCACTAGTACTGAGCATGCTTTTATACCCGTTCTTCAATGCTCGACTGTCTAGACAATGCCAAGAAAGGGTGCTGGAATATAGAAAACTATCGATAAGTCTTTGTTTGGGCAGTTCGTCTGCCTTTTCATTTCACTGATGCCCCCTGTTTCCTGGATCCCAAGCCGATATCACTTTATTGTGATTGGCCTGTCAGTTTGATTTATTTGCTTACAGGGATCCTAATTTGCAGGTTTTGCTTAAATATCCCAACCCCTTCAACTGTTTTCTTATCATTCATACAGGTTGTTCACTTATGGATATTTTCCCCTCTTCCAGGAACAAACAGAATCGCGCAACTCCTAAATATCCCGAAAAAATTTGTTGGTAAACCGTCCTCATCAAAAATACAGCATACCACTGTTCTTTCAATTGAAATAGAAACCGATGACAGTTTACTCACTGTATATAAATTAACAACATTTTTGGTTAGGAGTTAGGAGTCAGTTCCATACTGATAGCATAATATATTATTTTTCAACAAATATCTGGGTTTCAATGTCTTAATGAATATACGATTTGGCAATCCCAATTTGACGACCTCATTCAATTCAGAGAAATCCTCCGTGATACGCTCTGTCCCTGGGAGGTCCAGAATGTCAGCGTGCGCCACTTCCACTTTTGTCGAAACGAAAAAATCCCGCCTTAAATCGTCAGCTAATTATCAAATCAACACAGTTCTAAAAATAAAACCATTACCATCTGGTTTCTGTGCTTTTTTTACATCACCATTCAATTAAGTTGTCATAAAGTACGAGATATTGGCTTTTTGTGAATTTCATACATCAATCATCCAACGGCAGCGCACGTATCTCCGAAATAATCATTTCAAGTCAGGTTCTGTGAAGAATATTGCTTTAAATCACGTGAAACATAAATGGACTCGTTGGAACGATGTGTGCCATTTAGTCGGTTTCGCTTTTGATGTCGCGTGATAGTCAACATGTTTATCTTCTCGTGGTTGTTTCGCATTCATTTTTCGACTGGTATCGACCAGAAAAGACAAAGAAATACACATTCTCGACTCTTTATTGCTACCGTACCTTGACCCCGAAGATTGTACCTTGTTCTCTGAGAAACAGACCTATAAGAAAAAGAAAGGACCAAAAGGGAATAACTCTGTTGGAATGTTTCAGGTTGGAGACACTCCAACAATGTTCTTCGAAAGTTGAACAATGTGGGATAAAAACCTATCTAGATCCGAGTAAAAACCTGATACGTCTCAGAAAGAAGGAAAGCACCTATTGTGATTAGGTCGAGCAGAAAATGACAAATGTAGATTCTGCCAAGCTCCTGACTTCTCGTCAGTGATTTCTCGATTTTTGTTTGGATTAAACTCTGATAAATATCCTGATAAATGCTGGGAGACCTGGAAAATAACTCTAATGTAGGAAACATTCAAATACATATTTGATATGGGAGAAGCTGAGTTTTCAACCTAATCAATTGAGAATATCTTCTTACATCTTTCGTTGAACAATAGAATAACTAATATGATTTCCACTACATCGGGTTGAATTCCACTGGTGGAATTTAACCAAGTGTTGTGGAATTCATATTAGTTATTCTATTATAAGTTTGATTATGGATTTCTATCAAGTATCGGCTAATTTTATTGAAATCTTTCGTTGAAATAGATCGGAACTCGAGCATGGATATCAATCATAAAAATATCGTGCACCAACCATAGAAAAAACCAATGAAACGGGAGACAGTTCTTGCGACATTGCTGTTTCAAGTCCCACAAAATACGAGAAGATTAAATACGACATACAATTCGATGAGATTCCAAATTTGTCATGGTGAACTAATTAGGAGAACGAACATGATTCTGAAACTAACGTCTTCCGTTCTAGGATTAGATATCGAAATATCTCGAATACCTCGAATGATTCCTTTGAAGTAACCAATTTCGAAATAATGTCAAACCGTCCAACTGATTTCGTTTGAAGGTTCATTGATCTCGTGAATTGTGAAACATAAAATCTTTCTCATCGAAATATTCCTGAAATTGAACCAAAAATAATTGAATGATTTTTGAGCGCTCGTTCTACCTACACGAGGGCTATATCATTTCGTCACGATGTCTACATTTTTGAATTTTGAGCCGAAAATGGCTAATCAACAAGTTTCGACTCACTGATGACGAATCCTTCGAAAAATTCAAGTCTGTCCGTCCGGCTGTCCGACCGTAAGCACAATAACTTTCGAACGGAACGATGTAGAGACTTGAAATTTTCAGTGTGGGTTCAGTTCCCGAATGCCGCAGTTGCGTTCGTTAATTGACAGAATTCTACCAGAGGCTCCGTAAATATGGCCGTTCGAAATTTTGTTCTCCTGATTACTACTGAAATTTTGCACTCAGATGATGAATGACTTGTTCAAGCTACATGCAAAAGTTTGTCAAAAGCTCCAAAATAACTTTCGAACGGAAAGGCCTAGGGACTTGAAATTTTCAGGGTAGGTTCAAATTTCGAATGCCGCGGTTGAGTTCGTTTTGGGGCAAAATTCGAAAAGGGGTTCCGTAAATATGGTCATTTGAAGTTCTTGTTGTCTTGATAATTTCAAAACTACGGATTCAATCGTGATGAAATTTTGTATTTTAATGGAGAATGATATATGCCAGCTACATTTTGTCGCATAATCACAACCATTTTAAATTCCAACGAACAATATCGAATAAAAAATCCTTACAATTCTGTAACAGCTGGTTCGGCATATTTGACAAAAAGCTGCTGTTAACTTTTTGACAGATGTCAAAAAAAATCTTCAATTGGTGTCTTGAACTGGAAAATGCAAATCCACCTACAAGGTGGAAGAACAAGCGCTCGAAAGCTCCTGACTTCATTCCAGTCAAAAGTGGGCGAAAAACGGATTTCCAATATTTGTAGAATACAAACCCACAAAATATTTCTGACACCTATTGTTATGTTACCAAAAAATAATCGAATTTATTATGTGCCCAATAATTCACCTTCGTTTGGTAGGGATTGAAGGCAATAAGAATAATTACTTATAACATTTTTGATAACTAGATTCACCATTTTCTCGAATATCATCAAAACGATGAAGAGTTCAAGTATCGGCTATTAATTTTTTCATTCTAGTCACCTCTAGAATGAATGTCTTGTCGGCGAATGTTGTGGAATCCTGTATTTCATTAAATTTTGTTTTTGATCGATACAAGTAAGATGAAAAAACAGCAGATTTCGACTGATCCCATCTGAATGATGATTTTTTTGAAAAATGAATAGCCATTCCATTTCCTGTGACACATATTTACTAATGAGCTTGCTGAGATTGGTAACTATTAATAACTGCAAATTTAAGCTACATTTTTTCAACAATTTCATGTTTGCTTTATTTAAATGAATAGTTCTAATTAGTTGTCATATAAATTTAAATACAATCTGTTGGACTGTTGGAGATATCAATTCCATTTCCGTAAGCCTATTTTACATAACTTATGTGATGAAATCGTTCAGACGATACAAGTTTTTTTTCTGAATTAAAGAATCGTGAAGGTTCTGATTAGTTGGTAAGCGGTATGGTCAAGTTTTTATTCATTTTTGTCTTCTATAGACTGATATATAGACAAACAGAAATGACACACTCAGTCGAATCAAGCAGATGAAATGAAGACATGCTGATGGTTTATCGGCTGTATCCATGAATATGCGTATTTTATTATCACGCGTTTTGTCAAGAATACTCAGAGTTTTTCATGGAGACGGAATTGAAAAAATTTTTTCAAAAATGACGTATAATTCATTTGTAGGAATGAAGTTAAATAGTTTATGGAATCTAGATAGGAGAAACGAGTTAATGGAAGAATGATAAACCATTGTGTGAAATTCGCAATTTCATTTTCAGTATTCCAGATGCGTTATTATTCCGAAATATTTGCTAACTCACGGATTCCTGAGGATTTGATGATTTGTCATATAACGAGAATAGGTTTGTGTGATGGGTGGGTTGGGTTTTCATTTTCTTCGAAAATCATTAGGCAATCTATAGCAAGAATGCAACGTTGATCAGACGTCAGAGAAACTGTCAAAACCGACCCATATGAAGAATATGATTGAATTTCGTTTCATGAGACACCTTTGAAAATCGTGGCTATGCCGACTGCAGCCATATGCGTTCGAAGTTATGGTCCTGGCGCATTCGCCATTCAGGACTGTTCTCAATTTGGACGACCTTCATTGTTCATTGTCAGTTAGACAAGTACTGTTATTTTATTTTCATAAACTCCAGAAGATGGAATTCCCGAATAATATTGAATATATCAGAAACCTAATTTTTGTTTCTGTATATCAAAACGGACTCCAGTGTTCATTGTCACTATGTAAATAAAGCAATTTCATATCTTCATAAACTGGCTACCGAACCCTTCCGTCTATGTGGTCCGTCACGTACTCGGCAACGTATTTCATTTAATGTCTGAAGTGTAGATTATCTAAAACTGTAACAATTTCCAGAGAGATTTTTCTGAGTTGAGTAAAGATCAAACAGATCGAATATTTCCTGGAATACAATTATCATAAATTCATAATAAATCAACAAAGAGAACAATGAGAAAGTTCCTTGCCGAATAGTGCTGCAAAAATAATGAAATAATAACCTGAATTCAAATTCTATTGTTGATCCTAAGTACCAGACGGAAGAAAGAATGAGTCACGACTACTTCGAAGAGGTGCCTGACCACATAATTAGATCCGCTTGATTTCTGATGGTTCTCTACTGTTTGCAAACAATTTCACAGTCTACGATCTCGCACAATCCATTAATAAAAATGTTTATACGACAATAGCAACAATCGCATCAATAAAACGAATCGACCTTTGCGAATGAAAATGTGTACATCTCGTTGTTAATACGGAACCTACGCATTCCACAGACCGAGAACAATCTAATTAAATAATAGCACCAAACGAAATATACCAGATATAAATTGATGACTGTCAACATTTACTCGATAGAAGCTAAGTGGTTAAATTGATTATCTCGAAGAAGAGGGGTCAAGAGGATTCGAATGAATGAATGAATGGTCGCGTTAATCGACGAGAGCCCGCATTATTGCGATGATTGATTGGATAATTTGAGATTTCAGGGCGGAAGCGAGAGAAATTTATCGCATATCTACGCATTTAATGAAATTAAGTCAAATGATCATTTGCCTTGGTACTGGTCGAGAACGATATATCCTGCGACGCCTTGCAACCCGTTCCATGGTGATTGTAATCGATTGGATTTCTTATTGGGATGAAGAATTCCAATATTTAGGGTTCCGTAGCTTGAATGGCTAAACATAGGCTGTATGAATTGGTCAGGTCCCTCCGTCTGTCGGTCAATCACCCCCATTTTAGTCGAAGACTTTTAGTCGAAGACTAGGTGCTCTATTGATGAAATTTGGAAGACGTCTATGAATCGCTAAGTGCCGGTGCACACTGGCGTAAAGCAGATTCTACGTCTTGCGTCGACCTCTTCCCGCAGCGTTCCACCTTGTACATCGCGTTCCCCCGTGTACATCGAAACCTGGTCTCGATGACCACAGGCGATGCCGATGTTTTTTCAATGTTTTATCCCAACTCTCCTAGGTCGGATGAGAATCCTCAGAATCTCATTTGCGCGAATTGGTAGATCCGGTTGTACTCTGTCTAGGCTATATTACTGTGTTCTTCGAAGTTTATTACCGCCAGGGATGGACCGAGTAAAATTCAAAATTGTTAAAAGAAAAGTTGCGTTTTCGTACTTAACATACAGGGTGTTTCAATGGTAAATGTACATACGTTAACCTGAGGTAGAGCTACCCTAGACGAGTCCAAAAAACCTATATGTGATAGGTCTAATTAACTTCATAGCCGAGATACAGGGTGATTTATGTATTCATCAATATTTTCAATTGCTTATAACTTTTGAACTATCCAGTATAATCGATTGATATTTGGAACATAAAACACACTTCCATTGGTGAATCGATTCATCTTTGAATTGATCAGAAAATCCAGGTCCGTATCAGAAAAATATGGCCCTTTTCGCAAGCTGAGATTCAACACCCTGTATGAATGAATATTGGAATTTTATTAAATTACTCGGAAAAAGCAGAAAATTTTCGATTGGCATCTGTAGATTTCAGTGTCCCGCACGATGTTTGACCCATCAAAATGTTTGTCTAGAGATTTAATTGGATAGTATAATTCCATTCACTTCACAATAATGTCGTACATTGAGATTGAATTCGAAAAATTGTGTTTTGGACTAATGAAATATTTGTATTTTTTTTTCATATTCTAATGAATAATTTCAAGAATTTTTCAGAAAAATATTGATTTTGAATAATTTATTCAAAATGATCAATGGTGAGAAAATAACTGAACAAATGAGTAAACGAGACTGCATGTGAATTTTATTTAGCCCATCGATGCAAATTCCTCAAATTGAAGACTCCACGCAGTCAGACACATGAAATCCCAGTACAAATTTTCAATTAATGTATGGTGTGGAGTTTATAATGATCGATTGATTTGGCCTCACATTCTGCCAAGACGCCTTACTGGTGATATTTATTTGGATTTCCTTCGAAATCATCTGCCTATACTACTCGATGGTACGAACATTGCAAGAAAGTATTTCCATGAAGGGGCTCCCTCCATTTTAGAGCTTTTGTTAGGAACTTTCTGGATCAGAACTTTCCAAATATGTGGATAGGCAGAGGTGAACCGCATGCATGGCCCTCTAGATCACCAGATTTCAATGCTATCGATTATTTCGTTCAGGGTTATTTGAAATCTTCAATGAATGCGTCTGAGATTGAAAGTGAGGATATTCTCCTACAACGATCGGAGTTGCCTGCAATAAGATCCGTAGTGATCCAGAAATGATCAAAAGTTGTTTGCCAATACAACAGAACGGCGCATATTTGACTTGAATTGGATGATTGTAACACTTTTTATAAAGCATTGAAATAGGGCGAAAAATACGAAATCAATTTTTCCCCAACCTAACACATATAGGCGCGAAACTGAAATAAATGACGAGGTGCAAAACCTACCAGATGAACAATCGAGCCGCAGTTGCTCGGCGCATCGACTTTTGAACGCACGTCCGAACGTGGCGTCTACCAACCGACTGTCGCAGCCGCAGCGGCTCCATGCGAAAGACCACCCGAAGAAATGATGCAGTAAAATTACGAAAAGAAGTGTGGGAAGGCACTCGCCATAAGCCATAAGAATTTCATGATTTGGGTATAGTTTTTTCCATGAATACTGTAATTCAGAATTCAATATCTAGATTAAGTCTTTGATCAGATGAATCAACCCAAAAAATTCCTTGATTCTTCGATATGTCACATCCTTTTCGCATTCCAACTGTATACATACATATTTTCTCAGAAAATTTTCCCTCATACGTGATCTCACATACGAGAAATCGAAAATGCACCATAGAACACCTGCTTCATTCGTCTGAAAGCAGACAGACGGGCAATAAATTACAAGCTTTCTGTTCAAAACTGCAACACGAAGTCATTTCCGCGACTGAATCATTGGCATGCGACGTCGCAAGGTGTTAATGAAAACGGTATAATTATATGCCGTCTCGACTAGATCTCTAATTGCTCCCATTGAACATTGTCTATGGTCTCCATTGAATTTCTTGGCTTCAATAGTTGGATGATTGATATTAAATCACGGGTAATTTCTTGTAATGAATGTGAAGTATTTTTCTCAGGGACTAATTTAACAAAAAGGAATTCCTACTGACATTCATCATGTGAGGATCACAAGTCGTGCTCGCTTCACAAACGGATGAACACTGTTGTGCAAGATTTGGCAGTTCTATATTTATCATCTCCGAATTTTTAATATAAAACTAAGGGTTTTTACTTGAATTGAGGATTGTACATTGAATTTATTGCTTGAATTCTTTGAATAAGCCTCAAGTTGTACCTCTAAAAGCCCATCTTACGTTTTATGGCGTACTTGTTTCTATGAACGTGCTTATGTCCTCCTAGCCAGCCAACTTTAAAAAAGTAGGGCCTAGAGTTTCGAAATTTTTAGGTTAAACTTACGAGGTCTGACTGCGCCGGTGAAGTTCTCAAACAGACGAAACCCGCTGAAGGGTTTCGTACATATCCATTTTTTTTTTCATGTGGAATTTCGACAAAATTTTATCTCAAGAAGTATAAGAAAATCTGTTCAGTAACATATAAGATATCAATAAAAGAAGTTTCAAAAAATTTCAGCAGCAAAGCTGTTTCACGTAAAAGAAAATTGAGTTTTTCTGATATATTCAATAACATTTGTTTATCAAAATGAAATAACATCATTTTTCACACTGACAATGAACACTTTTCTGAAGAGTGTTGAGAAATTCGATATATTCTTCGATTCATCTTTGAATTGATCAGAAAATCCAGGTCCGTATCAGAAAAATATGGCCCTTTTCGCAAGCTGAGATTCAACACCCTGTATGAATGAATATTGGAATTTTATTAAATTACTCGGAAAAAGCAGAAAATTTTCGATTGGCATCAGTAGATTTCAGTGTCCCGCACGATGTTTGACCCATCAAAATTTTTGTCTAAAGATTTAATTGGATAGTATAATTCCATTCACTTCACAATAATGTCGTACATTGAGATTGAATTCGAAAAATTGTGTTTTGGACTGATGAAATATTTGTATTTTTTTTTCATATTCTAATGAATAATTTCAAGAATTTTTCAGAAAAATAATTTATTCAAAATGATCAATGGTGAGAAAATAACTGAACAAATGAGTAAATAAGACTGCATGTGGATTTTATTTAGCCCATCGATGCAAATTCCTCAAATTGAAGACTCCACGCAGTCAGACACATGAAATCCCAGTACAAATTTTCAATTAATGTATGGTGTGGAGTTAATAATGATCGATTGATTTGGCCTCACATTCTGCCAAGACGCCTTACTGGTGATATCTATTTGGATTTCCTTCGAAATCATCTGCCTGTACTACTCGATGGTTGAGAAATTCGATATATTCTTCGATTCCAGCTCTTGAAGTGTTGATTTTATAAAATGCCATTGTTTATCACACTGAAGAATAATCGTATGGTTCACAGAAATAGTTCGTTTCGTAACTTTTGGATCTATATTTTTTGAGGGGGGGTTTGGATCGCGAATATCGCGGTCACGTTCATCAATGAGCAAAATTAGACTAAGGGTTCCGTAAATATGGCCTTTCGAAATACTTTTCCTGCTAGTTTCGAAACTACTGATTGAATTGGAATGAAATTTTGCACCTAGCTGAGAAATAATGTATTACAACTACGTGCGAAATTTTGTCCAGATCGCATCACCAAGACCATAGATACCGTAGAAAGATCTAGCGAATTATCGAAAAAAAATTGGTCAGCTGAAGCACTGACATGAAGTCTAGAGTTCCGCCTAAGTTTGAGAATTTTTTGGACAGCTGTCAAAAATTTCTTCAATTGATTTCTAAAACTGGAAAATGCGAATCTACCAACAAGGTGCATGAAGCGCTCAAAACCTCCTGACTCCACGGCAGTGCTCTTTATAATTTTTTTTCCACACACTTTGAATATTCTGAAAGGTTCATGTCGGCGTATCGATACTGTATAGATACGTATCGAGTTAGTATCTCTTGGAAATCACTTCATGTTGTAATCTGAACTGGTGATACGACAATTATTATTGTTATTCATTCAAAATGAATTCAAAAGTGCAATTATTCAAATATTATAGCTCATCTGCCCAGCTCTATCTTCAACAAGAAAACACCACAGCTTGAAGAATCGATTCAAGCCATTACGATTGGGATGATCACTAGTTTTTTTCCCGAATAGACAAGGGGACCTACCGCGTCGTCGATCCTTACCTAGCGCACTGTGTAGAGAAAAGGTCGAGGCACTGATATGATATGCTGTGTGTGGCGAGTGCCATCACAAACGAAAGTGAATTTTGCAGTGGCGTGCGCCAACGATATCACGATCTGTAGGAATGTTATTTCACCGAATGTTTCATGAGCATTATTCAATGTTTTTCGTTTTTCTCTCTCGCACATGAAGCTGAGCAGAGCAATAAACATCCATATCCATTTCTCTACTTCGTCATACAGGGTATATCTTCTTCATTGGTTAACGCGATCCATATACTGCGAACTTTGACAAGGAAGTGAAGAAAATATTTTGAATCTAACCAAAATATTTCAATCATTGCGGTTGCGCCGTCACCTTTGCTATTCAAATAGAACACGCTGTATTTCATTGATTTTTTGTTTCATCTCCTGTTTTCTACTCGAATTCATATATCATAGCCTATACCCGAATGAAGCATTTTGAGTTTCTCAATTTTTTTTTTAGAAAATTTGACAAATTCAAGTTTTCAAAGATACATATGCCATTTTCATGCGAATTATAATTTAATCGCCTTTTATCATAAATAATCCCTTTTGCCATCATAACTTACCCAACTGTATATACAGGGTTTTTGTAAAGGTGAAGCTTTTTTTTTGACAGGTGCTGGAGCTCATCAAAAGGGATCATTTCGCCGGAAGTTGATCAAAATATTCTATTTGAAAAAGGTGCAAGAAAGTGGATCATCATCTCAATACGACCCTGGATCGTTTTATCTCACCATGCATGTGCTTTCCTTCATAATGTAAATAGTGCTCGACTTCATTCGCTATCTTTTCTAGACACTACAATGTATCCCAAATTTGTGTATTCTCTTCCCACTTTTATGAGGAGATTTTTCGGAACGGTATAATTCTCAAAGTTTAAAGTAGGGAGAGGAAAAAGTTCGTATAAAAACTATTGAGTTCACAAACTCCCCGATGAAAGTGATCCAAATTGTTTTCAGAAGTTGTTCGAAATGGTAACCATTCAAAATGATGTGCACAAAATCTTGCCCGACGCAATGAGGTGATAATTGCTGCATGTAACATTCGTTTTACATGCAGCAACTATCACATCAGTTTGCTCACGGATTAATATCCCAAGCATTTTCAATGCTTAGTTCTTTCGCACTATTCACATCATCCTACTACTTATACACTTATGTTTTCAAATGACGCCAAAGGAAGAAATCACAGGGGTTGGGATAAGAAAACTTGCAAAAATCATATGCATCATACATAATTTCCCGTATAGTGACCTCAAAAGGCTAGTTATATCTACACATTTAGTTTTGAATACGACATCAGATCAAATTCTCAGATTCGCGGGTAACTTTGATTTCGAAATACTCGGCTCTGGTGAATATTTTATATACATTATTTTTGGTATAATGACTTATTTTGATGATTTCTATTGCTGGTAAAAAAAAAGCCTAACCTTTGTAAACACCCTGTATATATTTGAGGAAAATTTAAATAATATTCTGAATTTTGTGCATTATTTCCTTCTCATTCTTGTGGCATTTTGAATCCCATTTCAATTAAATTTTCAAACAGCTTTGCTACGAAGAAGACAAAATCCTTAAGAACTAGTCCCATTGTGATACTAAACTAAGAAAGCAGTTCAAAAAATCGAAAAACTCCGTTCAGTGAGAGAAAGCTACTGTTGAAAATATGAATAACTCGAAAACACACTGACCAACCATGATGAGCCATTTGTAGGCGATCCTGTATCCCGTGCGGTTTCATTCTTCATTCACCTAGTCTACCAGAGATAACCAGGAGATAGCGTGTTAATTCTCCACAAAACATCGTGTCAAGATCTTATCAGATAAACTCAACTGATAAAAGTTTCTGTATTCGAAATTTGCGTCGGTTTAATTGTCCGAAAGATCCTAAGCATATGTTTTACATTCAACTAATGACCACTTCAATCAATTATGAGTATTGCTTCTTCTTCAGGTTCAACACTCAATTGACACAATTCTCTCGTGAAAAACATGATTGATGGAGTGTTTTCCGATCAAGACAGCGTAAAAGAACGCGCGCTCCTAATAAAAAGAAAGTAACGCGCTTCCTGTCGATAGCCGAACACGAACAATATGTTATTGAAATGAAAGAGACCGCCATAATGAGCGTTATTTATGCACGAAGAGCCGTAGCGAATTCAACGTCAAATTTCCCGCTGGCATCGGTCACGCCGCCGACCGATTTTCTCCTAGAAATTGCGACAATTACCGATTTTGCGACACAAATATGGAATACCAGAAAACGAACGGAAGAGATAAAGGTTCAAGAAGGTTAGAAGGTGGAGAACAATCGAGGAAAGTTGCACCGATGGCATGGAGCACGAAGGAGCAAATTCGAGTTTTAATTGCAGCCTTTCGAACAAATCAATTTTGCGACGGACTTCTTTTCACTTCTTCACACGGAGTATGGTGCATGATTCGTCACTGGAGATGCTAATTACTGATGACTCCTGACCTGAAGAGGATGACTGATTAGTGCCAATGCCTTTTATGAAGAAAAATCGGGAGTCCACTTCACTTTCTAGTCAGCAGCTGGTCTAAACTCGATACACTATAGATTATTGCCGACGAAGTCATTACCACAAGTTTAAGGGACATGAAGGACCGTGTATGCAGGAAAACCACAATGTACATAGGGTTAAATGGCAATAAAATAATCTGATAAGCTGCTTTTTAGCCAGGAAGCTTGGTGAGGACTGGTGTACTATATTCTTGCTCGGATGAAGATGAGTATTTTGAATTTTTATCATCAGTGAAGTTTCGATGACACCTTTTGGAATGCTCTACACCTAGATGATTTCGCCAGAGTATTTCTCTGTCAGTCTCCTCTTCATTACAGAACTGTTCTTTATAGATGTGTTTCCCTAACTCAAAAGAAGTTTTTGGTTTAACAAAGAATATGAACCCCTCTCTTTCGTCTATTGCATTGTCTTCCCTCCCTGATTCCCGAGTGTCCAGGAATCCAGACCAAGGAGACCCTGTTAGTCTTGGTTGGATTTACCAAGGCACTCTACTACCATCGTTGAGTGGATGACATTGGAGCTCGGCGCATTGATAGCAGTTTGGCTATCGAATCATATCGCTAAGTTTTTCTGATATATTCAATATGATACAATGATTCCATCTATTGAAATTCATAACAACGAGTTGAGATTATTTGTCTTACTGATATCAATGAACACTGCAGGCCATTTTGATACTCAGAGTTTTCTTGTATATTCAATATAATTCCATCTTTTGAGGTTTATGATAATAAAATGACAGTACTCGTCATACTGGACGCTGAAGGCCGTTTTGGTACAGAGAAAAAAACGCGCAAAAGCTCACGTCAGTGATTATTCTTCTTAAAATAACCTATAAAAAAAATTATTATCAACATTGTTACACTCGTTATGAGACACTTCTTATTTGGAAATATCCAATATCCAAAAACAGCAGTTTTGCGTTGAAGCAATTGAATGCCTAAAATAGCACCACTCAGAAGGACACCGTTGTTCTGAAGATATCTGAACCAAACCAATATTCAGGTGCCCTATTTTCTCAATAAGCAACTCAAATGCGAACATATCGAACGAAGCTAAACTGGGATACTCCGTGGGAAATATAAACAATAGAAAAGCCCACACTTTAATGGAAAACGAATGATTCATTGCGACTCCCAATATATCGGCTCAACACTGGCATAGAATTTCTAATCGAAAAGATTTTACGCAATGCATCTGAATCTGTGACCGTGTTTTAACTTCTTCCATCTAGGGCATTTTTGAACTATCCCATTCTACCGAATATGGTTTTCTCAAAATAATTCGTGTAGGAAGAATTAAGAATCATGTGTTTCAGTTTTTTGGTAAGAATGTGAAGCGACTCACGAATCTTTCAATTATCTCAATGAAGATTTCTCCAACATTCGACACTTTGACCTTGAAATTTTCAGAAAATCAAAATTTTCCACCTAGTTTTATTGTTAATACTTTCGAGATGTCCTCAACTGTATCACAACTCAAATGATTCTCAGTTTGTAGTCACTGGATTGGATTGGCAAATATCATTTTTAACAAAATTTTCAATCTCGAAATTGCATTAGAACTTTGAACATCCGACATTTCTTTAAAGAAAAAGAATATATGGTTGGCAACATTTGGGTAGAGAAATATCATAAAGAATGAAAAATTAGAATGACCACCAAAAGTTTCAACGACTACGAAATTTCTACGTACTACTCGTATAATGCACTTTTTCTTTTATTTATATAAACTTTTTGCGAACTATTTATTATATCTCTCACACTTTTTTTTACATTTCTTTGAAATTTTGGAGATAGAATTCTATAAACTGGTATCATTTATTATTCGGTTGAAAGCGTGTTGATTCTCGAAAAATAAATTTCGGTGTTCTATTTATGACTGTTACGTGCGATTTTCACGAATTCTTCAATATTACATTTGAATATAGGCTCATAAATTTGTACCTATTAATTATTCTTTATACCTATAGGTATCGAATATGATATTTCCAGAAATTCACTTTAGTAATTATAATATGAGTTACTTTATTACAAATTCAGTTTTGGAGTTATAACTTCGGTAGTGCACATACAAAATTAGAAATCACTAAAATTTTCAAGTAACCTAACCAAGTACTGATGAATGACCACTTGACTTTCACACACTTTAACACACCTTGAATGTGTGATTTCTCCAGGAAATTAATATGTCCTTACATCTATTTGGGTACTAGGTAATAATATATAAATGGTGGAATCATTATAACAATTAGTATAGTAATAACAAAATCATTGACCTATCTACCTTTGAAGAGAACGAAAGATCCATGTGGTCGTAGTTCCGGAAGGCCAACCGGGCCACAACGACCCCAGTTCTAATAATAATACATTCGGACCTGGAGACATACAGGGTAGAGAAGAAGCATTTGGATACCTAGGAGGTGTTGATAGAACTCTCCTTTCAAAATGAAATGAAATGCACGCATTAGGGCTAATTGAAGGTACAACCCACTAGATTCAATAATATGAGTTGTTCCCAAGAAACCAGTAAAAGAATATTATCCCCTTTCTTAAGCAATTCAAACACCAAACACCGCAACGAGTAGATACTTAGTAATTATGATATGGATGCTACCGCCGTGTGATGAATGATACCTGCTTGACTAACTTATCGAATAGTTAATTAATCATTCGTACTCAAAATATCAACATACCTGATATATCTAATCAATGGAATAGAACCTAACAATATGTCGACTCACTATATCAATTAGAAGAACACTGAGCACTCCATAGTTGAGTAGGTTCAATATATTTACTAATTTCTATTTCATATTCTTCCAAACATGACCTTCATAATGTGTGTATCGAAAATCCTAATTACGCATAGAATGAATTTCATTGTTGTAGGAGACTCAAGAGTGAAAGTAACTACCTACGTTTTTTCTAACGATTCATTATGATGTTTGATCGAAAAGAAATGAAGTTTGTACACATGGATGTGTCTCGATAAGCGTTCTATAGATTCACCATCAATCTCCAGTACACGTTTTGTTTCAAAAATACTCAAATAAATCGAATTAGATAAACAAGGATAAAGATGATCTACTATCAAAGAGAGATGTATAATATCAATTAAAATGCAATGGCTTGAATGCCACCTACGAGGGTAGAACCTGAAACTTGATTTATATAAGGATCCAGAAGTTCTGAAAGAAATTTCACTCAACCTATATTGTTTTAATATACAAAAAACATCATACCATAGAAATTTCGTCCCTCTTCATAGATATTTAGTTGATTACGTGATCACTCAACTAGTTCATAGCAGACCAAAGAGTGTTCAACTTTTTGTTTCTGTAGAAGACGTTACCGCTGTCCTGCGTCGCATCTTGTCTATGACTATTTTTTGTTTGCTCTCGTTTTTGACCCATGACTTTTCATTCAGCATGTTCATTTTATGTCTTGTTCTTCATGTTGGTTCATATACAATAAAGCCGACCTATATTCCTTATTCCTATCGTTACTATAGCAATTACTCATGCTTGCTTTTTGAAGTTTTTTTTGACGCTGTGTAAGTTATAGATGGAAAAGAAATTTGTTCGATTCAGTTGATGACAACTTTTCAGTTCTACCTGCTGATGATGGCCTAATGCCAAAAGCGCTCCAGATTGAAGTATTAAACAAATTAAATACATAGTTTGAAATACAAGACTGCTTTATTTCTGTTATTCGATCAACCATGTACAGGACCACTCTTCTCAATTTATATAAGAGCCTGTATCGCACTTCCTCATAATCGGTTTTGCAAACGACTAAGAGAAAAATTAAATCAACTATAATCAGTAACTTGTAGTTTCAGAAGATGTGAAAAAAAAACATAATATGTTTTGGGGGAAAGCTCACATCTTCTGAAACTACAAGTTACTGATTATTGTTGATTCTACTATAAATAAAATAATAGTAGACAAAATAGTGATTTGTATTTCGCTATTAAGTGTAAATTAACAAGTTCAAATATAACTAAGGTGGACCAATTGATTTTTAAGTGCCCTGATACGTCAATTTTTTCTTACTTATCAGTAAGAATTTACTCGAACATACCTGTAAAAAAATTATCCAAACTGAATGGAAGCTTATAAGTACCTACAATTTTTTCGATATTTGAAGCTGATGAATTTTCGAGCGCTCGTTCTACTTACACGAGGGCTATATCATTTCGTCACGATGTCTGTATTTTTCGAATTTTGAGACGAAAATGGTCTCAATCCACAAGGTTCGACTCACTGATGATGAATCCGTCGAAGAATTCGAGTCTGTCCGTCTGGCCGTCCGTGAGCACGATAACTCTCGAACGGCACAACCTAGAGACTTGAAATTTTCAGAGTAGGTTCAGTTCCCAAAAGCCGCGGTTAAATTTGTTAATGGGCAAAATTCCACCAGGGGTTCCGTAAATATGCCCCTTCGAAATTTTGTTCTTCTGCTTACTTCGAAACTACCATTTCGATCGAGATGAAGTTTTACACTCAAATGGAGAATGACGTGTTCAAGCTACATGCGAAATTTTGTTCAGATCGCATAACGAGAACCATAGAAATCATAGGAAATTATAACTTTCAAACGGAAAGGCCCAGGAACTTGAAATTTTCAGGATGAGTGTGGATGTCGAATGTCGTGGCCACGTTTACGTAAAAGCAAAATTAAACTAAGGGTTCCGTAAATATGGTCGTTTGAAATTAAGTTTTCTTGAAAATTTCAAAACTACGGATTCGATCGTGACGAAATTTTGTATACTTATGGAGAATGATATATTCAAGCTACATTTTTTCCAAATCGCATGCCCTGAAGCAGAGAAACCATAGAAAATCATAACTTTCGAACGGAAAGGCCTAGAACCTTGAAATTTTCAATATAGATGTGGATCTCGAATGTAGCGGTCACGTTCATCAATGAGCAGAACTCTAGGTGTTCCGTAAATATGGTCGTTCGAAATTCAGTTTTCTTGATCATTTCAAGGCTACGGATTCGATCGTGACTTGAAATGCCAGGGTAGGTTCGGATCGCGAATGCCGCGGTCACGTTTTTCAATGAGCAAAAATAGACGAGGGGTTCCTCAAATATGGCTGTTCAAAATATTTTTTTCCTGATAATTTCGAAACAACATTTTGCACATAGAAGAATAATGTATTCAAACTTGCGAACTTTTGTCCAGATCACATTACCAAGACCATTGATACCGTAAAAAATTCTAGCGAATTATAAAAAAAATTCACCTCAGTTTGGAAATTTTTTTACAGCTGTCCAACATTTTTTGAATTTGTTTCTAAAACTGGAAAATGCGAATCTACCTACAAGGTAGATGAACGAACGCTCAAAAGCTCCGGACTTCACGGCAGTGCTTTTCATAATTTTAAATTTCCCACTTCATTAGAGGAATACATAACCTAGTATCCCGCTATTTACGAATGAACATTAACACATATTATAGAGTTGAATATTTATGTGATATGAACTCTGTTTTGTAATATTCTTGGAACTTAATTGCAACACCTGGTATCTACCTCCACGAAATTTGAAGGTGTGTCCAAAACAAGAATATTCAATCGTTTTCGATGAATCATTTGTCATTCTCTTTGCTTCTCGTTCGCATGAAATAATAAATTTTATTTAATTGGATATATCTTATATTGCCCTTAATCTCCGATGTTTAGTATTATATTTCATCTATAAATTTCTTCTCTTTCCAATCGTGTATTGAACATTAGACGAGGAATTTCATCGAAGAACTGTTCCATTCATAGTTGGCATCAGAGGTCACAACAGAAAGATATTTATCGGGACTATCAATTTTCCACGTCGGATAAATAAAGATACACTTACACTAGGTACTACCTCTCCACGGTGTGGATGGATGGAATTATTACCCCTTAACCAGCGTAGCTTTTCGAATTGATGGGATCGTGGAGAAATAATTATCGCCTTTTTCACGCCCAAGGGTGTCGCGAAACCAGTTACCCGATATCAGAAGCAGGCTGCATTGCGATTTTTCTGAGATATGATCTGACGATAAAGCAGGTGGATAAATTGTTAGCTACGCTGTCAATTATTTGTTGTCAATATACCAACGAGGGCATGTGAATGTTTGAAACTATTGTTATTCTTCATTCGCAAGTGTGAATTATTAGAGTATGTTTACATTGCCAACAATCAACTGCTTTTTCATACCTCGTTCCAGCAAAGGAAGGAAAGACAGTTTGATGATGAGTGTAATGATTACATATCTTTATCGCTGCTATTTAAATTTTCGAAATAACTGACCATTTTGAGATTTGGAACCATTTCTTGGTGCTCTAGAGCTGGATGGAGATGAAAGTGTGCGTGCATAATCCCCTGCCTTGCCTCCGAGTTTTTTGATATACCCACATTTCTCCTAGGGTGGCCATCGGATGAACTATCCTGTTCTTAGGAGGCTCGATCAAGCCGAAACTAGTTTCCTTTCTGATGGTTATAATTCATAATTCTTCTTAGTCTTGAAATTAACCATAGAGAAGATCACCATATATATTGTTATGGTTCAATTTTTCGATATTAATAATATTAAATTTTATTATTGAAATTTTAAGTAAGAACCACAAACAATATTAAAAATAATTTTGTATTTTAATTTTTCTTTTATTTTTCCCGCGACTCTTTTTCAAGGAGGATTCTCAAGGTGCACATATGAAATAATCTTTGTTTACAAAAAACTTATTATTTAAATTCAATAAACTAATTCTAAAAATGTTATAAAATTCTAAATTATGACGCCTATCGAACAAGATATAAAATTAAAACTCACAGTGAACAGCTTACTCTAAATATAGTTCATCAAAATGCAAGCTTCAAATTTCTCCTCTGTTTCGTAGAGAATATCTTTGAATTCAGTAATTAATCCTATAAGATCTATTGCCTCTGGTTCCACTAATATTTCTGGTATGAGCTGTTGGTACAATTTTATCCCACAGTTCTCTTCTAAACAGTGAAATCAGCAATGAATGTACTGCAGCTTGATTCCAGTATCTCCAAATCAACAACTTCCTGATGTCAGGCTGCATAAATCTTTGATAATCTTTCGTTTTCAAATCTTAATTTCAATCATACAATTCAAAGAAATTTGTTCACACTGACTTTTTACAATTGTCAAAATCAATTCGCTTGCTTAATTCTAATTATCTTACAACAATTTTCTATGGTAACTATTAAATTATTCTGAATCCTCTCTTAACAAAAAATTCATTTTTCTATAATTTATACGATGTTAAAAGAAAATTCTTGAATTTTGGTGATATAATTTGAATTTATTTTTCACTTTTGGATTTCCATGACAATATACTCAATGATCCGATTGAGTGAAATCCAATTAAATCAATCAACCGTAACGACCTTTTAATGAGAAGCTTACGTTCCAGTTTATGACGATTCCTAAGAAAACATTGTACAGGTACCTTTTGGAGGGGTACCTAGTATACCATATCTGTTTCAACCCAACCTAGTTGTTAAATAAACTACTAGGTTAGGAACAATATACCTTTACAGTGTATATTGTCGTTTTGACCAATTCGGAGCAAATGGTATTATTTGCAAACAATGCGAAAATGTCGACGTTGAATTTTTCTAACATGACTGGCGGGTCGTTCTCCGTCCATTTTATGACACATTGTTCTCCAACCTTGACCCAAATGAGTCTGTGGTCTTACGAAAACCAACGTTGTCGTAAATCTTAAGTCGCATAAATGTGATTTCGAACTGATTGTTTGGCTATTTTGGTACTTCCAAGCCCGACGACGCCGTCCTTGAACATCTAACGTCCCATCCCATCGTCTATCGGCGGTTTCACCTTTTCATACCATATGGGGATTATTCGCACGGGTGAGACTACCTCCATAATTACCGGTTAAGTTGTGACATGGATATGAGATCCATCACCATCAACCTTGAAATGAAATGGGTGGAATAACATTAGCTGGATCAATTTCGAGATGAAGCGTAGATGTCCGTCTGAAAGACCCATGAGAGTGTATCACCGCACTTTGAACAAAAGCTGTCTTTATATACTATATACTAGGTGAGAGATCATTTTGCCTCTGATGGAGACCAACAACAGTGACCTATGACCTAATAGCTTTCCTCATCGCCTTACTGGCAATATTTGTGAATGGAAACCTCCCTCCTATCAGTCCCAAAATTTGTGCCCTTTCAGATCGTCTTGGAAAATAATACATGAAAATTTCATATACTGCCTACGTAAAATGTATTGAGGAATGACTTCCAATAAATTAATTCATGGATTCATTATTATAACAAGTAATTCTCACATAAATCAAAATGTTCTCTGTATGAATGAATGCCTCGCAGGGGCGGATCGACGATTTCCGGGGCCCTACGCTTGAAAACTTTCGGGGCCCCCACTCTACTTTTTCTTAAAAAAAATTACGAAAAGCACTGCCGTGAAGGCAGGAGCTTTTGAGCGCTCGTACATGCACCTTGTAGGTAGATTCGCATTTTCCAGTTTTAGAAACCAAATGAAGGAATTTTTAACAGCTGTCAAAAAAATTCTGAAACTTAGGCGAAACTCCAGACTTCATGTCGGTGCTTCAGCTGATCAATTTTGTTTCGATAATTCGCTAGAATTTTCTACGGTATCTATGGTCTTGGTGATGCGGTCCGGACAAAATTTTGTACGTACTTTGAATACATTATTCCTCAGCTAGGTGCATAATTTCATTCCAATCCGATCAGTAGTTTCGAACTATCTGGAAAAAAATATTTTGAACGGCCATATTTACGGAACCCCTAGTCTCATTTTGCTTATTGATGAACGTGACCGCGATATTCGCGATCCAAACCCACCCTGAAAATTTCAAGTTCCTAGGCCTTTCCGTTCAAAAGTTACAATTTTCTATGGTTTCTATGGTTCTGGTCATGCGATCTGGACAAAATATTGCTTCAATATATCATTCTCGATTAAAATACAAAATTTCATCTCGATCGAATCCGAAGTTTCGAATTTATCGAGAAAACAAAATTTCAAACGACCGTATTTACGGAACCCCTTGTATAATGTTGCTCATAGATGAACGTGATCACGACATTCGAGATCCACACCTATCCTGAAAATTTCAAGTCCCTAGGCATTTCCGTTCAAAAGTTACAATTTTCTATGGTTTCTATGGTTCTGGTCATGCGATCTGGACAAAATTTCACATGTAGCTAAAACATCTCATTTTCCATCTGAGTGCAAAATTTCATCTCGATCGAATCTGTAGTTTTCAAGTAATCAGGGAAACAAAACTTTGAACGGCCATATTTACGGAACCCCTGGTCGAATTTTGCCCAATAACGAACTTAACCGCGGTATTCGAGATTCGAACCTACTCTGAAAATTTCAAGTTTCTAGGTCATTCCGTTCGAGAGTTATCGTGTATACGGCCGGACAGACTCGAATTTTTCGACGAATTTGTCATCAGTGAGTCGAACCTTGTCGTTTGAGACCATTTTCGGCTCAAAATTCGAAAAATACAGACATCGTGACGAAATGATATAGCCCTCGTGTAAGTAGTACGAGCGCTCAAAAAAATTTTTGAATCTGAATTCGGTTTTTTCAAAATAAACATAAATTTCATTGATAAAATATAGGATACATCAATTCAAATAAAACAAATGAATTGAAATCAACACAATGTAAACAACTTAAAAAAGTATATCAGGTACATAATAGAAATCAATATTTCTTTTTCCAAAAAAACAAATTAACATAAACAAATTATTGGAAAATGAAAAATAATATGAAATGCCGAAAAACTAAGTAAGTAAAATTTTTTCCTTATTTTCATGTCTGCAAATTCTTTTATTGCAGCCTCATAATCCAGACTCTTCGTTATATCACTTTAAATCGAAAGTATTCCTAAGAAGTGCAGTCTGTTTTCCTTCATAACTGTTCTATATTTATTTTTTATTATGGATAAATTGGAAAATGAACCCTCTGCTTCGCAACTCGTTATTGGCAATGTTAAAAATAACTTCAAAACTATATATGAGTTCGAAAAAACTTCTATCATTCCCTTATCATAGATTATTTCCAACATCTGCGAACAACTCGTTTTTTTCCAAGTTTTAAGAGTTTTAGATATTCTTTGAACTGAGATGCTTCACTGATAATTCCTTCATCAAGATCGTCTTCATAATTCTCCAAGAGCGCTTTGAAACTGTAGGTTCAGTTCAAGCTACATGTGAAATTTTGTCCAGATCGCATGATCAGAACCATAGAAAATTGTTTCTTTTGAACGGAAACGCCTAGGGACTTGAAGTTTTCAGGATAGGTGTGGATCTCGAATGTCGTGATGACGTTTATCTATGAGCAAAATTATACTAGGGATTCCGTAAATAAGGTCGTTTGAAATCTAGTTTTCTTGATAATTTCAAAACTACAGATTCGATCGTGACGAAATTTTGTATACTAATGAAGAATGATATATTCAAGCTACATTTCTCCAAGCCACATGACCAGAACCATAGAAAACATAGAAAATCATAACTTTCGAACGGAAAGGCCTAGGGACTTGAAATTTTCAGAATAGGTGTGGATCTGAAATGTCGCGTTCACGTTTATCAATGAGCAGAATTATTCTAGGGGTTCCGTGAATTCGGTCGTTTGAAATTTTGTTTTCTCGATAATTTCGAAACTACGGATTCGATCGAGATAAAATTTTCTATTTTAATCGAAAATGACATATTAACGCAACATTTTTTCCAGATCGCATGACCAGAACAATAGTAACCATAGAAAATTATAATTTCCGAATGGAAAGGCCTAGAAACTTGAAATTTTCGGGGTGGGTTTGGATCGCGAATATCGCGGTCACAGCAAAATTGGACTAGGAGTTCCGTGAATATGGCGTTCAAAATATTTTGTTCCTGATAGTTTCGAAAGTACTGATTGGATTGGAATGACATTTTGCACCTAGCTGAGGAATGATGTATTCAAACTACGTGCGAAATTTTGTCCAGATCGCATCACCAAGACCATAGATACCGTGGAAAATTCTAGCGAATTATCGAAAAAAAAATTGGTTAGCTGAAGCACTGACATGAAGTCTGGAGTTTCGCCTAAGTTTCAGAATTTTTGTGACAGCTGTCGAAAATTCCTCCAATTGATTTTTAAAACTGGAAAATGCGAATCTACCTACAAGGTAGATGTACGAGCGCTCAAAAGCTCCTGACTTCACGGCAGTGCTTTTCGTAATTTTTTTTCTAATGCGTTTATTGGACGCACTCTGGGAGTATTCTTGTTCAATATCATTATTACTTATTTCTTTAGCTTGTGCCTTTATCTGGCCAGTTTGTGAATCAGTTTTTGTCCGTATTTCCTCTAAAAATGACTAAAGATTCCATGAATAGTATCCACATTGCAAATCCAAATAAGGTGTTTGAAGTTTGGAAGAAACTTTCTCGAAGCGTTCTAGAATTGTTTCCCAAATAACTGTAAGCATAGCGTATTCTAAGTTGATTAGCTTTTTGAATATATTTTTGGCCTCATTTCTACAATCTGTCTTCTCTGTTTCATCCATGTAAATATGCTTCAAAGCCTTTAAATTCAAAATATCATTATACCCAAACTTCAAAACTAAGAAATGCAAAACAAGTGTCTTGGATCCCTCCAATATCGACGGTGGCATGTACCTATATTTCAAAGGGATGCCGACAACTTTACTGGCACCGTTGCGGGAATTTATTGCAGGCCGATAAGAATAATTGGAGAAAACATGCTGATGCTGAACCTTTGATTTGATGTTATTTTTTTACTGGCCGCTGAATTTTGCTCTAGGTCTGGTTGCGTTTCGTGTGACTGAAAATTTACACGTTATTCTTCATTATTATTCATATTCACTTGCAGGACGAATTTTCATTCTGAAGAAATTTCGATTCCGATCGGGGGCCCTGTTGACCTCGGGGCCCTACGCTTAAGCGTACTAAGCGTACCGGTTAATCCGCCGCTGATGCCTCGAAAATTTTGTATCAACTTATTTCCATCTATAATCTTCATGTATTGATATCGATAATAACTATCGACAACGTTCCAAGTTACTAGAAAATAGTATTATACACCTAACGATGGTATAAATCAACATTTAATTGCTCGAGTCAGTACATATCTATTTAAAGCTTTTACTGGTACTTGTTAACTGGTAAGGGGCTCTAGGACAGATCTTGTTATTATGTACATTCATAAATTTCACTGAAATATAAGTCGACAGAAAGTGAAATTACGAGTCACTACATAAAGAAGCATCACGGAAATTTGTGATTTCAGCGCTATTGAACATGTGATATTTCAATCGAATTTCTTCGAAATTTTTGCAAATAATATAAGCAAGCCGAAAAAAAAAATTGAAAAGCACTGCCGTGAAGTCCGCAGCTTTTGAGTGCTCGTTCATCCCACTTGTAGGTAGATTCGCAGGTTTCAATTTTTCTAGTTGAAGCAATTTTTGACAGCTGTCAAAAAATTACAGCTGCTCTTTGTCAATTATGCCGAATCAGTTGTTACAGAAATATAAGGATTTTTTATTCAATAATTCGTTGGAAATTAAAATGGTTCTGGTTATGCGATCTGGAACAAATGTAGCTCGAATATATCATTCTCCATTAAAATACAAAATTTCGTCACGATTCAATCCGTATTTTTGAAATTACCAAGATAACAAGATTACAAACGACCATATTTACGGACCCCCTGGTGCAATTTCGCCTAATAACGAACTCAACCGAGGTATTACAGACTCGAAGCTACCCTGATAATTTCAAGTCTCTAGGTCTCTCCGTTCGAAAGTAATATTTTTTTTATGGTTTCTATGATTCTGGACAAAGTTTTGCATGTAGCTCAAACACGTCGTTCTCCATCTAGGTGCGCAATTTCATCCCGATCGAATCAGTTGTTGCGAAGTAATCGGGAGAACTAATTTTCGAACGGCCATATTTACGGAACCCCTAGTGGAATTATGTTTATTGAAGAAATTAACTGCAGCATTCGGGAACTAAACCCACACTGAAAATTTCAAGTCTCTAGGTGGTTCCGCTCGAAAGTTATCGTGTTTACGGCCGGCCGTAACAGCCGAAAAACCAAAGTGTGAGAGAAACACTGGATCATTGTCCCGGAAGATTCCTGGAACGAGGGTTTTTTGTTTCTCACTAACTTCAGAGAAAAATTACGAAAAGCACTGCCGTGAAGTCAGAAGCTTTTGAGCGCTCGTTTATCCACCTTGTAGGTAGATTCGCAATCTCCAGTTCTAGAAACCAATTGGAAGGTTTCGACAGCTGTCGAAGAAAATTTCAAACTAAGGGAAAAATCCAGACTTCAAGTCAGTGCTATAGGTGACCAATTTTTTTTTCGATAATTCGCTTAAATTTTCTATGGTATCTATGGTCTTGGTAATGCGATCTGGACAACATTTCCCACGTAGTTTGAATACATTATTCTTCATCTATGTGCGAAATTTCATTTCAATCCAATAAGTAGTTTCGAAATTAACAAGAAAAAAATTGTTTGAAGGGCTATAATTACGGAACCTCTAGTCTAATTTTGCTCATTGATGAACGTGACCGCGAAATTCGCGATCCGGATCTATCCTGAAAATTTCAAGTCCCTAGGCCTTTCCGTTCGAAAGTTATAATTTTCTATGGTTTCTACAGTTCTTGTCATGCGATATGGGAAAAATGTAGCTTGAATCATTCTTCATCAAAATACAAAATTTCGTCACGATCGAATCCGTAGTTCTGAAACTATCAAGAAAACTGAATTTCAAACGACCATATTTACGGAACCCCTAGTCTTATTTTGCTCATTTATGAACGCGACCACCACATTCAAGATCCACACCTATCCTAAAAATTTCAAGTACCTAGGCCTTATCATTACAAAGTTATAATTTTCTATGGTTTCTATGGTTCTGGTCATGTGAGCTGAACATAATTCTGCATGTAGCTTGAACACGTAATTCTCCATCTGAGTGCAAAACTTCATCTCGATCGAATTTGTAGTTTCGAAGTAATCAGAAAAACCCCTGGTGGAATTTTGCCCATTAACGAATTTAACCGCGGCATTCGAGATTCGAACCTACCCTGAAAATTTCAAGTTTCTAGGACATTCCGTTCGAAAGTTATCGTGTATACGGAGGGACGGCCGGACGGACGGACAGACTCGAATTTTTCGATGGATTCGTCATCAGTGAGTCGAACATAGTCGTTTGAGACCATTTTCGGCTCAAAATTCGAAAAATACAGACATCGTGACGAAATGATATAGCCCTCGTGTAAGTATTTCGAGCGCTCAAAAACAATTCAAAAATATAACGGTACTGATATGAGTTATCGGTTTTGTGTTTTTAAGCTTCGTACGAATTTGTACTGGCGGGAAAAAGCTGTTTCCTGTAGATTATGTTTGAAGTTTTACGGAAAAGAAATGAAGAAAAAACATATCAGAATCCAGTTCAGATTGTAGCTAACTAATTGTAAAATATTTTGTAGATTTTACAAATAAAATTATTATAATTAGTATATTTTTCACAAAATATTAGATATGATTGTGATTTGTTTGATTAATATTTTTAGATTGATTCCGGTTGATCATTCTGAAACTGAACATTTCATCAATGATGAATTTCCGAATATTGGTCCTTCGCACTGCATATCAATAAAATAATTGGGATTTAACATAATATGTCGAAACAGAACATCTTGTTTCTGAAGTTTTCTCCCCTTTCTTTCATCCATCTGCAGAAAAATTGGTGCTGATATCAATAATTTTTATAACAGTTTGTCACGGCTCTCCGAACGCCCAAAGATGGCGTTATCGGCTACGTCACACCTGCGGATCTGCCCTCAAGGTGCACTCGAAAAGATACGAGTACCACTTTCCTTGTAAATATGCCTAGGCCAACATTTGCTCGATCAGCCCTATTGATGAGTCCGCCAGCAACTGTGGGACGAAACACACATCCGTTTCCCCATCAGGTAGAGGGTTTCAATATTGGGAGAACACGCTACAGTTTGATCATATTATATAATATTTTGGTGGTGAATTATGGTCGTGAGAAATGGCGTTGAAGCTCCGAATAGAGATTGCTGGTACCTATGCAAATTACGCAACGACTCAATTATTTAATTTTTCTCTAACAAGAGTGTTCATTGAAGATTACATCGCCGATTTTATGATTAATTAAACCGTTAAAGTGCCAAATATATCCTGCATTTCCCGAGTACTGCATGAAACCTTGGAACAACTTCCGCTATAAGAAACGTATCTCGAAAACTGACGCAATCTCGACTACACAACTAGCTACTACTTTTGAATTCAATGAATAACTCCTCTATCCATTATTCAACGGATCCGTCAAGTTCGTCATGGGATTATGGCGGTAATCAAATTCAGATGAAAGTCAAATTGTTTCAGTGAGGTTCTTTGCGATGTCTGTGGTAGATTGAATGTCAGTTACTTCACAACCATGTCCTTAGACAGAAAACTCAGTTTCAAGTATAATCAGTCTCACATTGAATTACCTATAAGCCAACCCTCGAAAAATGCGGGATTGCTATATTGGTATGGAGAATTGTTCCTGGATCGGCAAGCTTCTTTCAATCATCGCCTCTCTGAAATAGGTGATTTCTTATATTATTAACTTCGCTTTTTGTAATCTCCTTTTGCAGTAGCATTAATTGAAGAATAAGACTGTCACCATGTGAAGTACTTCCTTGATTCGTAGGTATATACTGTTATGGTTCGTTCCAGATATTAATAATATTAAATTTTGGAATTTATAAAAAACCACTGACAATTATAAAAAAAAATTCTGTTTCAATTATATATTTTTATTTTTTTTTCGAGACTCTATTTCAAGTAGGATTCTGAAGGTGAACAAACTAAAGAAATTTTCTCACAAAATTATATAATCAGCAATCTTATTATAAAAACCAACCCCAACTATCAAAAGATATAATAACTAATATAACTAATATTTCTAAACTCTAAAATAACGTTCGATTGGTGAGTGCACTCACTATATGCAATTTTCAATTCTTCTTACTCCAAGCAGCACGCCGTTTCAGTATCTCCTATTTCGATTTTCCTTCTTCCAAGCAGCACGCCGTTTCAATGTCTTCTCTCCTTTACTTGCTAAATCAAATCCAACAACTCAATCTAGACAAAGTTGCAAATACCATTCATTATACCTTTCTTCTTACAAAACCAATTTTTCTACCAACTTTTTCAAAATTATCGATCTTTTACCTTGACGTTTCTCTCTCAACTGTCCACTCGCCCGCTTGTCCTGTTAATATTATTTAATATCTCATTTCCTAGGTAACATTCTTGATACATTTCATAAACATAACTTAACTATTTACAATTAATTATTTGAACAAATTCATATTTTTCTTATTTTTGAATCATCTGAACCCTCTTTAAAAATATAATTATACAATGATTTATAAATTGAATTCACTAAAGATGTTTGAAGGTTCTTGAATTTCCGGTGATATTATTTGAATTTATTTTGCATTTTAATTTCTTGAAACGTTAAGAAATATGGCCATTTTTGATTTCCATAACATTCATGACCTGAAATGCTGAAAATCGTTTGAAAGTTGTAACAACCATTCAATTTCTGTATCATATGAAACAAATCAAAGGACGGTGATTTTCTTTTGCGATGGCTGCAGGGACTCTTTTGTCAAGATCCCAATGCTTCTGAACAGGATTGCTCTTCTGGAAAGTGAGGTTTCATCACTGAGGGATGAAATAGGTAGTTTAAAGGAGCAGCAGCACTCGCAAGACCGGAACATGGTTCGGAGAACTTTCGGGATGGAGATCCAGAGCGGCCCCGAGGAGATGTGGAAGGAGCTTCAGGAGAGGAACACCAGGGCAAATAACATAGTTGTCTTCAAGGCTGGTGAATCTCGGGCCGCTGTGCTGGAGGAAAGAATTCATCATGATAGGCAGATCGCCGGACGGATCATGGAAGTGGCGGGAGTTCAGGAGAACCATCTAAAAAAGGTGGTGCGTCTTGGCAGGTCCGCCCCTGATAAGTGTAGACCCCTTCGTCTTATATTCGATAGTCCTGATATTTGTCATTCCGTTATTAGGCATAAGAGAAGGATCTCTGATAGTGGATTCTCAGTGAATTTCGATAAGACCAAGATGCAGCTGGAACTTCAGAAGGAAACTTTGATGGAGTTGAAGCGGAGAGCTGAGCTTGGCGAAAGCGACCTCGCCATGGTGTATAGAGGTGGTATACCTACTATAGTGGCCTCTAAGAGGCCGGTTATTGCAAGGAATCGCACGATTGCTCGGTCAGGACCGGACTCTGTGTCGGAAAACTAACATGCCCCCCAACGAATCTTTTGGTGTACTATCATAATATGGGTGGTATACGCACTAAATTGAATGATATCTATGTTTTGCTAATGCACTCTTCTTACGATCTGATAATTTTAACTGAGAGCTGGCTGGGCGCTGATATCTTGGACTCTGAAGTATGTCCTAGTAATTATAATGTGTTCCGTTTGGACAGAAACAATAATACAAGTTCCAAATCTCGAGGCGGTGGTGTTGTTATCCTGGTGAGGTCTGATATTAGTGCCAGCATCATTGAACATTCGTATAATAGTGTTGAACAATTGTTTCTGCTGATTAGGGGCGCCGAAAACGTTATAGTTGGGGGAGTTTATTTGCCGCCAAACTCTAACGAGGACAGTTACGCAGCGCATGGTCTAGCAGTGGAGGAAGTGTCATTGCGGTATCCAAGTTCGAGATTGTTCATCTGCGGAGACTACAATGTTAGTGGTGCCAGCTTCTGCAATGGCAGCTTTTCTCTCGGTGAGAATAATGAGAAGTACCTGCTTATGTCGAACTCCTTACACTTTGCTGATCTGACCCAGGTTTGTGAGATAGCTAATAGTCGCGGTGCATACCTTGACCTGGTTTTTACCAGCGATTTGTCAACGGAGGTGATGAAGGCCTCAGACCCTTTGCAGGCGGCTGGTCTGCATCACACTGGTTTGCAGTTCTCGATATCGACGACTGCTGGTCTTGGCTCTACAACAAACACCAATGGCATAGAGCGGTTTGATTTCAGCAGGGGTGACTACGCCGGCCTGAATGCCTTTTTGGCTTCTGTGAACTGGGATTTTGACGTGGAAGAGGTTGGTAGATCAGTGAGTGAATTTTATGATATACTCTACGGTGGCCTATATCGCTTCATTCCTCAGAAACCTGAAAGGTGCACTAAGTTCCCGGTCTGGTTTAGTTGTGAACTCGTTCGAATGGTGGGTGCTAAGAGGCGAGCTCATAGAAGATTTTTAAGATCCCGGGAGCGCAGTGATTATGCCGAGTTCTCCCGGTTGCGCGAGTGTTGTAAGTCACTTAGTAGATCTCTCTATGGTTCTTATCTGCGGAGGGTCGAGGGTTACATTCATTCTAACCCAAGGTATTTTTGGTCTTATTTGAATTCCAAAAGGAAGTCTTCTGATCTGCCTGAGCGAGTGTCCTTTAGGGGGAGGACGGTTTCTGGTGGCTATGGTGTGGTTGATCTTTTTGCTGACTTCTTCGGTGAGGTATATAATGATGAAGTGGTAGTTCCGCCCGAGATCAGATCGACAAATAACGTTAACTTGACTTCTTGTCGCTTCACCTCTGGCGAGATATACGAGGTTATTACTAAAATAAAATCAAAGCTCTCTAGCGGTCCGGATGGAGTACCCACCTACGTTCTGAAGAAGTGCGTGAGCACATTGTCAATACCCCTCTGTACCTTATTTAATATGTCCCTTGAGCGCGGCGTGTTTCCCGAATTCTGGAAGAGAAGTTTCTTGGTGCCGATATACAAGTCCGGCTTGAAGACCAATACTGAGAACTATCGCGGCATTTCCATTCAGTCCGATATTCCTAAGCTTCTGGATAGTTTGCTTAGTAGCTTCTTGTCATGGAACCTCAGCACTATTTTAATTAATGAGCAACACGGCTTCCGTAAGGGTAGATCAACTTTATCGAATTTAATTCTCTACGTGAACGATATCGTCGAATGTTTTGAGTCGGGTTCCCAGGTTGACGCGATTTACACGGATTTCTGTAAAGCCTTCGACAAGGTCAACCATAACATCTTGATAACTAAGATGGAAGCTATGGGCGTGTCAGGTTCTCTTCTACAATGGTTCAGGTCGTTTTTGGCTGGGCGTACCTTAATGGTTAAATACAGGGACTTCACATCAAGAGAGTTTGTTGTTTCTTCCGGTGTACCCCAGGGGTCTCACTTGGGACCAGTTTTATTCCTCATATTTATAAATGACATTGGTACTTTTCTCAGCGTGAAGTTTTTGTTGTTCGCGGATGATCTCAAAATGTACACAGTTGTCAATTGTTTAATGGACGCATTGAGGTTGCAGCGAGAGCTGGATCTTTTTTATGACTGGTCGGTCCGCAATTGCTTATACTTGAATATCGCCAAGTGCAAGATCATTAGTTTTCACCGGAGTAATAATGTCTTTACATATCAATATAATATTGGCGGCCGTCCATTGTCCAGAGTTGGGGCGATTGATGATTTGGGTGTGAGGTTGGACCGCAAGCTCGATTTTAGGGATCACATTGTCGTAGCCACCAATAAAGCATACCGTATGCTGGGTTTCATTATGCGGAATTCCAAAGGATTCTCTCCGCGGACGCTGGAAACTTTATATGTTTCACTGGTTAGACCAATCCTCGAGTATGGATCGCCCGTATGGTCACCTTTTTATGCCTGTCACATAGGCTTTGTTGAGAGGATTCAGAGGAAGTTCTTGCGCTGTCTTGATTTTAGGCTTGGGGGCGCGTTTAATGGTGACATTGAGCGCATCAGGGCCTGCTTTGGCCTGGATACTCTGGAGGTGCGTCGATGGTTGGCGGACTTTTCATTTTTGTTCAGGCTACTCAATGGTTCTGTGGACTGCTCTGGTGTTCTCGGACTCATTGGTTTCAACATTCCGCAAAGACCAACTCGGAATTTTCAGTTGTTTCGGAACCGACTGCACAAAACTAACTATGGCAAATATTTGTTTCCTTCGCGCATTGTCGATCTCTGCGCTGTACACGGTGATCTCGATTTTTTTTCCATCTCACTACGGTCGTTCAGGACCAGAGCGCTGTCTAGGTTGAGAGAGATCTGCTTAGTGTCGTCCTTATCGTGAGCTGCTGTTTGTGCTCTGACTGTATGTTCTAAAGTTTGTTTTCTCTGTATATCTGTATATTTGTTATGTTCTTATTGTATTTATAATGGGGGTTTCCCGTCGTTCCTGCTTATGCAGTGTAAATAAATAAATAAATAAATAAATTTCACCCAATTATGTCAACATTACACGGAAAGTTTTTCGACAATCAAATTTTGTCATTTTGTATCATATGAAACAATTTCACCCAATCACGTCAACATTAAACTAATATTTGCATTCAGTGCAATTATCAATCACTATGGACAACACGATTGAGTTCGACTCCATTCCAAATGAATTTCAAAATGTCACGCTTTGGCAATGCGAATGTTCAAAGTATAAATGCGTTAATCGAAGAAAAAATTCCCAGAAATACAACTAACAGTCACAAATATATTTAAAAAATTTTGCTGCTCACCTAATAATCATTTGAGACCCTTCTTCACTCAAATTTATAATATAACAGAAATAAAAGCGAAATGAGAACGCTCTTGTTCATCGAAACAAGGGCGCAATAATAACGTTTTGTTTCAGACACCTATGAAAAACATTCAACATTTATAGGAATCAATTAAATGGTAGAATAAAGTGTTGATAAGAAGAACAAAGTTGCTTACAAGAAATAAACCACTTTCCTTCAAGATTTATGATTTTTAATTTTCATTGAGTACACGAAAAAAAAGTTTTCACGCCCAATAGACAGTTGAAGAGATGAAGTTGATAAGGGCACAAATTAACGAAGTAATAGTGAAAGTTAATTTCTCTTTAGTGATTCTTTAATAAGTATTAATGATTCAATAGTTTATAAGCCATGTAGCATTTAAATCTTCAATTTGTTCTGAAAACTTCTCACTCTTAGATCATATCACTGGATGCTCCTATTTAACTCATGAAGATAAGAAACATAAATTTTGTGAGTGAGGAATCATAATAGGTGGATATAAAATTGATAATTTTTATGACGCCCAAGGCCTATATACGTTTTCATGAAATTTTCTACATCGTGAATAATTGAGGTAATAATTAATTCAATTTATGGCTCGATTAAACAATTTTCGTGATTTCTCGAATATGTTTTCATCATACATCAAAAAAAAATCGTGGTGGGACAGCCTCAATAATTGAAGTTCAAGATGGAACGTTATACGAAGAACGAAACTATAATCAGTGGTAGCCTCCATGCCGTGGCGTAGAAGATATTTTTACTGCCCAGGGGCACTGTCTACGAATTTGGAATGTTTTTTCAAGCGTACTGACTAATCTCCTGCAGTTGTTGACTTTCATTTTCGGCTATAGTGAAAATTAGGTTCGAATTTCGCTTGAACTGAATTCCGCATTGTATTACAACTCACTTTTAACGGTTTCACTAGTGCGAATTTCAACAATGGCCTTCGAAATGGCCGAGGATGGCTTAGAATTCGCGATTCGAAAGCCGAACACGGTAGAAAAAATTTCATACCATAACATTATCGCACATTTGACTAGTGAGTAGTTCAAAAATACCGTTCTAAGTAGGTACCGCCCTACTGTTCTTTTTTGTTATGCGTTATAACAGTGAACATTAGTTACGAACATTTTAAATTGCTTACTTATTTCTGAATTTTTGAATTTCGAAAATTTCTTCCGGAAATTTTTCGCATTTAACCTTTCAATTTTTCTTTTTATTTGTGATACCTAAGAGATTCTGAAAATTTTTTTACTCTCCATATATGTGAATCGAATGATTTATAACACCAAGTTGTACAATTGTCAAGTTTTATTTAGATCCTAAATGAATGACCCTAAGTTCTAGAGGGTTGACCTGCGAATCGTAACCGATTGAATAGTCAGTTTTTTCCTTCAATAAAGGAAATTAGTGTAATCTACCATTTTATTTGTCTTGAATTTCTACTGTCTGGTGAATTTGGAAAGGTTCACCTTCCGTATGGATTTATTAATGTCTTCCAGTCGAATATCATCCTTAAATTCTAGTTTCAGAACCCATTTGTTAGGATGATCCTGTCGTCTGGAGCCTTTCTTCAATGGCACGAAACAATTTATTACTTAGGCTAGGTAATTTCTTGCAATGTCGAATGCGGTGAACATGCCGATGTGTTCTTCGCTACTTAAACTACCTCGGAAACCATGTTAATTATCTCGTACGAAATGTGGGTCAGCCATTGTAAGGAACGTGGAAACAAATTCCGCATTTATGGGCGAAGATACTCGAATTTTCATCCAAAAGAAGAGGTTTTGCAAGTAAATTATGTTTTGATGGATCCCTGTCAACTCTTCTCCATATATGAATCGATATCTATCAGATGACATGAATTCGTTAATTTTAAATTATTTTTTCACCAAGTGTGTTATCGGACGACAACCATCTTTTGTGCCGAAAGTTGTTCAGGCGTTGTTATTGAATAACGCGCAATGCACATTCCAGATTGTTTTTTCGAGGAATGTTTATTTTTTTGTTGAAAACTTTTCTGCTAGTTGTTTATGATAGTACATATAGAATTATATGAAATATATCAAATTTTTCCAATACCAGAACAGAAAAACCTAATTTTCTCTCCACTTGGACCACCTTAAAAGCAAAATTTTATCCATGCCACATATCTATATTAAGTAGATAAAAAATGTCAGCATATGGAGTATAATTTCTGAGATGCCGAAGTTTTCAAATAAAGTTTTTGAATTCTCCTGATAATACGAAATTTCACATCAACCTTTCTGTCGTTATCATACAACTACAAGATTTCAATTCGATCGAATCGAATCAGGAAACAAATATCAGATGGCTTGATTTCAAAACTCCAGGTCTCTTCTCTCGAAAGTTATTATGTTCGACAATGAACAATGAAGGCCATTTTGGTACAAAAACAAAATAATTCAATATAATCGGAGATTTCATCTTTTGAAGTTTATAAAAATAAATTAACAGTATTTGTTATGGTGAGAATGAAAACTGAAGAAAATTAAGTTTTTTGATATACTCGATATAATTCGGTGCTTCCATCTTTCGAAGTTTATGAAAATAAAATGACATTACTTGTCATATAGACAATGAACACTGAGCACGTCAGTCCTTTTCTCGAATTTTTCTTCGAATCTTTGAACTCATAATTCGAGGGATTACTCTAAGTTTTGTACCACGTTGTTACCTTTTTCCATATGAGTAGGAGTGGGACTCTGTGTATTTATCCTTTTGTGTAACCAGTGCATTTGATTAACTGTAAATGATGTGAAAATATTTTAGCATCTTGGAAGGTATTATTTTGATTTTGCTGTTGAATAATGTGGAAAACCCACAGGGCATTGTTAGTATACTCAATGACACTAGAAGGAAGAGGGAATAATTTTTTGTTGATTTTGCCGCAACAGGTAGTTATTTGCGAAAACAAAATTTTATCTCTCAGTTTATAAATCTTTACTATTTGTAAGAGCTGTATCTACGAGATACGGAGGGTTTTCTTTGAAAACCCGCAAATAATTGTTGAATGTTGTTGTTTGGCTGCTGTGTTTTACAATTTGTGACCTACCAGAAAGTCTTTTTCATCAGATTATAACGATATGAGCCGAAGAACAAGATTTTTTCAAAGTGTTGTGGTTTCACATTTTCAATTTCTTTATATACTTTATTAGGAGGTAGACAGTGCTAGATGCCAAAATGTTTATCTTTTTGAGCGCCCGTACTACTTACACGAGGGCTATATCATTTCGTCACGATGTCTGTATTTTTCGAATTTTGAGCCGAAAATGGTCTCAATCGACTATGTTCGACTCACTGATGACGAATCCGTCGGAAAATTCGAGTCCGTCCGTCCGTCCGTCCGTCCGGCCGTCCGGCCGTCCGTCCGGCCGTATACACGATAACTCTCGAACGGAATGTCCTAGAAACTTGAAATTTTCAGGGTAGGTTGAGTTCCCGAATGGCTCGGTTAAGTTCGTTAATGGGCCAAATTCCACCAGGGGTTCCGTAAATATGGCCGTTCAAAGTTTTGTTTCCCTGATTACTTGAAAACTACAGATTTGATCGAGATGAAATTTTGCACTCAAATGGAAAATGAGGTGTTCAAGCTACATGTGAAATTTTGTCCAGATCGCATGACCAGAACCATAGAAACCATAGAAAATTGTAACTTTTGAACGGAAAGGCCTAGGGACTTGAAATTTTCAGGGTGGGTTTGGATCGCAAATTTCACGGTCATGTTCATCATTGGACTAGGGGTTCCGTAAATATGGCCGTTCAAAATATTTTTTTCGTGATAGTTTCGAAACTACCGATCGGATTGGAATGAAATTATGCACCTAGCTCAGGAATAATGTATTCAAACTACGTGCAAAATTTTGTCCAGATCGCATCACCAAGACCATAGATACCGTGGAAAATTCTAGCGAATTATCGGAAAAAAATTGATCAGCTGAAGCACTGACATGAAGTCTGGAGTTTCGCCTAAGTTTCAGAATTTTTTTGACAGCAGTCAAAAATTCCTTCAATTGATTTCTAAAACTGGAAAATGCGAATCTACCTACAAGGTGCATGTACGAGCGCTCAAAAGCTCCTGCCTTCACGGCAGTGCTTTTCGTAATTTTTTATGGTAACATAATATCTGCTAAGTCGTTATTCGGTGAGTGACAATTTGTATAATTTCCAATTCACTTGGGAAAAATTATAATGGATTTAACAAAACGTGATTGTACGAATTCAGCTGAAGCCACCAAAATCAAAATTCACGATTATTTTCGAATGAAATAGAATAATTACCATAAAGACACTTATTGACGTATGGTGGAATTAATTCTTAAGATAATTAACGTGTCTCAAAAATTATCAGAAAAATAACCATCCCAATGAATATTGGGTATACCCGAAACTTGAGTCTATATTAGACATTCTAAGTTCTTCTTGGTACTTCTTTCGAACATGTCCAAAGTTTACATATTCATTTCTATCAAATAGAACTTCCGTTGCACAGCATCATTAGTAGAATACTCGAAATTCTTGACCGCAGACGTAGAAATAAAACCCACTGAAGATAACCTACCTGTATGGGCGAGGTTAGACATTTCGGAGTCGTCATGTTCAACATTATGCTCATGTATTTAATTTGACGGAATAACCATCGCACGCTAACGGGATTGTCATCGGGTATAACTTTACGACTGGACAGCCTGGACAACGAAAAGTCAGATTAGAAGATTAATATCGTGAAAACAACCATTTTACCTAATGACCTACAATTAAGGTCAGGTTGATTACACTTTTCAGGCCGTCTATGCGGAATGTTATCACGACGCGATAATTGGTACGAAACGGAATAATCAGAACGACGTTTGAACTGTATGAATTTCTAACAGAAGAATCTCACATCCGGAGAGTTTAACTGAATCATTAGTTGAAAGCAAAGCAATGGTGACAATGCCGATTACTCCTGTGCACATTTTTTTTTGCCTTATTCTGTGCGAATTCTTATGAAATAGTTTCTGTTGTCTTTTGATATCATCACGAAATGGAAAATGAGATTTTCTTTAAAAATGGTTCATTTATCTTCAACCCCTAAATTCCACCTAGCTTCCGTTTCATAACTACGAAATTTTCCAACGGTATTGTTTTTCGTCCTATTTGCGCCATCGTCACTGGATGTTCCATAAGTTCTGGCCCATCACAATTCCTCATATATCTAAAAGCCCCAGTCGTTTTGTGTTTTCTGCTTCAACGACCAACGTTCGCTCCAATACAATGATTGTCGTTTGTTGGTCTTCAGACAGCTGTTACAGTTTGGGATGCTGAAGCAAAGGTGCAACAATATGGTTCATTCTCATTATCCAACTAGAACTATCGATTGATCCCATCGGTTTTCCAGGAGTAGCCCAGGGACATTGTTTCGAATTAGGCAATTCGTGTCGCACTTACCTACTTACCTTTCTCAATAATCGATGGTTTATGTGCATGTTAGGTATAAGTAAGTGACCGCTGGCGCTATCGTGGTATTTCCTTGATGTATTTAGTGCCAACTCCATCTTACGAAATAACGCCGATGCTGCTATCTCGAGCATCGCTAAACGCGCCGGCTTTTCCACGTTTACGATATTTTCACGCGCCAATGCGCGTCTGATTCAGATAACCGTTATTCCCTCGGAAAAACGACAAATGAATTAATCAGCGATAATTCAATCAAAACCGCTATTTATTCGTCGATTGCCGCGAATAATTGCCCCTTTATGCGTTAATATGTAGTAAACGATACACTAATGGGCAGAAATATGAAATTGTCCGTTTTATTAAACCTTTAATGAATGAGATAATCATTTGTCGGCTTATTTACGACGGCTTATCACTTCGCAAATAATGCCGGACAAGGTGGCGAGAGAAAGTTTCGAGATCATTTGTTTTTTAATTATCGTCGTAGATGGATAATAAGTCCCGTCAAGGTATAGGGGGACGTGTTTGCCCATCGGGAGCCTCTGAATATTCGTTTTATGTTGTACTTTGAATTTAATTACCAATAATACTTCATCAACTTTCATCCGCACATATGACTCTAATATTATAGTTTTCACCTTTTGATTATAGATCACTGTGAACTTGTTCCTTTTACTGCAGACCTGCTGCTGTTGAATATTGAATGTTGTAATATCATTTTTCAGGAAGTAATGGCGTTCAGGAATCGATTATACATGGTGCTCCAGAATTACCTTCATTGAAAGGGGCTTTCAAATTGAGTTTTCAAAAGTTGGTGCCTACGTAACACACTTCCAACCATCGTAGCAGCCTTATAAAACTGGAGTCGATTTTTTTTCTTGAAATTGTTTTTCTGTGGAGAATGTATATATGTAATTGGATGTAAAAATATAAATAAAAGTATTTTGCAAAATAACGCTACGTTTATGGTCGACACAATCGCCCAACTGAGCAACAACACCTGGTATTATTGTGCGGAAATTTCAATAAACTGGTGAAATACAAGATCAAAAAGACGTCAGTATGCCCGTGCCGATCGTTCAGAAGAAAATATTGGTGATATGAGTGATAGTGTTGCAGCTGACCACAACACGTCAATTTCCCGACGTTCACAACAATTGGGAGTCACCTGTATGGCATATTATGCGCAAAGATTAAGTTTTGAAGATCTACAGAGTTCAATTGACACAAGAATTGCTGCCACAAAATGATTTCATGCGTCGAGACTTCGCCAATTGGATATTGAAAAAAACGAAGATTTAAAAAAAAAATCATCTTTTCGGACGAAGCACATTTCGAGATCGGTGGCTATGTTAATAACAAAAGAGTTACTGTTTGATGTGCATCGTTGACTGGTAGTGTGATTGGTCCGCACTTTTTCGAAAATGAAGCTGGAAGAGCATTAACCGTTAACGGTTCCAGGTATCGCGACATGATCACAAATTTTTTATGGCCAAAACTGGAAAATATTGATACTGTGGACATGTGGTTTCAACAATATTGGGCTACGTGTCATACAACCAGAGCAATTACTGCATACAAAGTTTTCAGACCGTGTTATTCCCAGATTCGGTGACGTGAATTAGCCCTCCTGATCCTGTGATTTGACACCGTTAGACATCTTTCTCTGGGGCTATAGGCAAGCACGGGTCTACAAGAATGTAACGTTGAAGCATTGAAAGCAGAAATTATGCAAGATATTGGTTATATAAAGCCACAAAATATGCCAGAATGTGATTGAAAATTTTGATAAAAGATAATTGTACCGTAGAGACGCAAGAGGTGTTAATACGGGAGATATTATTTTTAGAGTATAAATGGCAAACATTGTATTTCAAAAATTAATAAAAACTACTTCAGGTTCAATTCAAATTCTATGTCATTTAATTATTTACTTTTGAAAACTCAATTTGAAGGACCCTATATTATATACTTGATGGGTCCGACTAACTTCGTTACAGATACATCTCCGAACTAACTCATACAAATTTCAACGATAAAACAATACCATGAAAATAAAGAACTGCATTCTTATTGTTCGGATTCTGTTCACAAAAACACATTTCGTTTCAAGGGTTCCTTCTACGTCATTTGAATATATGTATTTATCGCAGCTGATGAATTGCGCTGGGGGAATCGCCATATGCAGGAATCAGGATGTACATATAAACATTGCGAGCGAATTCAGGATATTGTTCTGTGAGTTATTCGGGTTCGGAAAGATCCTTCAGGCCTTTTTCTGGAAATCCTTCGCTTTCAGGCAATTACATGTTGTCTAAATGAATAACAAATTCCCAATCCATGAGGAGAAGACTGGACTCTTGAATCCCAGCTGGAGGCGGCCATTTTCAACAATTCTTGGAAATTGAAATGCTTTATGATGTAATAAAATTAAAACGTTTTTTGATTTCTACCTAAAGAGTGGTGCATCCTAGAGAAAAAACCCGGAGACTCCTTTGTCCTGAATAAGATAAGAATTGCAGGAATGAATTTTATTTCGGAAATAGCCACTGGCGTACAATTTTTTTCTTCAAATATATTGAAGTCAATGCTAGTACGCACGCCATTGTAGTTACTGAACAACGTAAATTAATCACCTCAATGAGGTATTCCTTTTTACCAAATATCGTTCAAATATCTGGAGCAGTTTCGAAAATATCGAGGAATTTGTTATTCATTTCGAAAAAATGTAACGCCCAGTATCTTAGAAACGAAGCAAAGGCTTAAGGGACCAAATAACCCAGAGCACAATATCCTGAATTTGTTCGCAATGTTTATGGAATATGGCGAACCATAGCGGCTTTTTTTCGTGCTTGTTTCTATGAACAAGATCGTCATCAGTTTGCCCAACATCTGAAAATTTCGAATTTTGAGCTGAGAATGGTCTTGAACAATAAGGTTGGACTCATAGGAGAACGAATTGAATACGGTTCTGAGCGCTCGTACTACTTACACGAGGGCTATATCATTTCGTCACGATGTCTGTGTTTTTCGAATTTTGAGCCGAAAATGGTCTCAATCGACAGATTTCGACTGACTGATGACGAATCCGTCGAGAAATTCGAGTCTGCCCGCCCGTCCGTCCGGCCATCCGTTTACACAATTACTCTCGAACGCAAGGACCTGGAACCTTGAAATTTTCAGGGTAGGTTCGAATCTCGAATGCCGCGGTTGAGTTCCTTATTGGGCAAAATTCGCCCAGGGGTTCCGTAAATATAGCCGCTCGATATTTTGTTCTCCTGATTACTCCGAAACTACTGATTCGATCGAAGTGAAATTTTGCACTCAGATGAAGAATGACATTTTTAAGCTCGCATGACCAGAACTATAGAAACCATAGAAAATTATAACTTTCGAACGGAATCGCCTAGGGACTTGAAATTTCAAGGATTGGTGTGGATCTCGAATGACGCGGTCGCGTTCCGTAAGGGTTCCGTAAATATGGTCGTTTGAAATTTAGTTTTCTTGATAATTTCAAAACTACGGATTCAATCGTGAGGAAAATTTGTATTTTAATGGAGAATGATATATATTCGAGCTACATTTTTCCCATATTGGATGACTAGAACCATAGAAACCATGGAAGATTATAACTTTCGAACGAGAAGGCTTAGGGACTTGAAATTTTAAGGGTAGGTTCGGATCGCGAATTTCGCGATCACTTTCATCAATGAGCCAAATTAGACTTGGGGTTCCGTAAATATGGCCGTACAAAATATTTTTTTCCTGATGATTTCGAAACTACTCATTAGATTGAAATAAACTTTCGCACATAGATGAAGAATAATATATTCAAACCACGTGGGAAATTTTGCCAGATCGCATTACCGAGACCATAGATACCGTAAAAAATTCTAGCGAATTATCGAAAAAAAATTGGTCACCTGAAGTCTGGATTTTCGCCTTATTTTGAAATTTTTTTGACAGCTGTCGAAATCTTTCAAATTGGTTACTAAAACTGGAGAATGCGAATCTACCTACAAGGTGGATGAGCGAGCGCTCAAGAGCTCCGGACTCCACGGTAGTGCTTTTCGTCATTTTTTTCCAACCAGATTCGGCCATCCAAGCGTTAATTTTTCTTCTTCAAATGTCGGAAGGCCAATTTGGGACCATAATGGAAAGCAATCAATTCCTATAGATAAAACAGAAAGCTTTGGTGACTGATACTCAAATTGTCAACTTGGTCTGGATGGGTGACCGCTCTGGCGATTAATTGAAACAGGTGCGCAAAAGCTTCTGTAAATGTAAACTCCAATGAAGAAGTCAATCCATTCTGGGCTGAACATATGAAATTTGTAAGAAAAAAATGTTCTCGATCTTTTTTCGAAATGTATTAGGTAATCTTAATTTAATATATAATTATTTTTCAATGACATAGCTAAGACAACTAGCCAATTCAGAATTTTTAATTTAATTGCGCCAAAATTAACCTTAGTTTTGAAGTTAAAAAACCCTGAACGAAATAGTTGAATAAATATCGTCACTTCTGTAGTCGAAATATAAAAAGCTTGAAAGTGAGTCAAGGAGTTTGAAGTTTTCAAAATAATATTTCAATAGCTCAAAAGCTCTGATTTTGTATTATCTCAACATCGCTTTCCGTGATGCCATGTATCGGTGTTTGAAAACTAAATAGGTGTTCCATATTTCGGACAATTACATTACAAATCCGGAAAATTCAAAAAGACTAATAGTTTTTATAATTTTAGTTTCTATAACCCGAATTTATTCAAAACGGGAATTCTAAACTGTTGAGCTTTGGGAAGAAGTTAATCGCAGAAAACCAACATTATATCGGTAAAATATATATTATTTGTGGATTTCAGATCCATTTCTTTTTTTCATTCAATAAATAAAATCCGTTCCCCAAATAAGTTTCGATTATTTTATAAATCCAATAGATTTGAGAAGATTGATCGCCTTATGCGACAATATATTCTTTTGATGCTGCAATTTTGACGTCGATTGATTTTCCTTGATTATCTTTTATAGCTGTGAATGATTTGTATTCTAAATTTTTTGAAGATTGACAAAAATGAATGAGATCTCCAACTGCCGCTGTTACGAAATTAAATTAGAATATCGCTTATTATCCTCTATGCAGGTTCAACTGAATGCTTACGAATGAATAATATTTAAGAGAGACACCGTGACGAAATGATATACCCCTCGTGTAAGTAGAACGAGCGCTCAAAAGGTATCGGAATAAAGGTCCAGGGATCACCTATGTTTTTCTTCCGAAAATTGTACCAGAGACATTATATATTAAGTTTCAAAATTAACACGATATTAAATATCTTTGCTGTTGTCGAAGCTGCATGAGACTACACATTCTTCACACATAAACACGTCTTCACATGTAATTTCCCCTCTTGCACAGTTGGACGACAAGCAGGAACCTTATATGAATACACTTCGAATCGATATGAAATAAGATATGGGTACATTATTAATCCTATTAGAAATATGGTACCAAGTCTCAGTGGCTGGAATTCGAAAGCACCATGCAAAACAGATCATTACCATCGAGCAGTATTTCTAGTAATTTATAGCACCAAACAATAATAATTCATGCACATTTGTAAAACGCTGAAGGCTCGTGGATATTTATGTGATTTTAATGAATGAAATGGTGCACACCTCGACTTGTTTATTATGAAGCATAACAAATAATTAAAAACCTCCAGATGAAAATCGTTCCGGTATTTACTTTTACCGGATCTGAGTAGGTACTTCAGGCCACACATTATCGAGTACATTATGTAAAATTATATGCGTGATTTTTATTTATTGTTCATGGATTGATGTTGATGTAGATGCATATTGATTGAAATTACAGCGCAACTAAATTGAATATGGCCATAAGAAATCACTCAAGGACCACGCCTTCGTTCTATGATTGAATGGAGATCTAGGAGGCAAAGTACTTTCGACGCAATTTTCGAGTCTTAAATTGAATATTCTTTCTTCGGGGAAGTGATTTTCAATCAATTTTTATTCATCGATGAAACCTCAAGAGGAACTGTTTGATCTTCTTCACTAACTCAGATAGAAATTTTTATTGAAAGTAATAAACCAAAACCGATAACCAGTCCTCCCTTTTGATGGGGATTCTGCAAAGAAATCTACGTAAGCGACGATAGTCATTTTCACTCAAGTGGCATAAAACAGAGCCGAATTATTACATTAAGGGCATCGAAAGCCGAGGTAGATCAATGTGCATTCCTAATTTCTGGTAGGTACTTAATCAAAAAGTTTCGTAACTGTTTAAAGTCTTTCAGATCACCATCAACGTCTGAAATATATCAAATCGACGCCGAAAATCCTAATTAATGATCTGCCTCGGGTTAGGTCAACTTAGACCGAACGCATTTTCAAAGGGATTATGGGGATGATTGGAATCCAATATAGATAGTCTACTTACAATTTTGGTTCTATGGTATTCATCAATTAACAGGATAGCTTGAACGGGTGTTGCAGTGCAATTTCATATATTTATGTATTATTGCGTTCCAATTTGAGCTTCGAATTATGTACTAATGTTGCAAAGTATGATTTATGATATCGTAGTAGTTACTTTATAATGAACGAGATTTTCAATTGAAACAAGTGAATTACCGACCTTCACTTTTGCTTTATTTGTTAACAGAGTCAAATGTCGACCGGAAATCAATTTATTAGATTGCTATAACCTTTATACTTTCTGGTATATTGAAAGAAATAATAATAATTGATTAGACAAGGCTTGACTGATTTTGATTTTTGCTTTTTGTCTCAAAAATAATACCAAAGTTTTGAAAAAAAAGTTTATTGTTTATTTTCCATTACTTTTTCGCCTATATAATATATCTCAAAAAGCTAATGCAAACTTCAAACGATCGGTCTGCTATCTACAAGAACGTTGTCCACTTTGTTCAATGTGTGCTCTTTTTTTTCATTTTGTGACACTCAATATTATATATTGAGTATAGTGTTCCCAAGATAAGGATGAACACCATGGGAATTTCGGTAACCGTAACAGTTACACATTAGGTCAAAATAGGCAAAATAGGCAATTGAGGGGTCAATAAATAGATGTCGAGAAATCCAAAAACTGTCGTTTACTCCCGGAGTTATTAGGAAAAAATTATTTAAACCACTGCCGTGAAGTAAGGAGCTTTTGAGCGCTCGTTAATGCACCTTGTATGTAGATTCGCATTTTCCAGTTTTAGAAACCAATTGAATACATTTTTGATAGCTGTTGAAAAAAGCTTTACACCCAAGGCGAAACTTCAGACTTCACGTCAGTGCGAAGTGACCAACTTTGTTTTCGATAATTCGCTAGAATTTTCTACGGTATCTATGCTCTTGGTGATGCGATCTGGACAAAATTTCGCACGTACTTTCAATACATTATTCTCCATCCAATGGAAAAATTCACTCTACTCCAATCCGAAGTTCCGAAATTATCAGGAAAAAAATATTTTGAACGGTCATATTTACGAAACCCATAGACTAATTTTGCTCATCAATGAATGTGAATGCGACATTTAAGATCTAAACATACCCTGAAAATTTCAAGTCCCTAGGCATTTCTGTTCGAAAGTTATGATTTTCTATGTTTTGGTCACGCGATCTTGACAAAATGTAGCTTGAATATATTATTCTCCATTAAAATACAAAATTTCGTCACGATCGAATCTGTAGTTTCAAAATTATCAAGAAAACTGAATTTTAAACGACCATATTTACGGAACTCCTAGTCTAATTTTACTCACGTGACCGCGACATTCAAGATCTTAACCTACCCTGAACATCTCAAGTCCCTAGGGCTTTCCTTTCGAAACTTTTCTATTGTTTCTATGGTTCTGGTCATGCGATCTAGACTGCAAGTAGCTTGAACACGTCATTCTCTATCTGCGTGCAAAATTTCACCTCGATTGAATCAGTAGTTTCGAAGTAAACAGGAGAAAAACATTTCGAACGTCCATTTTTACGGAACCCTTGGTCGAATTTTGCCCAATAACAAACTCAACCTCGGCATTTGAGATTCGAATTCACCCTGAAAATTTCTAGTTTCTAGGTTGTTTCCTTGGAGAGTTATCGTGTATACGGCCGGCCGGACGGACAGACTCGATTTTTTCGACGGATTCGTCATCAGTGGGCCGAACCTTGCCGATTGAGACCATTATCTGCTCAAAATTCGAAAAAAACAGACATCGTGACGAAATGATATAGCCCTCGTGTAAGTAGAGCGAGCGTTCAAAAACCGAAATTTGGCGATTCATAATCATTTTTTCTGAATAAAACCATAGAAAAACATATTGTGCCATATGTCCTTGCATTCGCAATAAAGAATGTTATGTCATACAGGGTGTACATTTTTTCGTGCCATAAAAAAAAAGTTGATGATGGTTTCTTCCAAACGAAACGTTGTACGGGGATTTCGAGAACGGTCCTCTAGTTTTTTCGAAACTTCTCAAATAACTCCAGAAAAAAATAAAACCAAGTCGCTCTTAACTTGAAGAATTCGTGGTCAAATTCAATTCTGTCCCTCCTTCTGTCTGGCCGTGAACTCCAAAAAAAGAGAGCTATCTTCTCAACAATTCGGAAATATTGAGACTTCGTAATTGGTTACAGAATAAAAGGTTAATGTGGAATTTCAGGAGTATCGTATTACTAGGAGAATAAAAAAAAATTTATGTCTACATATGGGGCATCGATTAAATGAGTTATATGAAAGTTCAGCATAACAGCTGTTCCACGTGAAAATAAAATTGAGTTTTTCTGATCTGATGTTGGGAAGATCGATAATAATTTTGGGATTCCATCTTTTGAAGGATATGAAAATAAAATGACATTGTTGTCCTACTGACAGCTGGTTTGGTTCACAGAATCTGCTTCCAGAATTTTACGTTCGATTTTTCAGAATCTGACATCTCAAATTTCGGATGGATATATCGTCAAATATACCCGATTTAGAGGTGAAAACTTGGTCAATATTATCAAATAAATCTCCCGCCCATAATTTATACCATTTAATCCCGGATTAATGAATCAATGGAAAAGGATAAAGAACTATGTAAATGATTCTTTTCTCCTGCCGTTGCTGAGAATAATCTTGTGGTTCCAACAAGATAGTGTTACCTGCCACACAGTCACCTCAACATTTATTGAAAACAAAATTTAGTTATGAAATTAATTCGAAAAATGGTCCAGTTAATTATTTCCCAAGGTCGTGTGATTTAACACATTTCGATTTCTTTCTTTTGGGACATGTTAACTCACAAATTTATGCTGATCATCCAATAACAATCGAGCCATCAAAAATCAACATTGATGAAATATAGCCCAATTTATGTGAAAAAGTGATTGAAAATTGGGTTGACAGAATGCAGTACGTCGAAGAAGTCATGGCGATCATTTGAATGATGTTATCTTCCATACATAATGGCATGATGTAATCATTCGAATGAAAAAAAATGTGTCACACTGAATAATTTATGTGTTTTTCTTGATGTTTGAATTGTATCATTCATATTGGAAAATCCTTCATTTGAGGATAGGTGAATACCAGTTCGATGTCGATTTAACACAGCTGTAATCGTAAATTTGATAAATTCATGCATGTCGTAATAACATTATATTTTATTCCAACTCAATCAAAAGTAATATAACCGAATCGAAATTTTATAAAATCCACGTGGGTTGAATAATACCGCACGGATTAAAAATTCTGACAACGGACGTTGAAGAAAGTGCTGAAGAGTTATTTAGGTGGTTTCATTATTATAATGTGGTGGTATAACCAACTCAAGATATACCCTAGATGATTTGTTGCTTGTGTTCATTATACCTTTTTGGTGTAATGTGTTATTTATAATGATAGTCACCATTAGTTTTCTCCTCCCAATTCGTTTATGGAATCATTAACATGTCTTGAGCTTCCTCGTTATTAATGAGAACATGCTCTATCTTCTTTACTGGTTTTGTATGATCAATTGAGTTCATCAGTAAAATGCCACATATTCCACAAAAAAGTTTATTATTTCCATATCAATCAGTTTTTTCTGTCTGTAGCTATTAGAATTGGAGTTGTCGAGTTCACTTCTCGAAATGCATAGTAAGTTCTTTTACGAATGAATAATAATATCTACATAAATATGATATGAAAAAAGAACACCTTGTAGTAATTCGTTCACTGCTATATTATAGTATGTGATCAGATAGTTATAGTTAGGAAGATGGTTACGTTCCACTGCGACCTCAAGGTCTATTGTGCCCCCCATCAGAGCCGTATTCGCAAATGCGCTACCTACAGCTCGCCCTCCAGCTCCAGAGCTCCAATGAACTCCAGTATCTGAGAGGGCTTCAAGGAGGTTAGATCCTCATTCCTCCTGTAATTCTCTTGTCCAAGACATTCTTTGCGCTGGTTTGCAATGGCGAGGCATTCTGTAACCAGGTGAATAGGAGTCTCCTCCTCTGCACCACAATGTGTTCAGATGGTCGCAGCTCAGAAAGGATTCCCTGAGGCCACCTTTAATCCAAATGTAAATTTAAAACTATTATAGATTGAACTATATAATTTCAACTGGATAAGGTTTCTATGAAACCACAACACGCTACAACAATGAATGGCATCGTCAGATTGATTGGAATTAAATTTTTTTTAGTATTGTCCATTATCCACTCAAGACAAAGAAGTTTAAGCACGCTCGTATGACAGCACCTTATTGCGACCCTTTGCTGCTTTGAGGTCGCGGTACATTTATCATTAAAATAGAAGCACTGTCACCTAAGATATGGCGGAGCGATCGCTACATCACTTCATAGATGAGGGCGCTTCTATTATCAAGAATGTACCGCGACCTCTGAGCGACAACGCGTCGCGGTATGGTAGCGGTGGAGTGAGGCTAGATTTAATAGTTTACCTACATATAGGCTTACGATGTCGTTGATCAGAATTAACATAGAAAGAGATTAATTTCTCCCATTTGTCGATCTTAAAAGCGCCACGAGCAAAGTGAATACCACATGTGGTTGTGGTATTCATCATGTTTTGCTCATGTCGCTTTGATTAAACGAGTAGTTTATCGCGAAGATGTTCATCCGAGGGCACAATAAATATCCGTTATATAAATCCGGTTGAGAATATAGAGAAATTAGCAATACGATACAATTTTCCACCGCAATATTGTAGGAATCATTGCCACCATAAAAAAATTATTATAGATTTCCTATATTTTCTCTGAGAGAAGGAAATATAGCGTTTTTGGGGGGGTCTACCCCTTAGTTTTTTTCAGGTAAAAATTTCAAATTTTTGAATGCGATTTTATTGGATTAGGATGAAGTGAGGAAGTCGCTGGTTAATTATCTGAAAACCACGATTGATTCTGACGAGTAGAATATGAGATATGAAGGATTGAAAGTTGGAAAAATTCAATTTTCCAGTTGAAAAAATAAAAATTTGCAGATAGGGCCGCAATTTTAGTTTCATCGGATTGCGCAACCTCGAAAACCTATATTTCTATACCAAACTTGCCAATATCTGCCATAGTTTTCCCTAAAAAAAATTATTTAGTTTTTCCAACTTTCATTTTCGAGTTGCGTTTGAAAGAGTGTACTGGCGCGAATATCACTATGATTAGTCTACCGAGTGGTTTTGTGGAATCTACTCAATTGGTTTTATAACCACCATACAAAAAAATTATTATAGATTTCCCATATTTTCTCTGAGAGAAGGAAATATAGCGTTTTTGGGGGGGTCTACCCCTTAGTTTTTTTCGGGTAAAAATTTCAAATTTTTGAATGCGATTTTATTGGATGAGGATGAAGTGAGGAAGTCGCTGGTTAATTATCTGAAAACCACGATTGATTCTGACGAGTAGAATATGAGATATGAAGGATTGAAAGTTGGAAAAATTCAATTTTCCAATTGAAAAAATTAAAATTTGCAGATAGGGCCGCAATTTTAGTTTCATCGGGTTGGGCGTACTCGAAAACCTATATTTCCATACCAAACTTGCCAATATCTGCCATAGTTTTCCCTAAAAAAAAGTATTTAGTTTTTCCAACTTTCATTTTCGAGTTGCGTTTGAAAGAGTGTACTGGCGCGAATATCACTATGATTAGTCTACTGAGTGGTTTTTTGGAATCTACTCAATTGGTTTTATAACCACCATACAAAAAAATTATTATAGATTTCCCATAGTTTCTCTGAGAGAAGGAAATATAGCGTTTTTGGGGGGGTCTACCCCTTAGTTTTTTTCGGGTAAAAATTTCAAATTTTTGAATGCGATTTTATTGGATGAGGATGAAGTGAGGAAGTCGCTGGTTAATTATCTGAAAACCACGATTGATTCTGACGAGTAGAATATGAGATATGAATGATTGAAAGTTGGAAAAATTCAATTTTCCAGTTGAAAAAATAAAAATTTGCAGATAGGGCCGCAATTTTAGTTTCATCGGATTGCGCAACCTCGAAAACCTATATTTCCATACCAAACTTGCCAATTTATCATTTAGCCTTTTATTACGAATTCTAAGTTTCGAAAAAACATTTTGTTCGTTTATGTAGTAATACTTATTATCCGCGTTTTCTGCGAGCCTTTTTTCGTAATTTTTCACGCAATATTTTCGAGAAAACTCCCTGTCACTTGTGCAGATTTCAGGAAATCAACCCAAGTCTTTGGGTTGGCTCCATATGGCCAGCACCCATATGTGGCTGAGCAAAAGCCGTAGTTAAACTAAGCATCACCAATAAGTGGAGCAAGTAAGTCCAGTTAGCCGCGAACTTTACGCTTTTTTGTTTGGTGCATACTGATACCATTTTTTCCTAAGTTTTCCAAGAGTTGAAAATTGATCATTTTCTGACAAACAAAAACAAGTCCGAAGGTCAAAGCCGTTTTTCCGAGAGAAATTATTTCGACTTTGACTGAATCCAAATTCCTCACGAAATTCAAACGGAATTTGGAAAAAAAAGACCGAACACGAATGAAGAATGAATCGTTGTACGCTTCCTCAATACCCCTCCGTACAGTTTCAATTTCCGATTAATTCTCATCTCGGCATCTCAGTGCATACACCCTGAATGGAAATCGGATTTGATGGGATGGAAAATTTTAGAAATTAGTGAATTGGAGTAAGAAATAGGGGTAAGTAATGACTCCTCACGCTTTGCTAGCCTCATAATATTTTTTTTTATTTTCAGGTTTTCACAAGCAAAATTCTACCTGGATATCATAGATATACTGAAAATAAATTAAAAGCACTGCCCCGAAGTCAGAAGCTTTGAGCGCTCGTTCAACCACCTTTTAGGTAGATTCGCATTTTCAAGTTTTAGAAAGTTCGAAAGTTATAATTTTCTATAGTTTCTATGGTTCTAGTCATGCGTTCTGGACAAAATGTAGCTTGAATATATAATTTTCCATCAAAATACAGAATTTCGCCACGATCGAATCCGTAGTTTTGAAATTATCAAGAAAACTAAATTTCAAACGACCATATTTACGGAACCCCTAGTCTAATTCTGCTCATTGATGAACGTGACCCCGACAATCGAGATCCACACCTATCCTGAAAATTTCAAGTCCCTAGGCTTTTCCCTTCGAATTTTATGATATTCTATGGTTTCTATGGTTCTGGTCATGCAATCTGGAAAAAATTAGCTTGAATATGTCATTCTCAATTGAAATACGAAATTTCGTCACGATTAAATCTGTAGTTTTGAAATTATCAAGAAAACTAAATTTGAGACGATCATATCAACGGAACCCCCAGTATAATTTTGCTTGCTCATTGATAAAAGTGACCGCGATATTCAAGATCCACATCTATTCTGAAAATTTGTAAGTTATGATTTTCAATGGTTTCTATGGTTCCGGTCATGCGATCTTTTCCATTTGAGTGCAATCTCGATCGAATCTGTAGTTTCGGAGAAATCAAAAGAACAAAATTTCGAACGGGGGCATTTGGGAACTGAACCCACACTGAAATGTTCAAGTCTCTAGGTAGTGCCGTTCGAAGGTTATCGTGGTTACGGACGGACAGACTTGAATTTTCAGACGGATTCGTCATCAGTGAGTCGAACTCTATCAATTGAGATCATTTTCGGCTCAAAATTCGAAAAATACAGACATCGTGACGGAATGATATAGCCCTCGTGTAAATAGAACGAGCGCTAAAAAACTTTTGTTCACTCTGGCCAGTGGAACGAATTTGAAGGAATAATATGGATATTTGAACGTGAAAACAGGAGTAAGTGATGGTTTTTCGAAAATTTCCAGCCTCACGATACGTTATTTCCAGGTATCGGGAAATCCGACAACTCCACTCTTGTGAGTATTCAATGATCCTAAGATGAACGCAATTCTAAAGCTGAACGAGTGCGAAGAATCAAAGATTTTGAGAATGATGTTGCCATGATTCTTTCAAAAAACGCGCGTTTGTCAAAGTTCGATTTGAATAGGAAGTTCAGAGCTCTAATAAAGAAAATATTGTTATGGAAATCAAAAATGGTCATATTTTTCAACGTTTCAAGAAAATAGAATAAAAAAAAAAATTCAAATAATATCACCGAAAAGTCAAACATCTTTGGTAAATTCAGTAAATTCGATCAATTTATAAATTATTGTAATAAAATATTTTCAAAGAGGGTTCAGATTATTCAAAAATATAAAAAAAAAATGAGAAAAATGTGAATTTGTTCAAATGATTCATCGTTAATAGTTTAGTTTAGTTAGTTACGTTTAGAATATAGAAAGAATGTATCAAGAATGTTACTATGGGAATAATGTATTAAATAATATGGATGGGAGAGCAGGCGAAGGAACAGTTGAGGGAGAAACGTGAAAGTAGAAAGTTCGATAATTTTTAAAGATTGATTTTGTAAGAAGAAATACCTAATGAATGGTATTTGGAGGTTGGTCAAGAGTGGATTTTCGTAAATTGAGTTATTGGAGTGGATTTGGCAAGTAAAGGAGAGAAGGAGAAATTGAAACGGCGTGCTGCTTGGAAGAAGAAAAAGTGAAAATTGCATATAGTGAGTGCACTCACCAATCGAACGTTCTTTTAGAGTTTTAGAAATATTAGTTATAGGTTCTTTTGATGGTTGGGTTGGTTTTTTAGAATGGGATTGCTGATTAAATGTTGTTGTGAAATGATTTCTTTGTTTGTTCATCTTTAGAACCCCCCTTCTTGAAGAAGAGTCACGGGAAAAATGAAAATTGAAACAAAAATTCTTTGAATATTGTTAGTGGTTTCTTATAAAATTCAAAATTCAATATTATTGATATCAAGAACGAACCATAACAATATATATTATAATTAAACGTAAAACGTGACATCATCCGAATGTCTACCACGACTGCGCCTGAAGATTTCTAAATTTCTAACGACCCCTCTCTATTCATTTACACGTGAACTTGAATGTTTCCCTTTATATAATCAATTATCACATTACCTTAAAGGCCCATAATGAGGAAATCGTCTAAGAAACACGAGATGAGTGAAGTCAAAACATGGTAATATCACAAATCTAAAATATTTCATCCGAGGATAATTCTTCTCTGTTTTTATTTTCTCCTTATTGGTTTTTCTTTGCAACAAAATGGTTCTAGACCTACAGAAGGAGTAAAAACTACCGTCCAGGCTATTGGGATCATACTAGCGCACTCGAAATTGACACAAAATGTTTGATGGTCACGTATACCCGGTATACCTATATTGAAAAGAACTCCATCGACACGTATAGGAATCAAGGGGATCGCGTTAGCGCGAGCACAAATCAATCGATTGAGATACATCTTCGACTTAGTCAAGATTCGAATCGATAAATCAGTCAGGAGCGGCAACGATGAAACGATTTTCTTGTCCGGATTACTAGGTCATGCTAGTTCGAGTGTGAAAATCCTTGGAAGCGTCAAACAAGTTGATCTCATCGTCCATGAATCATCCGAAGATGTTGATGTGATTCTCTTCGAACTCTTGTTTCCTATTCGTAGAAAACTATAATTTTCTTCTTAAGATTGGGAATGTCTAAAAACGCGATTTGCGATTGGAAAAAAATTGGATTGAGAAATCCCACACTCGTTTCAAATATTCACATGCATGTTATATTCTAGAATAAATTGTAGGTATCTCCAAAATACGAGTGCAACCAAGATCACATGTCAATTATGATCGATATAACAGTTGAAGATTCAGAATCTATCCTGGACGTTTATTTTTGCTCAACGATTGGAACCAGGCCGATCAGTGACGATATTTAGTCGCCACATAGCGAATCTTGGAACTCCCTTCCGATTTTATTCGAGTTCACTGATTCGATTTTCCACGACGTCATGGCAAGAGGAATAAAGTAAACCCAATAAATGAGGAAAATGAATTGGACCAAAAAATGACCTGAACATCAAAAACACCGAGCTGTATTTTATAACCGATATTAACAGAAGAAGACATGAAAAAAGCACCGATAAAACAAGTACTAAGCGGTCCTACTATAAAACGGATGGAAAACTTCACGAGAAAATATACAATTGCTACCGTAACGAAATCAAATAAGAACATAGATGAAAGAAAGCTGAAATAATCGAGAAAACACTAAAGGTGGTTGAAATAAGGAGGCAAGTGAGTTCAGAATGCAGTTCAATTTCTCTCTTCGCTTTTTAATCTCATGTCACTCGTCAAGGTTCATTTTGAATTCCATTATTATGCAAATTGAGCTGTCACATCTATTCGAGTGTGATTCGATAATTTGTTTACAGTGGCTCAGAATAAGTGACAAATTTTCCTATTTTCATCCTTGTAGAAAGTTAGTTTTCACGTAGGAAGTTTGCATTCGAGGGAATTTTTAAATCGGGAGGTGGAAGAAAGTTGTTCAGGTTTTCATAATGCATAATTTACTCTTCAGCTCGGAACCCAATCTACTGTTATAGAACCATTGAGATGAAGACATTCCAGATAATTTTTCATAGAATTCTATATTTCTCCAATGTGTTAACTGTTTACTGTCCAAATTTGGGGGGGTTTCATTATTGCGAAAATGTATCTGAAGTTTCCGATGAATCTTGAGTAGCACAACAGATAAATGTCACCCTTGTTGCCAACGATTTGAATTTCTAGATGTAAGCTGTAGCTGTGGGATCAAAGCTTATATTACTTGTTTTTTATTTAATTCCTCATCGTCAGTTGGTCTTATTGGACATGTTGGCGTCAAAAAATCGAACAACGTTAGAGTACTTACAGGAAGAAATTCTGAACCGGAAGAAATCATCCAGCATGAGAATTATGATGATGTTACAAATTAATAGAGCCGCGCAGATTTCATTGATCGATCAATTATTATAATTTTGCTATTATGTATGCATGATGAAATCGTGTTTGCATACATAAATACTCGTATATTATTATCTTGTAACGAGTAATTAGTACCGGAAAAGCTACTTTAGTAATAACAGCTCATTTGTTCGGTACCTTTCGGATATAATAGCCCGACTTCGCGGTGCTAATTCAACAATATTAATTCCTAACGACCAGAGGAAGAGCATCATTTATCCCGAGCTTATTGGCAAAGAAACAATTAATATCTGGTACTTGGACTACCAAGTAACTCGAGAAATTGAGCGAGATAGATGATATATCGAATATTTGAAAGCATGACCGTTCACATCGAAACAAGAATTCGGTTAGATGGAGTGGATCCATTCATAAAGGGGATTCACATTGGATGTTGATCTGGAAGCCGGTAGATTCTGACTGTGACCAAAAGAGTTCGCGAGTGCCAGCATTTAAAGATTTCGGAATATAATAATAATAATTACCCCACTTCTGAAAACATGAGCAACGTCTCAATTTTTCGAGGGAAATTTCCTTTCTTGCTCATGAGTATGACTGTATGAGACCATGCCGGCTCTGATCCAAAATTTTCATTTATGAAAACAAAAATTCAGAGAAGTCTAGAAAAATAGAACAATCGGATTTTCACTGATTTTCACTGATTTCGAAGAAAAAATCCTTTCTTGCCCATGAGTATGAAACCATGCAAGCTCTCATCCAAAATTTTCCATCATTTTTTAAAAAAAGAATGAAATCGGATTTTCACTAATTTCAAGAGGCTTAATCGGATCGCAGTGCTGCAAATTAGCTTGGAAATAGGCTTGGGTGCACCAAGTGTATCGATATAAGGCTGAACATCGGGAAAAATTCGTGATCGTGAACGAAATTACAAGTCTAGTATTCGAGCCAAACTTGAGCTCGATATCTTCAAAATTGTGTGTCATAACGGTTTTCTTTTTCGAAGTTGAGAGACGCATATAATAAGGGCTTATGAGATGAGCTGAAGCTGGCATTTGTAACAAGAAAGCCAGAGGATCCATATTTCAAGGGAATTCGTATTGGATATGGATCTCAGAATTCATGGATATCCTGGCTGCGATCCAGATCGGCACACACCAGCCTTCTCAAAATTTCACGAATTTTTTGGAAGAACCGCATATTCCTCTTCATTATCAGTGAACATTTATTATAGATAGGCTTCTTCCATCCATTTGACTTATTGAAGAATCCATCTAATTGTGAGAAAGATAATATTTTTTTTTCAACCAAATAAGTATTACTTGGAAACAACGGATCTGTAGCCTGTTGTTCGAAATTTAACTAGCGAAATAACGACGTTATAGAGGACTTTTTCCAATGAGTTGATTGAACTCAATAGAATAAAAATCTTTATGCAACTACTCCATAAAAGCCACAAGATATGCTAAGGTCGATGTTGTCGTTTTTTTCAACTCTTTCACCAACAGCAACATTTTTTGTTATGTGCATAATTCCTGGTCTTCATTTTTTCCAATGAATGAAATTATTTTACCTTTCACTGAGACAAAATGCTTTAGGTATAAGTAAAAAAATTATAGAAAGCACTGCCGTGAAATCAGGGGCTTTTGAGCGCTCGTTCATGCACCTTGTACGTATATAGTTTTAGAAACCAATTGAAGAAATATTCGACAGTTGTCAAAAAAAAATTCAAACTAAGGCGAAATCCCAGACTTCACGTCAGTGCTAAGTGACAAATTTTGTTTTCGATAATTCGCTAGCATTTTTTACGGTAGCTATGGCTTTGGTGATGCAATCTGTCAAAATTTCGCACGTAGTTTGAATACATTATTCTTCATCCATGTGCTAAAGTTCATTCCTATCTATTCAATCACTTTTCTATGGTTTCTATGGTTCTGGTCATGCGATCTGGACAAAATGTAGCTTGAATATATCATTCTCCATTGAAATTCAAAATTTCGTCACGATCAAATCCGTAGTTCTGGAATTATCAAGAATTTTACTCATTGATTAACGTGAGAACACCTATCCTGAAAATTTCAAGTGCCTAGGCCATTCCGTTCGAAAGTTATGATTTTCTATGGGTTTCTATGGTTCTGGTCATGCGATCTGAACAAAATTCGGCATGTAGCTTGAACACGTCATTCTCCATCTGAGTGCAAAAGTTCACCTCGATCGAATCAGTAGTTTCAAAGAAATTAGGAGAATACAACTTCGAACTGCCATATTTACGGAACCCATAGTCAAATTTTGCCCAATAACCGCGGCATTTAAGAGTCGAACCTACCCTGAGAATTTCAAGTTTCTAGGTTATTCCGTTCGAAAGTTATCGTGAATACGACCGGCCGGACGGACAGACTCGAATGTCTCGACGGATTCGTCATCAGTTAGTCGAACCTTATCGATTGAGACCATTTTCGGCTCAAAATTCGAAAAAGACAGACATCGTGAAGAAATCATATAGCCCTCGTGTAAGAAGAACGAGCGCTCAAAAACGATCTAGTATTTGCATTTGGATGAACCTCTAGGTTCATCAATATTCCCTTCAAGCTTCCATCGCGAATATGACCGAGGAATTGAAATGGTACGGCTTCTCCACCTTTCCGGTACCGACAAAAATTGATAACGGCCATGAGGGGGGCCCGTTATCAGAAAACTGCATATTCGAAACGTAACGGAACCTGAATATGCAGTAAGCGCCTTGAGCATCCAATAGGTGATACGTCATAAACCAAAAAAATAGCAACCTTATGCAAATATTGATGACCAAAGCAACTCCATTATCATAATTGAGGAGGAAGAACGCCGTGATTATCCTTCATTGATTTATTTGTGGTCGAAAATGATTCAATGAATGAACCTATGCAAATGAAGAGTGCCAATTTCGTATGGTAAGTAATTGCAGTGTGAGAAGTTTTTTGGGCGTCGAAAATGCAGAGCGGACCCAGGTAATGTACCGACAAACGCGAATTGCAGACGTGAGACGCATTCATGCTGATTGTGAACGGAGTAGGTTGAATACCTCGACATAATCATAATTTGGCTGGGGAATAGCATATCACCATTTCAACTGCTTCTTGTGATATCCCGGATGTCTTCGACCAAGTCTGTCACATAACGCTATTGAGTTATTAATGCATAGGAATAAATGCTTTTGGAAAGTTCAAGGTCTCAGACGAAGAAATTGGTGCAGGGTAGTCATCATTTGCAATGGCGGTAGTTGGAGAACCACAATGATCTTTTTTGGGCCTAGTGATTTCCGTCATATATAAGAATGACGTGAATATATTGAAGAAGTGAGGACCAATTATCGAAGGATGAAACTGAGCAACGAAACCATGAAACCTATTGATTTGGCAAAACCAAAGAAAATTATATGCCTTGGTATTCATCGAAAGCCATCTAAATATACACCAGCAGATTGGATGACCTGGTGCAATTGGTACATTAGCGATTTCGACATATTTTATTTCCTTAGCAATCACTGTAAGCAGATTGAAGCAATATTGGGAAGAGTTTGAAATCCTCTTAATAACATATAAGAATGAACTATACTGCAATTCGCATTCATCAGTATTTATGGTACATAGAAAATATGAAATTTTCATTTATCAGCACATAAGAATCTTTGCAAGGAATGAACACCTCATTATACCCTTTGATTATAACCTTGCTTCGATCATTTTTTTTATTCATTATTTTTCTTCGCTCATAATAGCTCTGTTGCAATGGCAATAATTGAGCTATATAATCATCTGTGTATGTGTTTGAATAATTGAAGATACTGAAACAGAATTGAATACAGAATACGTTTACTGATCTTTCTGGACATTAAATGAATGTATAAGACCAGCCATTACAAGAAAGAGCAATTCAGTGCTGAATAATGAAACAATATAAGAAAAACAGGGAAAGAAGATGAAAAAAATGAACTGAACAAAAATACTCTTCCAAAAACTCACTTACACTATAATGGATCTTATCGACCAAGAATAATTTAATTTGACTCTTGAATTGCCTATCTGTCATATTCTGGAAATTTTGGATGAACATTGGTGATGAAGCGTATTTAGTGGTTCTATGCATCGGGATGCATACATCATCATTTCTTGTATTGTTTGTATAAAAATCTGAACACATTTTCAAAAAGGGGATGTTTTTTCATAATTCATGATTTGAAGCAATAATATATCTATCATGTAGGGTTGTTTTATCCTGAATCTTCAATAATGGGACTACTTTCGAAAATATACTACAGCTTAATTCCCTTCATTGTATTGAGTATTGAGGGAAAGTCCTCGCTTCCTTAATTTTAATTAATTGTACTCTTGGTTGGTCATCTGTTAATTAATGAAATTGATTATAAAACTACACTTCCACTTCAAATATTATTGCTTTATATGAGACGGGGTATTTCCAGATTATTCATGGTTAACAAGTTCAGTTAAAAGGCTTTCTTACCAATAACCAATAAGTTAGTTTCCAGCGAATGTAAAATCTTCGAAGAGCAAATGTTATAAAAGGTTAATTTTGGCAATTCTTTGAATGACCAAATAACCTGCAGATGCATCCGCGAATAAGAACCTTCACGAAAAAATTAAATTGCTCCATTGAATTCCACAGTTCGCACCAAACGATCGATAAATCAATAGACTCAACATCTCAAAGAATGCCAGGCACTCTGGTGAAATATACCAGACAAGAATGCGCCCAGACGGGTCTACAGGTCCAATCGTTGGAAATGTTCGCAATGAGAGACGGCGATTACAAGAGATTATATCGCGGACCAGTGACACATTCAGGCAGGATATTCCTGCAGGTGTCCCAGAATTATTCTCACAAATATTGTTGATGAAACTAGTAGTGTAGCCTTCTATCTTATTATTTGGTCTATTTCCATCTTCTATGGAATATCTTCGTTCCAACGTTCGAGTCTGATTAATCGGACCGTCTTCAGTGTAACCCTGAGAGGAGCTTGTCATTAAAGATAAACATAGTCAATTGTCATTGTCTTATCTCTCTGGGTCACCCCGTTGACTTGTAGTGTTTTTCCCTTCCTTAGCGCTCTGAGGGTCCCTTCAGTTTGTATGGTAATTCAACTTAGGAGTCTTAGTTATGATTTTCATCTACGCTATCCGGTCTTCACTTGAAAATGTTTGGAGGAAAGTCTCAATTATTGTTTCCATAGTTTCCAGGATTCAATAGCGATAACACCTTTTCAACTTAGTAAACGGTCCTATCTCTCGTTCCATTTTGTTATACCAAAAACATTATTTTATTGTTGCTTGGAATTCCGTTAAAAATATCACAACATTAAACAATATTATTCGATTTAGTGTGATCGTTTTGACATCTGATAACACCCAGCACTTTTTCTCGAAATTTCTGCTGATTTATGAACATTCAGTGTATAAATTGGGAGTATCGAGAATCTCATTCGAGTGCTGTAGAACACTCATTGAAGATAGTTTTATCAGATGCAACTCTTACCGCTCCTACGTTACTCCTCACTAATCGGTGGTTGACCTTCGAAATTTATGTGGCATTTATCTGATGCTTAGCTTGTATGGTCTATCAAAGTCGATTTAACGACGGAGGGTTTGTAGAAAATGAACCAACTGAACATTTCTACTCAGGTATTCTCAGATATCAGGATTTCTTTTTTTTATGAATACATAGTACATAGTTAGAAAAGTTGCTATAACATTTCAAAACCGAAGACTTTTACATGCCGATTTTGATTTTTCCTAGCGTAATTTTGGCAATACCTATGTTATTATGAAATATGTAGCTTGAATATATCATTCTCTTTTAAAATACAAAATTTCGTCACGATGGAGTCCTTAGTTCGCTTCGTCGGCATATTCTGCAAATGCATTTAAGAAGTCAATTCTATTAAAACTTTTACTTTTTTTCTGGAAGAAGACAGATCGAAGAAAAAAGTTTCAAATTGTTGCATTTCAGATGAAATGGGATTGAAAAGATGAGCCAAAGCCCATCACACCAGTACGTTTGCTCGAAATTCCCATTAACTATCAAGCAAATCTAGATCACACGAACAAATTTTTATTTTCCAATAAAACCATATTCAGAAGGATTTCTCTGCTACGGATCAGCTATCATTCTTCATTGTAATTGGCTAGTTGAAAAATATGCAGTTGTCAGAAGTTACTTCAATTTATATACTAATAATTGTTATTTATAGGGCAGGCGGTTTATGAAGACGTTAAACCATTTTCTTCTATTCTGAGCATTTGCTAATTCGCGTCAATTATATCCAAATAGGGATCTAATACCAATGATCGTCTATTCTCTTCTCTCCGGTGGCCATAAACCAGCCACAAGATAATCGAAATCACAGTGGGAAACTACAATAATTAAAGCTGAATATTTGAGGAACTTTTCCTTTTGGAGAAAATGGGTTACCAAAGCACATACTCTAACAAATCTTCGTTTGCATTTAATTAATTCGTGTATGTGGCTGATTTATGTGAATTCATGAACACGACAACGTCGACATTCCAATTTCTTTCTTTTCTTTCTCAAGTACGGAACCTCTGAGTTAGTCGAATTTTGTAGAAGTGAAGAACCATGCTTGGCTTGAAGTTCACCACACTGTGTAGTCGTATTGAGGCCCAGTTTGTTCAAACACTGCTCAATTTAAAGGAATCTCAAGACATACTTGTATCATATATATTAGCCAATAAGCTAGACGTACACAGCTTGGGATATTGAAAATGTTTGCTCCTTCATACTGTCTCTATTGTTAGATCTAATCAAACTTCTTCATTGCCAATATTTCAGTTTGAAGTCTTGAAAGGGATCCTTCTCTTCTTATGCTTTAATGTGTGTCCCCTTATGACTGAAATTGTACTATTCTGCAGATTGTATGGAACAGAAAAACTGGCGGAAGCAAAATAATAGATAATAAACTGAAATCATATTCTTTGCTCTTTTGCCGCTAGGAAGTAGTGGCAAATTACAATGATCAATCATTTCCTTCTATTCGATTATACTTTGAATAACATATATGTATGAAACATTGTGTACAACTCCTTCACATGTTCTCAATATAAGTAATCAGCCAGCAGTATTTATGGTCGCAAATAGTTGAAAAACCATTTCACTCTCTCGAGCCTATTGGATAACACATTACGCTTAATTAACATGTGAGGAGTTAATACTCTGATTTCTTTTCAACGGATGATAAAGCTCAGCATCTGCAATTGCTTTTTTATTCATTATGTCTATACCAGTTTGTCTCCAGATATGTGGTGAGTTCTTGTAATTAGAGCCATTCGATTCAGTGAAGAAATCCTCATTGGAGTACTTGTTTCAAGAACAAGGTGAATATATTTCTGGGAACATATGAGGGTATTAGTTGAGAATAAAACTTCGAATCCTTATTTATGAATAGCCGATAATCCACTTAAACTAAAGAATCTTGGGATAAAGGATCAGATATGTAATTGGTAACTGCCGTTGAGTCTTCAATTACTCATCTCCTTCTGGCTGTCTCTAAAAATCCATTATATTTTCCATGTAATTTTAAATTTATTTTAGCACCTTCGAATCAGAATTCACAAGAAAAACTAGAGATGATGAATTTCCAGTACCAACTGTTCTACCCAGAAATTTAAAACTTCACAGAATCGAAATAATCTTGGAAGTTGAATAGTCTGAAACTATGATTGTCTAATTATACATTTTGCAAATCAGTTTCAACCAATCCAATTCATTAAATGAAAATTTTGTCGAATTCTAAACAACACAAAAAACCACAGTATATTCTTGATGAGAATTATGTGTTTTGTAAGCTAAAAATCGAAAAAAATTTGCCGGAAAATGTATAAAAAAAATGCATAGACTCACGTTTATAGGTTCATAGGGGGTAATAGGGAAAACTGAATTAAATGCGAAGTTTTACATTAAACAGCTATCAAATTTTGATTATTAATCAGGTTTATATTTTCGGGGACCGTTTGAGATGTTTCATGGAAGGGGGGCTAGGTGATGTTGTTAAAATTAACCCTTGTGAGTTACCTGGTAAATGGATCGACATTGATTTTACTTGACTTTGATAAAATGCAATATGTATATTGTTATGTGGAATCTTCCACAATCACATTATATTCCCGACAGCCGCGCGATCGTCAGTCGATACAGTGGAGTTCCGCCATTATTGTGTCTTGCTAGCATACAGCTAAGCTGAAATAGTTTTGTAAATATTCTAGTAGAATAACTCAAACTGACGTTGAACTGTCCAAAATCATTGAGTATTTTATGAGTTTTTACTGTTTTGTTTACAATAACTTTAATTCACGATGGAGTGCTTTCTAATGAACCTGATTTCACGAATGTAAAATTCTACACATTAATACGTTAATGCGTTTGTTCGAAAATGATTAGTAGATACAACATGTTGGGTTACTTTGATAATACTTTCGGGATGAGATTGATAGTTATCAAAGTTATGCTTGATAGTTATGCAGTTATGCAATTGTAACCAAAAAAAGTGTCAAATTAAAGTTGTGTGATTTTCATAGCAAATAAAGTTTAATTTTGATATCAATTAGAATCTGATTTCCTCGAGAAGATAATTTATCGAAATACAATTTTTACGACAAATGATATAATGATAATGGTGACTTTATTAATAGATATAATGAAAAACGAAACCTAAATATCTATATTAATAAAAAAACATATTAAGAGTGGGGAAATATGGATAACATTGATAAGTACTCTATTAGACCCGAAACATTCGTTGTACTGAAGAAATACAATGCCTATCAAAGTCACCCCAATTTGGGTATAACTAGGATAACAAAGTTATCAATACTTTGGAGCAAGTAAACATTTATTTTCATTATGTTGAAAGCGTAGATGTCTTCATTACGCAAAAGACAATACAAGATACATTTTGTTTAGGCATCCCTAAGTATTTATAGTTTTAATTTTATTCACGATTCAATTGAAAAATTGATTAATGTCACCCCATTTGATGGTTATTGAATTGAATATTTGGAAAAAGCTAATTTATTCGAATTTCACCCAAATTCCATTTCACCTCGATCCTCCTCAAGATTTCGCGGATTATCTCAAAACAGAAAAAAAGTCGGTTAGTATTTTCGAATTACATATTTCTGCCCTATGTAGGCTTTGAACGCGCTCTTGTGCTCTTTAAATTTTTGTTAACCATTATACAGGGTGTTTCATTGAGAAACGAAAATACTTTAAAAGAGGATAGAGGGCACCGAGGTGTTTTTAGATATACCACATTACTTGGCTGTGACTGTCTTCGTAACCGAGATACAGGATGTTTTATGAATTTCGCTCATTCCTCCTTGAGATCATAACAAACGAACTACCCAGTCTATTTTTTCATACTTGGCACACATGTTTCTTATTTGAAGTTCAAATGAATCACTTAATAGCCACAAAAAAAATCCAGGTCCGGGTTAACAAAAAATTATGAAGCAATTGTTTTCTTGAAAGAACACCCTGTATATCGAGATTTTTAAAATTCGTTTACATATTCGAAAATAGCATAAAAAACCAAACTGAAACATCTGCTTCATATTTTTGCGCAGACAGTTTTACTTCACAAATCTTCAACACAAAAGTCTAGTTTTTGAGGAAATGGATACCAAAGAGTGATATTAAGTGACTCACAATAATACATTATTAAAACTTGAGTCCATAATTATTTCAAAATTACTAAATTATCATTAAAAACCTCAGTTATCCTTTTTATTGCGACATAACATAACGTTGTTTATTTTACTGGTAGGTAAAAAGTAACGCCCCTTATGTATATATCTAATTATCAAAATTGGTTTTGCTTGAATATTGTTATTGAAAGTTTTAGTGAAATAATTGAGATGAATAAACTGCTCGAAATGCCCTCCATTTTGGTCTATACATTTCCATGCTCGTTTGAGAATATCCCGCAAATTACATTCCGATTGTTCTTTATTTTCCTGCTAGCTTCTTGTATTTTTGTAATAAGCTGATTCCTAGGATTCATCTCAGAGGAATATACCTACTAGAGATTTTAGGTCCCCCCCAGACATAATAATCTACGGGATTCAAATCAGGGGATCTTGATCTAAATCATTTCAAACAACAATGTTCTGCTGTCAAAGTCATGGATACCTATCTAGATTTGAGTTTGAAAACGATTCTGTATTATTATGTGTTCTCACAGCAGCTTAATAAAAATAGCCACAATCCGAATTCAATTATTTTACTAATAGAACATTGAAAAATTATATTCAACTGGTATTCAAGCAATATCAATTTTGATGATTAGATAGGTATGTAGGTACCTATGTAGGTACATGTTGGATACATTTTCCGAATATTTTTTCTTTAATCCATCCTTGAATTTTTTTCGTTTGAATTCATGTATAGGATCTTTTTCTTACAAGGTTAACTAAAATTTTAGGAGGTAAGACTTTTTCTCGGACTCATTATTGAATATGATAAACCAAAACAGATAAAGAATATCAACCAACCCTAATAACATTTTCAATGCCCATCAAATAGAAGTTTGGTGAAGTTATTAATAATTAGAATCGATTAATTCTAGTCTCATAGGCACTCAACTATCCAATAACCATTCATCCGATCCATAAATTGGACATGAAATTCTCTTTCACAGTCTTCGTTTTCAATCTGAAGAGAAATTATGATGGCAAAATCACAATATATCGTTCCGAAGGTTTTTCCACCGTTAATTCAAATATTCCACATTGTGCTATAGTCATAATCGTAAAATTGGTATGCAGCTAGAGTCAGGCGACATTTTTGTGCTATATAAGGACAGAAGTCTAACGAAGGAGTTCCGATGGCGTCTACGAACATTCATTGCTTCTGCAAACTGTTGTCCCATGACCAGTAGACAGATTCGACCATAAACGTTCTCTATTACAGAAAAACAGTCTAGTTTCTTCTCCGTTCTATACCGGTTTGCTTATATCGAACAAGAATAACGCACTATTCTCTGTACCTGTGGAAAAAGCTAGAAGTGCATTTTGAAATTGGAGGCTAAACGATTAAAAAGCAAGCTTTCGACTAAAAACTTATTTAAATTGCAACTGAAACCTGCAACAAAAACATGATAAACAATGATAATAAATAAAATGCTACGAAAGATGAGCTATTTTATGATGGCACAAACAATGGCAAAGGATGTCTAATTTTTTCCGGTAATTAATCATGTCGTTCGAGCTTTCGTATGGAATGAATAATGATGCTTTTAAAAACTATTTGGCAAGGACACATGCGATGTAAATAGAACCACTGACCCGATAAGAAACTATTGTTCTGAAATATTTGTGTCGTATTTTCTACTTCAGTAGTGGCTGCATTCAGAATCAAAGAAACAATTCTCGATTTGAATTAATCGATATAATAAGTTACTTCGCAAGGGATAGAATATGTCACTGACTTTCAGACCAAAAATCAATCAAATATACAGTGTGAGTCTCAGACTTGTAGTAATTTTGAAACGGTAAATTCCTGTCCCTAACGGCACAATTTTTTCACACCATTTCCAGAAATGTCATAAACATTCCCTTTTTTCCATATTCTCGGAACGTTCATTTCAAATAAATTGTGTTACGGTAAAAATTTCAGCCTATTAACGATTCATATTTTTTGATAAAATCTTGATAAATCAATGAACCCGTTCAAAAATACAAGACTATTTATAAGAAATTGCAATCATAGTGGTCTGGTAAATTTCTGCGTTGAACCATAATTGAAGATATTTTAGAAAAACTGCTTTTCCGATTATTTCAGCAACTATCTTGTATTAAAACCGTTATGCAACCAGGAGTTATCGGTTCTTGCATTTTTTCTAGAATCGTTCGGGGAGAATATTTGTCATCCCTGGTTCAAAGTTCACAATCTGAAAAGAGAATAAAAAAATTCGTCTGTCCGCGGTCAGTGCTTTCCTCGGAAACTCGGAAATGAAGTAATTTCATGGAATTTGATATAAACATAAGTTTTTATCCGGCAGCGATCCTCGTAGGATCCAATATATAAGTATATATTAAAGGCAAAAAATCCAAGGTTCGAAAAATGTATTGCAGAAGGACTATTCAATCTAAAAAAATGAAATTTGAGATATTTGTTGGGATGGTAGTGAAAGAAAGAAACATTTTCACTAGTAATACCACTAGAGGTCAAATTATTTCCGGAAATTTTTTCGTGCTCATGAATATTTTGAAAATTATCGCGAGTCGAAGACGAGGGATAAATTTCTAAAAATATTCATGGTGTGGTATTCGTTAAGAAAATTCCACTCATGTGAACAAAAAAAAATTTGATTGTCAAAAAGAATATTCTGTCATTATAAACGCCAAAAAAATTTCCAGTGTAATTCGCTGTTTGGTACCCACGAGGAAAAAATTTCCACTGAAATTCATCTGTTGCGATGGTGATCTGCCAGAAATACACGTTCTGATTGGTTAAAAATCACATGTGTGGAATTTTCACTACAATGCTGTACAACAAAAATTTCTTGAATTATAACATTTTGAATATACACTCCCAGAGTTTCCCGGAATTTCACGTGAAGTCAAAATCTGACATTTCGAATTTCAGATGATAATATCGTGAAATATACCAATTTGTAGGTGTGAGCTGGGTAATATACGTCTTCTTTTTATTATTTAGTGCCTTTTTCTGTATTTCTGCTAATGTATGTACCTGTATGGGCGACCGCTCCAACGATGAATTTGTTACAAGTTACAAAGGTACGTTCGAGGTCTGAAAGGGAAAACATTTTCGTAGATAAGAAAAATCCGCCGAAGGGTTTGGAAGATTTTGCCATCTGGAAAATATCGATTCAATCGAATTTAAACTTTGTAGTTAGTTGTTAAATAACGACACGAAAACTCATGAGAAAGTTTGTGAAGACTAGAAGAATTGAAATTTTTTTTTTTCAAATGACATCTTCTATTTGAAATTTTATCATATATTACTCATTATTCTTTGATTCTACCTCTTGAAATACTTCCTGAATGCAATTATTCAAACGAGAATTGACATTTTTGATGTCTTTCCATTCATACCAGAACACAGTATGAGGGGGATAAACTACAGGACTTTGTTGAACACTGTTGAAATACTGTAAATCTCCAAGACTCGCCTCATTATACTCGCGAAGCTGACATAAGTCAATAGGAAAATGTGGTATGGTCAGTCCAAACTGTTTGGTGAGAACCAAATTTGCTAGTATTATATTGCAGAAACTGTTCTAGCTCCAGGAGAGTAGTCAAATACGATAAAATACCTACCTTCTAATTACCAACTTTAAACCACCCTACGCTTTCACGCATTCTTATGATGTTAACATACATAATTCAACATTATTTTACTAATAGATGAGCACCAACTCGGTTACCTCACTATTTGATGAAAACAGGATAGTGTAACTTAGTGATCATTATTTTTAGGGGATAGAGAAGAAAAAAAAATTTTTCGATGGAAATTCTCAGATCTGACGAGGTCAAGGATATCTGCTGTAAGTATAAGTAAAATTTATGAATAACCTTACCAAGAACCAGGGACGTGAATTTACCTGAAAAAAAAAATATATGTAAGAAAAGTGAAAAAGCACCACTATAGGACTGAATACTAATTAAGACCTTTTGATTGAATGATACATTCAAGTAATAGTAAAACTAGTCGAAAAAAAAATTTGCTCAACCATGTGTTTTTCTCGATTTTTCGAGCATTGGTTCCATGACATTCATAAGTTGTTTCGATATATTTTTTCTTCTGTTTTCTGAAGATGAGCTCGTTTATCCTCAAATTACTGACACGGTTTTTCCTGCAAATCGCACCTATCGTATTCATTCGATTGATGTTGAACTAAAATTTTCGGAACTAATAACAATTCAAATCCTCCTAGGACTTTCGGATTGAAATGTGTTTGTCTATAATCTGTCAGTCACTATGAGAAATAAGAGAGGCATTGAGAACAATCGGTTTTATTGCGGTTGGAGGCCAGGCAATTAGTTGAAATAATCGAAGATTTTATGCAATTTGCAGGATGGATAATTTTAAATACAAATGGAGCATGCATTCATTTCATGAAATCTTCTATAATTGTCCGTCTCTTTGTATTTTTGTGCTTTTATGGTTCGATTATGCATGTTATATTATCTACAATACCAGTTTATTCAATAATTGTTGATTGTCAGAATTGAACATGAGTAAATTTTCATCTGAAATTCATTCGAAGATAAAAAAAAAAAAAATTTCGAGAAATGTTAAAGGCAAAAAATATAACCTCAGTGAAATGAATCTTCTGTTCAAATGTCTTTACATAACCCTGTATATAGTATGAAAACAACCTTCATGGAACATATTATTTTCACTCTATTATTTTATCAAAGGAATTATATTTTTTATCGTTCAAACTATTTGCATGACACCAGTTGCAAAAGATAGACATATGCATAAGTAAAACACTTCTTGGAAAACATTGTTGACGTCGAGCTAAAACTGTGACTTATGGAGGTGCATATAGTAGGTCAACAACTTTGCACCTTACCTCTATTTACCGACAATAGAATAATTGAATTATGTCTAATTCTTCGCATTGCCAGCCCATTGCTTCTAGCCACAAGAAAATTAAGTTTCTTGCATGGTCTCCTGCATTCTCCGGGACAGCAAAAATGACAACCACACCAAGCATGAATACCGATGGAAATATTGTCCTATTAACATAATAATAAACGGTCGGAGAAAATACGAATGTTTTCCCGATCTGGGACAAAACGTTTCAACAAGTCTTAATTAATTCTTCATACTGAAGGTATTATAACACCCTGTATGTGTAGCCCTTAAGCCAGAGTTGTAATACCATTTTCTTCTCGGAATATCTATCTCTGGATAAAATTTGTGATCAATCTTTCAACAGCTTCAAAAATACTGCCGATATTTTTCCTTCAAACTTCATCAGCTTCGAAATGTCGGGATTCATGTACATCATTATTTTTTTCGCAACAAATTGAAATCATCACTTATTTTTCGCACCAGAAGAAAGTACAGGAAACACTTACACAATTAAAGACGCAGAGTGAAAGTTCAAAGCCAACAAACTCATTCATATGATGAAAAAAATCACTTAAATCGAAAAAAAAATTCATTTGTGAATATTCACCGGCTCAGATTCATTTTGAAATTGGCTCACTTGAGGATAATGATCATAATGATAACTTTCGTGCATAGCAATTTGTTTCCTGTTTGTAATCATCACAGAAAACGTGTCATGCTGTAACCCATCATTATATCAATGAAATGAAATATTGTACTGAATGTACTCAACAACGTAGGTTATTCAGTAAGTACGGTTCCTAAGTTCTTGATGTAACCGAAGCGTGAACCCTCGTTTGTGAGACTTTTTCACGACATCTGTTATGTCACTTAGTAACGGGATTTTTTTTCTTGATGCAAGTAATTGTAGCTCCAACTTTCTCGGAGGTATCCTTGAATAGGTAATTTTGTTTTATCACATAATCCTTTCAGCTCTACCAAGACGCTTGGAGGTACATAAAATGTGATTCAAAATTCAAATTAGTTACATGTGTTGTACCAATATAAAACGAGTCAGAGAGAGGGGACACCTCAGTATTGAGGGGAGTTTAGTTCAATAATTACAATGGTCAATATGCAAAAAATCTGACAATAGGAACCTGAAAAATTTAAAATCATTAGTTTCGTCTTTAGAGTTTGAAATGCACTCATTAACACCTATGGGCTCCTAATCAGGTGGACGATTTCCTCTTGAGGAATCTAGTCCCCTGCTTCCTGTTGTGACTTGATGCCGCTAAAGTCGCCTTGATGGAGAATGTTATAGATGGGTCAAATTCGAATTCTTCAACCCATAATGTTCCAGGCGTGCTTAATGATTTTTGATTTGATTTTGCCCGAAGTTTTTCAACGTTACTCTTGAAGAACCGTATTCTCTGAATTCCACTCTACACTCTTTATCAAATTCGCTGAGTTGGGTAAATTCAAGTTGATTTTTGAAAAACATTGTGTGATATCAGACAAACTAATGTAATTATACAACTGAAAAAGTAATCGTTTTTGGTCTCATGCAAAAAAATATATAAAAGAAAATTATTGAGGTATAATAATACATGCCGGGTGTTCTATTCGCCTAATTTTTGGGCGAGATGAAGAAAGAGTTCAGATGGATAAATAAAATAGTGCGTTAATATAAATTTAGTATGTTATTGCAAAATTTACTGTGTACCAGACTGTATGCCCTATCTCTGAATTTTTAATAGCAGGAAAGTCGTGTTATCTAGTATCACGATTATAAAGACTACTTCTAGCTTGGCAGGTAGGAGAACCCTTTTTTCCGGCAGCAGTGAATTAGACTCTATTTTTGCAACCTCACATGCTATTGTTCCCGAGATAATACATTCCATTAGCGTCAAGCACGGCAAGTATCAGGGATTACTAATGCTGATTAGGAAATTCCGAAATATGAAATGCTTTTCGGTTCATTACCGTTTCGCAAAAAACAATCTATTGTTTTATTACATGACGCGACCCTCATTGATAACAAATTTCATAATTACATTATTTGGAAACTAGTGTGGTTGTAAGAATCTTCTCCAAAACTTCACGTCAAATTTGTTGGAATCTAACTAACGGATTACGAATGGAAAAATCGTGAAATATAAAGATTCGCAGTTGTAAACGGTGAATACAACTGAATACGTCTTCTTCCGATCATTAGTATTTTCCTGTATTTTCGGAGTACATATATACATACTATGCATGACCATGACCTTTCCGGCAAAGAATTTGAACAAGCGCGCAAATTCTTCGGACTTCAAGTCAGTGCTTTTGAAATTTGTTCATTATAGCTTCTTAACCTTACAAAGTTAACGAAAAACTTGGAGAAAACAAAAATACATTAAATGTAAAAACATTGAATTCAATTATCTCATAATCTGTCACTGGCGATAAAAAAAAAACGAACAAGGCTTGACTTTGAAAAAAATGACCAAAAGCACTGCCGTGAAGTCAGGAGCTTTTGAAGGCTAGTTCACCCACCTTGTAGGTAGATTCGCATTCTCCAGTTTTAGAAACCGATTGAAAAGATTTTGACAGCTGACAAAAAAAATTGCAATCCAGCCTTCACGTCAGTGGTGACCAATTTTGTTTTCGATAATTCGCTAAAAATTTCTACGTTATCTAAGGTCTTGGTTATGCGATATGGACATCCCACGTAGTTTGAATGCATCATTCTTTCATCTCTGTGCGAAATTTCACATAATTCCGCGGTATTCGAGATTCGAACCTACCCTGAAAATTTCAAGTTTCTAGATCATTCTGTTCGAGAGTTATCGTGTACACGGACGGCAGGACTGACAGTCTCGAATTTTTCGACGGATTTGTCATCAGTGAGTCGAACTCTGTCGATTGACACCATTTTCGGCTCAAAATTTGAAAAATACATACATCGTGACGAAATGATATAGCCCTCGTGAAAGAAGTACGAGCGCTCAAAAACCCTGTGAATTATTACGTATTACGCTATTTATTGGATTATACTTTGCTAATTTCAATTGATTATTGTTGAAAATGCCGAAGTGAACCCCCAAAAATTTTAAAAAAATTCAATTATTTGGGAAATGAATTATTATGTATCATGAAATGGATTGTACTTGCCAAATTCGAATTGATAATTGTCGAAAATGTCGAAGTAAACACAGCATGTACTTTTATCACCCTGTGCCTCAAAAACAATGAAGATTATATTATATTATGTTCATATGAAATTTTATCCTGAAATCAACTCCCGAAGATTCTCAACGTACTGAATCAACACCCTGAATATGGAAAAACATAGACAATGAATTGGGAGGAATGGTCACCATGGATTTGTTGTAAGCGAAAAATCGTTGTCGTTAAACGTCCTAGTATATTTCTTAATGGAGTTATACTCCTCGCATTTCTCTCTTCGGATGGTAATTTTAATAAGTGTTTGTAATTGAATTGCAAGATAAAGTTATGAGTTTTGAAACTTGTGAAACTGTCGTATCAAATAACTTCAATCTTTGGAAAAAAAGTATTTTTCCCTGAGGAAAAGTAATTTCATAAATGATGAACTTTGCTCCGTCAATGAAAAAAAAAATGTTTCTCATTTACTAGGAATGATAAAAAGAATACTTACTGAGAAAAATTATCTATAGGAAATAATAAACCAACAGTTAAATAAAGCAATGAATGAGCCAGTTGAAGGAGGCAATAAACTATCATTCATCGGAAGCTTTCCGACAGCTAGTCATTACGGATATTAACTGGTCTTATCATTCACCTCGTTAACCCTGATTTAGATTTCCGCCGTATTTACATGTGATTTATGAAACCGTTCCTTCGATCATCCCGATCGAGAAATAATTACGTTCGACATGTTTTATATCATATAATATTTACAAACTACTCTTGAACTCTGGAAACGCACACGTCTATTCTTGGTATTCTAAAAATATTTCTCCAGAGGTCAACACACGTTTATTAAATGAGTTAGGCAGTCATGTTTTGTTCCTTTTTCCTTTTCATCCAGCTCGTGAATGCCGACAATTTAAATGCATAAAGCGTACCTTCCAAAAAGCATTCACCGAAACGAGCTACTATTATGAATTCAATTGTTATTCAGAATTTCTTCTTGACGCTTCATAGGAGTACGGCAAAACATCCGGGATCTGGGGTTACAACTCAATAAAGTTGAACGGAACAAAGAGTTGTACGCAACAACTTGAGAATCTAATAAAGCTCCGCGTAATTATTCAACAAACGTCTTGATTTCCCGCGTTAATGAATATACCATAATAAACCTCAGAACTGGTTTTCTACTCTTGAGTTTATTATTCACTTCCCCTGTGGTTGTTCTATTGAAGATCGTTATTTCTTGAAAATAAGAGTGTACACTATAGAACGCTATGTTAATAATAGTGGAAAAATAACGGTTCGACTGATTCAGATATTTATTGAAAAATTCATATCTCAACAGGGCTAATTATTTTCAGAGAAGGCTGCGAATACAACCAAAGGGTATATTATTTGCACCTCACCCCATTACCTAAGACTTGATTTGACGAAACATTTCAACTATGTATCAAATGATATATATCGAATATATGTACAATTTTTTTTTCGAGATAGGTTATAGTTCACGACTCACTCAGGAAAAATGAAAGCCATCCAGATCGCTATGCCACTAAGGAATCTGATTGAATATGAACCACGAATTACAGTTTTCAATTGGGAACTGATAAAATTCCATAACTAACGCCTTATAAGTTTTTCCATTGGGTAATATTACAGCAATATACCATTCGAACTTCATGACTATACCTTGAACGAGTTTATGATAATGAATTTTCGAATATTATTCCTCAATTTTACCTATTCAATCGAATCATCAATATTAAGGGGCAAAGAAAAGAAGGTCTGGACGAAGGACCTTATTCATTTGATTTTCTATTTCTACTCCCAAAATGTAAACTTCAAATTGTATGATATATTTGTGCTTTCAACTAACGTAAATGATATTAATTCAAACTTTCGAAAATGATAAATCAAAGTTCTTCATTATCTATTCGAAAAATACAGGCTTTTTTCTATGATGTAGAGCCCAAATAATTCTAGAATTTCGAGCCGAGAACGGTGCTTAACGATCAGACTGGAGAAACAGATGAAGAATTCCTGGTCGAATTCAATTCTGTCTGTCCATCCGGCCGGCCGTAAACACGATAACTTCAGAAATAAAAATCTAGCGAATTGAAATTTTAATTGTACGTCCGAGGTCTGAATACACCATTTAAGTTCGTTAATTGGCGAAATCCGCCGAAGTGTTCCTTAGATATAGGGATTTGAATTTTTTCCTCAAGAATTTGGAAAATTCGATCTGATCGATTTCAATCTGCGTATTTAGTTGTAAGATATCGACACGAACGTTCATGTGAAATTCCATAAGGATCGAATCAATAGAAGATTCAAAAAAATCTTCTTTGAGACTTCGGTATTTCAGAAATTATTCGCCACATCCTGCTGAAATTTTGTTTTTACCTAGATATTAGAAATCAATGTAATGAGTGATGTCAAGATTCAGCTTTTTAACTGCTCTACGTAAAGAGAAATTTGAGTTTTTATGATCTGGTGTTGAGAATATTTGATACTCCGAATGATTCCATCTCTTGAATTTTATAACAATAAATTGAAATTATTCGTCACATTGACCTTTGGAGTTCATTTCATGGTTTGTTTATTGTGTTCTATACTCTCTATACTCTTCTATATCTTCTATACTCTCGCTACAGTGTCACCTCATGAAAAATGATTAGTTGTTATGGGTGAACGCTCTGGCGATTAATTGAATTAAGCGAGCAAAAGCTCCAACTTCACCTCAGTGCTTTTCAAATTATATTTACGTTTAAGTTTTTCGTAATTGAGCTTCTATAACCTAATATTATTGATAGATACCAAAACTACTGAATCACCAAAAAACGAACAAATTTGAGAAGGTATCGTATATCAATCGAGTCAATGTAATTGATTAGTCAATTTGATTTATAAGTGGAGGGTTAGAAACAACCAAATTTCATAGACGATGAAGATAGCCGTTTTACTATAATCGATATACGAACTTGGGAAATTCAAAATTCTGAATTCAAAATATAAAAATTTTGAACCTATAAAAAAATTTGAAGAAACTGACTTGAAGTCGGAAGCTTTTGTACAGTTATTTAAATTCTTCGCCGAAGCGGTCATCCATCCAGAAACTTCGAAAATACAGAGAAATGCTTCAGAATGATCGAAACCAGTCGTATTTAATCGTTTTTACCCAGTTTCCACCCTCCAATGGTTAATTTTCATCCAAAATTCGAGATGTCTTATTTTGTCAAATTTCACGAATTCTAGAAGAAAATTCTGTGAACCTAACCAGCCGTCAATTTGATAAATAATAATGTCATTTTATTTTCATAACCTTCGAGAGAAAAAGCATAGAAATATTCTCAAATTTCTCAACACCACATCAGAAAAACTCAATTTTTTTTTACGTGGAACAGAACTCATTTCACTTATTCACTTTAATCTTCTTTTCCGAGAGTTATCGTGTGAATGGGCAGAAATAATTGAATTTAACTCCGAATTTTTTATCTGTGGTCCAACCCAATCGTTTGTGACTCAAAATTCGAAAATAACAGACATTTGCCGCAAAATTATTTATTCAAATTAGGGACATCAACAGGAAAAAAATTCCAAACACAAAATCCAAAAATCAGCTGAAAAAAAAACTTGAACTAAAGAACAACAAATCATGTACAGATAGGGGCTTTCACCACTAATTACATTCAATAATATGAGATGCGACTAAACCAAAATTAAAAGAAACATTTCTCAAAAAATTTTGCCGACCCTACTTCTCGGAATGAAAAAAATGACATAAAAAATGGGTCCAAATTACCACAATATTTATTAAAAAGTTCACATATATTCTCGTTATGGGAGAGTTCTTGCCAATATTCGTTCGAAAATTCGAAGCAGCCAGCAACTGCCTATTTCTAGTATACCTCTTAGGAATATGATAACCAATCAGTGATACCAACTCACTAACAATCGTAATAGTTCGTTATGAGGTTATATCCAAAAATTATGTCAGTTGAAATTCTACGCTGCACCAATGTCTGCATATGGTACAGAGAACGAACATCAATGATAACGGTGGCAAATTCTGGTTAACTTGAAATAAAGAAACCTCAAAAATTTGTTCTGTACTATTTTTAACCTTAATTTATTACATCTATACTGGGGAGTCCACACTACGCTATTAATTCATAGAAAGAAGCAAGGATCTAGCTTTAATAGTTTTCTGATCAGAGTAAATAAAATAAAAGCCAGCATTAACTAAAAGGAACCAAAGATGTCGTAGAAATATGACATTGTCGCCAGTTGATGAATGGAGCAGTTAATCCACGATTCCAAATTCGAGATTTTTATAATACTTCTGATAGCTTTCCAATAATTCGAAGTTTTCAGAACTTTTCGCCTGCTATGATCACAACAAAGTTTTCAATATTAAAAATATTTGGTATCTGAATGTCAAGAGATATTATTCTTTTGACGAATAAATGTTGATATTCAAGTCGAACATCGATGAAGCCTAAGCGAGAAAAACTGACGAATGCTTGACCACCATAAAAGCATGTATAGCGGAACTCACCGTAATTAGGTGGAAGAGATTTCACTTATGAGTTTGAGCGGAAATAATCAAGAAAGACCCAGAGGATGAGAGGCATGATATATGAAGCAGTGAAAGGTAATGAACTCATAAATGGTTCATTTTACTCGGAAATGTAAATGTATTAAAAAAATTACGTTCTGAATGAATGTCGGATCAATTTTTATTTAGTTTTCCACAGAAGCAACATTCACCAACATCCCTCAAAATTCTTGCATTTTAGTGCCACATAATGTGTGCTTCACTCCAACTTGATCCCACAATGAATGAACCAGAGGCGTTAGACCGCAAGACCTAAGCGGCTAATGAACAACTCCATTTGTCGGGGAGATTCTATTTTCAAGCTGTGCGCGTGCGAAAATTAATTTTTTCACCTTATGGATGATACTTCTTCTTCGGATGTCATTTATCATCGTGCGGTGACACTTACAGCTCATCGAAAGAATTTAAACTTCTAAATTTTCGATCCAATGATTCCCCTAGCCAAAAAAGACACCAAACAACACCATGGAAATGCATTCGTTTCTCGTGAATTTCGAGTTTTTGAGCGCTCGTTCATCCACCTTTTGGGTGGGCTCGCATTTTTTAGTTTTAGAAACTGATTGAAGACATTTTTGACAGCTCTCAAAAAAAATTTCAAACTAAGGCGAAACTCAGTGCTTTATGTCGTTATGTTTTTATGTTATATCCGATGACCAACACTATGGGATTTTCTTTCGCCTGGTCTTGTTAACGGACATAATAAAAATACCAGTCCTCAGGTCTTCAACCCAATTCGACTAAAAGTTTCGGTTAGCGTTCCATTTCTCATCAGAACCAATTTCATTCCGAATCTTCGACATGTCTTGCATAAACGCCAATAGCGAAAACCTGTTCACCCAACATATTAGCCAATTCCTCGCGCAAGAAGTAATCGGACAAATTGGGCTAAATTCACCTTACCGCAGGTGATGACCTTGTTTTCGATCCACTCGAATTCAGACGGAATTCACGGATCGGCCGTTCAATGGACGATTTAATTACCAATTTTGACCGGCCCTCGCTTCCGGCTTGGTACGGAATGATGCATTTTAATTGTTACACTACCCGTTCATTCGAAAGTAAATAGGATTCGACGGAAGGTTTTCTGGCCAAAAAATCATCAACTTCTCTCCTTGCTCCTTCGCGTGTTTTCTAATACATTTATTTCTATTGTAAATCCACGTAATTGAGAAATTGAAAAGCCCCACGACAGAGGCATTCACTATGATGGCTACCAGCCATCAAACCGCTGATCTCCAATATCGTCAGCCGGATGCCGGATGTAACTAAGGAGGACAGTAGAACTACCTTTGAAGTGGATCCATATTTTATCTGGATTAACTTTGAATATGGATACAGAAATGGATATCTAGCGTATAACAGAAACGCCGGAAATTTCACGAATTTTTTAATCCATAAAATTTCAGTATGTTGCAGCTTAACCAGTAGAAAACTCCAAAAACCGCATATTCCACATCAATATGGGTGAAAATTCATGATAATTGTTTTTGTGAGCTTGTTTCTATGAACAAGAGCGTTATCATTTTGAAATGTCGTTGACTTCAGAATTTTAAACCGAGAGTGGTCTTGAACAATTGGGTCGGACTCATAGATGGAGAATTCGTGGTCAAATTCAATTGTGTCCGTCCGTCCTTCCCTCCGGTCAGCTGTCTGTAAACATGACAACTTTTGAAGAAAAACAAGGCCTAGTGTTTTGAAATTTTCAGGATACCTTCGAGATACGAATAGGCCGGTTGTAAGGTCATCTGAACCTTTTTCGAATTAATGCCGAATATACCGATCCGATCGAATTGAATCTTTTTAGTTGGCATCACTGAAAGAATTGAAAAAAAATCTATCCCTGAAAACTTCGGTATCTTGAAAACTATTGGCCACATCCTGCTAAAATTTCTTGTCCACAAGGGGCATCGATAAAATGGTTTATGTATGAATTAAGCTTTCTAGCTGTTTTACGTGAAGAGAAAATTGAGTATTTCTGATCATTCCGATTGTGAAATTTATAATAATTCTGCGGTTTCATCTTCTGAAGTATTTGAAAACATAATAATATCATTATGTGACATTGACAGCTGGTTTGGTTCACAGAATCTGTTTCCAGAATTCTCAAAATTTGTGAAAATCTGATATCTCGAATTCTGGATAAAAAAAATCGTGAAATATACCGATTCATGAAGGGTACTGGGCAAGTAGGGTTGAGTTCGTCTCCCTTCGATAATTTCACAGCATTCCTTGTACTTTCGATATACCTTCAAGGTAAGCGTCAAGATGCCCGAATCGCCGAATCATTCAACTTAGATGAGGGCTATATCATTTCGTCACGATGTCCGTATTTTTTTAAATATGAGCCGAAAATGGTCTTAATCGACAAGGTTCGAATCACTCATGACGAATGCGTCGAAAAATTCGAGTTCGGCCGTCTGTCTGTATGCACGATAACTCTTGAAAGGAACGACCTAGAAACCTGAAATTTTCAGGGAAGGTTCGAATCTTGAATGCCGCGTTTGAGCTCGTTATTGGGCCAAATTCGACCAGGGGTTCCGTAAATATGGCCATTCGAAATATTGTTCGCCTGATTACTTCGAAACTAAAGATTCGATGAAATTTTGCAATCAGACGAAGAATGACGTTTTCAAGCCACAGGCAACATTTGTCTAGATCGCATGATCAGAACCCTAGAAACCATAGAAAATAATAACTTTCGAACGGAAAGGTCTAGGACTTGAAATTTTGAGGATATGTTTGGATCTCGAATGTCGCGGTCACGTTCATCATTGTGTTAAATAAGACTAGGGGCTCCGTTAATATGGCCGTTCCAAATATTTTTTCCCTTATAATTTCGAAACTACTGATTGGATTGGAATGAAATTGCGAACATCGATGGAGAATAATGTTTAAGAACTACGTGCGAATTTTGTCAAGTACGCATTACCAAGACCATAGATAACGTAGAAATTTCTAGCGAATTATCAAATAATAAATTGGTTACCTACAGCACTGAAGTGAAGTCTGGAGTTTCGCCTTAGTTTGAATTTTTTTTTGACAGATGTCGAAAATGTCATCAATTGGTTTCTAGAACTGGAAAATGTGAATCTACCTTCAAGGTGGATGAACGAGCGCTCAAAAGACTTCACGTCAGGGCACTTCTCGAATTTTTCCTTCCAGCGTTTTGAAAGTTTTACATTCCACACGCATTGACGTTTGGAAAGTAGCACCTTTTCAAATGGTGACAGAAAAAATCCCTGCACGCATATGCATGTGCGGAAAAGGAATAGCAAGGGATTTTTCCGCAAGCAAATATTAAAAAGTTGGGTCAATCATAAAATTTTGACATGTCTCTATGAGTCACCGACAATGGCGGCGCGGTTGCTTCGAAGGGCAACTTCGACGTTTTGTGCCGCTGACGTCATACTGTGGAAGTACTTGCTTCCCATCTACATAGATGAATGAATATACCTTCCTTTATCTATGACCATTTACTGCTATTTGTATTCGATTATTGTCTTGTGATCATGCGCTGGTAGGTGCGATCGCTGCTGGTTTGAACTATTTTGGGCCGTCAAGTAGAGGGGGAAACCGGCCGACGCGGGGAAGTGGCGATTCGGGTATGTGAACGCTTACCATTATAGGTGACCGCTCTTGCGATAAACTCGAACAAGGACGCAGAAAGTTCACGTGAGAGCTTTTCAAATTTTTTTTTGATTAATTCTAGCTGAGTTTGATTCTCAATTTGATCTACATAGAATTTCTGCAATTTTCAAGGTTTTGTGATAATTTCTGGATTTTGTAAAATATATGTTTTGAAGAATATGATCTTTATATTTCGGAGTTCTTTAGTTGTATTATAACATAATGAATATTCGATTATGATTAAGTAGATTCGGATTCTCCTATTTCGAATTAACTAAATAAAAATATGAAGCCATTCAAAAATTCGAGCATTTGATTTATACGGTAAGAATTAGAAACAATTTTGGAAGAAAACCATTAATTCATCTGATCCTCCTGAGCTACCTTGAAGTATAAGACACCTCAATTTCGATAGTAACCTTGATTTTTTCTTGTGGATTCTCAAACCTGAACCACCTTTTTACCATTTGCTCCTTATCGCATTGCACACATCATAGTTTATTGAGCCCAAACTGAAACTAGATCCAAATACCAAAAAGTATGCTAGCCACACTATAGCTTGAAAAATTAGATTTTTCTTGAAAATCTGGCGGTGGGAACGTACAGATGTTAATTTTCGCGATTATGTATATTTTAAACAACAACTTGAAATTGAAAATGAATGTACAAACGTAAATGTCGCAAGTTATCCTCTTTGAAAGCGCGCACCATAAAACGAAGATTGAGATGCAGTGTCTGGGTCATATCCAACCGTGGCAAGATTATTAATGACACAAGATATTCAAACTGATGTTTACAAATGAACACTCAAAAAAATGAAAGTGTAAATGTTAAACGTTTTAACCCGAACAAGCGGAACTCCTCATTTCGTATTCATCTATATCTCTATTGTTATTTACACCGTACAGACGATTTTCATTGCATTGACTGCATATTATGTTGGTTTCTCAACTGATAAAGGCACATTTCGTTAGAACTGTTGAGCAAACAGTCTTTTGGTAGAGATTCGTAAAAAATTTAAATGTTAATTCAGCACTCAGTCTACCTATTCGAAACATCGTTCGAGCGATTATTGGATCTTGATTGGGCAAGCTTGGCTTCATTTGCCACGCGACACCAATAGATTTCGCCAGAAATTGCATTGTCCCGTAATCTATTTAAATCCGCTATTGTTAAAATGCATCCAGTCAATTCAGACTTCTAATTAGAATAAATTGACATCCGTGCAGCCAAATGTATTTCAACTACATGGTTATGGTGAATTCAAAGGTTTTGATGGAATTTTGGAATTGAAATGTCCGCATAGTATGCTAGTTACTCAACGTCTTTCTGCTGTTTCGATATTATATATATGATCTATCTATAATATATACAGGGAAACTGATGGATTTGGTTCTATAATATGGTGTCCGAAACTTGACCGTTATGGAGATATTGAGTTTCGGAAATTTTTTCAAAAATTTTCTATTTTTAGGCTTTTTTATCGATTTCTTTTGGATTGGAGCTTATAGGGGCCGTTTTTCGAGATATCTAGTCAGAGAACATGTCAATTAATGAAAATGATCAACAGAAACAGAACCAACTTCTAACAGCTTAATAAGACTGCTCGATAACGATAAGAATTAAAAAAGTGTTTTTAAATTTGAAGCGCTTTTTTTGAAAAAAAAAATCATGGAACTTATTCCACAGAAACGTTCGAAAACTTCTACGTCTCTTCAGCTTTTCAAGAAGGGATAACACTTGCTATTAAATAGGCAAAACATTGACCAAATAACAGGTAAGGTAGTAGCGGCGGCCATGTCGAACATGAATTATAAAAATTTTGCTCTGTTTTTCTTCGCTTAATTTACGTATTTCAGCTATTTTTTGTGCTCGGGAGACAAAGACATACAGTCTCAGGTATGTCATTTTAAATCTTGTCGTATAGTCTGCTTATGCGATTCTTTCGTGGTAGATGTGTCATCCGTAATTTTCTGTAAAAACGCATCTTGGCTTGGATTTTTGGACTGTTGCATCTTCTCACTGTGTGACTTGTGGCTTGTCACTTGACTTTGATTTGTATTATGAACATGGCAACATGGATATTTAAGATCCGGTCTTTTTTTCGTGTGGACAGATGAGTCGAACTTTGGCATCATAAATTATCATAACGCCCATTATTGGGATCCCAAAGCGTAAGATAACCCAAAAAATAACAAGAAGGTCGAAGGGAGATTCAGTCTAAATGTGTGGATGGCTATAATATCAAATCACTTGATAGGGCCATACTTTCTACCTATTTTAGCTTCTCTTACCTCAAACTAAAAATGTACCCTCTACTACCTTAACTGTTTTTGGTCAATGTTTTGCCTATTTAGTAGCAGGTGTTATACTTTTTTGAATAGCTGAGGAGACGTAGAAGTTTTTAAACTTATTTGCAGAATAAGTTTCATTAAATTTTTTTACGAAAAAAGGATTCTTTGAAGAATCTTCAAAACTCAATATCTCCATAACGGTTAAGTTTCGGACACCATATTACAGAACCAAATCCATCAGAAATGACGTGAATAATAAACTCCTTGAATATTCAGTACGACTTTCCCTGTAACCCTGTATATATGATCCATCGATCATTCGAGTATTCTGTGAAAATCTCGAGGCTGAGTGCCTTAAATTGTCATTCTTCAAGACATTCAAGTTCTTTTATCTGGAAATAGCTAGAACAATGGTACCAACAAGAATTCGACACAGCTCTCTTATTTATCGACAAATGAAGAAATTTGATTTATCGATATGAATTAATTTGAAGATGAAGTAATTTGACCCTACGAACTCCATATGGCTGAGATATAATCGATACATTCGAGATACATTCGATATCTGGCCACAGAAACGAGGAGGGCGAAAAATATGTACTGGTGAAAAAAACAATGGAAGGATTGGTACGTAAGTATACAAAAAAAATTGAAATACAGGAAAGTTTCTGAACTTCGGATCGATCGATCAACATCACACAAAAATAGAAATAGTAAAATGCCTACGTCAAAGAACTAACATAATCTGCCCGAACGAGAAAGACAGGATGACGGAACTAGAAAATATAAATAAAACGCTTGAGCTGGAATTATCCGCAAGATGCCTAGGGAGAAGAAAAATACAAAGAGACTCTTATGGATAAGACAATTCTAAACCGACAAACGCAAAACAAAAAAAAAGCAAACAAAGTTGAAAAAATCAAGAAAGGCTCAGATCTCCTTGAATGAAGACAACAGAGAACAATGGGAAATATCCTCCACAATATTCGTGAAGGTAAACTTTACAAAGACTACATCGCTGTAACTCATCAGAACTCCCAGTCGGGAAATAAAGGACCTGTAAATGCCGAGCATTAAAAGATAACTAAAAAAAAAATATGGCTCCTAAACGGCACAAAAGATTTAGATATGATACATTAATCAATTTAACGTAAGTAATCTTGAATTTTGATTTAGCAATAAGATGAATTCGGCGAGAAACAGCTTTTCTCGAATCTGCTATGAAGACGGTCAAAGTAATCAGACCGAAATGTTGAAACGTGGTAATTTCTTGTTCTTTAGCATTTATACCTCTCTGATCGGACTCTCGTACTACGAGGTTCAATGTCGGACATCAACTGATATGTGTACCAAGTATGATGCAAACAAGCTTCCATAGTTTCCCACTGCTCGATTTCAAGATACTGCAATGAAAAATTCAGAATGATCACCATTGAATTAAACGATGATTTTAAATGAGTTTCTTGTCATTTAAAGAAATAGAAAACCACATCAATTTAACCCAGTGAATTCTAGAGACCTTGCAGTTGAAGGAAAAACTTATTAGTGAATCGTCTCATTATAAATCGCCTTATTATATCGTTCTGCTATTCGATTTTGCAATGAAAAAGGTCGAATTCATCAAGCGACCGGTAACAGCACTACTTGATGAAATAATGCATCCGATGAATGAAATATTGGATTTGGGTGGTATATTGAGTGAAATAGGTATAGTATAATGTGTACCATACCGAACATACTTAAACAAGCAGACAGACAGGTAATCGTAGAATAGTTCGTACCGAACTTGGAGAGACAAGAAACCGAGTTAATAAAAACTTTATGATAAAAAAAAAGTTTTTAATCGATGGTCGTCCAACACTGATACCAAACTTCTTGTGATTCTTATTTCCACCCCAACACTTAGTTTTTCATTTCCCCCCAACATAAACACAATGGTCCTATTTTAGATGGCCCTCATTCTAATTTCACACCAGTAAGGGAAACAGCTTCCGAAAATGAACCAGTTTTTGTGCTGGCAAACACGCCGCCGATGCGAATAATAACATTTGTTCAAATTGGTTCCACTTTCCGCCTTTTGTCAAGGTCAATTTATCACGGCAGTGTGAAAGGATGTCAAACAGAACCACCCCACAAATAAATATCGGGAACAATTCGTATAAATATCGGTTACATTTACGTGCCAGAATTAGGGGAGAAACCCACAAGCTGGGACGGCATAAATGTTGCATTTTTGAAACCGTATGGTACTAAAGCCACCTTAATATACAGAGTTGTAGTTGGAATATATATAAGTGTTTACATAACTGGAATAGTCGGAGAAGTTGATACATTTGGATTAGCTTCATGAAAACTTCATGTCAGCTATGGCTGTGGAAAGCACTGACGCGAAGTCAGGAGCTTTTCCGCGCTTGTTTCTGTGTTCCAAAAAGTAGACGCTGGGCATTGTTCTTACCATCCCTTCGACTCGGGAGAAAAATTAGTTCCAAAGTGAAAGATCATCAATAACTGTTGACGACGAACAGAAGTCTTTACACTCGACTACCTAAAATGTAAACTATGAAATTCTTTTTCGAGCATTTCAAAAAGTTGATATTTGGAAGGAATAAACCAAAATACGATCAAAAGTTCCCTTCAGAATAACATCTCGTCAACATTCAAAGTGACGAAGTTCGAAAAAATCAATCTTTTCAACTTAATTTCCAATTGAATTCTGACAGACAGACAGACAGAAGTCTACAAGAGTGTCGTAAAGATTTCTTATTCCTACAATCATCTTAATTGGAATGCATTATAAGAGTCTCTTGATTCCGTCTCGCGCTTCAATTGTTCGAAGAATGCGCTGCGCTTTTGTTGTGAAGAAGAAGAATAATTTTATATCCTTGCCCACGTAGAAATTCCAGGTTCAGCTCGCGAGATTTTCGAACGAATTCAAAGTTGGTACAGCTTTAAACGTCTCCCTGTGATATACGTTTATCGATTTCGAAATTAACGACGTCGAAACAAGCAATAGAATAACTATCCAGGTGGTGAATGCGAATAATCCGCAGATGTCATTCCATGAAAACTATCTTTTATTTTCGAAAAATCACGCCTCTAAGGAGATTTAAGCAGGAATCCATTGGTTGAGGTATACTGAGAGGAGTCGCGTAGTATTTACAGGGTGTTTCTTCAATATTGTTCATAATTTCAGGAAAGGATTTCTCAGGTATTCTTCCCGGAGTTTTGGATGTAAGTGATCATAATTGCCATTTTAACTTTGTCGGCTGCTGATCTGAATAGGTCGATCGTAAATGTTTTAAACCCAAATATTCTTGGCATACCAACGATTTCCTTGTGTAGGTACTTAGTTACATTAGTTTGCACGGTGACCATTTCATCTTTTGTGGTTATTTAACATCAATGACGCACTTTCTCAGCGAACTCAATGATTTCCCTGAGGGACTTCGTCTGATTTCCGCGGCTCTCAGAAGCACAAGTTTCTTCTGTGCCAATATTCAGAATTTCGTGAGTAGGTGCTCGGTGATCTCGACCAACGATTCACATAACCTATAAGGAATTGAACTTTGCGCCAATTTTCTTCCGAGTAGATATGTAGATAATTTATGCGGGAAGAGATCCAGTTTATAAGTCCAGAGTTCAAAGACAGTTTTTTCAAATTGAAATATTATCTTTTTCACCTGAAACCCAGAAACAGCGAGCTACTTTTCAATAAATCCTTTCCATTGGAAAATTTCGAAACTTCATATTTTCGTAAAGGAGCATAAAGCGGAATTCGATAAAAATTATTCATTATTCGAAATGGAATAAACCATGTTCGCCGCGCTGTAACGTGCTATCTGATGAAAGATAACGCCCAAAGAATGTCGCTTTCGAAACAATAAATTGGAAAGTAAATGATATCAAATTACATACTTAAGAAGACAGATGCCCAAAGTATTGCTAAAATGAAGAACCGCGAACATGAAGCCTTATCCACACCAGCTCGAAGCTCAGAGACTTTCAATTACCTTGAGAAAGGTTTACTGTTTTGAGGAATATAAGGGACTTTCCTTCAGGTATTTCCGAATGTTGTTTTCTAATAAATTTCCTCCTCTAATTTTAGCATTGCACATGAATTGCTCAAATATTCATATATTTTAACTGAAATACATTAATGTAATTTTCATACCCATATAGGGGTATTCTCAAAGTATACTGAGAAAAGTGCTAAAACACTTCACTAAGTGCCTAAATCATTTCACGAATCTTTCAATGACGATCGAAAGAAAAACAGATTTGCATGAAGAAATAACAATAAAAAATGGCACATCCGATAACATCACAAAGTAGTTTCTGATCTTCCGTTGATTCATTAGAAAGCTCTTCTCACGACGGCGACGATATGATGCAGAAATCTAGTTTCAAACTCCATATGAAGTTTCATCATTCCACCTAATCGAAATGTAATTATATATTTCGATCACTGTAGGAAGCTGTTTCGTAGCTAAGATTCGTAGTGATCATGTGAGGATATTATGTTTATCTGACATCCGAATTGAATCAGATAATAGGGAGATCCATATTAGGAAATATGTAGGTACATTAGTTGAGTACCTATCTTATTTCCACTCAAAGTGGGGAGATACCAAGAATACAATATAATGAACAATTTTTATACAAACAAAAATAAGAGGACGAAGTGAGAAAACAGAATACTGCATAAATACAAAAATACGGTAATTGAATAATATACAATAGGAAAGAACAGAGACACAATACGCAAGGGGAATATTTATGGCGATTATTTCTTCACACTAAAAATTCCAATAAGTTACAAAAAGCAGAGGTGAAATAAAGCGACAATAACATAAGATGTCGAAGTGGTTTCAAACTATCGCACCCACACCAATAGCAATGATACATGTTCGTGCAAAATCTTGTAAAGTTGAGTATCATTGATCGAAAGGGGTCAAACTAAGGGGCTGGTTATACATCAAAACTATTTGTGCTTTATGTAAATTGAACTTAGGTGATTTGGATTTCTGTTATATCATATATTTCACTCATATTTCTCGCAAACATTTGACAAGAATTTATATCGGAATGAATAGGATTGCGCAATACCAATTAACAATTGGTTGGTTATCTATTTATGATATTAACTTTCCATTGTTTTCGAACTTTTTCGATGTACATCCTCATTACATCGAATGATTAATTATCAAATTTCACATTCTTCCAAGTCTTCAAGAATATTTCAGTGTTATGAAATTTGTTTTACACACAAGTTTCCTGTTGTCATGCGGATCAAAATGGGCGTACATTACGTTAGTTCTAGATGAAGATGAAATGTTTCCGATAAATGTATGATGGATCAAAAAACTAAGGTTGATTGATGATGGAAAAATTAACCGAGAAGTTGAAGAACTATTCCAATTATGTATTATACAAATAATCTGAACTACAATGTTCATACTACAATAAATGTTCCATTCGAAACGCACCGTAAATTGCAAGGAAACATTGCGAAATTCTGGCTTATCAATTACAGGTCATTTATGACATCTCATTAGGTATTCCTTCACAGTATCGAAACAATAAAATTGAGCAAGGTTAAAACTATTATATAATCAATTTGCAATGAACATATAGGGACGGGTTCTTGTATTCAGGACTGTTTCTTGTTATAATAAATTTCGAATTGTGGAATTCAGTAACTCTTAAATGTTTGAAAAAAATTGAAAAACACTCCCCAATTTACAGAAAGATTTGTTTTCACATCATCTCGTTTCCTATCTAGATGTCACGAAATATCGCAACTTTCTATGTAATTTTCTAATGAAAAATGTTTCCTCGGGCAATCGCGAACCACTCAGGCAATATGAAAGATACATGATTCTACATTAGACATTTTTCCTGCAATAATTACTTTTTCAAACTTATCTCTCGATTTTTTGAAGTTTCTGATGCAATTAGTTCCGGCAAAAGAAGGGCGAATGGGCAGATAGGTTTTATTAGATTTTTATATTCTACACTTCCCAACACGTAGACGTGTAAATTTCATGTAGGCATAAAATTTATTTTCCTCGAATGATTTGACAGGTTAGTTTTGGTGACTAATTAACCAAAATGAGCGAAATCCGCCAAAGGGTTCCGTCGATGAAAGCATCCAAATTTTTTTCACGAAAAATTCGAATGGATCGAATTTAAACTAGATATTTAGTTTGTATCATAAATAAGTTTGAATGAATTATGTATGTCTTAAAACATCGGTATATACGACACTATTCGCCATATCCTGCTGCAATTTAGTGTCTTCATATGGTGTATCGATTTGATTGGTTATGAGGAAATTCAGCTTTCCATTGGTGTCACGAAATATGGCAACTTTCTATGTAATTTTCTAATGGAAAATGTTTCCTCGGGGAATCAAATCACTCAGGCAATATGAAAGATACAACATGATTCTACATTGGACATTTTTCCTTCAACAATTATTCTTCAAACTTATCTCTCGATTTTTTGAAGTTTCTCATGTAATTAGTTTCAGAATAGGCAGATAGGTTTTATTCGATTTTTATATTCTACACTACTCAACACGTAGACGTGTAACTTTCATGAAGGCATAGAATTTATTTTCCTCGAATGATTTGATAGGTTAGTTATTGTGATTAATTGAGTAATTGTGAATTAAAATGGGCGAAATCCGCCGGAGGGTTCCGTCGATAAAACCATCGAATTTGCACTAGATATTTAGTTTGTATTATAAAGAAGTTTGAATGAATGAATGAATTATGTCTTAAAACATCGGTATCTCAGAAACTATTCGCCATATCCTGCTGAAATTCAGTGTTTATATATGGGGCATCAATTTGATGGGTAGAGGAAATTCAGCTTTCTAGCTGTTCCATATGAAGAAATATCAGTTTTTCTGCTATATTCAGTTTGATTCGGTGATTTCATCTATTAAAGTTCATGATAATAAAATGACACTATTTCTCATACTGACAATGAACTCTGAAGGCCGTTATGGTGAACAGAAACAAGCGCGCAAAACCTCTTGACTTCACGTTTTTTTCTCGATGTTTTTTTAATGGCCGGTTTCACAATGTCTGGTTGTTCTTCAGGTAACTTGACCAAACACTATTCGGTTAAAGTTTCGGTTAGGAAGAAGATTAACCGGTACCCTATCCATTGGTTAGTGCCAAAACAGCAATTGTGAAACACTTTCCTACGGTTTAAGTCTTAACTTCAGGTTAAGTATTGGTAACAAGACATTGTGAAACCGGCCCTAAGTGTTGTTCAGTTGGACAGTTGGAACAAGTGGCTATTTCAGATTCAGCATTTCAATTTTTGTTTGAGATGAATAAGCATAATTTTTGTGAAATCTGCAGCGTTTTTGAGCGCTCGTACTACTTACACGAGGGCTATATCATCAGCCGAAAATGGTCTCAATCGACTATGTTCGACTCACTGATGACGAATTCGTCGGAAAATTCGAGTCTGTCCGTCCGGCCGTCCGTAAGTAAATTTTCAGTGTAGGTTCAGATCCCAAATGCCTCGGTTAAGTTCGTTAATGGGCAGAATTCCACCAGGGGTTCCGTAAATATGGCCGTTCAAAATTTTGTTCTCTTGATTACTTCGAAACTACAGATTCGCTCGAGATGAAACTTTGCACTCAAATGGAGAATGAGGTGTTCAAGCTACATGTGAAATTTTGTCCAGATCGCATGACCAGAACCATAGAAAATTGTAACTTTTGAACGGAAACGCCTAGGGACTTGAAATTTTCAGGAGAGGTGAGGTTCTGGAATGTTGTGATGACGTTCATCTATGAGCAAAATTATTCTAGGGGTTCCGTAAATATGGTCGTTTGAAATTTAGTTTTCTTGATAATTTCAAAACTACAGATTCCATCGTCACGAAATTTTGTATTTAAATGGAGAATGATATATTCAAGCTACATTTCTCCAGATCACATGACCAGAACCATAGAAACCATAGAAAATTGTAACTTCTGAACGGAAAGGCCTAGGAACTTGAAATTTTCAGGGAGGGTTTGAATCGCGAATATCGCAGTCACGTTCATCAATGAGCAAAATTAGACTAGGGGTTCCGTAAATATGGCCGTTCAAAATATTTTTTTCCTGATAGTTTCGAAACTACTGATCGGATTGAAATGCATTTTGCACCTTGCTGAGCAATAATGTATTCATACTACGTGCAAAATTTTGTCTAGATCGCATCACCAAGACCATAGATACCGTAGGAAATTCTAGCGAATTATCGAAAAAAAATTGATCATCTAAAGCACTGACATGAAGTCTGGTGTTTCTCCTAAGTTTCAGGATATTTTTTACAGCTGTTGAAAATTCCTTCAATTGATTTCTAAAACTGGAAAATGCGAATCCACCTACAAGGTGCATGTACGAGCGCTCAAAAGCTCCTGCCTTCACGGCAGTGCTTTTCGTAATTCTTTTTCTTCGAATAATGAGAAATTTCTAGAAAATACAATTAACCGATTGTAGAGATTATTTGAAGTTAAATTTTTTCTATTAAATTCAATAGTAGATTTGAACAAGTCAAATCGCAAGTTTATGATAGCATTATCGAAGTATCATATTGAAAGGCTGACATTTTCTTGAATTATCTATTCGAGACGTATTTTGTAGAGTCTCAATCCCCAAGAAGCAAGAGAATTTATGAAATTTTTGTTCAAGGGATTTCTGCTTCTTCCGAAGTAAAAGTGAGCAGTGGCCATCAGTTCAACGATTCAATTGAAGGATTGTCAGGGTTTCATGGGTGGTCAAGGTTCACCTCAACGACCCCTGAATCGTGTATTTATACCTTATTCAATTCATATTTCCATCAATAAAATCGTACCTCAATCAACAGTTATGATATGAACGTGGGAAAATTTTTCAAAAGCATACCTTCTATAGCTATTTCCGAGAAAAACACAATGTCAATCCCAAAGAACCTCAACGCAACAGTCCTCTGTCTTCGATCTGAACAGGATACCCGACACTGCCACCTCATAAAAATACGGAAGCGTCAACACATCAGGTACTGGTCCTCCGGAGGGGTTCAAAGCTCGCGAAATTTACTATTACGTACGTGCAACCTCCCTGACTGCGCCAAAGTTCGATCGGTCTAACTCCGCGACGATTCCTCGTACGCCGACACTGCCAACTCGTATCCGTGTAGCCCGACGCAAGGCCAGCGATCGAATGCAACTTCCCGGCGGTCTGTCTTCGAGGATACATTAAAAGTAAAATTGGCACAAGAGTTACAGTATGCCGATGTAAAGCAAAAACCTGACCTGCGCGCTAGTAGGCTTCTCTTGGTAGCGCCAACATCTGATTTTGACACTTTGAACACTCCACTGTTTTCTGTGGCCGGTCAGAAATAGAGTTCGAAACGTAAACTTACCAATAGAAATCAATTAATTTCTCATTAAAATATTTCCACATGTATTATCAAAACTATAATAAACAATAGAAAGTTTTGTGTCTGCCGTGAGTGAATTAATTGAAAAGAAATTTTTTTCCATTTTATACCAAGAAAAATGTAGTGGTTATCAGATGAAATCATCACCCTATTCATTTTCAGCTCTAACGTTATAAACCTTTAGTATAATAGTTCAAATTTTTCTTAATGTGGAAACCTACAACTGAGAAACATTCCTCGAAATATTATTTGCTCTTTTCATGTAGAAATTATAATTTCAACTAAAAGAAATTTGACTTGTATTATCTACCCAATTATCATATTTCCCATGTTTATTTAGCAATTGAAGAGATTAAGAATTTCTTCATCAAATAGTAAGGTGTATTGGCTACCCATTTATAATTTTTTTTCAATTCATTTCGCAATAGAAGAAATTAATATGATTTTGTTCCATTTTAAGCCCCGAGATTGGGATTTCATTGTAGAATTCAAAATAAAAATGTTTCATTACTTTTATTGTAATACAAAATCAAACAAAAAGTGTTAGCTGAGGTTGGTGCAATGGGGTACTATACAATTCTGCCTATAATACAAGAGCTCAGGGAAAAACCTCAGCAGAAAAAACCCTGCCTCCTTGTAGTCCTTGTGAGTGTTTACAAAATTTAATAGACGCTGAATAAGACTAAGCAGAAAATCGAATTAGTACATATTCTCGTTACAATGATTTTACTCTGTTGTTGTATGGGTCTCTTGAAAAATAATTATCTGGTCATCATGCTTGTTTAAAGATTTCCTGAAAGAAGATTTGAAATGATATGCTCGATAAAAATCTGAAAATATTCTACCACTTCAGTTGAAGAAATTAAAACACTTCATTCAACACATATTCAATTTTTCCTAGGATAATAGGTTTGTTTTTCTATTCCCCTTTTTTGGCATATCTCTCTTTGGCTTTCTGTGCATGCCTTCAGCCATCTGTTCAATTCCTTTCTTTTTTCCTGGTCCAACAATTGAATTTTCTTCAGTAATTCCTCATCAGAAGGCTATAAAAGCACCATCAAAATATTCAAGAGAAAATATCAAAACACAGCTTGAGCTACATTACATTTTCATCGTAACGATTGAATGATGTTGAACTTTCTGGTTTGGATGCCGATTCTTCCATGAAATATTTAACATCATCCTGGTATGCCATTCGACTGGTTGTAGGTTCATTTATATGTAAGCTTGTAGCTTCATCAGAATCTCCATCTGAAACAGAATCGCTTCTCCGACCAAACATAAATGCAGCATGTATATGCTTACACAATATGGTTTTTATACTGTTACTAGAACAGTCACATTTATATTGGTGTAAGCATATTTTACATTCTGCACAATATCCCATTCGGCAATCTTCATCACAAGAAGTGATGATCGAAACATTATAATATTTATCTTCGTATTGAGATTTCACTCTAAAACAATTCTTACCAACATTCTCCACATTTTCTTTCATCATGAGGGATTTACAATGTGCTTCCACAGTAACCCTATGATAGTAGTTGTTAGCATTTGGTCTTTCCCTGAGAAGAATTTGTTTCCACATCTTCTCATCCACTATTTGGTCAAAAAAATCCAATAGCTTTTCTACCCTGGAATAAAGTTAAATTTAATGAGGATTTCAAATAATAACTAGATAAATACCTTATATTCTTTTTTCCTTCCATTTTATTGTATTTCAAATATTTATTCAGACTTTCTATTGCCATATTGGTATTTATTCCAGCCCCTTTTCTATAGCAATAGGCCCACATCATAATTCTCTCCTTATTCTGGAAATAATAGCTGAAAAAACACAATCAGTTAAAGCAGGCTAAAATCAATCCAACAGTAATTGAACTTGATCTTCGATTTGTAAGGCAAGATTTCTATATTAAGTGAATAATCAAACCTGCACAAGCCTATGGAATAAGAATTGAATTTCTTATGTAGCTTCTAAGAGTTTTTTGTCGAAGGAGAATATACAGGATATGAATGGAAAGAGCATTGCACTCACGTTTTCAAATAACTCAAAAAACCATTTTCATGATTCTCTTCCAAGCGTCCAAAATAGTTGTTTACTAGACTTTCAAATTTAGTTTCATCTAATTCTTGATGGATTTTCCTCAATTCCATCTTCATTTCCTTCCTCATTTTGGGGTCCTGAAGCTTTCTGCGGCCTTGGATGTTCCAATTTTTGACTATATGCCAGCTGCATAGAAGTCTTCTCAATGGCTTTTCGGGTTGCATTACTTTGATCCATGCATTATAGTATTTGGGATCATCATCGCTCATAAGGAAATCAGCCTCTATGGATCTACCTAGCCTAGATTTAAATGCTGTAAAAAAAATTTCTTGAATTATTTGATCTTTTCTATTACTAATGAAGAATGCTACTGGGAATCCAGTGTTGCTTTCACCCTTCACCAATACTATAGTTAATTCCCAATTTCTCTGATTGGTGCCATGTGTGCCATCTATACATATAATGCTTCCATGTTCTTTCAATTTCTTTTCCATCACCCCATTCATAAAGCCAACAGCGAAATCTTCTTCCAACAAACCAGGATAACTATCCCCTGGAATTAAATAAGCACTATTTTATCCTAACTAACATGCACCCAATACACGATGATCAAGTCAAAAATATTAAGATAATGAATCGAGTCGATCCATATCTCTACCTAATACCAACTAATAGTTAATAGTTTGAAAAGGGGGTTATATTTCACTGCGACCGCAAGGTCTTATGATATCTAATGGTATCTGGTATCTAATACCAGCTATCTAAATATTCTTAAAATCTACACTACGTTACGACTTGAAAACAAACCCTCACCAATATTTTTAAATAAAAATGCCTGATTTCGACCTTGTTGATTCCACTCTTGAATTTTCAATGAAGTTGCTACCATGTCATCTTTATGCCTTCGATTATCTATATTAAATTTCAATCTGATGTTTATCAAGTCCTGTGGTGTCAATACATTCATTCTTGTTAAATTCTCATCTGCTATTTTTCTTGCATCTTGGAGAATTCTGTTGTTGGGAACACCTTCTTTCAACTTCTCCACAATCTGCAATTCCTCTGTTTTTTTCAATCGCTTGGTACGGAGCTCATCCTCATGTCCTATATGGGTTTCTATAAAATCAGTGGTAACCTGCCCTATAAAGTGAAAATGATCAAACGGTTAAAATTAGATCCCGCATTTTCAAATATTCACCATTAATCAGAATTCTAGCTTCGATTCTTGATGGACACACTCCTTTAATCTTTATAGTACCCCCAATTTTACGCTTACGATCTTTGCTATTGGAAATATATCCTTAAAAAAATTCATCATATATATAAGATTCTCCCACATTGTGAATGCAAAAATTATACCTTTTGTGTCCCTTCTATTACAATTATAAATAATTATTTTCTCTCCTTTCTTATCTTTTCTGGTTGTCTGGCAAGCATAATCCACTTCCCTGTTTCCTAGGTTTCTCCAGACTGTGAATTCTTCGAAATTCGAAAATTGCTGACTGGATCGAGTTATCTCAACTTCGTGAAAATCTTTTAAATGTTTCAAGAGTAATCTATGGAACGAAAATCCTTGCACATTCGTACACAAAGGGCAGATGATGCGCTGTGCCGAAATTTTTCTTGATGAAGATTCTGCTACCCTACAGATTTCATATTTTCTGTACATACACTTAAAACTTAAAGTGGATGTTAAAAGATTTATATTTCACTGAGTACTTACATTTCTTGTTCTGCCATTTTCCTCTAAATTACTCGATAAATTTGAGAATAATAATAAGCACAAATGAGATTTTATTCAACTTCAAAAAGTTCAATAATTCGTTCATTCACCGAAAAATGTAATAGCAGCTAGGACAATGGACAATGTTTACATAAACAATGTGCGCCGCAGAGCCCGCAGATCGAAGTTACGGAATTTCCAACTCGGAGATCGGAGATCCACGAACCGGTACGAACCTTGCCGAAACAAATCTACTTTTAATGTATCCTCTGTCTTCGTATTGTCGTTTCTAGGAACGCTGATCGGAGATTGCTGCTGCTGTGAACGTACTCGGCCAGCCAGACAGCAAGGTTCGCTTTTGGTCCGGAGCTCTCCCCCACATGGACAATGGTCCTCTCAGCTGAGCTACGTCCGACGTATTATGACTCCGGACGGCAGCGGAAGCGACAAAGTTTGACGTGAAGAGGGACGAATAAGGGCTGGTTAAACTTTGTTCACCGCTGAACCGAAAATCAAACCTGAAAAGTTGTTTTGAGGGTTTTTTCAGGGTTATTTCAGTCACATCAGAGCACCCTTAATGAGATGGCAAAGCCAAGTATGTGGAATAATGACCCTAACTCGTTGAAGCTCTGGAATTCTTAGAGATCTCTAAAAGGCCAAGGAGACCTAGAATCAGAGAACTTCACAGAAATAGTACCTATATGCTCTCAGATAGAGTGCGTTAGGTAGGGAATCGATGGTTTTATTTTTCTTTGTTCTGCTAGTGTGCTGAAGGGAGCTCTTCTCAAGAGAAGTGCTCTACTACCTGAAAACCTGCGCCTTCATTAGTTGTGCTGACTGAGGTATAACCCAACAACAGCTCGCCATTTAGGTCCAGAGTTTCAATGAATTCTGGTAGCTGAGGCGGCTTCAAGGAGAATATGTCACCATCATCAATGATTTCGTCAGCCAAGCTTTGTTCACGTAGATTTCCAATGGCAAGGCAACTAGATGCTCAAGAGTTTATTCTGTTCCTCAAAGAATCTACATTAGTCATTTTCTGCTGAACTTTATTGCAGTTTATGCTTTCCGTGGTGAGAGTGCTAGGTAAGAAGGGCTTTAAGAAGATACATTTTTGATTCATTAGTCCAGTTTCCAAAGATCTTTTCGAAATTCCCCAAACCTATTTGGGGCCACTAAAGTGCTTCTCTCTTAGTCAGACTCCTCTTTTTCCGAACAGTTCTTAAAAGTCTCTAGTCCTACAAACGGAGTTGCGGGCCCGTTCAGGCCAGTCCTCATATGCTCTTGCTTTTTCATTTTCCTTTATTCCTGAGTATCCGGGAATCCAGAACAAGAAGACCCTGTTATTCTTGCCTAGTTTGTTGAGGTCGCCTAGGCACTCCCATAACATCTTTGAATAGATCAATCGGCTAGTAATGCACATCAGTTTCGCTATTTTGGCGATTGAATCCCAACTGCATTTCCGCAGAAAGAAAATGCCAATTTATAACAGTCTGAATGAAGAGGATTCGGAAACTCTTGTGGTCCTTTGATGTAGTGTGAGATTTGAGCCCATTAAGGCTCAGATATCAAATATTTTTTTGCTCTTGTCACCAATCATAGAATCTGAGATAAGTTCGGTGAACAAAAATGATAATTACGAAGAACTGTTCGCTATGTGGTGGCTCCGCACTTCCAGAAGAGGGCGTTGCCCGAGGCGTAACGTTCTATTTCGCTAATTGTTTCCATAACCCGAACAACTTGTAGAGTGTACCATATTCTATCTGGAGGTGTCTAAGGCAGGAGCTACTGAGTATGGCTCAATGACGAGTCTAACGAAGAGCTCTGAGATGAAGCTCACGTAAGTTTTGCAAAAAGAGAACATTGCGAGAACCCCTCGCCAAAACAATATAACAATATAGTGGGAGAAATAATGAGAATAATGTAGGTAATTTTAATTTCAGCAGTGTGGCTGGAAATTCTTGGATAGAGAGTGCGATGATGCAATAATACAGATCAAGAGAATATATCGGTGAGAACATGTTTTTTTTCTCCTTTTTCTGCACTTGATCAATCTCTCATTTCCATTGTGGAATTAAAAATTCTAAAGAGCACTGCCATGGAGTCAGGAGCTTTTGAGCGCTCTTTCATCCACCTTGCAGGTAGATTCGCATTTTCCAGTTCCAGAAACAAATTCAGAAAATTTTTGACAGCGGTCAAAAAATTCCAAATTGAGGCGACACTCCAGATATTATGTCAGTGCTTTAGGTTTTAGATTAAGATTTATTTTTTCGATAATTCGCTAGAATTTTCTACGGTATGTATGGTCTGTGCGATCTGAATTCTGGCCATATTTATGGAATTCCTCGTCTAATTTTGCTCATTAATGAAGGTTACCGCGATCCAAACCTACCCTGAAAATTTCGAGTCCCTAAGCCTTTCCGTTCGGAAGTTATTATTTTCTATAGTTTCTATGGTTCTGGTCATGCGATCTGGACAAAATATAGCTCAAATAGATCATTCTCCATTGAAAAACAAAATTTCGTCACGATCGAATACGTAGTTTCGAAATCATCAAGAAAACTAAATTTCAAACGACCATATTTACGGAACCCCTAGTCTAATTTTGCGTATTGATGAACGTGACCGCAACATTCGAGATCCACACCTTTCCTGGAAATTTCAAGTCTCTAGGCCTTTCCGTTCGACAGTTATGATTTTTTATGGTTTTTTATGGTTCTGGTCAAGCGATCTGGAAAAAACGTAGCTTGATTAATCATTCTCCATTGGAATACAAAATTCTGCATGTAGCTGGAACACGTCATTCTCAATTTGAGAGCAGAATTTCATCTCGATCGAATGTGTAGTTTCGGAGTGATCAGAGAAACAAAATTACGAACGGCCATATTTACGGAACCCACAATGAAAATTTCAAGTCTCTAGGTTGTTCTGTTCGAGAGTCATCGTGCTCACGGACGGCCGGACGGACGGATAGACTCGAATTTTTCGACGGATTCGTGATCAGTGAGTCGAGCCTTGTCGATTGAGACCATTTTTGGCTCACAATTCGAAAAATACAGACATTGTGACGAAATGATATAGCCCTCGTGTAAGTAGGACGAGCGCTCAAAAACACTGCAAATTCCACTACAATGTTTATTATTAACGGGTCACTCCGTTTTTCTGCTCCATATATTTATTTAATCCGAAATCTCAATTTTTCATCGATAACGTAAATAGGAGCTCATACAGTTTTCGAATTCCTTTATATTATTTGTTGTTTCAATTAGTTGTCCTTCCAAATAATACGAATAATTTCAACAAATAAACTATATCTAGGTACTCAACGATGATTATTCAATTTAGGAGAAAAGGAAAATACCAGTACCCCCCGTAATGTTAGAGACAGCTTGATATTTATCTGCTTTAGTAGGAACCGAAGCGTTAAATCGTTTCAATCTGAAACACAATTGTTATACCTTTTATTAGTAATTTGTTCGTAATAGATCGATTCAATTGAATGCGGAGATGTGTCTAGTCGAGGAATAATTTAGCATCTACATACTTTTTTTCGCAATACTTTCTACAAACAATGGAATATAGGTAATTCATGCGAAGAATGGTGATAGTACTCTACTAATACTTCTAAAGTATTTCAAATTCATTTTGCGATTTCTAATTGGCCTCGTAGAATTGAACTGCATATCCTAATCGGCAATGTTAAAAAAATTTCCCAGTGCGAGAAAACGAATTCCCAAATGGAATTATTTTCTAGGGTTCTAAGTTCATGTTCTGATTACCCGTACTACCTTCAGGACGCCTCTGAGAAGAACCGCTTTTCACAAGATTCATTTCATTATAGCATCAGAATAACCGATAACCTACGTCAACTTGATTGATGAACAGTTGCTTTGGTGGTTGGGTTCTTTTTAGTTTTCATAGTCCCTTATTTTCAGGTTTTTGTAGTGTTACTTCGATAAAAAAAATGCTTCTTTCAGTTTTCACCTTGTCTTGTGTTTGTTGTTCCTTCTTGGATATTATTGAAGCTCTTTCCTATTTTAATCTACGGCCTTCGTTTCAGGAGTGCTGAGCCATCCTTTATTTTCCCCTTCCTTGTAGTCTTGTCAATTTTCGGCGTTCTTTGACTCTGACAATCAGGGGACGGCCTCTCCAATGTATTTGCTACCACCCACTGTACTCACGGGGTATGGAGATATATCGCACCCGTCGTAGAATAAGGAGAAAACTCAAAAAAGGTCCATTTTGTGTTAGTGACACGTGCAATATCAGAATAACTCTAGTTGGCCTCTCCGCCACATAAAAGACTGTTCTTGAAAAAAAGTAACATTTTAAATTTTTTGGAAAACAGTAGAATAATCCACCACGATAGGAAAAATTACATTAATTGAATATTGGGTGCTAGAGTTAGGATGTTCAAATGGATTGCTGCAGTTTTTACGAATGTTCAGCGTGTGGAATTGAGTAAATACACGAAAGTACAGAACGAAAACTTCGGTAAACCAAAACTTCAAATACGATTTCCCAACAAAGTCTATTTTTGAGTTGTCTCCATATTCTACGACGTGTGCGATATAAAGATTGAGATTGAGATTGATGATTCTGGTTTTATTTTCGTGAATACAGATATTGTGGTATTTTTCTGAAAGTTCTCTTGTAGAGGATCAGCATTGTTTTATATTTCTGGGTCTTCTCGATATTTGTAGTTGCACTTTTCGGCTCTTTTGAGGGGCTCCAATCATTATGAAATCATATTCCAGGACTATCTTCTCAAAACAACAAGTGACATCGAGATCGATTAATAACTCAATAAATAAAGAATCAGGAACATCATAGACAAATATTTCCTTATCCTCATTCGCTCACCAAATATGCCATCAAGCAGACAAATAAAAATACATTAGGATGAACAAAAAAGAGATGAATTTCACACAAATAGTTATTGCTATGAATATATCTCAATTTTATCCTTTGTTTTGTAGCACCCATCAATGCAGACTCTACACATCACACCAAGAGCAGTTAATCATGCGTCTTGCGATATCTCCGGTTTTCTACCTGTATAGAACCCTTCAAGGTATCCCGTCATAAATTAATGGAAATATTTCGACAGTAAAACCCTGCTACATCTCGGTTACATTAAATATTCGTTTCTTTGTTTTGTTGTGCCTGCTTCAAATAGTTCGCCTGCACCAGCATACTATTAAAAGATGGTTATTCGAATGCAGGTTTATGTTCAAATATCCATAGTTAGTTGGTTTGATAATTTCCTTTGAGTCGAACAAAATTAAGTAAAGGTATGTTGATATTTTTCTCCCCAGATGCCCGTCGAACCCCTCCGATTCTAGTTGCCTCTGCGAGTCTATTTGTCTGAAGAAAATAGAAAAATGAGTGTCAAGGTGTTTGTTGTGTACATTTCTCGTGCTTCAATAATCTTCACTGTTTCCTTTGTTGACTTAAAACAAGTACCTACAATAAACAGCATGACGAAATTATCATAAAACGCAGAAGTACGATTGAATGAAAGATATAAAAATTCAGCTTTACCCTATACCGCTGTTTCACGTGAAAAGAAAATTGAGTTTTTCTGGTCTGATGTTCGAGAATTTGATAATAATTCTGTGATTTCATCTACTGAAGTTTATGAAAACGAATGACACTTGTCATACTGAAAGCTGGTTTGATTCACAGTATGTCTTTCTAGACTTTTACGCGATATTTGTTAAAATCTAACATCTCGAATTTCGGATGAGAGCATCGAGAAATATGTATATTGATTTGCAAGTTGAAACTGGTTGAATACGATTAAATACTTCTCTCTTTTCGCTTACTTTCGAAGCATTCACCTGTATTTTTGACCATTTCGAAGTAGGTATCTAGAATCTAGATGGATGCACTTAAATTATGTTTTATTTTTTTTTTTTTAATTTATACGTGAACCCATAAAGATTCATATCTCAATTCCCTACTCGATCATAAAGGGGGTACAGTTTTAATTCGTGGTCAGTTATGGAATAATTGATTATTGTGATGTTTGCGAATCTTTCATCATAAGAGCTCTTAGGGGGGTCACTGAATCTTCCTAACTACTTGCCCAGAAGTAGGGAAGGTTGCTCTTTCAACAAGTGACGCTGGTGGGGAGTTTTACTCCAAAATCCATAGCTGTTCGTTATAACTCATGTTACTTCCACGCTAAATGTATCGAAATGCCCGGAATCTAAAACAGCAGATTAGGTTTAGTTGGGGTTTAGTTGGGACGAAGCCTCACACTGTTCTATCTATCGGAGATAGTTCGTCCATGAGGATTCCACCTGACTAAGCAAAAAAAATGTATCTGCTTCAGAAAAAGCATTTTTTTTCCTCAAAAACTATGTAAAAAATCACTCGAATTTCTAGAATAGGTAAAACTTCTAGTTAGGTAGGGTAAAAGGTACAGTTGTTGACACCCTATCAGTGATTGACACCCTCATTTTCATATTCGAATTATAAGAATTGGATGGAGGCCTTAAAAACATGGAGCTTTGAAAAAACTATTTCAATTTTTCAAGTTTGGACTGTTAGTATTAATTTGGGTTAGGTTTGCATTCCTAATTCACCATATATTTATCAATGTGGAGCGTGCTGACGATCATTGCAATTAGAAAAATACTGCCATTTTCTCAAGGTACTTAACTCAAGTTCATAACATTTCTTTAATTGTTCTAATTTTTGTCTGAAGCATAATTTTTGTTTGAATCATTGAAACTCTTCAATAAATACTTTTTCATAACTTAAAATCTATTTGGTTGAAGGTTTCGCGTTTTTTTTGTGGGTGTCAATAATTGCCTTTGAAAATATGTGGATGAATAGTGATTGACATACTATGTCAATAACTGTCGTATTCAAATTTTGCAAAATTAGTCCGTATTGCCTACTATTCAGGCCTCAATTTCTCAATGAATACTGAAAAATGATTGAACTTTATCTAATTTTGTTCTAGATAGTTGTTGACACCAGTGTCAATCTCTGTGAATTTCCACGTGTCAATAACTATATTGCAAGTTCAACTAGTTCCTACTTCTTGTCCCTACCCCCTGAATCGATTTTCCACGCTTCATTCTCAACAACATGGCAAAAGCAAAAGAAGGAAGCAATTATAAGAAAAATTACACGGTTGATGCTATTATTTCTGCCTTATCAGCAGTAAAATCAGAAGGAATGTCCAGAAAACTTGCCTCCCAAACCTATGGCGTTCCTCGTGCTACAATAATTTTTTGGTTGAGTGGAAAATTTGTTGAAAAAATGAAAAGCACTGACGTGTAGTCAGGAGCTTTTGAGCGCTCGTTCATCTACCTAGTAGGTAGAATCTTCCTAAAAAAAATTTCTTTGAACATCCACTTTTGGTCATTGATAATTTTGTTCATTGATAAACGTGACCGCGATATTCGAGATCCACACCTATCCTGAAAATGTCTAGTCCCTTGGCCCCTCCGTTCGAAGGTTATTATTTTCTTCTGGTCATGCGTTTTGGACAAATTTTGCATGTAACTTGAACACGTCATTCGCACCATCTGGGTGCGAAATTTCATCTCGATCGAATCAGTAGTTTAGAAGTAATCAGTAGATCAAAATTTCGAACGGCCATATTTACGGAACCCCTGATGGAATTCTGCTCATTAACCAACTCAACTACGGCAGTCGGAAACTGAACCCACACTGAAAATTTAAAGTCTCTAGGTCGTTCCGTTCGAAAGTTATCGTGCTTACGGCAAGATTCGAAAAATACAGACATCTTGACGAAATGATGTAGCCCTGGTGTAAGTCCAACGAGCGCTCAACAAATCACGGACCTTGCCCTGTATTAACCTATGAAGAAGATCTCAAATTATGTGATAAAATAGACGGGTGTGCCAAAAAAAATAAAAGAAAAATTATTTCAAACATAAAGCTTGATGATGAAATTCATGAAGAATCCTTTATACAGTCATGAAACAGTCCAATATGGACATGGATTGTACATCTGAAGACACAATCTGTGATAACAATGAAAACCAAGTTGCTATAAACGGCTACTGGAGAACCAACTGTCAGGGCTTGTGTCCTATTTGCAAAAAGAATTTGGATTTAAATGGTATTAAATAATTAAATGCATTTCCTGTGCATGAAAATTCCATGTTTAATGTTTATTGAAATATGTCTTCATAGAGAAGGTTTCCATTTCGAATATTTTTCAATGCAAAACTTATAAATAAATCTTATAATGAACGATCCATTACTATACATTATACCTATCCACATCCTTGTTCAGCTGATTGAAAATATGAGAGACAACAGTATGTCAATAACTGTATCAGGTGGTGTCAACAATAGATTTTACAGTGTCAATCACTGAAAATTGACACATGATGTTAACGATGTGTTTTAAAGCTTCTTCTGAAAAGGTTTTTCCACTTTCGGTTGTTAATTTGAATAGAGTATAAACCAACACATAACCTCGAAAAAGAAATATTTTCATTTCATACCCAAATAAAAAATTATTTATATTCTATTGGGACAGTTGGCTTAAGGTGTCAATAACTGTAGTGTTTACCCTATTAGTTATTAATATTAATCAATAAATATGTTACACTTTAAGCATTTTGTAAACACTGTATATATCCCCTTGTATATACAGGGTGTCTTCTTTTGAAAGGCCTAAACTTCAAGGGGAGGTCAACATGTGATTTGCAACAAAAAATATCATATAAAATATGGTCGAAATCTTGACGGTCATTCTTCAATTCAACATTTCTTGATTTCCCGAAATATTTCAAGTTTTTCCATCAAATCAATTATACTTCAGTTATCCTCGTAGTTATAGTTAGGAAGGAGGTTACATTTTTCACTGCCACCTCAAGGTCTATCTTAGTTATTCTTGGAGCATCATCAAATTTGACCACATATCTGGAAACGGCAATAAATTTGCTACAAGATAAGAATTTCTGTGTATCAAAAAAATCGAATTGCGGGCGTGGCAAGGAGAAGAATTTCAATATTCTGAAGTGAACAAAATCAATCATATTTTTCCCATTCTACGCCTTGCGCTGCCCAATCTCCACCCCCGGCGATTATCCCAGTCACCTGGCTGAAGGTCTCTTTCCGACATTGCCTTGTTCACTCCCTTCATCCATGTCACTTTCGGTCTTCCTCGTTTGCGCCGTTCTACTGGACACCAATTCATTATTTGTTTTGGTATCCTTTGGTCACCCATCCTCTGTACATGGCCATACCAGCTTAGTTGCTTCTCCTGAATGCAAAAATTGATAATTATGGAAATGTTTTCTTTCCAGGAAAGAATACCCCATTCAGTGTGATCTCGAATGACATATCAACTTTTGTGCTTCTTAACTGAAGTGTAATGGATTTGATAGAAAAACTTGAAATATTTCGTGAAATCAAGAAATTGAAGAATTGAAGAAAAACCGTCAACATTTCGACCATGTGTTGTATGACATTTTTTGTTGCAAATCACATGTATGGAACTCCCCTCGAAGTTCGGCCTTTTCAAAAGTAGGCACCCTTCATAACTGAATGGTCGCGACCACTTTCAGATGATGATTGTTGATATTGAAGCTTAACTTGAACTTAACTGGTGAAAAATGCAATTAGTGGCTGATGAGGAAATCCAGGCGAATCCCCACGGCTGAAATAAGGTTCTCAAGGATACAGGAGACAGAGGATTAACCTTTTCAAAGTTGCTCAATATCACATACAGCGGAAACAATGGTGCGATAACTGCGTTGATATATATGAGAAGATTGGTTATGAGCGATAACTCGGCGATAAAATCAGAAGATTCTCTTTCTACTAAACTTGCTCAAAACGTACGACGATTGACTCTCTTGGTGAATTAATAATGGCGATTGTGACAGTTGAGCCACTCGGTTATCTACCCGGAGGGCGTCGCTAGTGATCAGAACAGAAAACCGCCCAACGACCTCGAGTCAGGAAACACAAAATTCGCGACCTTACAATAACTCTTAACGCTTAAATGAGAGTGCTGAAAAACAGAAAAAAAGTTGTTATTCATTCGTGAAATGTATCATTGTATTGCTCTAATGAGGTTCAACGAAGACGAAGCCGTTCAGAAGTAAGGTGTAATAGATTGACGGTCTCTGGGGTAACTGGGGTAGATTGATTGATTGACCTGCTCCTCTGCGAAGACGATTATTCTTCGGAATAATGGTTTCCGTTCATGTAAAATAATTGTATCGATCACATTATTTCCCGGCCTTTATTACCTTCAATATTCAAATGATACATTGAGTGTTACGAAAGTCAGTAATGAAACAATAAGTAATAAAATTATGATTTCAGCAAGAAGCTGTTGAAAGAGGCATATTTTATTTTATCGTCGTTGTATATTGCAAGCTTTTTCCTTTCATAAAGCGCATAACAAACAAATCAGTAAATAAACAACAAATAATATTTGTGTCGACCGTTTACTTGAAAATTGAGGGTAATTATCTGGTGGGAGGTAATGAAATTTATGAATATGTAAGTACTCGATTATCTCTTACATATATTTACATGTTTGCTCTGGGAGTGAACTTTTCCTGATGAATAAATAATGAATTGCTAATTATTTCGAATTAGTTCTCCAAATATTTGTAGCAACTTGACCGAGTTCATAATTATTGTGATATTAGAAAGGCAGCATTACATATAGGAAACATTTAAATAACCTAATAAATGTCTTATACCAAAAACAAAATATGTGAGTTAGTAATAATTCATCAAAGGAAATAAAAATGTTGAAGAATCTACATCTACACAGTCGAAGAATTGAAACGAACGCTTTACAAACGCAACCTTCTGAGTACCTTCACGTGACTATGAATTCTCAAACACAAGTCACAGATGGCTGTAGTATCATCGATTAGCGGTAGGTCCCGATTTCGATTTCGCCGGCACAAATCTTACAGCAACTGGAAGCCAAATTTGAAGGAATTTCAAATAAAGAACAAACAAAGTTAACTGTTTACTGAGGGAAATTGACTGTTGAAATATTTGTACACCCTGTGCTAGAAGTTACAAGTTTTACCGTCACTCTCAAAATTCATATTTATCAAGAAGGATTCAATAATCCAGTAAAAATTTCCCTTGAAGATTCAGAAATGAAACGCTCAACGTTGAAAACCCAAATATGAGCAAGTTTTATATTTATCGAATTCAAGTTCAAAAATTTAGCTCAGTTTTTCCACCATCAGAAGTTTTATCGAATCCACTCAAACTCAATTAATTTTTTGCAGAGGGAGAATGATTTATTGCTCATGGGTGGTAAATATTTTCTTGGGTGTGATCAAATATTCGGAAAATTCAGAACATAAAGCATTTGAGAAAAGATCAATCACGTAAATAGGAATATTATCTGATTAATAAAAGAAACTTCATGTTTTCGATCAGTTATTTTGAAAAAAATTCTTCTTCATCTGATATGGAAATCATAATTTTTTATATTCTATACCTAATACACTTTCCAAAAAGATGGCACACTGTATATTAGATCAGAATGAAAAGATTGCTGCCGTATTTCTCATCTTAGGCATAAATTCGGCTCATTTCCAAAGAGGATATCGAAAATTAATTTCTCGAATAATGTTCGAGAATTCTTATGAACAACAATGAAAAATCAATCATAATCTTAAAACAACATGAAAGTATAAAATACTAGCACGTGTACAATCTAAATACCTCCAGAGAAGTAGAACGATCCGGTTATTGTGATTTCATATAAATCATGAAGGAAGGAAACGATTAGAGAAATAAAACCATCGGTAAATCATTGGAAGTGTAATTTCGTTAATGCGCCGAAGATGCATTCGACTGCCGTAGGTAAAAATTATGCTAAACTGGGATCGTTTATTAGAATATTTCAAAACTAAAACATGCAACAATAACTCGGCTCCTAAGTGGAGTTCACAAATCGAACCGAATACAGACTGCAAGATTTACCGTAAGGCAAATCGTACAAAATGTTGATCGATTTTATGAAAGAAGCGCTAGAAATTGCATATCCGTACCTCAGAGCAAAAGGATATTGAGTCACAAAATGTGAGTTTTACAGGAGAGCGTAAAATACTAGCATTTTTCGTTTCATTCGCGTTGTAATAAGGACTTGATACTATGTTTTTTCGTTATTTTAAGCCCAATCGTCTTGAAGGTAGACCACTAAATAGAGCGCGAAATTTAAATGTAGGTGAGCCAAAAAACCCGTAAATTGAAATTTTGGACCTAATACCCTTTTGCTCTGAGCTACGGATATTATCCTTTACGTCATCTCAGCTACTGAACTTCATCAGAACTCAGGATCAGGCATGACATACCAGGACCAAGACAAGCTGAAATGCTCATAACGTAATGTAATGAAATCGAAGAGAGATCACAACTCGTTATATCGCTCTCAAAAAGCGAATTAAGACTACTTACTGGTCTACTCACTGGTCATTGCGCTGCAAGTTGATATGAAGAATCAGTCACGATTTTTTTTCCGGAGAAATTCGGTTATAATTTATTCAAGACTGAAGCTTTCTGTTTCATCTAAGGGAAATTACCATCAATTTAGGTCTGAAGTTCCAAAGATCATCGCTTGGATGGCCCGATCTGGTTGGAAAAAAGCTTCCGACCAAAATGTTCTGTATTTTAGATTCGAATATTGGAGAAATTTCGAGGGAAAAAAGCGATTAAGATGTAGATGTCATTATCCTCCAAGGGACCCATATAATATGTGAACATAGGAAAATCTTCGTTGGAGAGGTGTTCAAAGTGGTTATGTAGGTACTATTCCTGATTAATATTCGGAATGAGTGGTAAATTTTGAATGGATTCAATATATTATAAAAAAAATTATAAAAGCACTGCCGTGAAGTCAGGAGCTTTTGAGCGCTCGTACATCCACCTTGTAGGTAGATTCGCAATCTCCAGTTTTGGAAATCAATTGAAGGAATTTTCGACAGCTGTCAAAAAAATTCTCAAACTTAGGCGAAACTCCAGGCTTCATGTCAGTGCTTCAGCTGACCAATTTTTTTTCGATAATTCGCTAGAATTTTCTACGGTATCTATGGACTCGGTAATGCGATCTGGACAAAATTTCGCACTTAGTTTGAATACATTATTCTTCAGCTAGGTGTAAAATTGCATTCCAATCCAATCAGTAGTTTCGAAATTATCAGGAAAAAAATATTTTGTTAACGGCCATATTCACGTAACCCCTTGTCTAATTTTGCTCATTGAAGAACGTGACCGCGACATTTGCGATCCAAACCTCCCCTGAAAATTTCAAGTTCCTAGGCCGTTCCCTCCGGAAGTTATAATTTTCTATGGTTTCTATGATTCTGGTCATTCGATCTGGAGAGATGTAGCTTGAATATATCTTTCTCCATTAGTATACAAAATTTCGTCACCATCTAATCTGCAGTTTTGAAAATATCAAGATAACTAAATTTCAAACGACCATATTTACGGAACCACTAGTATAATTTTTCTCATAGATGAACGTGATCACGACATTCGAAATTCACACCTATCCTGAAAATTTCAAGTCCCTAGGCGTTTCCGTCCAAAAGTTACAAATTTCTATGATTTCTATGGTTCTGATCATGCGATCTGGACACAATTTCACATGTAGCTTGAACACCTCATTCTCCGTTTGAGTGCAAAATTTCATCTCGATCAAATTTGTAGTTTCCAAGTAATCAGGAGAACGAAACTTTGAACGGCCATATTTACGGAACCCCTGGTGGAATTTGGCCCATTAACGAACTCAACCGAGGCATTCGGGAACTGAACCCACACTGAAAATTTCAAGTCTCTGGGTTGTTCCGTTCGAGAGTAATCGTGCTTACGGCACATTTTCAGCTCAAAATTCGATAACTACAGACATCGTGACGAAATGATATAGCCCTTTTATAAGTAGTACGAGCGCTCAAAATAGTTATTTTTTTCAGGGTATTCAAAATTAGAATAGGGGTTCCGTAAATATGGCCGTACAAAATATTGTTTTCTTGTTTATTTCCGAACTACGGAACTACGCTTTGCACATAGACGAAGGATAATGTACTCAACCTACGTGCGAAATTTTGTCCAGATCGCATTATCAAGACGATAGATACCGAAGAAAATTTTAGCGAACTATCGAAAAAAAAATTAGCCACCTAAAGCACTGACTTGAAGTCTGGAGTTTCGCCTTAGTTTAAAATTATTTTTGACAGCTGTCAAAAATTTCTTCAATTGGTTTCTAAACTGGAAAATGCGAATCTACCTACGAGGTGAATGAACGAGCGCTCAAAAGCTACTGGCTTTTTATATTTTTTTTTAGATAAAAAATTTGACATAGTATGTTCCACGTACAATAATGTAGATATTATGAAAACACTCCATTTTTTTTATATATTTCATTTTCAGGCGATCGATTTCGGATTATTTCACCATCATCGGGCCAGCTGAAAGTATACACATGATAAAATATATGATTTTTCAGATTATAACTGATTTCTTGAAAGGATTTTTTGAGGTTTACTGTCTCTTCGAGTTAAAAACTGCCTGGTTTTCTCAGTTTTTCTTTTTATTCTTTGATATTATCAGAAGTTTTTTCGAGATCGTGTTAGCGTGTTATCAATAAAGGAAGAGTTGGAAACAGATATGGGCAAGTTATGGCGTTTAATTTGAGTATATTTTTTGTAGGCGGAAAATTCGATTTTTTTTCTTCACTTTTAGGTATCTAAGAATTCGAAAATATTCCTGATGTTAGAAATTAAACGCGAAATTTCCACAATGAAATCAATGAAAAATAATCGAGCGGCATGTTCACCCGAGCACGGAGGAATCTTGAATAATTATCAAATAATTTTATCACAGCTTGAATATCTCGGCTGTCACATGATGATTCAGAGCTTATTCGCCTTGATCGACAGCAGCTCACTGTATTTTCCTATTCGATTTCTTAAGGTCATTCAGTCGGAACCACTGATCACCTACTGCGAAAATGCCAAACATTGGTACAAAGAAGATAACACCCGCAGAAATCAGACTTAAGTTCACTGAAAAAACTAGTGACTTCGCTAGAAAAAAAGGGTGGAATGGAATCACAAAAGATCAGATGGTCGTGATGCAGCAAGGCTCCTCCGAGGCTAAACGACCAGCTCTGATGCAATTTACTACAATCTAGGGGACCACAGATAAAGACTCTCTTTCAGGAATGTTTCATCAGTTCAAGCTATAAGAAATACTGAAATAAAATCGGTTATCCAAGGTTCGGTTCTGTGCGAAATCCTAAAAACTGCGAACGACGACAATACAACGTTGTTTTGGTATTGATGAAAAATTATAATAATACTCTTGCACGATCACGAAAATCAGGTTCAAATATAACCTTTAACAAGTATAAACGTGGGGTCCAAGCTTTAATTGAAGGGGGCAAACCAATATGTTGGACAAAACAGTGCTCGAGAGCTAGTTCTACTTCGAATGTTCCATTGTAAATATACACCTACGTCGTTTGATGTACAAGTTTTCGATTGTTTATAACACTCTATCATGTTAGATGCCTCAGTTTCTTGAACGTAGGTAGTAACAGTTCGAAATTGATCTAAATCATGACAGGAAAAGTGTGATATCGACTTCAAAGAGTCCGCCACTGTTCGCAACAAGATGTTGCCTGACAGTTCAAACAGGTTGAAACGATTTTGCATAAAGCCTTGCGGCAATCTGAGAAGGAAGCTATAAAAGATGATTTGGTTCTAGTATAAAATTTGCAGTTAGTGCGTATCCATTTCAAGCGGAGAATAATCTGAATGGTTTTTTTTTTGCATAGGGTATCCCTTGAATTCATTTTTCCAGTGAGAGGAAGATGTCAGATGGTTTAATGACTCACTATGGGGAAAAATAATGTTTTTCATTGGAATCTAATTTATCGGGTCATTTTATTCATTCAATGTTTTTTTGCTAGAATCGATACCAGTAGATCTCACTCTGATTTATACAGAAAGTTTGATCAGCCAATACAACCTTCGAACCTTCTACAAGTTTGTCCGGTACAAAAAATAAATGGAAGAAAATTCTCCCCTTTGATTGCTCATGCATAAACCTAGTCATCTAGTGAAATAATACCGCATGAAACCTCTAATTAAAATTTCTATATCATTTCGTTTGGGCAATAATTATAAGCCTAATTGTAAAATTGCAGCGTTGGAATCTTGATAGCAATCAGAACTTGGCGAAATTATTATGTGTGAGCAAAAATTACACAGACAGTATTGTTTATCGACTATCTATTTCCACGATGAACTATGAGACTTCGGAAGAAAAAATTACTTTCGTCGGAAATTGATATCCCATTTCTGAGGGAATATTGATTTCACTCACTCGATAATTCGAAATCACAATCTTCATTTTGTGATGATGCAGTGGTTTCTATAATGAGCTAGACACTCTGGTTCCGATATCGCTTATATTCTAAAGATCTGTTTACACCAGATCAACAAATAATATAAGTATTTTTTTTATTGGAAACCAGAACAGATTATATCAATATTTTATCTTATTGAAACTTTTGTATTGGGTTTTTGACTCCGTTTTCCAAAATACGGTCACTACTCCCCCCAGGCTCAATCTCTGGTTAGAAAATACGGTCACTACCCCTCCCGGAATCAATCTCTGGGTGCGCTACTGGCAACCACTCACTTGTACACTAGTAAGGCACAATGATGGCGGAACTTCTATTTTGCGACTGACGATCGCGCGGCTGTCGGCGGATATCATTGCGACAGTTTTCAACGAAATATTAGTCTTCATCAAAGTCTCTCCCATTAAATCAATGATACTTCATTTGTGCATTAAGCAACTAAATTGGAAGAGATCACACATATTCTATGCAAAATTTTCGCTATTTGTATGACATTTCTTTTCAATGTGACATATGGAAGATTTTTCGATCAGAAAGAGAAGTAAATTGCGAAAATTCTTCGATGTCATACGATGGATACCGGTTCTGATGGTTATTGGCATAATTGTTTGGGCAACATACATTTACATAATAGACGTATGCCGTTGGACAGAGGGAAGAACAGAGCAGTTCAATTACCTGATTGTCTTCGGAATAATCTTCGCGATGATTTACTGGTCTTTTCTGAGGGTGATATGCACGAGATCCTGCGATGTTCCTCCGGAATTCAAACTGCCACCCGATACTTACAGAAAATTGGCGACGGCAGAAACTATGAAGATGTGCCACGACATTTTGAAAGAATTCTCCGTGCATTTACCGATAAATAATGTGAATCCGAATGGATCAATAAGATACTGTGAGAAATGTAGGAATGTTAAGCCTGACCGGTGTCATCATTGTTCATCCTGTAGAAAATGCGTCTTAAAAATGGATCATCATTGTCCATGGATCAACAACTGCGTGTCCTTCGCGAATTACAAATTCTTCGTTCTTTTCCTCTTCTACACCATCGTCGGTTGTATTTATGTGATGTCGACCACGTACTCGGATGGTTACAGATTATGGAGAACTGGAGAACTACAGGGTGTATGTTTTCAAATAGTGACGCTCTTCTTCATGGCTATTCTTCTAGGGTTCAGTACTGTAACTTTATTATTCTACCATTGCTATCTGGTGTTGAAAAACGAAACGACAATAGAAAGCATGAGAAGGCCGTTGTTCAAGTCCAGTTTGAACATAAAAAGTTACGACATCGGGCTCAAGAATAATTTTTTAGAGGTATTTGGAAGCAACCCATTTCTTTGGGGTTTGCCCATTTACACAACTGAAGGAGATGGTGTTGATTTTCCAGTGAGTACGAGAGATTGGGAGGAGGAACCATTAGTTTAAGAATCGAGCAATCGAATAAATATTTTCCAAATGATTTTGTATCGAAAACAGAAGATAATTGTGGTGAAATATCATATTTACGATGTTTGCTGAATAAGATTGTGCCTACCTGGACCTGGACTGCCGGAGAGTCTTTATGTCAAAAAAGAAGTTATTCCGTAAATTTGATAGAATTCTTCTCGAATTCGATCTGTGAAACGGAAACACTCTGAACTTCTGAACCCTAGCTCCTGTGAAACAAAATTTCGTATCCACGCTCTTAATTCACTGGAAAATTTCCTTAATTAAGTGCCTGTTATCGATAAATGCCACTAGGTACTTGAATGTTCTTAGTTAGTATGTCGCCGAAGTAATACTCAATTACTGTGCACAGAGGTATTGGTATATACCAGATAGGTACCGAATTGTCCCAAAGAATGTGAGCTGTCATTCAGAATGACGTCAGAATGGTTACTTGTGTCTGCCTTAATTGGTGTATTTCTATTTTGAAAACAAAATGCCCAATACGGACAACAAATTGAGAACAGGTCACCGGGTATTCTCTATTCAATTGAGGCCTATCGTAAGATTTGTATCTCCTTGGTCTCAGCTTCCTGAAAGCAGGACCCCACATGACGATTTATCAGAAGATGAATGAAATTTAGTTGGATATCCCTCATTCAACCTCACCGTAGGCAGCTACGAGGAATGCCAGAAAAAACCATTTTCTCTATATAGTGTGTTCCTTAAAGACATGCTTATATTTAAAGGGGGTGATTCTTTGACTAATTTCAAGAAAAAAACTTCTTATGAACCTATGTCCTACAAGTCTTAACTTTCGAGATACACTGTGATAAAATTTTGAAAAAATAATGAGGTTATTTTCATTTGATTATTTCAATCAAGCACGGAACATCTAGCAGGAAAAACATATTTTCTGGATTCTCATTCATTTTGGAACAAATCTGGTCTCTCTATTTGCTTTCAGTCGATGCACAAACGTTTCAACACCGCATCAGATTTTTGTGGAGTTAAACCTGAAGTAAAACGATTCTTTTAGCAAAAACCATGCGTCGGACAAAGAAAACTCTCGAAAACAAATTTGCTCAAAAATAGATGAGGATCTCAAAAGAAAGTATTATTTAGAGAGAGAGAGCAGTAGCGTAGTATTTTTTTTCTCTAGAAATTTTCAATGCAATACCCATTCGGACGCCACTGGAAGAGCAAATGAAAATTTTTGTTCATCCCAGAATGCATCTCGATCCATAGGATATTTGTACAAAATTTTATAAAGATGTCTACAATATTATGTCAGTTATTATCGAAAAACTGATTTTTTTTTCCAAATTTCATCACCCTGTATCTTGAAAGTTAAGACCTTTAGGACATACGTTCATAGGGAGTTTTTTTCTTGAAATGAGTAAAAAAATCAGATAACAGCAAGTCTTCAAGGAACACCCTGTATTGTACCAAAAAAAACGGGATTTCGTTGATGAATAATCAGAGATAGGTAGTCATTTTTTCGCCCAAGGCAAGTAGTTCTTTGATATTTGAATCGAGGAACTTGTTTTACTCGGTTGCTATTTTTGGGCGCTCGTTATACTCACCCGAGGGCTATATCATTTCGTCACGATGTCTGTATTTTTCGAATTTTGAGCCGAAAATGGCCTCAAGCGAAAATGTTCGACTCACTGATAACGAATCCGTCGAAAAATTCAAATCTGTCTGTCCGCCCGTCCGTCCGACCGTAAGCACGATTACTTTCGAATGGAACGACCTAGAGCCTTGAAAATTTCTGTCTAGATTCAGTTCCGGAATGCCGCAGTTAAGTTCGTTAATGGACATGATTCCACCGTAAATATGTCCGATCGAAATTTTGTTTTCCTGATTACTTCGAAACTGCTGATTTTATCGGGATGAAATTTTGCATTCAGATGGAAAATGACGTGTTCAAGCTACATGCATGAACAGAACCATAGGCAACATAGACAATTATAACTTTCGAACGGAAAGGAACTTGGAATTTCCAGGGTAGGTTTGGATCTCGAATGTCGAGGTTACGTTTATCAATGAGCAGAATTAGACTAGGGGTTCCGTAAATATGGCTGTGCAGAATATTATTTTCCTGATTATTTCGAAACTACTCATCATCCTGAGGTAAAAATGCATTTTCTGACCCAAAGTACCTACAGTGCTCATGATTTTTTGACATAAAAAAGTTGTTTTGAATTAGGTTCTGAAACGCTGGTTTGGTACTAGCAATAAATCTAATATGACGATATCTAAAAATATAGAAAAGAACTGACATGAAACCAGGAGCTTTTGTGCTTTTTTCTGTCGATGCCTTATATTCATATGTAAACCCTATAAAGAAACACAACATTTTTGCAGGATATGGCGAATAGTTTCTTATAACCCAGAATTCCAAAAAATTAGTTTTTCTGAATTTTGTAATGGTTCGAGCTATATGAAATTTCAAACGAACCTTCTTGTTATGTTGGAATGAACTAAAAAGTTCAAATTCGATAGGATCAAAATATTTAGACTAATTGGGAAAAAACTCAGATGGCTATATCAACGGAAGCCTCCAGCAGATTCAGCCTATTAAACAACTCAACCGGCGCGTTTAACATTTTCAAAGGTCTTTCCATTTATTACTGGGATAACCAGTAAGGTACGACCTGTAGATCTATTATGCCTTTTTTTGATCTGATAGATTTATATCCTATGCTACATCACGTCATCTAGTTCCAGAGGCTTTCAAAAGGAATATGTGTCCCATCATGAATTATTTCGTGGCCAATTATTTTCTGCGTTGGCTTCAAATGGCGAGGCATTGTTTGTATTAGGTGTACAGGAGAGTCTCTGTCTCATCCGGACCAGCTAGAGTTTCTCTGTGACTCTCCTTTTTCTTCCGAACTCTTTTCATAGGTATGTTTGTAGAGCCACGCAAAGGTTCTAGTTCTACAAGGAAGTAATGGCCCCTTCGTCTGGTCAGTGCATTGGCTTCCACGTTTTCCATGATTCTGAGTGTCTAGTAATCCAGACCAAACTCTTTCATTATTGCCTAGTTTGTTTGGCTCAAACAGGCACTCCTAAGCATATTTGATCTGATGACATTGAAGATCAGCGCTAATGATCTTCAACAATTTTCATAGTCTTTGAGAAACATACTTGAGCATTCACTTCGAAGTTATACAACAAATATTAGCAATATAATACTGAAGAACTTCAAATACTCTATTAAATACAATCATTTTTGTGAAATATAGTTTTATAGTGTAGGCACACCTTTAGTTGGTATTTTATATGCGGATAGAAGTCCAATCATCGATATCGTCAACTATATGGAACCGAGGGACAGTTCACTACGTTCGCTAGAACTGAAACACCTCTATATGTATGTCAAGCGGACTGTTTCCTATTTTTAATTGTCAACCATGTAAACAGAAATGACAATTTCGTAAGTACGTTAGCGAGAAGTGTGTTATGTGAAGATGGTATCATTTGATCAAACAAACGAATGTGATTCCAGATCGAAACAAACGTAGTTCACCGGAGTTTGGTGCTCGGTCCATAAAAGGTCTTACAGCTCACGTGTAAGATATCTTTGTCGTTAGCAGAATTGAGTAATAAGGTCATAATGGGCGGAGGAACATGTGATATTACGAAACAATGGGGCAATACCAGGACGTTTTCACGAATGATGCACGATTCTCTATAATATATACATAGACAGTGAATTATATCGTCGTGAATGAATTTTGAGCTTGAAACGTGGGCTTTTGAGACCACCAGAAGTTTTGATAAGTATTCAAAAAATTGCCTATACTATGTGGAATTTTTTTCCCACTACCGAGCCATCTAGAAGTTAATCTAAACAATTGCACTCGAGAAAAGGAGCTTCGGGTAGTAGTTCCTCGGACGCCATTCTTCAATATCCAATTGTAAACCATCTGGTCTATTTCCATTATCTAATCTAGGGAATTCTTTATTAGGCTGGTTTCCGCCAGAATGATTTCATTTGAGAAAATTAAAATAGAATCGAATCTATCTTTCTCAGCGCTGCCTGAAGATGGTCCTAGTAGATCAGATTCAAACGATAGAATATAGACGATTGAAATAACTGAGACTTATTTTCATCATTCAAAACATTCGTCATTCGTCAATATCTAGCGGAGTTTTTGTAGTAGTTGACATTTAGATTGATATTTTTGACAAAAAAAAAATTATAAAAGCATTGCCGTGAAGTCAGGAGCTTTTGAGCGCTCGTACATCCACCTTGTAGGTACATTCGCATTTTCCAGTTTAAGAAATCGATTGAAGGAATTTTCGACAGCTGTCAAAAAAATTCTCAAACTTAGGCGAAACTCCAGACTTCATGTCAGTGCTTCAGCTGAGCAATTTTTTTTCGATAATTCGCTAGAATTTTCTACGGTATCTATGGTTCTCTACGGTATCTATGGTCTTGGTATTTTTTTTGGTCCGAATTTACGGAACTCCTAGTATAATTCTGCTCATTGATGAACGTGAACGCGACATTTCAGATCCACATCTATCCTGGAAATTTCAAGTCCCTAGGCCTTTCCGTTCGAAAGTTATAATTTTTTATGGTTTCTATGGTTCTGGTCATGATCTGGACAAAATGTTGCTTTAATATATCATTCTCGATTAAAATACAAAATTTTATCTCGATCGAATCCGTAGTTTCGAAATTATCGAGAAAACAAAATTTCAAACGACCGAATTTACGGAACTCCTAGTATAATTCTGCTCATTGATGAACGTGAACGCGACATTTCAGATCCACATCTATCCTGGAAATTTCAAGTCCCTAGGCCTTTCCGTTCGAAAGTTATAATTTTTTATGGTTTCTATGGTTCTGGTCATGATCTGGAGAAATGTAGCTTGAATATATCATACTCCATTAGTAAACAAAATTTCGTCACGATCGAATCTGTAGTTTTGAAATTATCAAGAAAACTAAATTTCAAACGACCATATTTACGGAACCCCTAGTATAATTCTGCTCATAAATAAATGTGATCACGACATTCGAGATCCACACCTATCCTGAAAATTTCAAGTCCCTAGGCATTTCCGCTGAAAACTTACAATTTTCTATGATTGCTATGGTTCTGGTCATGCGTTCTGGACAAAATTCCACATGTAGCTTGAACACCTGATTCTCCATTTGAGTGCGAAATTTCATGTCGATCAAATCTGTAGTTTCGTAGTAATCAGGAGAACCAAATTTTGAACAGCCATATTTACGGAACCCCTGATGGAATTTGGCCCATTAACGAACTTAACCGAGGCATTCGGGAACTGAACTCACACTGAAAATTTCAAGTCTCTAGGTTGTTCCGTTCGAGAGTTATCGTGCTTACGGCACATACAGACATCGTGATGAAATGATATAGCCCTCGTGTAAGTAGTACGGGCGCTCAAAAACCACTTTAATTTCTTTGGCATTTTATTGTGCTTTCTTGATTGAAAAACATCTCCGCTTGTACCTTATAAGGAAAAAAAATTTAAACCTACAAAAGTACACATTCTTCGAGGATTCTCAGAGACTACATTGCAGAAGTCGATTTTCGATTTATGGAGTGGCCACCGTGCAGTCCAGACCTAAATCCCATGGAGAATTTGTGGGATGAACTAAAACGAAGAGTACGTGCCAGAGTTCCTTCTCCAACGTCGATCCCGGAGGTTTGTGTTGCAGTAGAGGAAGAGTGGCGAAACATCCCACAAGAAACAATAGTGAATTTGATTAGAAGTATGCCTAATCGTACGCGGGATGTTATAAGGGGGAGGGGAGGTCATACCCGCTATTAAAATAATTTAGTTTTAGGAAAAACCTGCTGTTTTCAATGTTTCTTTACAGGGCTTCCAAGGTATCAGCTCAGTTTCGAAACAATGTGATAATAGAGATAAATACACGATTAAAAGAACAAAACGACCAGAAGAGCTGGTATTTCAGTCCGATTCTATTTTGAATTCGTTGATACAGTTCCTCTTATCCATAGGGTGTGTCAAAGTTAAGGAACAAATCTTCTTTCCAATCTTGCACCCCGTATATGTTTAAATTCAATTGGAAAAAAAGGATCTGTTGACCTACAATTCAAAGAAAAGATTATCAAAATCCGACTAGCGGATTCCGAGAAATACTTATTTGAAATTGTGTCGGTGGGCCGATTTCATTGCTCGCAAGTGTGGTATGCTACTACCTTGAATTTTTTCACAATTTTTGAGCGCTCGTACTACTTACTGAGCGCTCGTCGTAATACTTACTACTTCACAAAAATGTCGTACATCAAAATTGAATTCGAAAAATTATGTGTTGGACTAATGAAAAGTTTGTATTTTTTTCTCATAAGCTATAAATAATTTCATAAAAATATGGATTTTCAATAATTCATTCAAAATGACCAACAGTGAGAAAATAAATAAACTTATAAGTAAAATAATAAACTATTTGAAAGAAATCATAAAAGTTGCTCAAAAATGGCACCGTTTTGCTCGAAGCACATTCTTTTTTTTTTCTATGTCTAATAGCCTTTTTGATCATTGCTGGATCATTACGGATCTTATAGCAGGTAACTTCGATACTTTGCGTTGTATGACAATATCCTTACTTCCAATCTCAGACGCATATACTGAAGATTTGAAATATTCCCAAACGAAATAATCGATAGGATTGAAATCTGGTGATCTGAGGGGCCATGCATGCGGTTCACCTCTGCCTTTTCACATATTCGAAAAGTTCTCATCAAAAAAGTTCCTAACAATAACTCTAAAATGAGGTGGAACCCTATTATGCTGGAAATACATTCGTGCAAAATTTATGTCATAATATTTTTGTAGCCTTCTCGAATGAAAACTAGTGGGATTCAACGGAAATCAATAATAATGTTCGTGTATGATTCCTGTGACGATGAGCCATAGTTTCGATCGATGGAGTCTTTGATTTGAGGAATTTGCATCGATAGGCTAAATAAAATCCAAATGCAATCTTGTTTACTCATTTGTTCATTTATTTTTCCACTGTTGATCATTATGAATGAATTATTCGAAATCCACATTTCTCTGGAAAATCCCCTGCCTATTTGGAAAGTTCTGATATAAAAAGTTCCTGACAATTACCCTAAAATGAGGTGGAGTCCCATCATGCTGGAAATACATTCCTGCAATGTTCGTGCCGTTCGATTAAGAAGGAAATCCAAATAAATATCAACCGTAAGCCGTCTTGGCAGGATGTGAGCCCTTATCCATCGATTATTATTAACTCAACACCATTGTTAATGGAACATTTGTGATGGTATTTCATGTGTCAATTTGCGTATGGATTTTCTCATTTCGTATTTCACCGACTAAAACGAATTCTACGAATTTCATCACCTGGCTCTAATCTTTGTATCTTTTGGAGATGAAAAGGGTTAATTTTTTTTCCTTCGATCTGCACCACACAGTTACATGCGGCACATTCAGAGCATGGAAAATTATTTTAGAGCTGTATTCTGGATGTGCCTCTATTATTTCGGGAAATTTCAATGGTTCCTGTGACGATAAGCTATATTTCCGAGGCATGGAGTTTACTTTCAAGAACTATCATCGATAGGCTTAATAAAATCCACATGCAGTCTTGTTTATCCAATTGTTTATTTACTTTTTCACTGTTGATCATTTTGAATAACTTATTCAAAACCAAATTTTTCTGAAGAATTCTTGAAATTATTCATTAAAATAAGGTGTCGGGTCTCAGCTTGCGAAAAGTCCCATATTTTTGTAACACTGACCTGGATGCTCTGATCAGTTCAAAAACGAATCGATTATCGCATGGGCGTTTGCTTAACTTTTCAAATATCGATTGATCATACTGGATGGTTCAGAAGTTATAAGCAATTGAAAATACAATTGGCGAATACACGAATTACCCTGTATCTTTGCTCTGAAGTCAATTGAACCTATCAAATATGGGTTTTTTGGACTCGTCTAGGGTAGCTCTATCTCAGGTTAACGTATGTACATTTACCGATGAAACACCCTGTATAGTGAACGCCTTCCTTATTTACGTAGCCAAAATGGAAAGAACGAAACGAATATCTGTTTATCCGTCTTCTATGATCCGTTATGGAATCAAGGGCGGATCCAGGATATGTTCTGGTGGGGGGTCACAAGATTTTTTTCTGGGAGGGGCTCAGTATTTTTTTCTGGGGGGGGGAGCTCAAGGAGCGGTAGTAGTAGTAGTATGTAGTGTGATGGAATCTCCACAGTATAGAAAAATACCGTCTTGGATCCGCCATTGTATGGAATGGTGTAAAAATAATAAAAAAAATTACGAAAAGCACTGCCGTGAAGGCAGGAGCTTTTGAGCGCTCGTACATGCACCTTGTAGGTAGATTCGCATTTTCCAGTTTTAGAAACCAATTGAAGGAATTTTTGACAGCTGTCAAAAAAATTCTGAAACTTAGGCGAAACTCCAGACTTCATGTCGCTGCTTCAGCTGATCAATTTTGTTTCGATAATTCGCTAGAATTTTCTACGGTATCTATGGTCTTGGTGATGCGGTCTGGACAACATTTTGCACGTACTTTGAATACATTATTCCTCAGCTAGATGCATAATTTCATTCCAATCCGATCAGTAGTTCCGAAACTATCTGGAAAAAAATATTTTGAACGGCCATATTCTCCAAACCCACCCTGAAAATTTCAAGTTCCTAGGCCTTTCCGTTCAAAAGTTACAATTTTCTATGGTTTCTATGGTTCTGGTCATGCGATCTGGACAAAATATTGCTTCAATATATCATTCTCGATTAACCCTTTAGTGCCCGACGGTACTCCTGAGTACCAGTAATTTTTACGCGTCGTAAAATTTAGTTTTCTATATTCTGCTATTTTTATTTAACATATATTGTTGCTGGTGGCTATACTCAGTAGGTTTATGTTTCAATAATAAACATTCGAACATCTTTTCTTGAGAAATTTCCCATTTTTCATCAGGACGCAGAAGTACCGTCAGGAAATATGGCGAGCAGAAAAATTCAACAGTGGTATGTAAGAGACCACTTTATTCGAAAGAAATAGAGGTCATTGCAAATGAGATCCTCAACGAAGATTTATCGTTAGATAATAATATTTTAACAGATGAAGAAGAGAGTGACTCTGAAAATGCGGATACTGATTTGGAATAACGATTCTATAGATATTTTTCAATTTTTTTGGATGATACCTAGTAATATCAGTAGTTATTCTGAATTTTGTGGAAAAATTCAATGAAAATGAGGAATAAAGTATTTCAGTTACAGAGCATTTCATTAGCACAATAAATGACATCATTCCTGACGGTAGGTACTCAAAAGTCCATATTTTGGATTTTTTTTCAAAAATGAAAATAAAATTCTGAAAAAAATTGGATTGTATTTAAAAACCTTCACAAAACAAAAAACAGTAAAAAAAAATTGTGAATTCAAGTTTTTTCTGTATTCGGGCACTAAAGGGTTAAAATACAAAATTTCATCTCGATCGAATCCGAAGTTTCGAATTTATCGAGAAAACAAAATTTCAAACGACCGTATTTACGGAACCTCTTGTATAATGTTGCCCATAGATGAACGTGATCACGACATTCGAGATCCACACCTATCCTGAAAATTTCAAGTCCCTAGGCATTTCCGTTCAAAAGTTACAATTTTCTATGGTTTCTATGGTTCTGGTCATGCGATCTGGACAAAATTTCGCATGTAGCTAAAACACCTCATTTTCCATCTGAGTGAAAAATTTCATCTCGATCGAATCTGTAGTTTTCAAGTAATCAGGGAAACAAAACTTTGAATGGCCATATTTACGGAACCCCTGGTGGAATTTGGCCCATTAACGAACTCAACCGAGGCATTCGGGATCTGACCCTACACTGAAAATGTCAAGTCTCTAGGTTGATCCGTTCTAGAGTTATCGTGCTTACGGCCGGACGGACGGACAGACTCGAATTTTCCGACGGATTCGTCATCAGTGAGTCGAATATAGTCGATTGAGACCATTTTCGGCTCAAAATTCGAAAAATACAGACATCGTGACGAAATGATATAGCCCTCGTGTAAGTAGTACGAGCGCTCAAAAAATGAGAAGCACTTACTTGAAATCAGGAGCTTTTGCGAGGAATTAATAGCCAGAGCGGTCACCCATGAATATGAGGGTACACTGTAGCTAGTCTATCGATCCAAACATCATGAGATGAACCACAAACCGGCCGGCATCGAGACAAAGGTCATTTTATTCATATAAACTTCAGTGTTCAATGTTTCAGCATATCGAATATTATTCTCAAAACCAGATCGGAAAGCACATTTTTTGTCTCGCTATGCAAACCTTATATGTATCAACAAAATTTCATAAGGATATGGCGAATATGCTTCAGGATTCGCGAGTTACTGAAAAAAATTTTCTCAATTATCTCACGAAATTTCACATGAATCTTCGTTTCATTATTTTACGCATAACAACAAAGCTTCAATTCTATCGGATCGATAGCTCTCAAAATTGTACTGAACTATTGTGAAGTGGTTCATAGCAAACGTTCTGAATTTCTTCTTCTATAGATACTAGTAAAATGTTTATGACATATGGATAGGCATGATGGAATTATAAGGATTTCTATATTAAACGGTGCAGACATTTTCTTTGCCAAGGACCAAAATTGTATAAAAGAATAAGTATATCGGAATTGGTTTTCCTTTTTCGTTTTCATCAACCTGACTGTACTTCCATAACTAAATAAGACGTGAATCAGATTTGTGAGATTTTTCTCAGACCTTCACACGCCCCTCAGCTCGATCATCACTCATCCCGAAATTTGATACCATACAATGCTTGAATCAGCAACATAATCTGGGAAAAAACTCACCTTGAGATGCTGAAGAAGCTTAGCTGCCTGTACGCAAAACTCGTTCTCGAATCTTTCCAGACTGCCGTAATATTCGCATACGAGAAGATCCCTCGCCTGTCTGATCAGAGATTTTTTCGACCGCTCGTAATTCTTGTACAAGCCGCTAAAATATCTGTCAACCAGGCCAGCCACGTCCCTTTTTGCCTGAAAAATAAACACAATTCAATGAGCATTCAATAAGAATTATTCGAACAACTTCTTATGGTTTCACTTTCCCCATTCAAGTGATCTTGTTTTTCATGAACTGGGATAAAACTGGCCGAACTAAGCCGACTCTTGGTGTTATCTCTCTGTTAGGAGCCATATGCATGCGATGTTTTCTCGGCATTCATTATTCGCAAATTGAATTCTCTTTCAATTTGTTTTGTGGATTTTTCCTGAACAGTATAATTCTTTATTTTTAGACAAGGGAGATGAAAAATTACTGATTGAAAAGGGGCTATAATGAAAGCTTACAAACTCACCGATAAAATTGATCCAAATTGTTTACAGAAATTGTTCGAAATGGTCACCATTTGTTTGATGTGCTCAAAGTCTTGTGCGACGTAAAAACGAATGGTCACTTAAAGTTTTCAAATGAATCAAAAGGAAGAATCGGAAAACTTATTCATCATACGCATCATATGGATGATTTCCGTATACCTATTGACCTCACACCAGTGATACCTGAACCTGAACATTTAAATATCAATACGAACCAAATCAGATCCTTGCTAGGAAATTTTCATATTCGCGGGTAACTTTGATTTCTAAATACTCGGCCCTGGTGAATATATATCGACTTATTTTGATGGATTCTATTGATTGCTGGTCAAAAAACTTCGAAAACACCCTGTATACATTAATCTACATTCTCTAAAGGTCAACTAAGATGTACGCATACGTCAATTCATTAAGTGAAATAGTAATTTACGTAACGAGTCCAGAAAAAACTCTTTTTTTTTTGGACGAGTAGACAAATTCTAGGACGAGCCAGAGGCGGGACTCGAAGTCTTCGAGTCCAAGAAAAAATTGTTTTTGGACGTGTTGCGTATACTTTTTATTCGCCAACCGTGTAGAACATCAAATCAATGAGATACATTTCTTTATTATATTCCTTTGTAGAACAAAATTCCGAACTTTCAAAAATCCAAATAACAACTATGTAATTTCATGTCGTAAAATAGGTGTCAGTCGTTATTTCCATAACAACGATGTGATTCTTTCCGGCCTAGTCCGGGAAGTACGTACTTCCTGGACTAGGCCGGGAAATGCTACTTTTCAAAGAAAAGCGTCTGGTCTGGTCTGGAGTACTTCCCAGACGGTTGCCGAAAAAGTATTTTTGCGCGCTTGTTTCTATAAATAAGAGCGTTATCATTTCGCCCAAATGTCTGAAATTCTCAAATTTTGAGCCGTGAATGCTGTAATCCACAGGTTCGATGGCAGATGATATTTTCCAGGATGGGAGAACTCTTATGATGGCCTTCTAATCAGGCCAAAAGCGCTTGGTATCCGACAAAAAATAAATTTTCACACTGAAGTATCTATTTATTAAATCTTTCAGTGTGCACAACCATTATATAATGTTTCGTTTCTGAAAAAAGTATCACCATATATATGTCCTACTACAATAAATAAGCCATGTAGCTTCATGAAGAAAAAAACAAAATAATTTCATAATTGTGATAAAAAAGTGAAAACGTTTTATGCATTATGATAGACAGTGACAAACAGCTTTTCAATCGCACTAAATCAAAAAATATTTCAACGACCACTAAGATGTTACATCCAATTACCGAATACCTATATAACTAGATTGAATGAGCAAAAAAAACGAAATAATGATTAACTATCATAATTCCAGCTATCTATTAGTCAACTGATGAAGAGCTAGAATATTAGAGACAACATTTTCTTGATACGAGTTTGAACGTCACATCCAAGAATGAAATATTTCATTCGATATGACTCAAACGATTCGACGTCCATCAATCGAGAGCTATCAACGAAATCATCAATTAGAGTTGTAAAGAATGAGTTACAACTTACATGAAACTGAGTAACCTCGAAAGATCAATCATCCGAACATACTTGAAACTAGGCTCTTGAATCTTTAAGGTCAAGTTTAATATTATGCACTCGACCGGACTGAAACCATTTGCATAACCATTACCGAATAAGATCGCATCGACGTGTGATGTTGATGTATTCCTCAGTCGTAATTTTACATCATAAATTCCCGAGAAATCCAGAACGATGCTATATTCGTAAGAAATGCGATAATTATTAGGTTTCATTGAAGAACTGGCGCTTTATTTTTGATTCATCTCCCACGATCGGTATTCACACCTTAACGGCTTTCGAAGGTAGCGTTGATTAGCAGATGCTCGCAGTTTCATCGCATAACTGTGAAGATGCACTAATATTAACCTTGTGAAGTCGACGACGCCTTTTTTCAAGAACACAAATTTTTCTGAATTACTGAGTTCGTTCAGTCGAATTGGGAAAAAGTTGATGATGGCTGGATCAATTATCAGGTTTCCGCAAAAAATATGCCTTAGAAGGACCAGTACCTTTTTTGATGTGACTACAAGGAAATGAGAATACACACACCCTCCGCACTGAATCGGTCGAACATAATAATAAAAATCAAAAACTAAAAAAACGGAGGAGTTTAAGCTTAGGGATATACCTAGGTCAGCTCAAGAAAGAGGGGATTCACTAGATTTTCAGGTCGTTAGTAATCCCCTAACTCCTGATAATAATGAATGAAGTAGAATCTTATAGTAAAAAATAAAACACTGTTCATTCAGGCATATCCCCTCGTGCGATAAGACATTAAGTTTCAGAATTGTTATTTGAATGGCATATAGAACGACGGTGTGAAAAGCTAAATTCCCTTCCTAAATATTATGATTGATAATCGGTGACATTATATAATAATCATGCAACACGAAACAATATTTGACTTGTAAATTTCAGATCTAACGGCTCTGGCATTTGAATGAAGTCGACGACACACCTTCAGTGAAATTCTATTGAATATGAAAGAAAACATCAAACGATATTGTCGATATTACGACTACCTATCGATTAATCTCGGGAATTTTTACGATTCCATCGCAGAATACGTCCATTGTTGAATTGTTATTGTGATAAGCCCACACACAAAATATAGGTTATGTTCCTTATCTGGATCGAAACAGAGATACCTAGGTACTGCATTTTTCGAGATTCGGAACACTTTCATTTTCGTTACGTCAAGTTCAGGCGGAAGAATATGGAATAGAATCGAATACAAGAATTATACCTTCTGGTTTATTATTTACAATAAACCTTTGTAATAATTTTACAAGAAAAAGAATTCTAATATTTCTATGCTGTGTGGTATACATAATTTAATGTGTTTTATATAAACTGCAATTTAATTGTGAGAAAATCAGTGGTTATGAATTGACGAAATAAGGTAAGAACAATCGAGGAATCAAAGAATTATAAAAAGCACTGACGTGAAGTCAGGAGCTTTTGAGTGCTCGCTCATCCACCTTCTATTGAAAATTTTTTTGACAGGTGTCAAAAAATGATAGCAGCTCTCTGTCACTTATGCCGAATAAGCTGTTACAGGAATATAAAGATTTTTTTTTCGATAATTCGCTAGAATCTTCTATGTTTTCTATGGTCTTGGCAATGTGGTCTGGACAAAATTTCGCACGTAGTTTGAATACATTATTCTTCATCGAATTGGTAGTTTCGAAATTATCAGGAAAAAAATATTTTGTACGGCCATATTTACGGAACCCCTAGTCTAATTTTGCTCATTGATCAACGTGACCGTGGCATTGGTGATCCAAACCTACCCTGAAAATTTCAAGTCTCTAGGCCTTTCCGTTCGAAAGTTGAAATTTTCTATTGTTTCTAATGTTCTGGTCGAGCGATTTGGACAAAATTTCGCACGTCATTCTCCAACTGAGTACAAAATTGTCAATTGAGACCATTTTCGGCTCAAAATTCGAAAAATACAGACATCGAGCGCTCAAAAAATACTATTATATGCCATGTAATAAAGTTATGATTTGAATTTTTCACCTAATTATTATTACAAATTTCCTTGTCATCTAGTTCTTGACCTTTGTCCAGACTAAATCTCTGAATATAAATTCACTCAACTAACCCCCCTTATTAAGAACTCAAAAATATTTGAGGGGAAGGGCCCGTCGAATTTCGTATTATTGTTTTACCTCTCAAAAAGAGTTGAAATGCAGCTTCAATATGTGAATTCATTCAGAGTTGTCACACCCACAGGTTTTCTTATGAATTTTTGAAATTGAACTTATCTAGAAAAATCAAATTCATTCATATAAAAACGAGTATAAAAATCTCTTGAATGAGAGGGTGAAACAAGGAATTTTTCATAACAAACTAAAAAAAATATAGAAACATTTTCCGTGAAGTCAGGTGCATTTTCCAGTTTCAGAAACCAATTGAAGAGATGTTTGATAGCTGTCAAAAAATTTACAGCAGCTATTTGTCAATTATGCTGAATCAGTTGTTACAGAAATAAGAGGATTTTTTATTCAAAAATTCGTTGGAATTTAAAATGGTTCTGGTTATGCGATCAAGAATTCATGTAGCTCGAATGTATCATTCTCCATTGAAATAAAAAATTTCGTCACGATCGATTCCGTAGTTTTGAAATGATCGAGAAAACTAAATTTCAAACGACCATATTAACGGAACCTCTGGTCGGATTTGGCCCAATAACGAACTCAACCGCGGCATTCGAGATTCGAACCTACCCTGAAAATTTCAAATTTCTAGGTCGTTCCGTTCGAGAGTTATCGTGTATATGGACAGACTGCCGGACGGACAGACTTGCATTTTCCGACGGATTCGAGATCCACACCTATCACACAAAAATTTTTGCATGTAGCTTAAACACGTCATTATCTATCTGAGTGCAAAATTTCATCTCGATCGAATCAGTAGTTTCGAAGTTATGAGGAGAACATAATTTCGAACGGCCATATTTACGGAACCCCTGGTCGAATTGTGCCCAATAACGAACTCAACCGCGGCATTCAGATTTGAACCTACCCTGAAAATTTCAAGTTTCTAGGTCTTTCCGTTCGAGAGTTTTCATGTATACGGGTCTACATTTTATAAAGCAAAGTGTGGAGGCATTCAACATATCAGCTCTATCAATGATACATATTTGTGACATGAAAATTCTAGGAAATCTAGTACTAAATATCCTATTATTTCTTATCGTGTCTAACCAGTTTCGTCACTGATTCAAAATCTAATTTTACTTTTGCCCGAAGAAATGGATCTTGGAATAATAACAGAAGTTATTAGTATAAAAAATGCAGATTTTCAACCATTAAAGCCATGCTTCATTGGTCGCCAATTTTGCGAACTAATCCCAGTGGAACTTTATTCAATGAACGACTGGAAAAAATGTATGCAAGATTGATTTTCTTATTTAGTCCCGATTTGTCTTTACCCCATAGAAGAACACTCGAAGCACAGCTGGCGTTAGGAGATGCCCCATTCACAACGCATGTGGGTGGATCAATAATAATCAGCTGTCGATGAACTGCAACGGCGTCTGTCGAACTAAACCTCCAGGTGGCCGTCTGGCTGTATTCTGTTCGCCTCGTAATAATACTATACAACCATTAATTGCATGCGATCTAATGAAGATGATAAAATGCAGCTTCGCAAAAATATGACCATTCTCACATTCATCATATCCTGCAATAGTATTTTCATTTATACTGGAGCTAAAAATTAATGTAACACCCTGTAGGTGAGTTTTTGCACGCCTGTTTCTACGAACAAGAGGGTTGTCATTTTGCTCAAATGTCTGTAGTTTTCGAATTTTGAGTCGAGAATGGATGAAGATGAACAATGTGTAATGCACTTGAAGTCTATCCGTGAACACAATAACTTTCGAAAGAACACGACTAGGGTTTCAAATTCTTAGAGTACGTTCGAAGTTAAGTCTGTTCGAAGGGTTTCGTAGATATAGCCACCCAAATTTTTTTTTCAACAATTATTTTAAAATGTCTGAACGCCCCATCGAATTGAAACTGTAGTAAGTTGTAAGATAACACCACGAAGGTTTATGAGGAATTTCGTGAAGATCGATAGAAAAATTGAAACAATATATTCTCAAAAACTTCGGTGTCTCAAAAAATATTCATTTTCATTCATATTCTGCTGAACTTTTGTGACTATGTATCGATAAAATGAGTGATATAAACATTCAGCTCCACAGTTGAAATAAAATTGAATTTTTCTGATCTGGTGTTGAGAAATTTGCTAATTCTGTGATTCGGATCTCTTCAGGTTTATGGAAATGAAATAACTTCATTTAGCACACTGATGGCCAGTTTGGTTTGGTTTGGAATCGTTCATTTTATAATATTTGGTTGGATTGTCTCACTACAGTGTCAACGCATGTCAAACGAAAATAATGAGAAAGATTAGTTAATTTTCCACTGATGAACATTTCAGTTATTTATAGTTGGAAATCAGTGTTCGTGAAGATTTTCAAAAATTTACCAGTCTCGCAATATGTTGCTTACCAGAATTCTAGAATTTGTTGAAACTTAAGATCTTGAATTTCGAATAAAATAATACCGATTTGGGGGTGAAAAATCAGAGAATAGGATAAAGTACGTCTTCTTTCAATTATTTCAACGCATTTCAATGTAATGTCGATAATTTCGAAGTACTAGAATGGATGGACACTTTGTCGATATTTTTCCACGACACGTGTTTCGTTGACACAGCAACACCTTCAGGTGGTTAAGTTATATCTCAACCACCTGAAGATATTGCTGTGCCAACGAAACATTAGTCGTGGAATTTAACCCAATGTAATGAAAACCATATTAGTTATTCTATTTTTTGAGTTTGATTACGGATTCGTCAAGTATCGGCTAATTCAATTGAAATTTTTCGAATTGTTGCATTGCTCCATGTCCACTTCGCAATATAATGTTTTTGATTTTTATTATTCTTGCAGTGTGAACCGGTACTTCCTTCGCAAAACAAAGATTTTTTGGACCCTTAAATCATACTCTTTTCGCCTACTCAACGACTTTGCGGAGGTTGAAAAGCAGAATTGAGTTTGAGGGAAATAGGGCGAATATTGGAAATTGCGACAGCAACTCCTGGTCCGAGGAGAACACTGATTATCAACAAAGAACATCTGGACATCCTAGTACCATGCAAGGTAATGACTTGCGATATCTTGATGCAGACTGTCTTTTTGAGCGCTCGTTCTACTTACACGAGGGCTATATCATTTCGTCACGATGTCTGTTTTTTTAGAATTTCGAGCCGAAAATAGTCTGAATCGACAAGATTCGACTCACTGATGACGAATTCGTCGAAAAATTCGAGTCAGTCCGTCCGTAAGCACGATAACTTTCGAACGGAACGACCCAAAGACTTGAAATTTCCAGTGTGGGTTCAGTTTCCGAATTCCGCAGTTGGGTTCTTTGATGGGCAGAATTCCATCAGGGGGTTCCGTAATATGGCCGTTGGAATTTCTGTTCTCCTGATTACTTCGAAACTATTGATTCTATCGAGATGAAATCCATTTTGCACTCAGATGGAGAATGAATTTGGTCCAGATCGCATGACCAGAACTATAGAAACCATAGGAAATTATAACTTTCCAACGGAAAGGCTTAGGGAGTTGAAATTTGCAGGATTGGTGTGGATATCGAATGTCGCGGCGACTTTCACTAATGGGCAAAATCAGACTAGGAGTTCCGTAAATATGGCCGTTCAAAATATTTTTCCCCGAAAATTTCGAAACTATACTGATTGGATTGGAATGAAATTGCACATAGATTAAGAATAATGTATTCACACTACGTGCAAAATTTTGTCCAGATCGCTTTACCAAGACCATAGATTCCGTAGAAAATTATAGCGAATCTACCTACAAGGTGGATGGACGAGCGCTCAAAATCTCCTGACTTAACATTCATGGCAGTGCTTTTCAATTCTATATTGAAGATTCTGATCTGTCAGTTCGCAGAAGTTGATGGCTACATAGGTACATATCAGACCAGCTAATGATGGCGAATTTGAATTATTAATCGGCAACATGAGATTTTTCAACGGCTTTCTATTCATTCTCAGAAAAAGTTTTTAGAATTTGAAGGAAAATTGTGCGGCAGAGGAAAAGGAGTTCGAACAGAAAAGAACCTCCATCACAATAAAAATCTCCAACAAAATTGAGATGAATGAATCAAAAAATTACTTTGTTCTCAAGATCATTAGGACTTTATTCGACAGGAAATACTGTTCTGGTACTAGAGAAAAATGTTATGCTGAAAGAATTATGAAGCTGTGGTACTCGTACTAAAAAAAAATTTTACTAGACAAAATATGTCTTTTCAAAACTTTGATACCACACAAAAATTATTCTCATGATTAAAATATTCTCTTCAAATATTATGGTACAGAACAAAATATATTCTCCTGGGCGAAAAGTAAACCAACGGTATTCTTCTAGCATCGTAAAGAATAACATGTTATTCTGAAGCTGGGGTTTCAGAAAATTGTTTTTTACTGATCGGAAAAATATTTTTCTTGTATTTATGATTCTGAAAAGATAGTATTCTTCTGAAAATACGGATGAAAAAAAAAATTTGAACAAAAAATGTTATTTAGATTGTCAAAATTGTGCTACTATACGAAAATAAATTTTCTGAGCAAAAAAAGTTCTTCGAAGCTATGCCGAAAATATTCTCCCAGAAACTCTTGAATTTTAAATTAAATCGAGTTCGAATGATCCCATTCGATGAATAATTGTCAGAAGGAAAAAACGAGAGACCACTCTGGATCGTCTTATATTATAAGCTCCATCTTCAAGAGATACACCAAGTAGTGTGCTTGTGCGAAGAAGCATCCATATCATGGAAATGAATCTTTGCTCCAAATTAAGTATGTTTTCAAAGGATGAACGAGGAGGTACAAATAATCAAATTGTGCGATTTCAAGTCACGTACATCTTCTGGAACGAAATGTTTTCTCGCGTAAATAGAACGCTGCAAACGGACAGATCCCATTCAGCTGTACGTCAAGAATGCATTCTACCCAATGCATAGAATTACCATGCAGATGAAGGGGTAGATAAATTCTCAGCGTGTCATAACACCCGATAGGAAAGAACAACTGAAATAGATTGTCATCAGTAGCTTTGCGGATTATCATTAACGAGACAAGATCTACATTGTCAAGCCGGGGGCGAAACCGAGATGTTTCAAACGACCGTTTGACTACCTTGTAATCTCGTTTTGTAGGATTTGTATTGCGTAATTATCGGCTATCTGGAGGAAAATACATTACGATTAGCTAGTTTTCTCTGGAACGGGTTTTTCCTGACAGATGTTGCATAATTAGAGAGCCTGGATCCGACATATGCTTGTTATGTTTCCTCATTGGATTTTCCATCTTACATACGTACAGGGTGAACTTGATTCATTCAGTACTGAATCATTCCATGATCATTCGCATATTCATTGAATATTTTGGTTTTCTTGTTATCTTGAACAATTAGCATTAAAAAAAAATCAGAAAAGCACTGCCGTGAAGGCAGGAGCTTTTGAGCGCTCGTACATGCACCTTGTAGGTAGATTCGCATTTTCCAGTTTTGGAACCAATGGACCAATTGAGGAAATTTTTGACAGCTGTCAAACAAATTTTCAAACTAAGGCGATAATCCAGACTTCAAGTCAGTGCTTTAGGTGATTCTCTAAAATTTTCTACGGTATCTATGGTCTTGGTGATGCGATCTGGACAAAATTTTGCACGTAGTTTGAATACATTACTCTTCAGCTAGGTGCATAATTTCATTCCAATCCGATCAGTGATTTCGAAACTATCAGGAAAAAAATATTTTGAACGGCCATAATTACGGAACCCCTAGTCTAATTTTGCTCATTGATGAACGTGACCGCGATATTCGCGATCCAAACCCACCATGAAAATTTCAAGTTCCTAGGCCTTTCCGTTCAAAAGTTACAATTTTCTATGGTTTCTATGGTTCTGGTCATGCGATCATGACAAAATATGGCTTTAATATATCATTCTCGATTAAAATACAAAATTTCATCTCGATCAAATCCGTAGTTTCGAAATGATCGAGAAAACAAAATTTCAAACGACCGTATTTACGGAACCCCTTGTATAATTCTGCTCATTGATAAACGTGGATGTCACATTTCAGATCTACACCTATCCTGAAAATTTCAAGTCCCTAGGCCTTTCCTTTTCCGTTCGAAAGTTATGATTTTCTATGGTTTCTATGGTTCTGGTCATGCGAGCTAGAGAAATGTAGCTTGAATATATCATTCTCCATAAGTATAAAAAAAATTCGTCACGATCGAATCTGTAGTTTGGAAATTATCAAGAAAACGAAATTTCAAACGACCATATTTACGGAACCCCTAGTATAATTCTGCTCATAGATGAAAGTGATCACGACAATCGAGATCCACACCTATCCTAAAAATTTCGAGTCCCTAGGCGTTTCCGTTCGAAAGTTACAATTTTCTATGGTTTCTATGGTTCTGGTGATGCGAGCTGAACAAAATTTCGCATGTAGCTTGAACACCTCATTTTCCATTAGAGTGCAGAATTTCATCTCGATCAAATCTGTAGTTTCAAAGTAATCAGGAAAACAAAATTTTGAGCGGCCATATTTACGGAACCCTTAGGCGGATTTTGCCCAATAACGAAGTTAACCTCGGCATTCGAGATTCGAACCTACCCTGAAAATTTAAAGTTTCTAGGACATTCCGTTCGAGAGTTATCGTGTATACGGCCGGCCGGACGGACAGACTCTAATTTTTCGACGGATTCGTCTTCAGTGAGTCGAACATAGTCGTTTGAGACTATTTTCGGTTCAAAATTCGAAAAATACAGACATCGTGACGGAATGATATAGCCCTCGTGTAAGTAGTACGAGCGCTCAAAAAGGGGTAGGTTTTTTTTTTTTATTTTTACCTATTCACGTTAGAAGGCATTTTCAAAGGAAAGGTAGTGCCAAAACTCCTAGAAATACTTTGCAATAAATTTATGTACCCATAAGGCAGCCTCATATTTCTGAAGACGTATGAATGCCACATGAAAAAATCGAATTATGCATGGAAAAATACATGAAGATGGCTCAAAAAATTAATGAAAATTGTCAAAATATGCAATGAAAGATTAATCTAATCGCTTTTGATCCGAAGAAAAAATCCAAAAATTCTATTGATAATGTATTTGAAGAAATATAAATTCGATACTTATCCCGACGTAAATAAGAAACAACATCATCATGTGGGTGAAAACATCATTCTTTTACAGTCTATCCCATCCATACAAAGTAGCAAATCGTGAAAGAAGTGCTCTCAAATATTTACAAAGCTAATACACTCCGTTAGATGGCGAAAAAAGAACTAACCAATGTTTTCTTTGTGTCAACCATATGGCAGGTGAGCGTGGGAAAATCATAACTTAATCGAGTACGTGAACAAGTGAATACACATGATTTCTATGTAGCATTTCCTTGGTGCCATGCTGTGAAAAAGATAGTTCCTGTGCTGTGATAATTTCAGGAGAGGTTTTCGAGCGCTCGTCCTACTTACACGAGGGCTATATCATTTCGTCACGATGTCTTTATTGTTCGAATTTTGAGCCGAAAATGGTCTCAATCGACAAGGTTCAACTCACTGATGACGAATCTGCGGAAAATTCAAGTCTGTCCGTCCGTCCGGCCGTAAGCACGATAACTCTCGAACCGAACAACCTAGAGTCTTGAAATTTTCAGTGTGAGCTCAATTCCCAAAGGCCGCGGTTGAGTTAGTTAATAGGCACAATTCCACCAGGGGTTCCTGAATAAGGCCGTTCGAAATTTTGTTGTTCTGATTACTTCGAAACTACAGATATGATCTAGATGAAATTTTGCACTCAAATTTGTTCAGATCGCATGACCGGAACTATAGAAACCATAGAAAATCATAACTTTCGAACGGAAAGGCCTAGGGACTTGAAATTTCCAGGATAGGTGTAGATCTCGAATGTCGCGGTCACCAATGAAGAAAATGAGCAAAATTAGACTAGGGGTTCCGTAAATGTGGCCGTTCAAATTATTTCTTTCCTGATTATCTTGGAACAACTCATTGGATTGGAATGAAATTTTGCACATAGATGAAGAATGATGTATTCAAACTTCGTGCAATTTTGTCAAAATCGCATCACCAACACCGTAAAAACCGTAGAAAATTCTAGCGAATTCTCTAAAAAAAAATTGGTCACCTAAAGCACTGATGTGAAGTCTGGAGTTTCGCCTGAGTTCGAAATTTCTTCAATTGGTTTCTAAAAATGGAAAATGCGAATCTATCTACATGGTGCATGAACGAGCGCTCAAAAGCACCTGACTTCATGGCAGTGCATTCTATAATTTTTTTTCTCGATCGATTCCAAAGGATTATAGAGTTTCTGAAATAATGAAACAGAATGATATTTTTCATTGAAGATAACGGGGTTGAAGTTAATTGCGCATAATCAAATTTAATAACTTAACGGTATAAATTTAATCATATATAATTTTTTTCATATGAAGGTACATTATACGAGAATAGAAGTTATCGTCCTCGCACAATACTCACTTCAGGGTCTGAATAGAATCAAAGGTGAATTGCGTCAAGAAATGCATTCTGTTTCTTTTCACAGTAGAAAATATCTACTTCTTGAATTTAAAGACGAAATATCATGATGAGGAAAAAAGAAACTCCGTTCAAATAAGACTTTCCGATATTCCCTCAATGTACTTCAGAAAAAATTCAATGAACACACTCTTGTTTCATAGTGATATTGAATTTCATTCAGATCATCAATTTCCCATTACTGAGAGAGGAACCCACACGCAAGATAATATTTACCGGTGGAAACACATAAAAGTGATCATTACGTTCCCTCATGTTTTTCAATGGACCCCTATAAACTGCTCAAATTCCCCTTCGAAGAATTTCGCCAAGTGTCCCATCTCCTCTATTACACAGCAGGAGGGATGATGAAGCGTATTCGGATTGTTTAAAATCGGAAACAGTTGAATGAAGAATGTAGGCCACGAAAAATTGGTTGAAAAATGAATTTGACAATTGAGGTGACCGCATAAGATTATCATTATATAGCATGAAGTGTAATTTGACGTTTTATTCGAGAGAATGAGGACTAATAGAACAAACACTTTCGACGCACGTAATGAAACGATACCTGATTAACTTCAAATTAAAAATTTGCATTAACAAAAAAGGGACTAAGGGATTACACTGCACTGCCAGTGGCATAGTATTAACCCATCAAACAAAAAGAACAATCGAAATCAAAAATTGCTACGTAGCTAAAAGGTAAACAAGCACACATCAGTTACTACTGTTATGGCTCTACTGTGAAATTAAAAGAAATTGATTTAATTTTGAAAATAATTCATATGCAATAACAATATAGAAAAAAATTTCGTTTGATTTTCCAATTAATTTGCCCAAGACTCTATCTCAAAGAGGGTTCTAAGATGAACAATAAAAATATTTTACACAATTTTATTTTTAACAATCGAATTCAATTGAACTCTAACTATTCTATAATTCTCAAATCAGTAAATCCTTTCGAACCAAATGAGTGCACACACAAAACAAAGCTATGTCCAAATATAGTTCTTCAATTTCCCCTGGCTTGCTTCAGTATGATAACATTGTCACGCTGCTTTTTATATCTCTTCAACTTGAAAGTTTAATTTCCATGCTTTCAAATTGCACAAATTTCCACTCGACTTTTTTTAACAAATATTCTCGATGTTTCCTTGATTCAATCTTAGTTCAAACAAATTTTTTAATTTTTTGAAGGATCAATTTCCATTCTGACATTCCTCAATTGTCACAACCGGCTTGCTTCATTCCTTATTCAATATCGCATTACCTAGGATACCTTTTCCAACATTCTTGGTAGATTCTTTCCACTTCTTCATTTCATATACATCATTATTATTTTATATTCTTCATAAACATAACTAACTGAACTTCATTATTCAAAATTAATAATTTCCACTATTTAAAATTAATAATTTCAACCAATTCATATTCTTCTATTCAAATAAGATGAATCGTCTTTGAAAATATAATAATTTATAAATTGATTGAATTTTTTGAATTCACTATAATGTTCAAAGGTTCTTGAATTCTTTGTGATTCATTTGAGTTCATTTTAATCTAAATTTTTGAAACTCTGAGAATTATGATCGTGTTTTGATTTCTATAACACTACATACTACCCAAACAATATCCGAGAAAAACAGAAGGAATCAAGAGAGAAACGCAATGATCATCATCAATGAAAAATGAGATATGAGTAGTATGATAGGTGAATTAATTTTATTTATTGTCAAAATATTATTTACGAACAATTTGTGTAAACAATTTGGATCAATTTCATCGGTGAGTTTGTGAAGTTCCTATTTTTTGTTCGGACTCTTCAATCAGTTATTTTTTCTTTCCTGAGTTTGAACTTCAAGAATTATACCGTCCAGGAAAAATCTCCTAATAAAAGTTGAAGAGAATATTCAAATCAAATAAAATCCAGCACTTTATTTAATTGCTGGAATGCATTAGGCACCGTGATTAATGGAAGATCACCTAACAGAGAGATAACACGATCCAGTGTCGTATTGAAATGATGATCCCTAAGATTTTTTGCACTTTCTTCTGGCTCATTTTCACAGGCCGATATCAACTCTGCCACCCTTCCTACAGTTGAGATTTTTTTACTGGCATCTATGTTTATAATTATATTTCCCTTACTTACTAGAAGTGGGGTGCACCCGTTCACACAACCCTTTTTTGAATAGGGTCTAATTTGACCTCAAGAGATATACAGGCACACTCCAGCATATGTGAAAAACTAACCAATGAATCAAAATGGTCCCGAGAGTAAACAAATAAATAATGATGAAGCTTGGGAAGACAATAAATGTGGTTACTATTTATGTCAGATTTTGTTTGGTTTGAAGTAATAAATAAATGCGTAGGGTAAAAGATACAGTTGTTGACACCCTATCAGTGATTGACACCCTCATTTTCATATTTGAATTATAAGAATTGGATGGAGGCCTTAAAAACATGGAGCTTTGAAAAAAATATTTCAATTTTTCAAGTTTGGACTGTTAGTATTAATTTGGGTTAGGTTTGCATTCCTAATTCACCATATATTTATCAATGTGCAGCGTGCTGACGATCATTGCAATTAGAAAAATACTGCCATTTTCTCAAGGTACTTAACTCAAGTTCATAACATTTTTTTAATTGTTCTAATTTTTGTCTGAAGCATAATTTTTGTTTGAATTATTGAAACTCTTCAATAAATACTTTTTCATAACTTAAAATCTATTTGGTTGAAGGTTTCACGTTTTTTTGTGGGTGTCAATAATTGCCTTTGAAAATATGTGGATGAATAGTGATTGACATACTATGTCAATAACTGTCGTATTCAAATTTTGCAAAATTAGTCCGTATTGCCTACTATTCAGGCCTCAATTTCTCAATGAATACTGAAAAATGATTGAACTTTATCTAATTTTGTTCTAGATAGTTGTTGACACCAGTGTCAATCTCTGTGAATTTCCACGTGTCAATAACTATATTGCAAGTTCAACTAGTTCCTACTTCTTGTCCCTACCCCCTGAATCGATTTTCCACGCTTCATTCTCAACAACATGGCAAAAGCAAAAGAAGGAAGCAATTATAAGAAAAATTACACGGAGGATGCTATTATTTCTGCCTTATCAGCAGTAAAATCAGAAGGAATGTCCAGAAAACTTGCCTCCCAAACCTATGGCGTTCCTCGTTTTACAATAATTTTTTGATTGAGTGGAAAACTTGTTGAAAAAATGAAAAGCACTGACGTGTAGCCAGGAGCTTTTGAGCGCTCGTTCATCTACCTAGTAGGTAGAATCTTCCTAAAAAAAATTTCTTTGAACATCCACTTTTGGTCATTGATAATTTTGTTCATTGATAAACGTGACCGCGATATTCGAGATCCACACCTATCCTGAAAATGTCTAGTCCCTAGGCCCCTCCGTTCGAAAGTTATTATTTTCTTCTGGTCATGCGATTTGGACAAATTTTGCATGTAACTTGAACACGTCATTCGCACCATCTGGGGGCGAAATTTCATCTCGATCGAATCAGTAGTTTAGAAGTAATCAGGAGATCAAAATTTCGAACGACCATATTTACGGAACCCCTGATGGAATTCTGCTCATTAACCAACTCAACTACGGCAGTCGGAAACTGAACCCACACTGAAAATTTAAAGTCTCTAGGTCGTTCCGTTCGAAAGTTATCGTGCTTACGGCAAGATTCGAAAAATACAGACATCTTGACGAAATGATGTAGCCCTGGTGTAAGTCCAACGAGCGCTCAACAAATCACAGACCTTGCCCTGTATTAACCTATGAAGAAGATCTCAAATTATGTTATAGAATAGACGGGTGTGCCAAAAAAAAATTAAAAAAAAATTATTTCAGACATAAAGCTTGATGATGAAATTCATGAAGAATCCTTTATACAGTCATGAAACAGTCGAATATGGACATGGATTGTACATCTGAAGACACAATCTGTGATAACAATGAAAACCAAGTTGCTATAAACGGCTACTGGAGAACCAACTGCCAGGGCTTGTGTCCTATTTGCAAAAAGAATTTGGATTTAAATGGTATTAAATAATTAAATGCATTTCCTGTGCATGAAAATTCCATGTTTAATGTTTATTGAAATACGTCTTCATAGAGAAGGTTTCCATTTCGAATATTTTTCAATGCAAAACTTATAAATAAATCTTATAATGAACGATCCATTACTATATATTATACCTATCCACATCCTTGTTCAGCTGATTGAAAATATGAGAGACAACAGTATGTCAATAACTGTATCAGGTGGTGTCAACAATAGATTTTACAGTGTCAATCACTGAAAATTGACACATGATGTTAACGATGGGTTTTAAAGCTTCTTCTGAAAAGGTTTTTCCACTTTCGGTTGTTAATTTGAATCGAGTATAAACCAACACATAACCTCGAAAAAGAAATATTTTCATTTCATACCCAAATAACAAATTATTTATATTCTATTGGGACAGTTGGCTTAAGGTGTCAATAACTGTAGTGTTCACCCTACTTCGAATATTGCAATCAAGGATTAAACGGTTGAACTCCACTAGAAGTATGGGAATTTTTTGAGCGCTCGTACTACTTACACGAGGGCTATATAATTTCGTCACGATGTCTGTATTTTTCGAATTTTGAGCCAAAAATGGTCTCAATCGACTATGTTCGACTCACTGATGACGAATCCGTCGGAAAATTTGAGTCTATTCGTCCGGTCGTAAGCACGATAACTCTCGAACGGAACAACTTAGAAACCTGAAATTTTCAGTGTTGGTTCAGTTCCTGAATGCCTCGGTTGAGTTCGGTAATGGGCCAAATTCCACCAGGGGTTCCGTAAATATGGCTATTCAAAGTTTTATTCCCCTGATTACTTGAAAACTAAAGATTTGATTGATATCAAATTTTGCACTCAAATAGAGAATGAAGTGTTCAAGCTACATGTGAAATTTTGTCCAGATCGCATGACCAGAACCATAGAAACCATAGAAAATTGTAACTTTTGAACGGAAACGCCTAGGGACTTGAAATTTTCAGGATAGGTGTGGATCTCGAATGTCGTGATCACGTTCATCTATGAGCAAAATTATACTAGGGGTTCCGTAAATATGGTCGTTTGAAATTCAGTTTTCTTGATAATTTCAAAACTACAGATTCGATCGTGACGAAATTTTGTTTACTAATGGAGAATGATATATTCGTGCTACATTTCTCCAGATCACATGACCAGAATCATCGAAACCATAGAAAATTGTAACTTTTGAACGGAAAGGCCTAGGAACTTGAAAATCTTCAGGGTGGGTTTGGATCGCGAATATCGCGGCCACGTTTATCAATGAGCAAAATTAAACTAGGGGTTCCGTAAATATGGCTGTTCAAAATATTTCTTTCCTGATCATTTCGAAACTACTGATTGGATTGGGATGAAATTTTGCACCTAGCTTAGGAATAATTTATTCAAACTACGTGCAAAATTTTGTCCAGATCGCACTACCAAGACCATAGATACCGTAGAAAATTCTAGCGAATCATCGAAAGACAAAAGGTCAGCTGAAGCACTGACATGAAGTCTGGAGTTTCGCCTAAGTTATGGAATTTTTTTGACAGCTGTCGAAAATTCCTTCAATTGATTTCTAAAACTGGAAAATGCGAATCTACCTACAAGGTGCATGTACTAGCGCTCAAAAGCTCCTGCCTTCACGGCAGTGCTTTTCGTAATTTTTTTAAAACATTAGATGAAGGATGAGTTATTATTGCACTGGTCATAGGTAGAGAATCATGAAGAAACAACTCTGAGTGGAATATATTTTGAAAAGGAGAAACATTGTTTGGAAACCGTTTAATACTTCGGGTCTGATAATTTCGCATAAAATTAGAAAAACTGTATATTATGTTTTCATTTCAGATTATGGCCCCAAGATATCACTGCATCCTTTTAAAACTGACTGGTAAGGGTAAACATTTCCTTCGAACACTCTTCGTATAATTTTACCTATATTATCCGACCTACCCATATTTCTCCACAAGTTGTGATCCCAATAGAACATTTATAGAATGAATCATGATTTGTTGGGTTCCATTTGACATTCTGAATAAATCATTGTCTGAAGATGAGTGAGCAGAGGGGTTTTTACGATATGGCACAGCGTGTGGTTCTATATTATGAAATGTGGTTGAATTTTATGAAACCTGATGGGTAACAGTTTCTCTGACCACTGCCGAAAGAGGAAGAATTCGCCAGAATTATAATTGTTTATCGATAATACCATACTTTTTTTTTACCGTAGTACGTGAAGTAGGTACTGATATTATGCATTCTACAAACATTACACACTTGTTACATAAATAACTATATATTTCAATATCGCATATCAACATTACACCTGCATTATATTATATGGAATGGTTCATTTTTGATTGCATTCTTTGCTGTTTCGTTTGGGCAATTTCAGTTAATTATTTCCAATAATAAATATCTGACCGATATTGACCTTCTGGATAATGTAACGTGAGAAAAAAAGGTCCAAGCAATCCATGGCTTATTTATTATTATATCTATGAAATATGTGATTTTGTGTCTTTTGTTTGATTTGAATTCCATGAGAAAAAAAAACAAAATTGCACAATCCCAGGTCAAGTGTTATTCCAACTCGCTAAAGCCTCCGTTAGTTTGTCACAATACTTTCAAATATTAATATTGAATTTTTATATCGTTTGACCTATTGAACATTTCGAGGAGTGAATTTTTTACTTCCTTTTATTGAGGCGTTCCTCAAGAAATTTCACATGAACCGTCGTTGTTTCACAACTAACTACGAAGTTTTAATTCCATCGAATCGCTATATTTCGAATTATTGAGAAAAAAAATTCAGATGGTTTTAGATTTCTATGAAACGCTTCAGCGGATTTGGCTCATTTACGAACTTATAGTTTATAGTTCATAGGTTCTGTGCTACCTACAGCTCGCCCTCAAACTCCAAAGCTCCAATGAACTCCAGTATCTGAGAGGGGTTCAAGGAGGATAAATCCTCGTTTCTCTTATAATTCTCTTGTCCAAGACATTCTTTGCGCAGACTTGCAATGGCAGGACATTCTGTAACCAAGTGAACAGGAGTTTTCTCCTCTTCCCTACAGAATCTACACTCGTCAGTTTCTTATAAATAAGCCTATTCTCATCATATGCTCTCTACGGCGACAATGACAGTGAGAAGGCGTAACTTATTCCTACTCCATATACTTTTCGGATCTAGCAGTTTTGATGTCCCGAAGGAACTTTTTGGAGTGATCAATTCCTGAAAGATTCCTCCAGAGTGCTTGTCTTTCAATCTCGTCCTTCTCCAAAAACTCTTTCTTATAGGTGGATTCACCTATGCCACAGAAAGGTTCTGGACCAGTAAGTGGCGTTCGTGCTTCCTCTCTTTCTGGCTGGTGTATTGGCCGCTTTGTTCTCTTTGATTCCTGAGTGACCAGGAACCCCGACTAAAGAGACCTTGTTGTTCTTGCCTACTTCATCAAGTTTACTTCGGCACTCCCATCTAATTTGCGAACTCAACTGGCGCATTCGGACCCCGAACGTACCCTAATGATTTGAAAACAATAGGCTATTATTTCGAATGATATGGTGTTAACGGAGGGACGGACATGAACATTTGGGCAAAATGATAACGCTCTTGTTCATAAAAAGAAGCGCGTGAAAACGATCATTATATGTATTACACAATCGTGTAATTTCAGGCTCATTCATTCCCATTTTGAATGAATATTTCAAAAAATATTTTGGTATTTTTTAAATGTTTGAATACCTAACAACACGTTTTCGTGAAAATAACGAGAATTATTATTTTCTATCCATCAGACAAGAGAACATCACTGTACTCATTTGTTAATTATATTCGCCTTGAGGCATAGATATTCTAAAAGCGATTATGTGAAGGCCTTGTGCCGAATGACATGCGTTTCAATTCAAAATGTGACTAGCGTATGTTCCCCCTTCAATCGATATGGTGAATGAGGGGTTACACCAATTCCGAACAAAAAAAAATTAACAAGGAGAATATCATCTCATCCATGACCGCCTCACAAATTACCCAATTTGCACAGATTTCTTTTGTGTTCTGAGGAGAATGGAAAGTGAACCGGATCCCCTCTAGAGATCAATGTTGTTGATATTGATTTGTGTGTGAAAATACACAATCGATATAATTCACGAAGAGACGAAATAATTGCTCATTTCTTATGAAATTTCATTGTATCGGTAGTTTTGTTGCTAATGAACTGATTCTTCATGGAAAAAGAATACTATCATTGTATTTTCTTCTCAGAGTATATACCATCAATGAAAAAATATCGAGAAGGCCAATAAATTACAATGTCAATGTTTCATTATATCTATAAGGCTACTTACACTGACATCTGAAGTATGAAAAAACGATAGTGGTAGATGATGGTGATCAAATTATACAGATAGAAAGAATAATCGATTTTGTTTATAGCTGTCAATATTTATGTTTGTGTGTGGTTTCTATGAAACCTCTCACCTCTCACTACGTTCGGCGGGTAATTGAAGACTAGCCATGAAAAGTATTTACACTTTTCCTTACGGTCTACGGAAAAGTAAATCATCGTCACCATCAACACTTTTCCCTCCGGAAGAGGGGAAGTATAAATAGTTTATTATTTCAAAAGGAGGAGAAGTGTCACTTTTCATGGCGAGCCTGGGTAATTCAAGGCGAGCCATGAAAATCACTTTTCCTCCGAATGGAATGTTATTTTTTTTCAAATGTTTTGGAATCTGGAGATCCACCTTTAGATAAGAATTATATTTACGATCTTTATAATTGAGTGATCAACGCCAAATTTGCTTATTTACGGTTGTCATGCAGTATAATAATTGTTCGTAGTAACTAATTCATCTTTTACATAGCGACCGTTTTCCCTTCGGCGTACGGAAATGTAATTCACCGTCGACATAGGAACACATTTCCCTACAGCGGAGGAAAAGTAGATCTTTTCGATGATCCTGTCAGTCGAAATATGACATTGTTTCTGTACGTTTGAAAAAAAATATATTTACGTAACAAGTAAGGGAAAAATATTTGCGTACATTTCAAGTATGTGAATACTATGAAGAAAAACTCAAAGAAGTAAGTTTCTTTATGTTTTATATTTCAAGGACAGAATACGGAACATTTCGATTCTTGTTTTTACAGATATTTTGATATTTATATTGAAATTCGAAACATTTGAATATGTCCAGAAAGCTTGATATATGAGAGATGCCTGTTGTTGAGGACGAAATAAAAAAGAAACATATCCATAATTTTTTAATGCTCTTGACATTTTCAATTTTGTTCATTAGTGAATTATCAATATAACGAGAGTTCAATAAGGAACGAGGTCAAGAGCGCTTCTTTTCTAGAAGTAGGGCTGAGCTTCCATCGAATCTAATTATGTTTCCTTATCTGGAACGTATTCTCATTAAATAAGCTAAGCCCCAATTTCAAAATCACAAGGCTCTTTTGCTTTTTTTTCACTCGACTTTGGTGGACTTCCACCAACTGTGTCTTTCAGAATTCAAATGTTTTATAACGTGTGTTCTTTCTGGGCAGTGGGAAATCCAAAATTTTTGCAATTTTCCACTGAAAATAATCATTTCAATATCAATTCATTTTCACTTTACGTTATATTTTCCACCAAACAAATTAATTCATTCACAAAAGGAATATTCATGGACCGAATCCTATCTACATAAAGTTCCATTCATTCTGAGAAATTTTCAAGAAACTGAAAACATGACTGATGGAACAACAAATATTTTCGCAAACATCGCATAGAAGTAGGAATATATTGCTATGTCGGCGGTCCTTCCCCAAGATATCTCAAGAGAACCGACAATGAAACAAGAAAAAAAAACTGGATGAAAAAAAACACAATACCAATTTGTTCCTCATGGAATGGAGTGACGTTTCTTAATTTAGTGATATATTCCCTGTGTTATAATAACCGATGGAAGGTCTTGCAGCGAATCAAATTATTAGGCAATTTTTATCTGCATGTGTTCATCAAGAATCACGCCTTCGAGTAATTATAGTGATTTCTGCGAAATACCTGCTGTTAAAGATCTGACCTATGCACCGATTGAAATTTAGGAAATGAGGAGAACGCTGCGAATTTAACACAAAGACATCACGTTGACGATTCATTTTGTTTTGTATATTCCATAATATTCCAAGTTATTGCCAAACAATGCTTTTTTAACTTCAGGTAATACAAATATGATTTCAAAGAACACATTTTTTTCACTGCCATTTTATAATCGCTCTGTCCTGACCCAACACGCAAGATAAATAAAGATGGGGACGTTTGAGTGAGTCATAAATCCCACAAGATGAAAAAAAATGCTCATGAGACTTTACACCTTTTTGAATAGTATGTTCCAAATACAAAGGGGAAGGCAGAATATCTAAATCAGTTGTTATGAATAATCTTCAACTTCGATCTGAATTCTATTTCACAGTATTTCACAGCGTACCCAGTTCACGAAGATTATGTGAGAAAATTCCACGAATTCACCGTTGATTATCCGTTGTTCCATCGACAATCAACATGTCAATTTCAGAGACAATTGATAGCCTATCGACATGAAATGAAAGTCTATTTAACGAGAATACCATGTGAGAAATACGGAAAAGCTTGAAATCCCTATAGGATTCTCGACATTTCGTGGAATTCGAAATGAACAAGAATACTATTTCTGCCTTCCTCGTCCTCAATGATCGAATACAGACCTTCAGATGATCACAAGAGCTGCCGTAATAGAAATGAAGTGGAAAACTGCTCGATGCCTCTGTTAGATTAGGCATAAGAGGATGATAATTCTTTGTGTGCTCATGAAACAAGGTCAAAGTAGGAAATGAACATATAGCGTAGCTCTTGTGATGTGAAAATGTTATATAGTGTATACAGAATGGGCCATTAAAAACAAAAGGTCGGCTGAACCGAATTATATGGAAACGCTCAGACACATGAACTATATTTTCGAGGGGGACATCACGATGAGATTCACCCGAAGTCGGAAATATATTTCATTCCTCGAAGCCTGTGACGGCATTCTTGTGAATTCTACTTCATTAATTTTCCAGAGATTCTGGTTCGGTAGCAAGGATGATCACATAGGAAAATGTCGAGTAGGGTTAGATCTGGAGATCTGGCTTGCACTCTATATAGCCTCTTCTTCCTATCCAACTTTCAGTAAACATTATATCCAAAAACGCACTTACAGTCTGTGCATAATTTGGAGTTGCCCCGTTTGGTTGAAATATCAAGTGGTCTTCATGGTTTCTTGTTTCTTCATGGTAACGATCGTAATTATCAATGATGTCTACTAATTGTGGATAAACGAATTCTTTCAATAATTCCAAATGACTTTCTCCTGTCTGGTTACCGTCGAGAAATACTGGTCCAATCAAACGGTCCCTAAAAACACCCTCCCAGACATTAAGTTCTTGGGAAGTTTGAGTATGGACTTCTTCAAAAACATGTGGATTCTGACCAATAACGACAATTATGAAGATTCACAATCGAATTAAAAAAAAATGTAGACTCATCAGAAAAGCAGACGTTGAAAAGAAAATCATCATCAGCATCTATTCTCGTAGTGTCTTAATTTCACATAATTCGTGTCGCCTATCAAAATCATCTTCATTCAATTGGTGTACCTTTGTATTTTGTAGGGGTCGAGTTTATGATGTTTCAGGATTCGGCAGATAATGGTTCTACTGATATTGGTACATTAGCTAATTCCCACGTGCTCAATATTGTGTCCTCATGCGTTAATTTGTCCTAAAAGTGCAATTTCAACACAATTCCGGGTGAATAACATTCACCGCGAACGATGTGTCCCTCGATAATGTTGTTGACGTGTCCGAGCGTTTTTTATAGAGCCGCTGTTTTTTTTTCAATGGCCCACTCTGTAAATTCAGTAACCTGAAAATCGCAACACCAAGAAACGGTACAAACTTTTCGACCAGACCAGATGTTTAACTCTTAAAAAAATTATAAAAAGCACTGCCGTGAAGTCAGGAGCATTTGAGCGCTCGTTCATGCACCTTGTAGGTAGATTCACATTTTCCAATTTTAAAAACCATTTGAAGAAATTTTGACAGCTTTCGAAAAAAATTTCAAACTAAGGTGAAACTCCAGACTTCACGTCATTGCCAAGTAACCAATTTTGTTTTCGCTAGAATTTTTTATGGTATCTATGGTATTGGTGATGCGATCTAGACAAAATATCGCTGGTAGTTTGAATACATTATTTTTATCTATATGCAACATTTCATTCCAATCCAATCAGTAGTTTCAAAATAATAGGAGGAACAAAAATTGAACGGCCATAATTACGGAGCTCCTTGTCTAATTTCGCTCATTGATAAACGTGACCGCGACATTCGAGATCCACACCTATCCTAAAAATTTCCCTAGGCCTTTCCGTTTGATAGTTGTGATTTTCTATTATTTCTATGGTTCTGGTCATGCGATCTCGACAAAATTTAACTTGAATACATCATTCTCCTTTGAAATACAAAATCTCGTCACGATCGAATCCGTAGTTTTGAAACGATCAAGAGAACTAAATTTCGAACGACCATATTCACGGAACCCCTAGTCCAATTTTGCACATTAATGAACGTGACCACGTCATTTGAGAACTAAAGCTACCCAGAAAATTCTAAGCCATTCCATTCCAAACTTATAATTTTTTATGGTTTCTATGGTTTTGGTCATGCGATCTAGACAACATTCTCTATTTAGCTTGAACACGTCATTCTCCATCTGAGTGCGAAATTTCAACTCGATCGAATCAGCAGTTTTGAAGTAATCAGGAGAACAAAATTTCGAACGGCCATATTTTCGGAGCCCCTGGTCAAATTTTGCCCAATAACAAACTCAACCGCGGCATTTGAGATTCGAACCTACCCTGAAAATTTCAAGTCTCTAGGTCGTTGCATTCGAGAGTTATCGTGTATACGGCCGGAGGGACGGACGGACTCGAATTTTTCGACGGATTCTACTCCTCGATGCTTTTGCGATTTAGTAGAGTTACCCAGAGGTTGGAAGACTCCTGAACTCAAAATATTTGAGATATTTGTGAATCATTTTTGATTTCTGGAGGCTGTTCACTGGTGAACTTATACCTGGTTTTGAAACCCTTACAGATCCTGTAAATCTTAGACATCGTTAGCCAACTATCGTAATGTCCTGATCGAAAATCAATTGAATAATCTTTCTGACCTGCGGCTAAGCTTAACGATTGTGCGGCTATTTCGGTTCACCCAGATACACAGGTAAAAATGTTATATGTTCAGGAGTTCAGGTCATGCAACATGACTCCCTCTTGGTTCCCGTGAAGACTCAATAATGAGAACGTTCATTTTGCTATTAATTAATTTTATTGTTATAACAACCTAGTTACTGTGTTAAGCAATCGAAACCGTGATCACGAAGTCGAAGACTCTTTTTATATCTCAAACAACCCGTACATGCCCAATATGCAATTAGGTTGGTTTAGCATATCTAAATTGCTACAATAAACATCACCATTTCATAAATCCGACGTGAACAATTGTGGTCTCATTCTCTTCTGATAGGAATACAAACAAACTTCAATCGGATAGGCGGTCTCTTTGAATTGTGGAAAAGGAAGAATATTTCATGTAGTTATACTATGATATCTCTATCCATACATAATATGAAGTTAAGTCGTAGAGTCTTGCTATCTGTACGCGATAATCTCGAAAATTATGGAATGGAATTAATTCTGGTTTTCACCAAAGGCTACTTGAGAAAGTATTTCTATATTTTTTTATGTCATTCTTTGTTGGCACATAAATATCAGTTTTCGTCGCAAAAATTGCAGAACCAATGCCAAAAACAAATAAAATTCCCCGCCGCGTAAACCTTTCGATAAAAGTGGATATGGTGTTAATCAAAAATGTAGTCTTTGAAAAGTTTCCACAAAATATTTGGACAGTATGTGTCTTACTTTTCAATATCAGCCGCAATAACAATTCTCTTATAAAAAAAAATTGAGAAAACGCACTGACGTGAAGTCGAGAGCTTTTGAGCTTTCATCGCCAGATCGGTCACCGTACTTCCAAATGATCGAAAATTCAGAAAATTCTTCGAAATGATCGAAAGAAGACGTATCTAATCGTATTCAGTTTTCATCTCTAGATCGGTATCTTTCACGGTACTTTCAGGCGAAATTAGAGATGTCAGATTTTGACAAATTCCACGTGAAATTCTTGAAACATCAAAAAACATATTATTGTGAGGCTGGTAGATCTTTGAAAATCATTTACAACTGTGAAAACTTTATTTTTCATTTGAATCCGTTCCGTTGCTGTAAGGAATGAGAAATATCAGAAAATGAACTTCATGGGAGGAAAAGGTCGAAAACGACGGAATCCCATAATGTTGTCGCGAAACTATTCATTCACGAATACTTATCCGCGATCTATCAGGGGCCGCAGAGGGGCGATATCGCAGCTTGTGCATAACTTTCTTAAAATCTTGAAAACCCATAAGACAGGTGTGGAGAAGTTGAAAGATCTATTTAATCGTCAATCAGATTTCTCGACTCAATAATAATACTATCAAAAATAAGTATCGGGTTATAAGGGAGTCCAAAACATACTGTCAATTCCAGGACACATTTTAAGTTCACGTGAAGGGTACCTACACCTATGGGTGCAGATATCGCACCACTTACTGCACAAATTGTTGTTGATGACTTACTAGATAGCACATTACCGGGGCTAGATTTTGATGTTCCATTTGTTGATGATCTCTTCATGACGATACCACTAAATTCTATAAATGGAATGGTCAACACCTACGATGAAAATATCGAGTATACCTCCGAATTAGAAGAAAATGTCACACTACCCTACTTGGATGTTGAATTGACTTGAACCGATCACGGTAAATCAATATGCAGTTGGTATGGAAGGGATACGAGGTCGAGATGATACATCAGTTTTCATTCTCACCATGGGTTGAGACATAAGACAAATCCACAATTCGAAAATTATGACCGAAAATAAACTCCCAAAAATAAAACCTCAGCAACAAACACTTAATAAAATAATTTTTCTTATAAAAAAATCCATGTTCCTTTGGCCACTGTAGCAAACCTATCAATAACGGATTTTTCATCGATTGCTACGTCCGGTAAAACTATTTCTAGGTATTACTTAAATATAGATGCACGAATTACGTGTGCAATTTTGTCCAGATCACATCACAAGACCATAGATACCGTAGAAACTTCTAGCGAATTATCGAAAAACATATAAGTCACCTAAAGCACTGACGTGAAGTCTGGAGTTTCGCCTTAGTTTGGATTTTTTTTGACATTTGGCAAAAATTTCTTCAATTGGTTTCTAAAACTGGAAAATTCGAATCTACCTCAAGGTGGACAAATGAGCGCTCAAAAGCTCCTGACTTCACGGCAGTGCTCTTTATGATTTTTGTTGGCACAGTTTTCATCCACCTTCGTATGGAAATTATAGCGAATTATCGAAAAAAAAATTGGTCACCTAAAGCACTGACGTGAAGTCTGGAGTTTCGCCTTAGTTTGACAGCTGTCAAAAATATCTTCAATTGATTTTTCTTTCCCTCTGGACTGCACTACAACCCTTGGTGAGTCTTGGTTTCTCAAACTTCAAAATGCGAATCTACCTACAAGGTAGATGAACGAGCGCTCAAAAGCTGCTGACTTCACGGCAGGCTTTTCTCGATTTCTTTCTTATGAAATATCGATCAATTTTTATTGAAATGATTGATGTAATCATCTCAAGGTCCGAGGTGAAATCGGATTAGTGAATTCGGTTACTGTTCCTGACGTGTGAGGCGACAACAGAAAGCCTACAAAAGTGCCGAAGCGAGAACACCACCAACTCTTGGATTAGGTCTGTGTTGATAAAAACATAGCCGGGCGATTATATCTCCTCGAGCAAGGCGTTAGTATTGATTATTTCTAATTTTTTTAAACTTTTCATTTTTTTTTCTGTAGTTGATTGTTTGCCATGCGAAGCCGAGGCTGGTCAATTCTTGAGTCCACATGGACTTTGACAATGATAGGTGTACCTGTACCTCTCGAACCGTCTTCCACGGACTATCATAACAATATCCACGCTCTTGGTCTAAAACACAATCCTGCCTCTTTTAAACCAAGAATGTTAATTTTCCGGAATCGTTTTATTATCGTCAAGCTCTTGTTGGGGCATGTTAACTTCAACAAAGAAGTACATACTGGTTGCCAAATTCTCACCCATGTATCGATAGACGAAAAAAATGGAATAAAAATAACTTCAAGTGATAAAAGGGAAGATAGGACAAGAAAAAAGAACGACAATAATAGCTTGTAGTTAGTTTTTTGGACAGATGTATTCTAAGTTCCACCTACAGTGTGTTCAATTTTTTCAGAAAAATGAAATTGATTATTATATTGCACTGTTGAACTTGAAATTTACCATGAATCCATTTCTTCATTGGCCTCTTGTATTACAACACAACAGTCGTGTCGCGCACAAAATAATGGTATTCAGTCACAGAGTAGCGCGATTCGAAATACTTTATGGGCTAGTTACCAGTAAAAGTGATATATCGCCTAGTACAAGTCACGAGCATCATTACTATTTAGTGTATCAAGCATTGTGCCATTTTCCAACTGTCTTTGTGCCTGTTTTTAGCCGCAGGTGTAATATGAGGTTCCGGCAGATGATTAATGTTTTCATTCATCTCTATATTCTTCAGAGGAAGAAATTTTGATTTTTATCTGTGACAACAGAATGCTAGATATTCTTGAATATACCATACGTGATAATTAGTTTGTCCGTTCAGATACTCGACCATTTGGTTCGTTGTGATACGTTCCATTTATAACCTAGTTTCCTTTGTTCAAGTAGGTTGAGGATCTCGTTGAAGTGTTTGGTTACAAACCTTTGAAATTCAATTAGAAACCCAATAATTATTTGGCTATGCTACTGAGGAAACTAGAAAGTTATTGTTCAAGTCAAGATGAAGATCATCTCTTATGATCTGTCCCGTATGATAAAACAGTTACTGCCCACTTTAGCTATTCCAAATTCGGTTCCCTAGCAGATATACCTTTTTGCAACACTCAATCAAGTTGAATTTCAGATGAACTCTCTTTATTATGGACAAAGACCCTTCGACTGTCAGAAGGGGATAGCAGTGTCGCATATAAGAAGAAAGGGTTACGATGTTAACCAACAACATGATTCGACCAAATACAGTTCTCTCTTCTTTTTTCTCCTTCATTCCAACCCTGTCTCTTTATTCGTTTTGTATTCTTTACCCCAGACGATAGACCTTCATGGAGCATATTGTGTTTGCAAACATTATAATATTGTGACATATATGAGTGGTGTGTATCGTCGATGGGTGAAAGTGCACGGTGCTCGTGCCGTTTGGATATCTCGCGGAGCCATAGCTTCCGGGCTCTCCTTGGCGACCCTCGACCCCCTTAAACCTCCGGCTTACCCGGTTCGTGTGGCGAATATGGCGAATCTGATCATGTCGCCGTGTCTCTATAAGGACATTCCCAATACGGAAACAATTCTACAAATTACTATTTTCCTCGTTATTATTCGTCGCAACGTTTTCTCAGATGATGGTACTAACAAGAAGCGCCAGCGGAAAGAGCGTACCCATTGTTTGTCCGATCCAAGAATAGATTTCGCTTTACGATTGTCGTAATTCTCATTAGTTTCATTAGCGTTCATCAATGGTGTGTTCTCTGAACAAGGTGTGAAATGGAGACGAGTTCAATCAAAAAGGTTATACTACATCGATGGTTGGGCCGCGATTGCAACGCAACGACGATAGGTGTAAGAATTTCGGAGGCGCACGTTGCTTGCGGCCTCCCCCTTTTGTTTCAAGGAGTTGAATCAAACCAAATCGCTGTCGCGTCTCCGTCGCCTGACCATTGCGAACGCGGCCTTACAATGCTTTGGTCAGATATTCATCGATTGTGAATTTTCTGTCACGCGTCAAGAAAAAATTTTTCCAAAGTATTGAAAAAATTACGAAAAGCACTGCCGTGAAGTCAGGAGCTTTTGAGCGCTCGTTCATCAAAAAATTATTGACGGCTGTCAAAAAAATTCTCAAACTAAGGCGAAACTCCAGACCAGAATTTTTTTTTCGATAATTCACTAGAATTCTCTATGGTATCTATGGTCTTGGTCATGCGTTCCAGACAAAATTTGGCATGTGGTTTGAATACATTATTCTTCAGCTATTTCATTTAAATCCAATCAGTAGTTTCGAAATGATCAGGGAAGAAATATTTTGAACGGCCATATCTACGGAACGCCTAGTCTGATTTTGCTCATTGATGAACGTGACCGCGACATTTGCGATCCAAACCTACCCCGAAAATTTCAAGTTCCTAGGCCTTTCCTTTCGAAAGTTATAATTTTCTATGGTTTCTATGGTTCTGGTCATGCGATCTGAACAAAATGTAGCTTGAATATATCATTCTCCATTAAAATACAAAATTTCGTCACGATCGCATCTGTAGTTTTGAAATTATCAAGAAAACTGAATTTCAAACGACCATATCTACGGAACCCTAAGCATAATTTTGCTCAAAGATGAACGTCATCACGACATTCGAGATCCACACCTATCCTGAAAATTTCAAGTACCTAGGCGTTTCCGTTCAAAAGTTACAATTTTCTATGGTTTCTATGGTTCTGGTTATGCGATCTGGACAAAATTTCCCATGTAGCTTGAACATCTCATTCTCCACTTGAGTGCAAAATTTCATCTCCATCAAATTTGTAGTTTTGAAGTAATCAGGGAAACAAAACTTTGAACGGCCATTTTTACGGAACCCCTGGTGGAATTTTGCCCATTAACGAACTCAACCTCGGCATTTCGGATCTGAACCTACACTGAAAATTTCAAGTCCCTAGGTTGTTCCGATCGAGAGTTATCGTGCTTACGGACGGACGGACAGACTCGAATTTTTTGACGGATTCGTCATCAGTGAGTCGAACATAGTCGTTTGAGACCATTTTAGGCTCAAGATTCGAAAAATACAGACATCGTGACGAAATGATATAGCGCTCGTGTAAGTAGTACGAGCGCTCAAAATATGCGAAGATCAGAGACATCGTCTGACCACCGAGAGAAATTATTTCGACTTGACAGGAACCAAATTCCTCATAATAATCGTATTTTGGCGAAAATAGAACGATTCGAGAGATGAAATAAATAAAATACGAATCCTTATAGGTTTTCCCAACATCCCCGTAGAATGGTCAAGATTTTCTGATAAATTCTCATCTTACAATATCAGTACGAGAATCACAATCGAAATTGATGGAATGGAATATCGAAGTGAACCGGAATAAGAAATAGAGCTAATGATTTTTCACGATTTGCAGACCCATAATAAGTTTTTTTGACATTTTCAGATTTTTACCAGCAAAATTTTATCTGGATATCATAGAGGTTATGAATGAAAACTTGTATTCACTCTGGCTAGGGGAAAAGATTCGAGGGAAAAATTTTTAGCCTCACGATACGTTTTTTTCTGGTTATCGAGAAATTTGTCGAAATCTGACAGCTCCATGTAACATGAAAATTTTTATTCAAATTCAGAAAAATAATTATTCTGGAGTTTTTTCATTATTATGACTTTTCAAATTACTGTTTGAGTTGATAGTCTTGAAGAAGTGATGTAAGTTCACAAATCATTTTTCGAGTTTTATTCCAATTCGCTACAAACTGCGTTAATAATTGTCACGAAATTTGAGGAGAATAAGATATTAATTATTTTCCATCTGGTTCTGCAACAAAAACTCGCAACTTATTATTTTATGCCTTTTTTAAACGATCATTGGAGTCTTCGTGGTCCAAAATGTAAAATAAGACAATTTCAGGTTTCACTGAAAATAATAAAGTTTTTCTAACAATTCAATTAGCCCAATAAATGTAGGTCAAATTGAAGACGAAAGCTATTTATTGGTCCATCGGCAGCTCAAGCGTGAATAATTCCTTCAATTCAAAGACAATTCACTGGAAATTAAACCCAATGATGTGCAATTAATCGATCATCATTTTTCACATTTGAATAATGAATTAAATTCACTAGTTTAACTGCTTTATTCGATGCATCCTAATTGATAACTTATGTCGTGTGCCGTTTCTCTCGTCGTCAAATAGCTTCGAGAAAGGTCGTCTTCAATCCCAATTTCTCTAAGATTACGTGAATAGGTGTATTTTCCCGTAATCACTCGTTGTATTTGCATAACATTCAATTCGATAAAAATGAAAGATTTATGGACATTCTCCATATTATGATATTGGGAAAAATCTTCGCGAAAATGAAATTATTTTCTATGAGCTGATATTTATAAGGTTAAGGAGAATTAACCTCATCGAAAGCTTCAACTTCCTCCTACCTTTTGTGAGTGTTCTTCAACACATAAATGGACTTGGCGTCACATGACTTTTTCATACGATGCTGATAACACAAAAGAGATGGGTAGCCAGCAATTATTCCTGCGTGTTCTACACAACTTCAAAGTTAACTTCGCACTGTCAAAAGTGAGGACGATGCATGATCGATAGGGTTACTGATCTTCTTCTATTCATTGGACATTAGATCTATCCCAACCCAGTCTATATATTTTTAAGTCTATGGTCTAAAATGGGGCCGCTTAGGTGAGAATAATAGGGTTTCCTTGGTCTCAACTCTCGGGAATCAGGGAAAACGACCTTTGTAGTTCCAGGGCCTTTCTGGGATCCATGTTGAATTATAGTTGCAGTGGTTTATGTGAGGTATCATGAAAAAGGAATTTCACTACGGACGAACCGAAATTGGTGGATAAACACTTATTTTCGTTCCAATTCAAAGTACCCAACCATCGTGTTTCATTTCAAATCTCGGTGTTTCCATAGCTTTCCGCTCCATTGTGTTTCAGACAGGAATTTGATACGGCAAAGATGTGGAAATTCCAAAAGGCGTTGAATTTTAATAATGTTGAAAAAATAACTTTTCAAGTTTTTAATTTCAATTGTTTTCTACAAATGATATCCCGGACATTCCGACAACAAAATACGGTTCATGAAAGTTGGAATGCACCTAGTGATATTTATTCCTCGAGAAGGGGATTTAAGTGCGGGTGTTAACGGTCACATGATAAAAGAAGCCGATCGTGATGCACCGATATAATATTTACATACTGAATATAATTCCTGGGATTTTACATATTTATTAACTTTTTCTGTTTTCTCAGTATGTTCATAAATAAACACTTTCATTTATACTCTCCTAACTTGCCATCACCTTTCATCTTAGGCGGCAGAGCTTAAGTTATGTTTTTGAAATGCAAAATAGTGTGCAAGTGGTTCGTTCTTATAATATATTCGTTCAGGGAAATTACTCATTAAACATTTCCCTCGAAATAAAGGTGAGTACCACTTTCCTTGTGAAGGTGTCTAGGGCAACAGTTGAGGAATCAGCCCTATTGATGAGTCCACCAGCAATTATGGGACAAACACAAAACCGTTTCCCCATCAGGGCTGATCTACACGGTGTTTCATGAGTGGTTCGCCATAGCCTAGTGCTGAATGCAGGTCATCCAGGCCTTTCAGAAAAGTTGCTTGTTTTGTATCCTGAGGGTATAAGTTTTGGAGATACAAGGTGATTCGTGGATTTCGGCCTGAGTTTACCAAAGCCATAACTTTGAAATCTGAGGTTCGATTTCGATGAAATTTCATGGGTTTGTTCACTTCACTTTGAATAGCTCACGAAATACCAATATTTTCAGGGCAGTACTCAGAATATCGTGGTTTATCTCTCAAGCCGCAAAATTTATATTTTTTACATCACTTAGAGAAATGCCGTTATTGCCATGAAAAAATACATTATTCAATCTAAAGAATTCAATTATCACTTTGAATGGCACACTTGTTATAAGCTAGTAGCGATCGAACGGATTAATTTTTTTTAATCCGGTCCTGATTTCAGTCTTTTCGTGGTAATATTTCTTGTCTTCCGCTGAAATTTTGAATTTTATAACTTTCTGTTCAACCTTGTATTTTAAACCCTCAGCAACTGCTCAGTGTTGTAACACGCTGCGTAAAGAAGTTATTAAAAGTATGCTCAATCGAGCTTTGCATTATTTTTGAAATACACATTCAATTTAGGGATAAATGGCATAAACCCTCTCGAAACATGTAATCAATGAGTGGATTTGCTTGAGAAAAAATAAATTATATATTGACTTGTATTCCTCAGGAAATTCTGCTAGATATCGCTTTCTTTACACATTGAATATTTGTGATACTTGAATTCAAGGAACGTTATTCTTTGCCTACAAACATAGCTGTCAAATTCAAAGTTACTCATTCAAAATTGGAACAATATACAGCAATTGTGAGTATTTTCGATTCAGAGAAGTTACACAACATCAGAATGGCAACTATCCAGACTATCCCTGTAACATGGTCCCCAAGGTCCCCAGATCTAACTCCTAATGTTTATTTTCTGTGGGCTTATCTGAAAGAAAATGTATATGAAATATTGAAATAACTTTACGAGATCATTTGAGGCAGAGGATAGAAGAAGCTTGCACAGAATTAAAACGAAATCCCGATATAATCAGAAGGGCAATAAATAATCTCATTTTGAGAGCTAGGAAATGTGTCGAAATGGAAGAACTCCATTTCTTGTATCTTATGATACTACCCTTTCGATTTCGTATTGTGAAATGAAATAATTAGTTTTCAAGTTTTATGAAAAGAATGAAAAATATTAATATCTAGTTATTTGTGTTGTGAAACGAATAGTCTTTCAGATTACATTTTCCAAAACGGTTTACTTTATAATTTCTAACGCTCCCAAGCTTTGAAGTTCAAAAATTCAGCAATAGACAAGAAATATTATCACGGAAGGACTAAAATCAAAACCCCCTTTCAAATTATAGATTTTGAGGCTTGAAAGATGAACTACGATATTCTGAGTACTGTCCTGAAAATATTGATATTTTGTGCGCCATTCGAAAGGACGTTTTGAAGTGAACAAACCCATGCAATTTGATCAGAATCGGACCTCAGATTCCAAAGTTATGGCTATCGTAAATTCAGGCCGAAATCCATAAATCACCCTGTATCTCCCAAACTGATAGCTTTAGAACACAAAAGAGGCAGTTGTTCTGAAAGGCCCGGATGACCTGCATTCACCAACGGCATTCATTGAGATTTCTGCTAATCTGCATGACAAACTTTAATATTATTCTTGGAGACCTATCACAAAATCATTATGTTTATTAACTTTTTTCATCCTTTCACTCCATTTATGCCTCCCCTAACTTTTCAACAAGATTCTAGACACCTGCATTCTTCAAGTGAAATGGCTGTAACATAGGAACAGACAGAGGGACATGATGAAATCATAAGGATTCCATTTTTGCAATTTTTGCTACAGAAACGTAAGGGACGTTAAAATTAGAAAAAAATGTTATATTGCAGGAACCGAAAAGCATTACACAACTCGATAATGAATTTTTTTGAATATTTCTCAAGCAACTATTTTCAGAAGTGCTAACGAATATTCTAGGCTATTTTGATTATTCCAGTTATGAAAAATTCAGACCAATAATAACAAATATAATGGACCTGCACTCAATAAAACAGTTGATTTATGTCTTAGGCTTTTATGTTTTTCTGTTCGTTTTCTCCAGAAGCTCATAAGTAATCCCAAATCAATATTCATCAAAGTCTTGTTGGCTTGCTTATTAGTTTATCTAGTGAAAAAATTTTTCAATTTTCATTCTTGAATTCGATCAATTCAGATAAACAGCCATTATTATTCTTTCATCAATTTATCAACTGTCTCATGGCATAATTGATGTTTTGGTATTTTATGAAAATGCACCAATTTTTCTATTTTCACATTGCAAATAGTGGTCTGTTAGATTTTTCAAGATGCTGAGCCATAATCGACGGCTCAGTTGAACTCGTTGAATTCGCTTTCCACAACTCAACTTTGAAATTTGAACTAAGTTCAACCTCAAGCTCTGCTCTAACCGAGATTGCACAACCGGTGGGTTGTAAAAAGTTTCAGTACACATTTACTGTGTACTTTTCGGAACCTCAGCATAAAGAAAATTTCAGAATCAAAGATTCATATCTTTTTACTCACCCTCGTCATTTCTTCGACGATATCCACAATTTCATCTTCAGCCTTACCATCTATCTCTTCTTGAGTCCTAGTCAAGAAAGGTGAGGTAACTCCAGATGTTGTATCATCTACATAGCAGTCTTTATTTTCCACTAGAGCCGCTTCATCTCCGATCGTATCAGTTTTGATATCCACATTTTCCGCGGGATTTTTAATCAATATTACATTCGCTACTCGATATTGTTCACACGAATTAGATTGTTCTAGTGACCCGCAAGCTTCTTCGAACACTTCGTTCAGTTCGCTAACTTCACTCTGAACAGTGATTTTCTCCAAATACCACGACGCGGAATCGCCAGACTGACTTTGACTCGAACTGCTGGATCTAGATCCAATTGCCGTCTTGTATTTAGTTTTTAAATAATTCTTTACGCGTTTCGCTTTACTTTTTTTGGAGTCTGATGTTTTGATGAACGGATCTTCTAGTTCCTCGTTTTCTTCCTCAGGCTTCTCTTTCCAGGACTGGTTATCGTAGGTTAAAGCTGGACGACCAACTGGAGTTATCTGCAAAAAAATAAATGAAAAAGTAGGTTTAAGAGCAAATTCTTCCATATCAATCAGTAGTTTATAAGTGGATGATTACGTCCTTGCTCATTGAGGTGGTGTTCAGCAGAAGTTACCTTTTTTTTCAATATAGGAATAAAGTTGGTCTGTGAATGATAAATCTATGTGTAGAATTCTTAGGGTTTTTCACTTAAAATGATGAAATACTGCACTTTAAGCATCAGATAATGAGGTAATGGTTACCATTTTATTCCACCGATTAGAACCTATCCATTCATTTTCACGATTTCCTGTCATATAGTTATCGCAAGAGGTCATTGAAGAAATCAATTACATTGATATATGGTACAGATAACCAGCAGTTTTTCTCATGTACTGCAATTTTGCAGACCCTTGTTCCTAGTTTGCTTAGCACGCTTTCAATAAGTTTGCAACATATCGGTAATGGAGGGAAAGGAAATTAACTAATTATTCTGCACTTTGTACTTGATCTCCTCAGTGGGGAGTAGGCTGGGAATTCACTACTTTCAGAATTATGTGGCGCATTGAATCACCCATCTATTGGAAAAAATGAGTAATTATGAAATTCTTCGGTATTTATGTCATGGAGGTTCTCGAGAAAGGTCAGAGTCATGATTTCAGCACATTTCACAAAGTTTTCAGCTTGATACTGAAATGCACTTCGAATGAGAATATTTAATGGAATAAGTTGGGCCCTCGCGCTGTATGAGTAATATAAGGAATAACCTCAAAATTTTAGGAAACAATTGAAAAGCACTGAAAAGAAGTTGAAAACTTTCGCGCACTTGGGCGGTCACTCATTCAGGTACTTCGAAAAAAATCCAAAATACAGGGAAATGATTTCGAAATGATCGAAAGAAGACGTATTTCACCTCTTAATCGGATATTTCACTTTATATTAAAGAAATCCGAGAAGTCAGATTTCATCAAACGTTTGAAATTCATCACGTCACATTTCAATCTGCAAATAACTGAACGTTCAATAAAAAAATTAAGTAACCAATTATTAATTTGGTTCGTCATAATGTAACGCTGTAGCGAGACTATAAAACCGTCTCTCAGTGTGACAGTATTTTTGTAAACTTCAAGAGATGGAATCACAGATAACTCGAATTTATCAACACCAGATCAGAAAAAAAAATTGGAACGGAACAAATTTCATTTCAATATTCTTCAGTGATCTAGATCATCAAAGGGAAATAAATAAACAATCGGAATTTGAGAAGAAAGGGATAATTAGAAAACGATAAAAATCAATAATGGGTTCGAATATCCAATTGTTTTTTCTGAAACAGCTCAAAATTCTCAATCACTGAACGATTATTAGTGCATCTTAGCCTTATGAAGAAAACCATTGTTGGAATAGAAATTTTTCATCATTTTTGGAGCACTTAATTTTTCCTGAATAAATAATCTCTTCTTAGTTCTAGTTGACGTTTATCTCACGTATGAATTTCTCCATTTACGAATATATCTTTCAGTTTTGTTCTTTCTCATATCTCAAGAGCCGTGTTCTCTGACGTGTAATTCGTGTCTAATCAAGCAGAAACCGCATGCAGTATAATCGCACTAGAGTTGTCCAGGAATATATTGCATTCGACAGAAAACTTTTATAAACACAAACAGGAAACCTAAATCTTGTGAGTAATTTCCGCTCAGACTAAAACCCCAAAACTACCCCAAAATATTTTATCTACGCACCATAAATATGTGAAGAAATTGAACTCCTGAACTTCCCCCGAATCCTGAAACAGTGAAACTCATCAGTTCCACTGTTTAGTTGGACGATTGCACACGACGCCGCGCTTACGAAAACCGAATTTCCAATTGAATATTGATTACTGGTCGGTAGTAATGTAAACAATTGAAATTGCAAATTGCCGTGTGTTGTCTGATAATTCATTCACACGATTTTCACATCGTTCGGAAGAGCCGCACTTTTTACTGGGATCAGCAAATGATAGTGAACGTGATATGATAGTTCTGCTTACAACGTATTATTTTATATTTTCTTTCCTTCATTGACGAACTTTCTCATTAGATTTTCTGTCCTCTTATCTGTGGACCTAGGGAAATTTTACGGGAGGGATAAGGAATCATTTATTTTATTGTTCCATGGAGTGAAACTTTGGTTGTAAGAAATAGAAATTTGAAATAATAATGGATAGGCCAATACCTACTCGATGGAAATCCATAATTCGACTTTAATGGACTGAATGCCATGATTTTCAATGAAAATTAAGAGAAGCACTGTCGTGAAGTCAGGAGCTTTTGAGCGCTCGTTCATCCACCTTGTAGGTAAATTCGCATTTCCAGTTTTAGAAACCAATCGAAAAATTTTCAAACTGAGGCGAAATTCTATACTTCACATCAGTGCTCTAGGTGACCATTTTATTTTCGTTAATTCGCTAGAATTTTCTGCGGTATCTTTGGTTTTGGTAATGCGATCTGAACAAAATTTCGCACGTAGTTTGAATATATTCTTCTTCATCTATGTGCAAAATTTCAATCCAATCAGTAGTTTCGAAATTATCAGGAAAATAATATTTTGAACGGCCATTTTAACGGAACCTCTAGTCTAATTTCCCTCATTGATGAACATGACCGCGACATTCGCGATCCAAACCCACCCTGAAAATTTAAAGTCACTAGGCCTTTCGTTATAGTTATAGTTTTCTATCATTCCACATCAAAATACAAAATTTTCGTCACGATCGAATCGAATAGTTTTAGAATGAAACTCTTTATCGTGCCATGATTAATATAAGGATTCTCCTCATTAAACTCTTGAAGCTTCAACATCCCAGACTTCTCTAATACCTAGTTTCAAAGTTTGATGCACTTCTGAGCCCGTGCATTTCTCTTTTCTCAACGCGTGATGGCCATCATCTTTCTTTTGTGATTAATCTTGGCGCAATGAATGGAATCTGTGCACTAAACGAGATTGGCCCTCTAATTAAACAATATTCATTCACTTTGATGGAACCGATTCGAGTCGTGTTGCCGTGTCTCGGACTGAGATGACATCAGGGCATCTTTCTCAAGTCTGTCTTTCTGGTCTTAGTTTATGATAACACTTTCGAAATTTATTATATGGAGGATAGTTTTCAGATAATAATTATTGATTATTATTATTATCATTTGGACAAACGAGGGTTTAGGTTCTAACTATAATAATAATAATAATAATATCATCATTGGTCCCTTCTGACATTAACAATGTATGAGATCAGACAAGTTAATTGTGCGATCACAAACAACTCAAATTTTCAAAAATTATATAAAACGTTCACATGTTGAATACAAAAAGAAGAAATAAACTGAAAAGAAAATTCAAATATTCACTCTATCACAAGTTTACCTGTCAAAAGAGTTCTTGAAACCATTTACATATTCAACTAAATATTTGATTAAAAATCAATACACCAAAACTCATTTCGAATTTCATGATTCTATGTTGGGAAAATTTTTCACAATAAATGAGATAACCTTTCGGTGGCGGCCAGCAGTCGAATGGATTTTTTTTCGATCTTTAGATTCGACACCGTGTAAAACGTGAACTGTAAAAATTTTTTTTTCACGAATGATTTCAAATATTTTTCATTTAATTTTTCGTTTATAATAACAAATCGAAAGTACATATTGAATAAGTTCGAAAGGAAAGCAATACGAATTTCACAAAAATTCATTTTCACCCTTCTACCTTACACATATTCAATATTTTGAACCTTGAGAACTATAGAAGAAGCGCTTCATGGGGAAAAATATTAGATTTTGTAATATCTCGAACTTGAATTCAAAGTTGTTATGCATAACATTCTCGAAATAGGAGAACCACTGAGAAATAGAAACGGATTCTCGTACCAAATTCATGCAATCAGCTTTTGAATTTTCTGAAAAGAACCTTTAAACGATGAACCGACTGGTGTTTTCCTGGTATTTTTTTTATTCTACAACGAACGTCTCGAAACGCCATATTGCGGTATGGGTTCATTGCCTAATCAATTGTTGATTAATGTCAATGATTCAATACAGAATGTCTGATAAATCTTGTACAATATTAATTACAATCTAAATTAATCCGAGAATATTTGTTGCTGAAAACTACTGATGAGTCGAGCTATCAGCCGTACGAAACAACTTTTGAAAAATTTTTTCCGGTTTTCCACTAATTTTATTCACACAACATTAAATACATTTCCTAAGGAAACTATGTGGAGGTGTACATTTCACACAGAAAATGCTCATTCTGCCTTGAACCTAAAATAGTGTGAAACTCCAATTATTTTTAGAAAGAGCGATATTTTCATTAAAAAATTGGACTGACGATATTCATTTTAGTTTCAATTTGTAGACTTCAACTAAAAAGTGAGTTAGCAATTTCTCAGAAATTTTAGAAATGTCCAGTTAGATAAAAAGTTATGCTCATAAGATTTTCATGAGCATGATATCATGTTCGACGGTATATTTGCGATGTGTTCGAGAGTCGGCACTTCGAACCCCGCTCGCCCCTAGGAATTGCACATTCTGATTTCGTGATGAAATTAATCTGGCGAAGACTAGCACTTTTCATGGCTTCCATCACTACAGAAATTTTGGAACATGGAAATCCCATAAAGGATGGAAATCCAACAGCGTACCTGGACAACAAATTGTTCCAAAAAGACAGCTTTTAGTGTCATATTGAAAAATAAATGATGAACTTATTACGTGGAAATCTTGGCGTAATTAATAATTTGGAATAAAATGATCGAAATTGAGTCTATTGTCGTGAAACTTCACAATATACAGATGCATAAACATAGTCGAAAATTTTATGACAGGAACCCCTCTGCATTCCATATGATTAAATATTATTGAACACGATGGTTTGATACGCGGAATAGATAATTACCTTATAATATGGAAAATGATTAGATATTACATGACCAACAGTAATGCATCAAACGAGCTGCCATAATGAGGAGGAGTACAACCTTGGATGTATTAATATGGAGTCATAGAAAGTTTTAATGAAGTAGGGGCTTAAGTTCCTTATTAGTTGGTTTTACAATAATAATTGAACTTCCTAATGAAATCGAATGGGATTTCATGAATCGGCTTATGATAAAAATATAGTAGGGTTTAATGATGCACAGACGCCTTCAAAGCCCATGAGAAAATTACGTAGGTACATGCATAAAATGAAAATTTATTTATGGCAAGGTCGCCTCACACATTTCGCTTATGAAAAAATTTGTAAAGAAATGAAAGCACACAAATGTAATGTGGGATTCCTACAAACAATTTTCTCCACCGGGAAAACGGCCAAGACTCTACTGTTGAAAAATATGACGACCAAATACGGATGTCTGAATGGAAAAATTCTTGAGAATATGGACTGTTTGTACTGTTTTATATTTGAAAATAAAATTTTTTTCACACGCAATATTTTCTTCGAATAGAAACACAAAAATTTAAGTTTGAGCCAATATTTTTCTTGGTTGGGTATCTGGTCGCCGGATATGATTTGTCCGCTGGGGTTTTTTCAGGAAGCTGGCAGACTATTCACAACAGAAAGGATTGAATCGGCGAGCTTTCAACCTTTCGAATCATCGGGCATGGAAGGTATCTTTCCTGCGATGCCCCAGAGAAGTGTTGAATCTATTATATTCCCGATAGCTGAGCTACTTAAAGCATGTTATACAATAGTATATATACCGGAATCATGAATGGGGAGGCAAGGGTAGAATTCATAACCAAAGAGGGTCGGAAAAGCTCCGCAGAGCCTAAATATTATCGACTAATATGTCACACCTCCTTTCTTCTGAAGAGCATGGAGAAAATAATAGACAATAATATAAGGGAACATTTGAAGCACCACAAAAAACAGTTTGCCCATAGGGCGGGCAGATCTACTGTAGATGCTTTTCATCATCCTCTTGAAGAGATGGAAGCCACCCTCACCATGAAGGAGGTTTTCTTGCAACGTTTGGAGGCCGTAGGGAGGCTTTTGATTATACCCTACATGTGTACATATAATATTATGCAATGCTGCTAAACGCAGATGGGTATAACCGTTCACTATCAAGTTAATATCTGTTATGCTGAAAGGGCGAACCATCACATCCTTCCTGGGAAAAAACTGAAGTGACTGTGCTGACGCGCAGGGGATGCCCTCGATGAGGGGTACTATAATCCCTGCTGTGGAGCCTGGTCATGGATGCTCTTGGAAAGGCTGAAGGCGGGTAGTTTCAGCGCTCAGGCACATGCCGACGACATAGTGCCGACTGTTGAAGTCAAGCATGCAACTCGCCCTCAGCATCATTGAGAAGTGGTATGAGGAAGAAGGACTAAATGTTAATCCCTCAAAGACAGCATTGATTTCGTTCCCTATAAGAAAGAATCTCAGAGCTCCGGTCCTAAACGGCCAGGCTTTGGACTTCTCCAGTGAGTGCAAATATCTAGGTGTTATCTTAAAAAGCAAACTCAAGTAGAAGAAACACATAGACAAGACTATTTCCAGAGAAATTGAGTGACTTTACTATGAGCAGTAGGCACCAGGGCATTGCGGTATTGAAGGAAATGAAAGAGCTGATGAAATTGCGAGAAGGGCATCAAGTTCAACACCTGCTGGACCTGAGATTTTCTGTGGGCTTGGAAAACACCAAGATAATGCAGCGGTCCAACAATAGGAGTTGGATAACAGAATAACCCTCTGGAGGAACACTCCTGGATTTGCTCAGTCAGAAAAATTTGTGGTGCCTTCACCGGCCTACACCAGAAAGCTCCTGAAGCTGCCACGAGCTGAGCTTCGGATAATGGTGACACTTTCGGTACAAATACCTTTTGTACCGCATGGAAAGTAAGCAGATGCGATTGGCAGGCTCTGTGGATCAGATGCAGAAACAGCTGAACACATGGTATGTAAATGTCCAGAGTTGGCTGGCCTAAACATCATTCATATGGGGAAGCCAGTCCTGGATACTCGCGAGGTAACAGCCAAGGCTCCTAAGGACGTAGTCTGTTTTATCAACACCATTGGCGGCTTCCTTGGGTTTTATCAATGAGTAGGTTAGAGAACAAAAGACCCATGTGGTCTTAGTTCCCGGAAGGCTTACCGAGCCAAAACGATCCCAGTCCATATAATAAATAAAAATTTCGAAAAGCACTGCCGTGAAGGCAGGAGCTTTTGAGCGCTCGTACATGCACCTTGTAGGTAGATTCGCATTCTCCAGTTTTACAAACCAATTGGAAAGATTTTGACAGCTGTCAAAGAAAATTTCAAACCAACGCGAAAATCCAGACTTCATGTCAGTGCTTTGGGTCCATTTTTTCGATAATTCGCTAGAATTTTCTACGGTATCTATGGTCTTGGTAATGCAATCTGGACAAAATTATACATTATTCTTCATATATGTGCGAAATTTCATTTCAATCCAATAAGTATTTTCGAAATTATCAGAAAAAATATAGTTTGAACGGCAATATTTACGGAACCCCTAGTCTAATTTGGCTCATTGATAAAAAGGATCGCGAAATTCGCGATCCGAACCTATCCTGAAAATTTCAAGTCACTAGGCCTTTTTGTTCGAAAGTTATGATTTTCTATGGTTTCTATGATTCTGATCATACGATCTGGAAGAAATGTAGCTCGAATATATAATTCTCAATTTAAATTCAAAATTTCGTCGAGATCGAATCCATAATTTTGAAATGATCAAGAAAACTGAATTTCAAACGGCCATATTTACGGAACCCCTAGTCTTATTTTGCTCATTGATACACGTGAACGCTACATTCACGATCCACACCTATCCTGAAAATTTCAAGTCTCTAGGCCTTTCCATTACAAAGTTATAATTTTCTATGGTTTCTATGTTTCTGGTCATGCGAGCTGGACAAAATTCTGCATGTAGCTTGAGTACGTAATTATCCATCTGAGTGCAAAATTTCACCTCGATCGAATTAGTAGTTTCGGAGTAATCAAAAAAACAAAATTTCGAGCGGCCATATTTACGGAACCCCTTGGCGAATTTTGCCCAATAACGAACTTAACCGAGGCATTCGAGATTCGAACCTACCCTGAAAATTTCAAGTTTCTAGGACATTCCGTTCGAGAGTTATCGTGTATACGGCCGGCCGGCCGGCCGGACGGACAGACTCGAATTTTTCGACGGATTCGTCATCAGTGAGTCGAACATAGTCGATTGAGACCATTTTCGGCTCAAAATTCGAAAAATACAGACATCGTGACGAAATGATATAGCCCTCGTGTAAGTTGTACGAGCGCTCAATAATAATACACAAGAGTGCACAAACGGTATAGCATTTGGATAGCTTGAAAAGAGTTGGAGTCAGAATCTACGCACAAAACCGAGGATTATGATCCGAGTGAGCTTTACAAATCGTACCAAGTATTCCAAGCAATAAACCAATATTTCACAAAGAAAGAACACTACGATGGTATATTATCAACTACCCTCGAAGTCACTGAGAGCACGTGATTATACACAGATTGTGTCCAAACTCGTTTGGGAGACCAAAGACTACAGTGGGCCTGCTAAGAGGACACTACAAGCTTTCAAAGAGATAAGCCATATAGGCCTGGGAGAGGAAGCCTTATGTAGATTTTCATTGAAGGACCATGGCAGACAGCTATGTGAGGGAGCCATTGTCAGAACTGCTATAGCTAATCAATAGCATGAAGATGACGCGAACCATTTAGTAGTTGAAGGGCTCCGCGACAGACCTATAAGGGCGCAGTAGGCTTTTGTTTGTGTAACTATCCCTGAAGATATTTTAACCAATCTACCTTTCTTAACCCTAGTTTTTGTTCAAAAAGGCACGTATCATGGGAAAAATTGCGCTTTGATATTACCATGAACCATTATCTTTAAATCGGGGTGATACAAGTATACTTTGTTGTTTAAAGTTAGCACAAGTAGAGGTATTCCATTGAAAGTATCGGGATTCTTGTTGTTTACATTATTCTCAATGCATTTTTTTTTGATAGTTGAAAATCCTTGTTAAAATTTAATTGATGATCCATACTGGATATTTTTTTGTCAAATGATCAACTGTTTCTTCGCGTTCGAATTTTTCGATAGTCAATATATTCAGAGGAAAAGTAATGATGTGTACATAATGACACTTTCTTCATAATTTGCAGTGATTTTCCATTAAACTTGAATGAATAGTCACAGTGTTACGCCAATGGAAATTTTCCATTAGGAAAACGAGAAGAGTATTTCTATGACAATCAGTTTCAACTACGTTGCCAATACGAATAAATCGATAATTGCTTCTCACTTCTTGGATACCCCCGAAGCTGCGTGTAGCAAATGGTGTGTGATACGTCTTTTTAATAATCCATATCCGGAGGAACACAATTAGCACTTACACACACCGCGACGTACCTGAACGCGGATTCTGGGAACTGAAAAATACATAATGACTCGTTATCATAATCCACAAGAACAATAACTGCTGCAATTTAGCCAACCCGAGCATAAAATTATTCCATTTGTCCCGGCTATTATTCTAGCGGCGGATTGTTGTATGCAGTTTCGTCTAAAGAAGGCGAGGCCTTCGTTCCTTTGCCGGTGCTCTCCTCGACAACGTAAAGTATGATACACTATTGTTTGGTTTCAGGTTAATTCAAGAAGCGATCCAACGGTTTCTAACGTTTCTATTAGTGGACCGTGGGAAATCGTTCTGTTCCGGCATATCTACGAAATTGGCCCATGCAAATCGGGAGATACTCAGCGATGCTTGGGTTTATTGATACCTACATCACGAAATTTGATCCTCAAGTTTGGGTAAGGGTGCGGTTGTTTCTTTCTGCCGAGAATTAAATTTGTAGGCTGAAATTGAGAAGGCAAAAAAATTCGTCCAAGGTTGAATATAATCGAGAATAATAAAAAAAAGCCAATTTTATCGTCGAAAAAATAATTAAACGTCAAGTTGCAGACACTGAAAATTAGCATCAAATTTGATAATGAATATGTATATTTTCCAGCAAATTTGTGTGTAACCTGTATATAAAATTCCGCATCAGCCCGCATTCGAATCGAAGAAATCCCTGCGTGGAATATGTAATTCGGTATTATTCCTTCCTAAGACCAAGGTCAATATTCACATTGAAAACTTAGCACGAAGGTGCTCGAAGGGGTTAGCTCGGAAAGAGAATTTTTTGGTCAAAAAGTACGGTAGATTTTACTATATTTTCATGAATTTGTCGTTAAATACACATCAATTTCCTTCTACAGTAGTTTTGCATGAAATATTGAATATCATGTAGCTAAAAAATAGATCACGAGACTAGGCGAACGGCAGTGCGTCAGGCCGAGTTCCGGCCTATTATGGCATACAACACGAATGATTAATATTTATAGAAAACATTTTGTGCTGTTTATAACCCCTATCGCAACTCTCACATAAAGCTATGAAATCTCAAGTAAATGTGAGAAAGCTCACACTTTCTCAACATAAAAAAATATTGAAAGCACTGCCGTGAAGTCAGAAGCTTTTGAGCGCTCGTCCATTCACCTTTTTTTTCGATAATTCGCTAGAATTTTCTACGTGACAATGCAGGCACTAGTTTCGTTTCAGCAGATTCAGATTTGAAAGAGGATATAAGCCAAGAAAGACATTATTGCAATTAAACTCAAAATTTCATCAGAAAATTCATTCATAAATTATGTTTGATTCCTCATACAAGCACTCCCTCTAATTTCTTCAGACCTGAAATTTACACTCAATCTTCTCGCTGCTCCCTCTATTCTCTCCACAAGTTGTGCACGTGCATGTATATATTTCTCTTTCATATACTATTTCTTTTAGACTGCCCCAAAGATGAAAATCTAACGGTGTTAGATCTGGACTTCTCGCTGGCCACGAAATAGCTCCTCCTCTACCATCCACCCTTCAGGAAACTTACGAACGTTAAGCCTTCAGTGTGCGAGACCCATCCTTCTGGAAAATGATTTCACGCCTGTCAATCAAGGAAACCTCGTCCACAAAACTGTCCATATTTGTTCTCAGAAATTCTTTATAATTCTCTCCGTTTGGGTTATCAGGTAGATAATAAGGACCTATCAAAAGATTATATATTGCTCTCATCCAAACATTAAGGCTGAATACCTATTTTTTATGCAGGATATTCAAAAGGTTGTTTATAAAAAATTTGCTTAAACGAAACTACTGCATTCTAACGAAAACTTTTTCAGGGAATAAAGAAGGAATTTGGCTAGTTTTTAAAATGATTTTTTCGTACATAAATTGTGGAATTCGAAAGTTGCAGGCAAATTGACATATACCAACTTTCAAATCATACTAATTATTTTTCAACATCTAATACAGAATAGTTTTGCTTTTTTTATTAATATCATTTTTCTGATGAAAATAATCCAAATATATTATCAAATTTGGTCAACGTAGAAAAAATTGACAAAAAACGATGTGAGGTGAGAAATCTTTTAAAAATCACAAAAACTCAAATAACTCGTAAACTGTTGATTTTTGGTTCTCAACAAATATGGCTCAAACGACAGCAAATGATTTATACTCTCACGTCTCCAAGGTCCATGTCTAATTTAAAACTGGTGAATGCATTGTAACGAAAACTTTTTCAAGGAATAAAGAAGGAATTTGGCAAGTTTCAAAATAATTTTTTAATACCTACATAAATTGTGGAATTCGAAAGTTTCAGGCAAATTTATATTAAAAATTTATTTTTATTATCTCTATATATCAACTTTCAAATCATAATAATTCTTTTTCAACATCTAATACAGGATAGTTTTGCTTCTTTCACTCAAATACTCGTAAACTGTTGATTTTTGGTTATCAATAAATATGGCTCAAACGACAGCAAATGAGTCTTACTAACACGTCCTCCAAGGTTCACGTCTGATTTGGAAATACCCTGTTTATTGAAAAGTATAGTCCTCGAACAATTCAGAGGTGGAAATGTGACCGTTATCTGAAAATTACGTTCGAATTTTTGCCCGTTTTTTTCTATGAGCGTTATCAATTGATTCTGTCCGTCCTAAACACAATAACTGAGATATAGCTATCTGAATTGAAACTTTGTAGTGAGTTGTAGAATAACGCGAATAATGTGAAATTTCGGGAGTACCTGAATGGGTCACCGCTCTAGCGATGAGCAAGTGCACAAAAGCTCCAGAATTCTCATCGGTGCTTTTGAAATTTTTTCAACTGATGAAGGAATCGAAACACTTTTAACTTTGGCAGCAAGACACATCCAAAAAAGGCACCTTTTCATCTCAGTAGCCCCGTATCCATGCCAGATATTTCCTTCGTATTATTATACTTGGATGTTATGCCAAAAATTAAGGCAACGAGATTTGAGTAAGGATTTGAATTTAGAAGAGATCAATCGTAAAAATACCAATGAATGTTCAATAGACCATTTATTGAAACACACATATTGATTTCTCCCCGTATTGTCTATTTTATGTCACATTAAAATAATTTTCTTGTTCTTGAAAGCAAGACGCGAAGGTAAGGATTCCTCTTATTTTCAGTACCGATAACAAAATTGAGAGTAATGGAATATCATGGAATGATATGACTACATGAATGAGTTCCATCCAAAAATATAAATGTGAAAATTAAGGTCGCGAAAACATTGTCCTTGAAACTTAGCTAGTTCCAATCATAGCCACCCCCCATCAATGGGTTCGGAAAATTACCTAAACCATCATCATGGTGAGCAATTCAAGTTTATGAACATTTCAAGACTCTACTGTGACTGTGACTGATCTTTCATTTTCAAACTTGATAAGGTTTCTCCTAGATTAAAGTCAAGACTAGGATAACAACTTGCAATGTGATGCAATTATATTTCGAACCATGTGAATTTAGAATATTTCAGTTTTGCCGATAATTTCCAGTGTAACACTTCAAGAACATTTTCTTCTCTTCCTGATATTTTTATAGTCTCAATTCTCGATGCTATAGAAACATTGCAATGAAATATATACAGGCTATTTGCAGATATAACCGTTTCATAACAGACGACTATCCAACATTCGACGAAATAAATATAACTTACTTCCTGATACACTGAAGCAAAAGCACAATAGCATGCGCAATAATACCTCATGCCAATTTCCGACATATTCTTTTTCGATTCTTTTACATAGAAATCACAATTACCTTTGCAATCCTTTTCATCATATCGGTTACGCTTGGAACCAGGGATATGGCAGCACATGAAGTTCCGTCATGATATTTTAGGTTGGTCACACTGGAATAAAGTTTCGCCAAATGGTTTCCTTATGTCTTTTATTGCCTTATTAGATCATGCACATTAGAGCCCGCACGTATGGAGATTTCCATTCACTGCACCAATTTATTTACATCGGAAAAATTCATAATTTAGTGACAATTCGTGTCTCTGTATTTCTAGGTTATCACATTCCCAAGCAGAAATCAAATCAGATATTTCGAAAACTTTCAGATTCTCTGATCTGATCTCTTTCAGCAGTAACTTCAGTTGGTTAGTATCTCGAATTCTAGAGAGCCTTATTAGACTTTCAGGAATTCTGATATTATAGGATTTCATTTTAACACTCCTATGCTTAGTAGGAACATTCTTCGTCTTCGAGGCAACATAAATTTTTTATAACGTCTACATCTATGTGCTGTGATGTGATGTTTATAACGTCTACATCTCGTGTAAGTAGAACGAGCGCTCAAAAACAGTTTTTTCGAATTAATATTATTTCAAGTATCCCTTTTTCAAATAAAAAATTATTGAAAATTTTTTCTATATTGTTGCAAAAATTTACCCAAAAATACAAGTCCAATTGAGATTTAGCATTCTAGCTGTTCCACGTGGAAAAAAAATTGTGTTTTTTCAATCTGGTATTGAGAAATTGGATCATAATTCTGTGATTTTATCTTTTGAAGTTTATGAGAATAAAATGACATTATAATTCGTGTAATATGTCAAAACCTGACAATTCGCTTTTGAGATGCAAATATCGTGAAAATGACGTGAGCTTTTACGCGCTCGTTCATCCACTTTGTAGGTAAATAGGCATTTTTTTTCGGTAATTCGCTAGAATTTTCTACGCTATCTATAGTCTTGGTAATGCGATCTGAACAAAATTTCCCACGTAGTTTGAACACATTATTCTTCATCTATGTGCAAAATTTTATTCAAATCCAAGGATGTTTCGAAATTATCAGGAAAAAAATATTTTGAACGGCCGTATTTACGCGACATTGGAGATCCACAGCTATCCTGAAAATTCCAAGTCCCTAGGCCGTTCCGTTCGAAAGTTATAATTTTCTATGGTTTCTATGGTTCTGGTCATGAGGTCTGGACAAAATTTTGCATGTAGCTTGAACACGTCGTTCTGCATCTGAGTGCAATTTCAAATCAGTAGTTTCGAAGTAATCAGAAGAACCAAATTTCGAACAGCCATATTCACGGAATCCTTGGTCGAATTTTGCCTAATAACGAACTGCGGCATTCAAAAATTCCTGAAGATTTCAAGTCTCTATGTCGTTCCGTTCGAGAGTTATCGTATATACTGCCGGACGGATGGCCAGACGGTCACCTTCGAATTTTCCGACGGATTCGTCATCATTGAGTCGAACCTTGTCGATTGAGACCATTTTCAGCTCAAAATTCGTGAAATACAGAAATCGTGACGAAACGATATAGCCCTCGTGTAAGGAGAACGAACGCTCAAAAACACTGAATGTCTTTTTTGAGCGTCCGTCCGTCCGTCCGTAAGCACGATAACTCTCGAACCGAACAACCTAGAGCCTTGAAATTTTCAGTGTAGGTTCAGATCTCAAATGCCTCGGTTGAGTTCGTTAATGGGCCAAATTCCACTAGGGGTTGCCGTTCAAAGTTTTGTTCTCCTGCTTACTTGGAAACTGCAGATTCGATCTTGACGAAATTTTGTATACTAATGGAGAATGATATATTCAAGCTACATTTCTCCAGATCGCATGACCAGAACCATAGAAACCATAGAAGATCATAACTTTCGAACGTAAAGGCATAGGGACATGAAATTTCCAGGGTAGGTTCGGATCGCGAATTTCGCGGGCATGTTCATCAATGAGCAAAATTAGACTAGGGGTTCCGTGAATACGGTCGTTTGAAATTTTGTTTTCTCGATCATTTCGAAACTACGGATTCGATCGATATAAAATTTTGTATTTTAATCGAGAATGATATATTTTGTCCAGATTGCATGACCAGAACCATATGAAACCATAGAAAATTATAACTTCCGAAGGAAAAGGCCTAGAAACTTGAAATTTCCAGGGTAGGTTTGTATCGCGAATTTCGCGGCCACGTTCATCAATGAGCAAATTTAGACTAGGGGTTCCGTTCCGTAAATATGGCTGTTCAAAATATTTTGTTCCTGATGATTTCGAAACTACTGGTTGGATTGGAATGGAATGGACACCTAGCTGAAGAATGATGTATTGAAACTACCTGAGAAATTTTGTCCAAATCGCATCACCAAGACCATAGATACCGTAGAAAATTATAGCGAATTATCGAAAACAAATTGATCAGCTGAAGCACTGACATGAAGTCTGGAGTTTCGCCTAAGTTTGAGAATTTTTTTGACAGCTGTCGAAAATCCCTTCAATAGATTTCTTAAACTGGAAAATGCGAATCTACCTACAAGGTGGATGTACGAGCGCTCAAAAGCTCCTGACGGCAGTGCTTTTCGTAATTTTTTATAGAATGATTCGAATTTTTCTGGAAATTTCATATTAATAAATGAAATTAATTTTGAAACTGACTGCTAAGTTGGAAACATCCAGGACAAGAAAAAACCCATCCTTTATATTTTAATCCTCTGAAAAAGGAAAACATTCATCAGGTTTCATGAAGACGTGAAAGTATTATACGATATTTCATCGCTGAATAATTGGAATAGGTGCAAATAATTGGAGGTCTATTTGAATCAAAATGACTCAAATGAAAGTTATGGAAAAAATGTTTGTTACTGAAAATAATATTTTTGGAGTTATTCGTGGCATCGTCAAATATGCGTGGGGTGGGGCAGAATCTGCATGAATATTATGTTGCAATTATTCGATGATGGCAATGAAATAGATGTCTGAATTTGTACATGGTGAATAACACAGAGTTCACATTTCGAGTGTTCAATGTGGAATATTTGTCTCGACTCTTGATTGACAATGAATATCTAATTGAAATCTTGTGATAATAAAGCTTTTTCATTCGTTAGGTAGAACTGGGCCACGATATGTTTCACATACATTCTTTGCTACAAATTCTTTTCATGCAGTTCTTGTATAGTTTTTTTTTCCTAGAAACCATATTGATTCAACAAAATAATTGAACCTCCCAAGAAGCTAGGTCGGTCGATATTCAATTACAGTGACCTGCTGGTAACCTGAATAAGTGAACAATAACCTCCTCCTCCAACAGAAATAAATATTCATTTGACCTGGTCAGACTAACCTAGTACTTCAATCGAGCATTCCCGTTTTCTAGCTCGTTAAGAAATTGAAAGGAAATTTTCAGATGTAGGTCGTGGAGATCCAATATGAGTGCTGGATCAAATAAATATATATATATTATATATTTTAAGGTTCGGTTATTTGATCCACTGAGAACTTTTTTTTACTGAGCAAATTCTGAATTATACTGCCACATGAGGAGTGAAATATTTCGTTGACATCTAAATAGGTATAAGAAATTCAGAACGTTCGGTTTTCGATTTTCATGGTCCACAGATGAAACGTTTTTTTTTGCACTGACACAATAAATTAATGATGAAGACGAAGATGAAAATTAACTAGGAGACCTATTCATTAATTTTCGAATGCAAATTCAAAGTAGGAAACAGAGCTTTCCTTCCTACTCAAACCAACATTTTTGATATCTTCGGTTCTCAGTTTCCAATGATATAGGTACTGTTGAAATTGCTCAAAAAAGTAGCAAGATCAAAAATCAGAGAATTTACAGAACTGAAAATCGAGGGACCAAAAAGTTCGTGAGTTAGAAAATCTCAAACATTAGTTCGTAATGGACAATTGAAATGATTGGTCCATATTTCATCAATTCGAAAAGCGATCTTCTGGTATTCTCTCGTATTGCCTGAGTATAATCGGTTACCCCCCACCGCCATATGGCTATAGAATTATCAACTTTTTGTTTTGTTTTTGAAGAATGCCTTTGTGGACAAGCGTGATATACTGATTCAATAAGAAAAATTAATTTTCTCACGTATATAGGACGCCTTTTCCACGCTGAAAGATTTCATCTTTCATATTAGCAAGGTATTTTTTATGAATTATATATCCACAATTGCGCTATAATACAACGCCATTGACCTTTGTTTTCTGTTAATGTTCAATATTTTAATCGGGCATCAAGGAATGAAATATTCATATGATGAAAGCTCATTCCTACTATGATCTTTTTTTTTAAGCTCATTGACTTATTCCCTACGGGAACTTCTATAGTGTAGTTATAATACTTCGAAATCATCAAATTTGCTTTAGAAAAAATTGACTAGTTACTTGAAAGAACTGTAGCAGATTCTCCACATGAAAACCTTGTAAAATTATTGAATCAAACTATATGTCAGTTTCAACCTATCAAGAGTCGTCTTCAGATAGATAAATCCTCCAGAATAAAAAAAAACAATGATTAAAGTTTAGGAGAAAAAATTTATCAACAAATACACGCACATGTTCATCATCTGTCACAATGTTTCAGAACCCAAATTGTCATCAACACGCCCACCTTATCGCGACGATCTAACCCCAAACATACCGAATTAGGTCATCGACAACCTACACAATGGGGCAGGTTCAAACACGAAAACACACGTACTTGCCAAGAACAAAAAACACCTTTCGCCGAAAGGCAGAGAAAGCCTTCTCCGAATGTGGGGTGCGTTATCAGGAAAGCGTCGAACTGTCTGAAAATATGATTAGATTGCGCTGGCGCCATAACCTCGTGATAGGGAGTCCGGCGACATAAATGGGGGGTGTTTTTGCGTTATTTCGGGGTTACAGTGGTTGATATTGCCGGATTCCGGGAATTTGGTTGGGTAGTTCCAGGTTGTTTATCATTTCTGCGAAATGTGTATGTTGGGGTACATCAAGAAATTTAATATGCTATCAAGGGTCGTGTTGGAAAGAATTCGGAATTCGTGAAATTATGAGAAGTATCTCTAGCAACGCAGCGGAACTATTATTGTTTATGCAAAAAAAATGAACTTATCCTGATTATTCACAAAATACATTCTGGCTGAGATGGGACACCATTCCACATAAATACTGTTGTTTTCGCTTTGGAAATTATTTTCGAATAGGAAAACTATAATTCTGGAAAATCGCTCGCATAGGTCAATTCAGTTCTCGCGAGGGAATCCTTTGCGATAAAAACCAATATCATATAATTTCGCTTCTCTGCACATTAAAACTAACACTTGTGATTTGTAAAAGGAAAATTGATTGTGCGAAATATAATACTTCAAAATTTGGAAATCACCGAATTGAATTAAAATAAATGAGGTTATCTCAATTTTCTCCTCACAAGTAACACCTACAAAGCTGAACTCGAATAACCCTTTTTATTGATGCCCCTTATGTGGATACTAAATTTCAGCAGGATATGGTGAAAATTTTACATCAACCTTGGTGTCGTTATCTTTCATTTAACTACAAAATTTTCATTCCATCAAATCGGTATTTTTCGAATTATTGAGAAAAAAATTAAGATGGCTGTATCAACGGAATGCTTCGTGGGATTCCGCCCATTAACGAACTTGACCGGCACATTCAGACCTCGAACGTAATTAATGAAAATCTATGCTTCATTCTGTGCATTGTGTATACGGCCTTACCAACCAGCCGGGCGGACAGAATTGAATTTGACCTAGATCTCTCCATGTGATTCTAATCGTTTTAGACCATTCACTACTCAAAATACGAAAATCACAAACATTTAAGGGAAATGATAATGCTCTTGTTCATAGGAGCAAGCGCGCAAAAATAGGATCATAAAGTTGCCCATCGATTTCCATAAAATAGAATTAATTTTCACTTCTATTTCTCGAGCATTCCAACAGATATTCTACCACATTGGTCATTGAGAAATTCATTGAATTATCGTTGATATTTATGAACATGTGGAATATCTTTCATCTTGCGATGCAAGGAAAAAAAATTATGGTTATTTTATAATCCTGAATTGAGAGGTATTTCATTTTATTCATTATTTCATAATTAGTGAGATCATGGAATCTATACCCATAATGAATAATTTCCGCAATATTAAATATTCGAGATCAAGTAAGATGTATTCTCAGATTAATTTAGAGTTCTAGCATATCATTTTTTTAACATATCCAAACAAGTTCATCCAAAATTCATACGAAACATACATCAACTGAACTTCGATATTAGAGACCCATAAAAGAATTTTTAAAGACTGAGAGGAGTTCAAATGTGAGTTTTTGTATTCCAGAGTTAGTTGGTGGATAAGAGGAAAGAACAGTTCAGATCCAGTGGCATGATCCAGAGCTATCAATTGAACTTTGGAAATTGTATGTATTGTCTGGTCAATCTCGTGGGGGAAATTTCAATGAAATTTTCCCTAGCAAGGGTGGATATTACATTGAGAAAAGCACTTTCAAATTTCGATCAATTGGTATATACGAACTGAATAAATGTGTCGCTAGGAAAGCCTCATCCGATAAAATTCAAAAAATGTATTATGCGCAAACTATCGTTGTACAATTCTGCTAGGAGAGTTAATTGCTGTTCACCATTGACATATTATATTAACTAGATACGCGAACTAAAGAACTGCCGTGAAGTCAGGAGCTTTGGAGCGCTCGTTCATCCACCTCGTTGGTAGATTCGCATTCTCCAGTTTTAAAAACCAATTGGAAAGATTTTTGACAGCTGTCGAAGAAAATTTCAAACTAAGGCAAAAATCCAGACTTCGAGTCAGTGCTATAGGTGACCAATTTTTCTTTCCATAGTTCGCTAGAATTTTTTACGGTATCTATGGTCTTGGTAAAGCGATCTGGACAAAATTTCCCACGTAGTTTGAATACATTATTCTTCATCTATGTGCGGAATTTCATTCCAATCCGATAAGTAGATTCGAAATTATCAGGGAAAAAATAGTTTGAACGGCTATATTTACGGAACCCCTAGTCTAATTTTGCTCATTGATGAACGTGACCGCAAAATTCGCGATCCGAACCTATCCTGAAAATTTCCAGTCCCTAGGCCTTTCCGTTCGAAAGTTATGATTTTCTATGGTTTCTATGGTCCTGATCATGCGATCTGGAAAAAATGTAGTTCGAATATATCATATCAAATATAAAAACAAAATTTCGTCACGATAAAATCCATAGTTTTGAAATTATCGAGAAAACCGAATTTCAAACGGCCATATTTACGGAACCCCTAGTCTTATTTGGCTCAATGATGAACGTGACCGCGGCATTCGAGATTCGATCCTACCCTGAAAATTTCAAGTTGCTTCGTTAGTGAGTTATTGTGCATACGGACGGCCAGACGGACGGACTCGAATTTTTCGAAGGATTCTTCATCGTCATCAGTGGGTCGAACTTTGTCGTTTAAGACCATTTTCAGCTCAAAATTCGACAAATGCAGACATCGGGACGGAATGATATAGCCCTCGTGTAAGAGAAGGGTTCCGTTCTAATACCAGAAATTATTCCTTGTCCCAGAAACTACGGAACATATCTTTTTCGAACAAGTTTGTATTGAAAGTGTTTTTTACTATGTAGTTGGTCCGCAAGGTGGAGGTCGCAGAATACATGACAGATTATAATATAATATCCAACAATTTATGTTATGTCCCTAAGATATATGTGTCATGTCAATTACAAAAACAACATCAATGTCTCGTCGGTCAAATTAATTTCATACTTTATATTCATGAACCAGCTGACGATGAAGAAATGTCTCAAAAGCTGACCTATGTGTAGGTACTAATGCCCATATTTCATCGGGACATCATTATTGTTACCATAAAACAACCCATTAATGTCTTTCTGTTTATTTTCCGTAAAGGTACAAGTTGAGTTCTTTGGGTGGAGCAGTATGACACACCACACCTTCGCCTCCTCCTGTAGATAAATATACCCTTTGACACGACGCAGAAAACAGAATTACATCATCAGTCGGCTTTCTTTCAACTTCTGATATGATTCGAGTCATTATGTAGATTTTTCTTCAACTAATTGTTCTATATCATTCTTATTAGAGGATTGTCATTCAACAATCCTTGAGATGATTTATGACAACTCTTGTAGGCATAACTATTATCGTAGGTTAATAGCAGCTGTGATTTCGTAATGGTTCGATAGATATTTTTGATGAAGTTTCAGTTCTGTGCATTCGATTAACTACCCAATAGAAATCGAGAGACGTGCAGCTTTCGTCGTGAGATACGAAATAATAAAAAATATATTCCAATTATGAAATACTGTGAAAGAGTTGCAATGGGAAAATTGTCATTTGAATAATTACTTTCGAAATAACGATTGCTAATTTTCTGAGATTAAAACGCGACATTTCATGAAAATATCGTTGTTATTTCGATGCTGCAAATATTCCTCAGGAAACTATTCGCATCGTGAAAGAAACGAAGACAAAGGCGCAATCAACTACTTTTTCATCCTTACAACGTTATTAAAAAAAAAATTAATAGCATTAACTTCACGTGAGGAGCTTTTGCGCGCTTGTTTGAATTCATCGCCAGAGCGGTCACCCATCCAGGTACTGAGGCCACACAACGCTGCTTGGCTTCAAGTCAAACTCATCCCAGGTTGCTGAAAGATTGATCAAACCGTGGTTCAACCGACATAACAAATACATTTCTCAATACTAGATCAGAAAAAGTCAATTTTTTTTACATGGAACAGTATCAAAGGATTTTTGAATACTTTTTCTATTCCTTACGAATTTTCGAAATTTTTTGAATCTTTTAGTGATACACCCCTCACGGCCCTCACTGAAGTTCACATAAACCTGCGTGTCGTTATTTTACACCTAACTACGAAGCTTCAATCCGATCGAATCAGTATATTTTGAATTATTGAGAAAAAAAATCATATTCGCCGAAGAAGTTTCGTAGACATATAAATGCTCGTGCGAATTTTTCCCATTCACTAACTCCACCGAAGCATTCAGACCTTGAACGTACACTGAAATTTTCAGAACCTTTTCTTTCGAAAGTAATCGTGTTAACGACCGGACGGACGGTCAGAACTGAATTTGACCTCGAAATCTTTATCTGTGAATCTATCCTGATCGTTCAAGACCAATATCGGCCTAAAGTTCGAGAATAACAGATATTTGGTCCTTGGTTCTCAGAAACAAGCGCGCAAAAATGAGTCCAAGTGGAGGAGGTAGGATACAGTTTTTATAAAGGCCGATTTACATCAGACGAGCGAATCCTCATTCTAACCCCACTCTATCAAATTCGTCTAGTTCAAAGAGACGTAGAACATTCTTTTGTCATTCTATCAGCGTTCTAAAAGATTCTATAAAGGCAGATTTACATCAGACGAGCGAATGCTCATTCTAACCCCACTCTATCAAATTCTTCTAGTTTAAACAGACGTGGAACATTCTTTCGTCATTCTATCAGTGTCCTAAAAGATTCTATAGAACATTTTAAGAATGCTCGATCGCTTAATGTAAACGGCACTAGAGCGCTCGCTTCCCGGAGCGGTCTCTTCAAAGCGTTCTAGTGTTCTAGCGTTTTTGCTCGCAGATATTTTGGTGTAAACGCTGAAAACGAGCTTTCGTTCACAATAAAAGATCAACAAAGATTGTTCTTGTTCTAGCTCTTGCTCTTTGTTCGTTTGGTTTAAACCCATCTTAATATGAATATTTGAATATATGAAAAGACCTTGGAATGGAATGGAACATATTTCGGACGTAAGGCGGAATGTACATACTCTGATTATCGAAGTTGTAAATACACCATTTGGCATTACCAATTCTTCGTTAATCAGGTACGTAGCTATAGAAGAAGAGATGTGATCAAAAACGACATCATAATTGAACAATGATATTGAAGAAATAATGGATGAAGCTCCACAATCCTATGTTCAGATATTTTCCAAACACACAAGTGTCTCCTTCTCCTTTCATGTCACATGAGAAAACTCATCTCCTTATCATTTAGGGTAAGGTTTTTCCCGGCGAATAGTTTTTTGCTGGGTGTTTTTTCCCGAATTCAGCCATAATCTTTTGCATTTTTCAAGAAGCCTATTTTCATCTTTCTGTACATATCCATTCCCAAAATATAAGAATGAAAATAATTTCATCTAAAAATTATCCAATTAGATCTTGAAAGAGAACACGGAGCTGTGAAACTCTTATCTTGAGGCATAATTTTTATGATCGTAGAATAAATTTGATATATATATATCGTTCTAGCCCGAATATATATAAATTTGAATACCGAGCATGAATTTCTTGTTTTGTAATTTTTTTAAAGCTTCATTGGAGGAACAATATTTTTGACCACATTATCTTCAGAATATATGAAGAAAAAATTATTAAAAGCACTACCGTGTAGTCAGGAGCTTTTGAGCGCTCATTCATCCACGTTTTAGGTAGATTCGCATTTTAAAGTTTTAGAAACCAATTGGAAACATTTTTGACAGCTGTCGAGACAATTTTCCAACTGAGGCAAAACTCCAGACTTCACGTCAGTGCACCACTCTTTTTCGATTATTCGCTAGAATTTTCTACGGTATCTACACTTGGGTGCAATGAAATCGGCTCACCTAAAGTTCGACACAACTTCAAATAAGTATTACTCGGAATCCGCTAGTCAGATTTTGATAATTTTTTCTCAAATTGTAGCTCAACAGTCGGTGATAATGTTGTGTTAAGATACTTTTGTTTGCAATTGAATTTCAGCATATACGGGGTGCAACATTGAAAAGAAGATTTATTCCTCAACTTTGTCACACCCTGTGGACAAAAGGAACAGAAACAACGTATGCCAAATGAAATCGTACCATCTCTTCTAGTCGTTTTGTTTTTTGAGCGCTCGTACTACTTACACGAGGGCTATATCATTTCGTCACGATGTCTGTATTCTTCGAATTTTGAGCCGAAAAAGGTCTCAATCAACTATGTTCGACTCACTGATGACGAATCCGTCGGAAAATTCGAGTCTGTCCGTCCGTCGGTCCGGCCGTAAGCACGATAACTCTCGAACGGAACAACCTAGAGATTTGAAATTTTGAGTGTGGGTTCAGGGGTTCCGTAAATACGGTCGTTTGAAATTTTGATTTCTCGATAATTTCGAAACTACGGATTCGATCGAGATGAAATTTTGTATTTTAATCGAGAATGATATATTTAAACAATATTGTGTCCAGATCGCATGACCAGAACCATAGAAAATTGTAACTTTTGAACGGAAAGGCCTAGGAACTTGAAATTCTGAGGGTGGGTTTGGATCGCGAATATCGCGGTCACGTTCATCAATGAGCAAAATTAGACCAGGAGTTCCGTAAATATGGCTGTCCAAAATATTTTTTGGAAATAAGGGTTTTTGAATTATTGAGAATAAAAAATCCATTCACTAATAACACGCTAACTGTGTATAAATTTGGTTTTCATCATAATTTTCATCGATATAAAGGCTTTTTGCACATCAATAAGAGCAATTTTCAGATTTAACACTAGAGTTCGTCGAAAATTCCAAGAACATGTAACAAACTTCTGCGAGGAGCAAAAGTCATTGACATTTCTTACTGTTTCGGTTGAGAAAAAAGAGTGGAGAAAAATTCATATGATGAAAGCTAAGCCCTACTTTCAAATTTCAAAGATTGACAAAAGTCCTTATTATCTCGTTTTTGTACGTCCGTCCGTCCAATTATTTTTTGAAATTTCGGTTTTCGGAGAAGAAGTTTCAAGGGTCAGAACGTCAGAATTGTAGTCACTGCCCATAAAATGCGAATGGTGGAGAACATTTCGAACATAATTTATGGATAAATTTTATTATGAAATTTTGAGTGTAATTGCAATAAAAAAATATTTAATTCGTTACTTTTCTTTCTTGGCTCATATCCCCTTTCAAATCAAAATCTGCTGAAACGAAACAAGTGCCTGCATTCTCACGAAAACTTTTTTAGGAAATAAAGAAGGAATTTGGCAAGTTTTCAAAATAATTTTGTAATAAATAATTTGTGGAATTCGAAAGTTGCAGGCAAATTGATTTTAGAAATTGACTATTATTTTCTTCATATCGTCGTGTTCCGGAGAAAACTACGTAACTCCACATTTTTCAAGAAATGGTATTTTGGTGGTATTGTTACTAATATGCTTTCAAATTACAAAACTCCTGAAATGATCGGGTATAATTTAAATTTTGAAAATGAAATCTACGTATCTCCTACCGCGTTTGGGTAAAATGCGTAACTCCCGTATTTCCCATACTGAATCTGTCATATTGATAGGTCGTTTTCTGACGTTAAAAGTGTTTTTTGTTTCTCCTGTAAAATTTTGTTACATAAAGTTATGCAATTTTCTCCTGAAGGCGATGATATACCAACTTTCAAAACATACTAATTCTTTTTCAATATCTATAACAGCATAGTTTTGGTTTGTTTATACATAAATCATATCCTTTTCTGATCAGAATGATCCAAAATTATAATCGAACTTGGTCAACGTAGAAAAATTGACGGAAAATGAAGTAAGTTGAGAAATTTTTAAAAAACACAAGAACTCAAATATTTCGGAAACTGTTGATTGTCGATTATCAATAAATATGGCTGAAACGACAGCAAATCAGTGATACTCACAACCCCTCCAAGTTTCACGTCTAATTCGGAAATACCCTGTATATTCCTGAAAAACAACATCCGGAAACTATCAAAGCAACACTCTCGCTAGATGAGAAATTGCCCAAAAATGGAAAATGACCTAAATGGAATGAGAATTAACGTCTTTCATGAAGAATAAACGGATTATGTGTACGCATTCTTCTAGAAACAATGCGGTGAAAATCTGTAATAAAAATAGAAGTATTTCACGCACTACACCAGCGTGAACCTTAAAAAGAAAACAAATATTAACACTGCAATCGTTCCTTATATAGGTAACAAATATCGATATATCAACATTCTGAATGTTATCGGAAACGTTCAAGAACTGTAAAAAACACCCACAGACTGAATGGTGATGTTTCATGGGAACAGTCCTGTATATCATATGTAAATATTTCGAGATTCTGACAGGTCAGATTGGATGTTGACCTGTCAATTATTCATTCGATGCGTTACGTTGCGAAAGAGGCATCGTTACAACCATCATTATGGAAAATCTGTCAATTTGTGAGGTATTTCTGGTAGATGAACATTTCCTTTGGATATATTTGCCCCATTCCTTGAATTCAAAATCATTATCAATGATTGTAATATGCAAATGTAGATTTTTTGTCGCTTCAATTACTATCAATAAAAAAATTTGAGAGAACGCCGAAAAATATCTATTAACAGACATCATTTGGAATAAGTTACTAATCAATTCATCTAGCCTAAGTTCGTTGAAATTTCACTACATTGCCAACTTTTTCAACCAATCCCTTCGATATATATATATGCCAAACCCACTGTAATAACTGTATAGTTTATCAATATTTTTTGATCGTAATGACCCCTATGTGGTAAAATATATCAATCGAATGATGTATTATTTATTTCCTTCAACATCTGCGAAACGTATAGTTCATTAGCATTTTTCAATCGTAATTACCCCCAGAATGGTGGATTCTTTGTACTGGATGACCCAAATTTGATGTCATATCTAGGTACCTTGGAGGCCAGAAGAGAAAGGAAAAAATTGAGGGAAATATGTTTTCTTGAATTTAGATCATTCAAAAACTGTTGAAACCGCATCGAACCATGTTTATGAGGGCTATATCATTTTGTCACGATGTCTGAATTTTTCGAATTTTGAGCCGAAAATGGTCTAAATCGAAAAGGTTCGACTCACTGATGACGAATCCGTCGAAAAATTCAAGTCTCTCCCTCCGATCCGCCAGCCGGCCGTAAGCGCGATAACTTTCGAACGTAACAACCTACAAACTTGAAATTTCCAGGGTAGGTTAGAATCTCAAATGCCGCAGTTGAGTTCGTTATTGGGCAAAATTCGATCAAGATGAAATTTCGCACTCAGATGGAGAATGAGGTGTTGAAGCTACAAGCGAAATTTTGTCCAGGTCGCATGACAAGAACCACAGAAACCATAGAAAATTATAATAATAATAATTAATAACTATTGATTGGATTGGAATGAAATTTTGCACATAGATGAAGAATGATGTAGTCAAACTATGTGCGAAACTTTGTCCAGATCGCATTCCCAAGACCATAGCTACAGTAAAAAAATTGAGCAAATTATCGAAAACAAAATTGGTTACTTAGCACTTACGTGAAGTCTGGAGTTTCGCCTAAGTTTGTAATTTTTTTGACAGCTGTCGAAAATTTCTTCAATGTGTTTCTAAAACTAGAAAATGCGAATCTACCTACAGGATGCATGAACGAAAACTAATGATGAATCCATCGAAAAATTCAAGTCTGTCTGTCCATCCGGCCATAAGCACGATAACTCTCGAACAGAACAACCTAGAGACTTAAAATTTTCAGCGTGGGTTTAGTTCCCAAATGTGGCGGTTGACTTTGTTAATGGGCAGAATTCCACCAAGGGTTCCGTAAATATGGCCGTTCGAAATTTTGTTCTCCTGATTACTTCGGCATCACAGATTCGATCGAGATGAATGTGTTCAAGCTACAGCCATAGAAACCATTGGAAATTTTAACTTTCGAATGAAAAGGCCTAGAGACTTTAAATTTTCAGGATAGGTGTGGATCTCGAATGTCATGGTCACGTTCATCAATGAGCAAAATTATACTAGGGGTTCCGCAAATATGGTCGTTCGAAATTTAGTTTTCTGGATATGAAACTACGGATTCCATCGTGACGAAATTTTGTATACTAATACATTTTGTCCAGATCACATGACCAGAACCATAGAAACCATAGAAAATTTTAACTTTCGAATGAAAAGGCCTAGAGACTTTAAATTTTCAGGATAGGTGTGGATCTCGAATGTCATGGTCACGTTCATCAATGAGCAAAATTATACTAGGGGTTCCGCAAATATGGTCGTTCGAAATTTAGTTTTCTGGATATGAAACTACGGATTCCATCGTGACGAAATTTTGTATGCTAATACATTTTGTCCAGATCACATGACCAGAACCATAGAAACCATAGAGAATTATAACTTTTGAACGGAAAGGTTAGGGACTTGAAATTTTCAGGATAGGTGTGGGTCTCGAATGCCGCGGTCACGTGTATCGATGGGGTGTTCTAGAGGACCAGGGGTTTCGTAAATGTGACTGTTCAGAAGATTTTTTTCCAGATAATTTCGAAACTACTGATTGGATTGAAATGGAATTCTGCAGATAGATGAAGAATAATGTATTCAAACTACGTGCGACATTTTGCCCAGATCGCATTACCAAGAACATAGGAACCATAGAAAATTCTAGCGAATTAACGAAAAACAATTGGTCACCTAAAGCCCTGACGTGAAGTCTGAAGTTTCGCTCACTTCAAAATTTTTAGTGACAGCTGTCAATTGGTTTCTAAAACTCGAAAATGCGAATCTACCTACAAGGTGGATGAACGAGCGCTCAAAAGCTACTATCTTCACGGCAGTGCTTTTCGAATTTTTGTTGAGTTGAATCGATCTCGTATTTTCATCACATTCTTTTCCCTTTTCTCTGAAAAATCCATTCTGTATTGCTGAGAATGTTATATCTAATAGAAAAACCTTTGATATTCTTATGAGGTCTAAAATAAATAATTCTCAATACCTACCTATTTATCGATAAATTAATGCTGACCACACATTGGAGATAGATCGATAATGGAGAGTTATTGAACAGTTCCTTCACTTTTCTTGAAAAAGGGGACAGCAACGTAGAATTGATCAAATTCCAGAATTTTCTGGTCAAATTCTGACGATCGATCCAGAAAATGGATATTGTTTTTGTGTATGAAAATGTACTGATGAAATAAAAAAAAATTTGCAAATTTCACACGAAGATTTATTACTTCCACATCAGCACTGCACCTCTATCTAGATTGTGACGAACTCGAATCAATGTTTATGAACATAAATATAAACATTTCCCATACAAATTCAACACTTATTGGATGCAATACACAATTCAAATTTCTGTTTTGAAGTTTTTCAAAAATTTCATTTTATCGGAAGGTATTCCCTCAATTTCGAATCTTTTGAATGTTTTAGGAGGGTCAATTTTGCAAAGCATCTGATTTTGTACCAAGTTCCATTAAGTTACCTCTTGCAGTTTCGAAAAAGCTTCTGGTGGGGTTAAACGTTTTATTTTCAGACGATTCTAAAGGACAAAATGAATTTTATTTCCGTAAACTGGATTTCGAGGATGTCCATCTGATCCAAATAGGATATCCTATATTGCCATCTCACGCTAAATGTCGGAACTATGTAGAAAGCGTGAGACGTAATCTGTTGAAATAGAAGTTGTTTCAGGTTTCACCGCTACGTGACGCTATAATTCATAAAAGCTCATTAATTCTCGATATCTCCAAACTCCGAGTATTGTTCTATTGTTCATTAGCAAACACTGAAAGGAACAAGTACAAGGGGCCCGAAAGGTTAGTTTCAACTCCATTTAAATTTGTATAGGGATAGGGATAGTTGATACAGTTACTCCCACACTAGGCAAAAAAAAATCTTCTCTGCACAATCAATGGTTGTTACACAAATTTTTATGTTGGTTATGGCATAATTCTCATCAATGACTCCAACCGCATCTTAAAAAGTATTATCATTCAGACTAGGTAATTTTGTGCAATAATTTATCAGTATTTCATTTATATTGCTTTTCTCTTCCCAAACTGAATTCCCTTTCTATTTCTCATTGATTTATCATTTTCAACTCGAAGAATTCAATGTGAGATTTTTTTGAATTTCCGAGGAAATTTCGAGGTCTGACTTCTTTAATAAACGAATGATTTTAAAGGTGAAGCCATCTGAATCTTTTACTCTCCATAATTCGAAAAATACTGAGCTGATCAAATTAAGAATTTGTAGTTAGTTGTAAGAAAGCGATGCGAAGATTCATCGTTGATTTCGTAAAGATTGTATAACTAGAAGATCTTTAAAAAACTCTTTTTTATAACTTTGTTATCTCAGAAACTATCTGCCACATCCTGCAGAAATTTTGAGTCTATATATAAGGCATCCATCAAATATGTTGTGTAAAAAGGAAATTGAGCTTTTTAGATATATTCAATTTGATTCGGCGAGTCCATCTTTTGTAGTTGGTGGAAATTAAATGACAATACTTGTCATACGGACAATGAACATTGAAGTCCGAGTTGGTGCACAGAAAAAAAGATGAGATTTCTGAAATATTCAACATAATTCGGCGATTCCATTAAATTCCGATACAAGCGCACAGAACCTGACATCACGTCAGTTCCTATCGATTATTTTTCATTCCAGTGAAATTCCCAGAATTCTACTGAAACCGCATTTCGAGCGCTCGTTTCTATGAACAAGAGCATTTTACCTAAATGTCTTTATTTTCGAATTTTGTGCCGAAAATGATCTTTAACGCTTGGGTTGGACACATGGAGAAATTGTGGTAAAATTCAATTCTGTAAACACGATAACTCTCGAAAGAAAACGCCGAGAGTTCTGAAAGTTTCAGTGTACGTTAGAGGTCGGAATGCGCCGGTTATTTCGGTTAGTGGGCGAAATCCTCCGCAGGTTTTCGTATGTTATTATTTGTAAAATATGACCATTTAAGATCATGTGGAATTCCGTGAGGATCGAATCACTAGAACAATTAAAAAAAAACTTTGTTATCTCAGAAAATATTCGCCATGTCCTGCTGAAATTTGGGTTTCCTGTTGTGGTGTGCAGAAATTTGATAACTCTGTGATCCCATTTCTAAGTTTATAAAAATGAAATGAAGTTATGTGTTACACTGATGGCCGGTTAGGTTTACGGAATTCGTGTTCATAGAGTATTGCATGAAGTTCGTCAAAATCTGATATCTCGAATTTCTGATGACAATATCCAGAAATAAACATTCAGAGGCGAAGACGCCTCTTCAGATTATTTTGAAGCATTTTCTTGTATTTTCGATTATTTTGAAGTACCAGGATCTGAATCATACAGATATATATTACGGGCGTTGTTTTCTAAGAGGGCTAGCTGATGCTTTGGATATATGTATAGGTCCATTCTTCTGGTGTTTATATTCCTATAATGGTCAATGGTCAAAAATTTTTATGAGCCTGTAGAAAAAAGAGGCTCCTCTTTATGTGAAGACCTGTCACTGTCAGGATTTCATTTGTTCTGAAAACTCCTCTGCATGATTCTCTATATTCCATCTGGTATAAAGTTTTTATCGCTAGTTTTTGTACAAGGAATATTCTGTTGATGCTAGAGCTATTTCCCCAGAAAATTATGCCGTTAGAAAGAGTTGATTCTAAGTTTGCATAATATAGAATCTTCAGTATGTTTGCTTCCCTTATATGAGTACCTTTTTATTGTCGATTTGTTGGGCCCTCCGGTATCCAAAGCTCCTATTGTGAAGTGTAAGAATTTATCACATAAAGTTTGGTGAAAAAATCCGATGCTCCTGAATGAAGAATCCGGTCTAATTACTGGGTTTTATCGAAGACCTACATGCGACACTTTGGTTACACTGTAACTCATACTAATGCCATATTTTATGAGGAGATATCCTACCAACCTCTTGAAGTTCCTTATCCCCATCAATTAATTAAGTAATCGATCCTATTTGAACCTTCGGATGAAAAACCGCTCCCCAATTAAGGTTTCAAACGAACCGCACTGAGCGTGGGCGCTTTTTATTCCTAGAACACATAAACGCCACTGCTTGAACACCGTCGCCGCGCCTTTTTTCCTTGTTTTCTTGCGTTCCCCGCGTCATTCATTGTACCTCATAATTAAATTAGAACATTAGCTAATTAAACAGCACTTACCTATTTCATGAATTTTTCATGCTTCAACTACCATTTTCGGTTCCGAAGTCGACGACCGTACACTAATTATGGTTGAAAATATCCAATTTAGTCTTTATGGAATAATTATAATGGAAAAGAAGCTAATATTTACTTCAAAAAACAGTGAGTTCCAGACATTGAAATTGATCCTTGGAAAAAATGTTCCTTTTTGGGAATTCCTATATCTACTGGGAGTAATTCAAGTGTAACGTCTAGATATCACCACTGTATAATGTTTACGGACGTCAACTGGAAGAAGACATTTTGAATAATTGATAGTGATCGCAAAATTCTCAATTTTTCTGGTCTAAGTAATCGGACTATCAATCTTCTATTCGAAGATTACTGAAAACCTCCGAAGAGTTTGTGTTCCATGAAAATGAGAAAAGTATCCGTTATTTGGTATGATGTAATCATATTCTATCCAATCAAACATGAACGAACCCTCCATTGAAATAAAATACCCTTAACGATCACCTCGTTACTTCACATCCCCAACAATTCCCTGATTATTGGAGTCGTGTCGATATATTGATACAAATGGAGCAATAATATTCGCATAAAAAATAATAATGTGTAATGGAAAAATTCAAGTAAAGCACTGACGTGAAGTCAGGAGCATTTGCGGGCTTTTTTAAATTCATCCATCCAGATAATGCTTCGAAATTTTCGAGAATAGACGTATCTTTTGAATTATTGAACTTTTTTTTTCTTTACTTAGTTATTCTTCTAGTAATACGACCGACATTTGACATGAACCTTCGTATCCTCGAAATCGTATTCTAAAAATTCCAAAATAGTAATTTACGTAACAAGTCCAGAAAATACTGTTTTTTTAGACGAGTAGACAAATTCAAGGACGAGCCGGAGCCGAGTCCTGGAAGTCTGCGAGTCCAAAAACATTTCTTCATTATATATTTATATGTAGATATTTCTTTGTAGAACAAAAATCTTCAAAATCTTTCAAAAATCCAAACGTCAACTATGTAATTTCATGTCCAATAGGTATCAGTTGTTATTTCCAAAACAACGATGTGATTCTTTCCGGCCTAGTCCGGGAAATGCTTATTTCTAAAAGAAAATGCATCTGGGAAGTACTCACTTCCCACTACAATGCTACACAAATACGTAATATTTATCAAAAGAAATTGGGCCTTCATTGAGATTGAAAAAAAAAATATGAAAATTTTATGATCAAAATCAGTTGAACCTTTTCAAGCACAAATATCACACACACCAATGTTTTCGACATCCTATATCTCCGAAATGAAGCATGTTCCCACATGGGTATATTAGTTAACCTTTCAGCGAATTATATAGGCCCAAAGAATCCAACTAAAAAATTAAGACCAGTGTAAATAAGATATCCCTCATGGGCCTCATGTTCCTATATGATCTTTCAAACGTAACACTGCAGCTTATAATTATTGCATCAAAATATTACGTATTCAGCTGTCCACAATTGTCCACGAATTATCCAACTCTGAACTTCCTTGTCATGAATTAAATAAGATTGTAAAGATTGAGAAAACGAGTCATACTTTATGAAAATGTGAAGTAGGTACTCAATTTGAATAAATCTATTGAAGCTTAATTTTAACCAGGCGGAAATCTTAAGCAACAATAGATGTGATTCAATTCTTGTAGGATGACAGTTATGTCGAAAGATTAATCAATATACAGTCCGATGAATCATGGTCCAGATGTCCGTGATCTCGTGCTGATTCATAATGGTTATATCCAAAAAATATTGATTCAAACGAAACTGATCTCACTCGTAAAATTTAAAATCAACGGTTTGAAGAAATGATTGTGGTGAAAAAAGTGATTACAAAGGGTAAATTCTCAAATTTGGAAGTACATAATAAGTTCTTAACTGAAAGAAACTGCTAGATTTTTTCCTTCATTGCTCAAATAGTCTTGTCTAATGAACCCATAATGCTGAATAAGAGTTTTCAACGCGCTATTTCAATACTAGAAATGAATATTAATTACATGGAATTTCCGTTTTAGAGTCGGCTTATTCCTGACTCAGGGAATTAAAACCAAAAATAAATAGCACTTTGCGTTATTTCTTTCTGCATCGCTACGATTAGTTGTAATTATGATTTTTCACCACGGATAGAGAAATTATTCAGATCAAGTGCGATTTGAAGATCATGTGGGTAATTATTCGAAGAGAAAGTGATTTCTGAGATCAAATCACGGCTCTTCTCCAAGAGTGCATACTTGAGCAATGTTTTATGAGAACATGACTTCGTAATTCGATATTCGGTCTATTTTCTCAATAATAATCGAGCCTTATGCAAAGATACGCCCTGTTGTACAATTAACGGGCAGCACCGTTAAAGGTCAGCTCCACTGTCACAATTAATAGAGAAGTGCAAAAACATGAAATAATAAGGCACGGTTATTTATATGTCACACGATCTTTATGGGGCACATTTTTCATAGATCACGATTGAACTGCATAGATACGATTCCAGGCCATGCGGAATTCTTTCATATATTTAAAAATCAAATATTAATGTCAATGTCAATATGAATAAAGATATCCCCCAATTATATGCATAAAAACTTAAGGTACGTCTATAATGTCGGGTCAAGTTAAGTTGACCGATTTTAGGTGATCAACAAAAGTTGAATTCAACATTTGTGTTCACACCAGATGGAGGGTTCGTGGTAAAATTAGTTTTGGAGGTTCGTCTGTCCATCCGGCTGTAAAAACGAAAACTCTAGAGAGATCCTAGAGTTTCGAAATTTTCACAGTACGTTCAATGGGTGGAATTTGCCGAAGGGTTCCGTAATATAGCTACCTGAATATTTTTTTCCATAATTCGAAAAAAACCGATTAGATTTCCTATATTTTCTCTGAGAGAATGAAATATAGCGATTTTGGGGGGGTCTACCCCTTAGTTTTTTTCGAGTAAAAATTTCAAATTTTTGAATGCGATTTCATTGGATGAGGATGAAGTGAGGAAGTCGCTGGTTAATTATCTGAAAACCACGATTGATTCTGACGAGTAGAATATGAGATATGAAGGATTGAAAGTTGGAAAAATTCAATTTTCCAGTTGAAAAAATAAAAATTTGCAGATAGGGCCGCAATTTTAGTTTCATCGGATTGCGCAACCTCGAAAACCTATATTTCTATACCAAACTTGCCAATATCTGCCATAGTTTTCCCTAAAAAAAATTATTTAGTTTTTCCAACTTTCATTTTCGAGTTGCGTTTGAAAGAGTGTACTGGCGCGAATATCACTATGATTAGTCTACTGAGTGGTTTTGTGGAATCTACTCAATTGGTTTTATAATCACCATACAAAAAAATTATTATAGATTTCCTATATTTTCTCTGAGAGAAGGAAATATAGCGATTTTGGGGGGGTCTACCCCTTAGTTTTTTTCGAGTAAAAATTTCAAATTTTTGAATGCGATTTCATTGGATGAGGATGAAGTGAGGAAGTCGCTGGTTAATTATCTGAAAACCACGATTGATTCTGACGAGTAGAATATGAGATATGAAGGATTGAAAGTTGGAAAAATTCAATTTTCCAGTTGAAAAAATTAAAATTTGCAGATAGGGCCGCAATTTTAGTTTCATCGGATTGCGCAACCTCGAAAACCTATATTTCTATACCAAACTTGCCAATATCTGCCATAGTTTTCCCTAAAAAAAATTATTTAGTTTTTCCAACTTTCATTTTCGAGTTGCGTTTGAAAGAGTGAACTGGCGCGAATATCACTATGATTAGTCTACTGAGTGGTTTTGTGGAATCTACTCAATTGGTTTTATAACCACCATACAAAAAAATTATTATAGATTTCCTATATTTTCTCTGAGAGAAGGAAATAAAGCGATTTTGGGGGGGTCTACCCCTTAGTTTTTTTCGAGTAAAAATTTCAAATTTTTGAATGCGATTTTATTGGATGAGGATGAAGTGAGGAAGTCGCTGGTTAATTATCTGAAAACCACGATTGATTCTGACGAGTAGAATATGAGATATGAAGGATTGAAAGTTGGAAAAATTCAATTTTCCAGTTGAAAAAATAAAAATTTGCAGAAAGGGCCGCAATTTTAGTTTCATCGGATTGCGAAACCTCGAAAACCTATATTTCTATACCAAACTTGCCAATATCTGCCATAGTTTTCCCTAAAAAAAATTATTTAGTTTTTCCAACTTTCATTTTCGAGTTGCGTTTGAAAGAGTGTACTGGCGCGAATATCACTATGATTAGTCTACTGAGTGGTTTTGTGGAATCTACTCAATTGGTTTTATAACCTGTAACGGCGTTTTTCTCCGGTTGAGAAAAATCGCCTTCAACCTGATTTACGAATAAACTCGGGCGCCAATTGCGATAGGTTTTATAAGGTCGCAATACCTTATGACACTTACTGAGTCCAAACTCGGGTAGCTTTGATACAGTTGGAGACAGAGTTCGACCCAATCTGAGGTGGTAGCGATTGGCAAGTGTCGATTTCTTTGGCCGGCGAGAAGGAGGAGGCTATTGAGGTAATAAATGAAATTCACTCGGATAGTATGTCCGATTATGGACACTATAATATCTAATTGGTCAAATTGTTACACCCCAAATGTCGCAACCAGTACGAAAGACAACAATAATAATAGTTTCGACGCAGTCGTATGGTCAACAAAACAAATAATTCTCAGTCTAAAGATCAAAAAAAATAACTCTCAATATTAAAATATATACAATGGGTTGGCGGCAAGCGGACGAGGTATGAGTGAGGCGAGCGATCAGCAGTTATTATATTATCAGGCAACAAGCAGAGCAAATGTAGAAAGCGATGATAAGCGTGGTCAAAATGCGAACAAGTGTGAAAGCATACAAAATGGTAATAAAACAACAGTTTACAGTCCAGAGTTTCGGCGAGGTGACACCCTAACCTGTGTTCCGCGAAATCGGGATTACTTAAGTTCAGTGACAGCACGGCGCTGCCCAAGCAACGGCTAAACAAACCGGTGTTGAAGTAAGTCAAGACTGAAACCAAGTCAAGACAACGTATACTGCCGTGTAATCAATCAGTAAACTCGGAGCTTAATGGGCGCATCCACCAAAACAACTTTGATCAGTGCCAGCACGGCGCTGCCTAATAGTAGCTGACCCAACCGGGGTTGATGTAAGTCAAGACTGAAACCAAGTCCAGACGAAGTATATTATCATGTAATCAATAAGTAGACTCGAAGTTTAAATAGCGCATCTACCCAAAACAATTCTTGGTCGGGGAATTTTATACAAAGGGGTCCACGGAGAGGAAGCTGAAACAAGCAAGGGGCGTATCCACCACAATATTACTGTGGAGTGGGATATTGACAAAACTTAAACCTTGTTCGGGGAACTATAAGCAAGGCCACCAACGGTGGAGAAAAAGAAACTTGAAATATGGTTGTCACTTCTCGGAGATTCGGAGTTGGGACAACTTAACAAGGGATATAAACCCCTTTCCTCGAAGTATAAAGTTCCTCAGGCATTACTCATAAGATAACACCGCAATGAGCAATGGACGTCAGAACTTCACTCGAGGGGCATTGAAGCACCGACGCGGTACTTCACGCTGCCAGGATATACTAGTTATTCGATGGAGTTGAGATTTCAATTACTGGACGTATGCCACCTATCGTGGGTCGGTCCTGACATGTGGTGAAATATTCACCCACAAGACTCTTTAATCGGAAAAAAAAAAGGCCAGACCACCAATGGTGGAAAAATTATAACTTTGACGATGGTTGCCACTGCAATGAATCTCGGACTTGTGGCAACTTACTAAAGGATATTGACCCCTTTCCTCGAAGTATAAAGTTCCTCAGGCATTACTCATAAGATAACACCGCAATGAGCAATGGACGTCAGAACTTCACTCGAGGGGCATTGAAGCACCGACGCGGTACTTCACGCTGCCAGGGTATACTACTTATTCGGTGGGGTTAAGATTTCGATTACAGGACGTCTACCACCTATCGTGGATCGATCTGGACAGGTGGTGAAATATTCACCCAAAAGAAACTTTAATCAGAGAAAGAAAAAGGCCAGACCACCGATGGTGGAAAAATTAAAACTTGGACGAGGGTTGCCACCGCAATGAAACTTGGACTTGTGGTGACTTACTGAAGGATATCGACCCCTTTCCTCGAAGTATAAAGTTCCTCAGGCATTACTCATAAGATAACACCGCAATGAGCAATGGACGTCAGAACTTCACTCGAGGGGCATTGAAGCACCGACGCGGTACTTCACGCTGCCAGGGTATACTACTTATTCGGTGGGGTTAAGATTCCACTTACTGGAACTAAAGCCAGAATGAATGCAAACGAAGTCTATCAAGGGGCTTGGTTATCTACAAAAATTGTAACAGCTTCGAATTCCCAGTCGGACCAAATCTCGGATAATCTAAGGTGATAATGACTTAGCTAAATTGTCTCTTGGGACTGAGGATAAAAAAAATAAAAGTTACAGAATTTACAAGTAACGATCACGGAACACAGGAAGAATAATCTACGGTTAAAAATGAACTCAGGTTAATACGGAAATACAGCTCACCAGCTCTAGGACTTTCCTGTACGGGCAGCACACACTGCACAAGCGTTGACACACTTCCAACAGCACAAAACGGCTTAGAGTCAATTTCTCGATTTTACGATAACCCCGAACGAAAGTCGGTAATTATCCCAAGCGCAACACGATCTCGAGCGGCTTTTCTAGTCGAGAAAATTATTCACTTGTTCTATCAGCAATTTATAACGAAGTTTCTCACGACGAATAAATCTGATAATAACGCTTTTCACCAATATTAGTCTCGCCGGTTAAATTGGAATCTTCTACTACGACTTTCTAACAGTCTCAAACCCGGCGACTTAATCGGAATTTTCTAACACAACTTTTTAACAGTGTTAAACACGGAATTTCAATACAAATCTCTAATAGTCAAACACGGCGGCTAATTCGGAATTTTCGAATATAACTTTTCACAATGTTAGACTCGGCGGCTAAATCGGAATTGCCTAAATTTCTTCCCATTCCTCCTTTTATAAGGTCGGTTTGATGGGGGTAATTCCAACACTCGAAAACTGCGTCGTTTTCCAAAAAACTCCCAGTCAACATACAAAAACTCGCTTCTGCAAGCGTTATCTCTTCCGCGATGAAATCCTAGAGTTTTTCTACATAGACTCGGATTTTAAATGATCGCGTTAAATTCGCCTCATATGCGACATGAAAATTATTCCGACAAATTTTCTCAAAATCCCGGCCGATTATACCGGGTGACTTATGAAACTTCCTGACGGGGAATGAGGATTTATCTGAGTAAAATCTCCAGAAATCGACGTAAAACATACAGGGTGGCCCATATGTCCTCGTATTCAGAAATATTGAACAATTTCCCCAAATTTTCTACAAAAATTTACGTGAATGATACCGGCCGATCTAGTAACGAAATTCACTTCGTTACACACCCCCTCTACTTTCCCAAAAAAAAACGAAAGTTTTTTTTTTCTCTCACCTCCGCCTGCCGCCGCGTTATTTACAACATTTCTATGGGCACACCGCCAGGATCATTCCCTGACGGAGTTCGAATGGCCAAGGTTGGGCATTCGCCCTCGGCCGCAGAAGCTCGCATTGGATTCCCAGTGATCTGACCTTGGGTCGGTTGCTCCGGATTTCCTGGACGGTGGCTATCCCGTCTGGTGAGGCTCCTTGCGATAAACTGGTTCCTATTCTGGTCCCATGGGGGTTCCTTTTCGGACATGGGCATTCTCTAGACATGACGCCCAAGCGGCCGCAACGTGAACAGAACAAGCGGGCGACGTTCTTGCAGTCTTTCCTGGGGTGGCCTGACAGGCCGCATCTCCAGCAGGCTCCTTCTACCAATTGTATGTATTGAGGGGCCTTCCTCTTCGGCATCCCGGTAGTTCCCTTCCGGGTCCGCTTCCGTTGGGAGTTCTTCGTCCTCTTGAGTGGTTCGGGTCGTACTGAGGGCGGAGTTCCACTTGGTCCTTGGGGTTGGCTGGCCCCGGTTCTTCCTACGCGTGAGGGTCCTCCACGTCGTGGGCGCTTCTTAGGAGGGTTGTTAGGCACTTCCTTAGGTTGGGGTCTCTCGGCTGGTCCTGAACGGCTCGGTGTGGATGTAGACGGTTCCTTGACTGCTACTTCTCGACGTCCTTCCTTCCAGTAGTCGAACTCTTCTTCCACCAACTCGTCGAAGCTGGCCGGTATGGACTCTATCAGCCCGGCATCGATGAGATCCCATTCTTCTCTAGACATTCCTACTCTGAAATCAACCGAATTAGCAATCGTTCGCATTGACTTTTCTGAGACCAACGATGACCTGCTCCAGGAGCAAACTGGCGGACGGACGGCCTTATTCACGGGGTAACACGGACGGTTAATACGGATATACCAACGGATTATGTATGCTTTTCACCTGACCCTCGCGAATTTTCCGCGACTGTGGGCTGCTCATTGCTCGATTCACTCTCGTGAAAGGGTTTCAAATCTTTCACGTGGATATGGCGAAGGTATTTACCCGACGCGTCTCGCAAATCATACACTACGGGAGATATAACCTTGGCAATGGTATAAGGTCCTGAATATTTGGGCGCTAACTTAGACGCGAAACCGTCTGCCGCCGATGACAGCGGATGTTCCCGGCGCAAGACTTTATCCCCTATCCGGCATGACCATGCTCTCCTACGGAGGTTATAATACCGACTCTGTTGGTTGAAAGCTTGGGCCAACTGGAGTCTTACAAACTCCCGCGTCTCTTTGAGTCGCTGAATACGGTTTGCGTAATGGTCTACCTCTTGGACGGTCGGTTCTTCGGTTTGCTCTTCTGAGCCCTCTTCTGTGCCTGTCAGCCGACTGCTAGTTTCTGGGGAGTGGACCTCCCGGCCGAAATTCAGGAATGCCGGTGTGAACCCGGTAGATTCATGTTTGGCTGAGTTCGCCGCGAAAGCCAATTCTCCTATGCGCTCATCCCAGGAGCGATGGTCTTGCTCGCAAAACTGCGCGATCATTGTCTTTATAGTTCTGTTGGCTCTTTCTACTGGATTGCACTGCGGTGAGTAGACCGGAGCAAATCTATGACGGATACCCAAACTCTTCAGGTTTCCTTTAAAAAGACGGCCATCATATTGTGAACCATTGTCACTGATCACGGTCTTCGGACATCCAAACTTCAGCACTACTAAATCGTAAAATGCCTGGAACACTCCCTTACCCGTTGCGGTACGAAGGGGTTTACACTCGATCCATTTCGAAAAGCGATCTTGAAACATCACCAGGAACGTATTACCTTTCTTCGAACGGGGTAACGGGCCGATTAGGTCTGTGCTGACGGTACTCCACGGTTCACTGATCTGGTACGGTTGCATCTTTCCAGGGGGCTTCTGCTGGGAAACTTTATACCTCTGACATCGCGGGCACCTGCGTACATATTGAGCCGCTTCACGAAACATCCCTGGCCAGTAATAGCTTTGGGCCACTCGGGATATGGTCTTTGCGACTCCTAAGTGACCAGCCAACGGCTCGTCGTGGTTTTCTCGTAGAATTGACTGTCGATCCTCGGCTGGAACGCACAATTTCCACGGTGTTCCCATCTCGGGTTCGGTGAAGTCGTCTGCGCTCCAGAAGTGCCTGTACAGCCTTCCCTCCTGTATTCGGTAATCAGGGAAGTCAACGGGTTCCTTCGAGACTTCCTGGTATTTCTTGACGTACCACGGACATCGGATCGGATTTTCGGTCACACAGACCTGTTCTTCGGACGGTAGCGGATCTCGGGACAAGGCGTCTGCCACTCGGTTCAAAGCGCCCTTCCTGTATTTGATCTCGAAATCATACTGCTGCAGGAAGACGCTCCATCTTGCAATCCGTCCCGATGGGGATTTAATGGATTGCAACCAGCGCAAGCTCATGTGGTCGGTTATCACGGTAAAACGGTACCCTTCCAGATACGGTCTCATCTTATTGATGGCCCATACGATCGCCAAACACTCCTTCTCGGTCACCGAGTAATTCTTCTCGGCACCATTCAAGGTACGACTGGCGTAAGCGATTACTCTTTCGCGTCCATCCAGGGCCTGCGTCAGGGCTGCTCCGAGGCCGTGCTCGGAGGCGTCGGTCTGGAGGGTAAACGGCTGGGAAAAGTCCGGACAGGCCAGCACTGGTGACTCCGTGAGTTTCCTCTTCAGTGCCTCAAACGCCTGTTGCTGTTCCCCTTCCCATTTCCACCTTTGCTTCTTCTTCAACAGTCCTGTGAGTGGGGTGACTATCTTTGTAAAATCTTCCACAAATCTACGGTACCAACTTGCTACTCCTAAGAATCGGCGAACTTCGCGGACGTTCTTCGGCGGTTGCATGGAATTGACGGCCTCAATTTTGTCTGGGTCGGTCGCAATCCCGTCTTGGGTGATCACATGACCCAAATATTTGAGGGAACTCCGGACGAACTCGCATTTATCCGGATTGATCTTCAGGTTCGCCTCCCGGAGTCGACGGAATACTACCCTTAGGTTTTCCAGATGTTCCTCGAAAGTTTCTCCCAGGACCACTATGTCATCTAGATAGGCAAAGGCGATTGGGTCCAACTCAGGACCTATGACACGGTCCAAGAGCCTCTGGAATGTGGCCCCGGCGGAATGAAGGCCAAACGGCATAACTTTAAACTGGAACAAACCCCTTCCAGACACGGCGAAAGCGGTAACCGGTTTACTCTCTTCGGTGAGGGGAATCTGCCAATATCCTTGCCTTAAGTCCAACGTAGAAATATATTTTGCTCGTCGCAACTTGTCCAATATTCCGGCAATATATGGCAAAGGGTATGCATCTTTCACTGAGACTTCATTAACCGCCCGGAAATCGATGCAAAACCGGGGTTTTCCGTTCGCCTTCTTCACGATTACGACGCAAGAACTCCACGGTGACCTCGAAGGTTCGATAATACCCTCTTTCAACATTCGGTCCACCTCTTGATCCATAATTTCCTGCATCTTCGGGTTACACGGACGGTATCTTTGTTTGATCGGTATGGTTCCAGGTTTGACCCTAATCTCGTGCTGAGTCATATCGGTCAGACCTCTTACCTCTTCAAAGTCTGCCAGTTCCTCCTTCAGAAACCTTTGGAGTACTCGTTCCCTCTCTCGGTCCGAGGAACTGATTGATGAGTTGTGCGGCGTAACGGGTGGTGACACGGATCTCTCCAACAACTCTCCTCTCAGGAAACATTGAGAGGTACGGAGGTCAATCCTGAAATCGTGGGAAGCCAACAGGTCCATTCCCAGGATCAAATCGACCGGTAAACGGGGTACCAGGTACAGTCGGGGCGTGATCTTCTCCCTCCCGAACTGTATCATGGGCTCGTACACCTCTCCTACGGTGACTGAACTTCCATCGGCCACTGTGGCCGTCATGTCAGCTATTTCGGACGGATACACTTTCAATCTCCGGCAAGCCTCGGCTGCATTGTTGCTCAGAAATGACTTCGACGCTCCGGTATCCAGCAGGGCTTTTATGGGTCGTTCTCCAATCCAGACGGTGATGATTGGCCGGTTATCCTGTGTGCAGGCTGGTTGTTTAATTGGGGATGCGGTTGAGCGGAACTGTCTCTTCCCCATGAGACGGCTCCTTTCTAGTTTTCCGAACAACGACAATCTCGGGACATCACGTCTTGTCTCCCGCATCGAGAGCAAAACAACCTCGGCGCTGATGGGCACTCTCTCCTGAAGTGTCCGGTCTTCCCACAACGCCAGCACTGGATGCCGCCCAACCTGGTATCCTCAAAACGAACGGCCCTCGTATCGCGCGGTGGTGACTCCTCCACTTTAGCTGGCGCTGGGTTCGGTTTTCGGTTTGTCGTACCGGTCTGAACCGGGTGCGGCGGTCTCGGCATATTCACGGTCGGTTTGATGACTTCCGACACCTTTGGTGGCGAATACTGGACGGTCATAGTCTGGGTTTTTCGGCGGGAATTTTCGTACACCAAATGGGGGTCGTCGATCAAACCTTTGTTTGTTGGAGGTGGAGTGTATTGGTCCACGTGCCACTGGACCAACTCAAACCTCTTTCCTCGGGCCAAAAGCTCGGTGTAACATCTGGTCTCCTGGAACGCCAGAGCTTTCTGCAGGGCTGGTAACAGTCGCTTCCTGATCATGTTCACCTGCTCTTCCTCAGGAGGTCTTTTGGTGGTCAGCTTCAGGAAGAGGTTTTGCATCCTGGTGACGAAGAGCAGCAGCTTTTCGCCTTCTCCTTGAGTTCGTTTCCTTATCTCTTCTAGGAGGGTTTCCTCGTAATCCAGGGGAAGGAAAGCTTCACGAAGCTGTTCTTTGAAGTCCTCCCAATCCCTGAACGAACCTCTTCTAGGGATGTACCAATCCCTAGCGTCCTTTCGCAACAATTCGAAGATCGACTCGAAGAGGTACTGACGAGTAATCCTCCGAGTGTCTGCTAGTTGTTCCACCTCCTGCAGGAAAGCATCGACGCTGGTCGCTCCGTCGAAACAAACGTTCCATTTGTATACTGGTACGGACGGCGGATGGTTGAACGATCTATCGGTCCGGGTCCAGTTGGCTGGTCCAGTTTGACCCTGATCGACCTCACTCAATCCACTTGAGCCAGCTTGGTCACCTGTGAAAATCGTACTCTGCCTGTTCGCTCTTGACTCCTTTGGTTCTAAAAGTGGGAACGCGATTCTTCGAGTGGACTCTGCCACTGCCGGACGACTTCTTGGTGTAGGAGACTCGTATGATCCATTTCTACTTGTACCCCACGGCACTGTGAAGTTTAGTCGTTGGCGGACGGCTTCACAGACCCGGTTATGCAACCTCTGGAAGAAACTTAAAGTAAAACCTCCTGCAGGGATCTCTGGTTGCAGAACCCGGGTTTGGTTCCGCTGGGTTCGGTTGAGGTGTGTCTGGTTCAGTAGTGTGCGGCTCCTGGACATTATTGGCTCCCTGGAGACGTTAGGAGTTCCTTCCATATCGCCTGCGACGGTGTGGGTCCCTTCGGGATGCGAGACTTGTTGGCTCCCCGGTGAAGAATCCTCAAAAGAGATCAACGGCCAATCTCCCTCGGGTTGGGAGGTTTCCCTCCTCTGAAGGCGTCCTGCGTCTTCGGCAACATCCTCCAACGGAGCGTTCAACTCCGACTTCGCTCCGGCCAGGATCACGGCGTCCTTCAGCATCTCTTCTGTCTGCTTCCATAATTCGGACAGTTCGTCGGTTTTATCCTGTTCTTCCACGGTAGTTGGTCGCATTTGACCGAGACGGTGCTTGAGGTGGGTGAGTCGGCTCCTGATACGCGATTCTTCGTTTATGGCGTTATCCTCATCGAAATCCTGGACCTGTTCCACCAAACTCCTCAGGATTCGACCAGCCTCACCTAATTCCTCTTCCATGTCCCTCTCTCTCGGACAGAACCGCACGTTCTGCGCTAAAACCTTCCGCAGCTCCATACGGTTCTCCTGGACGGTCCTGCCGGCCGGACGGCCGCGAGCTTCCAACTCCCATATCAGCTCGTCCGCTCTCAATCGGTTAACCTCCATACTCCTCTCTCTCAATAATCTACAATACCGGAAAGGCCTCTTTGACCTGTATTCTTCACAAGAAAATCGGTCCCTGCTCGGGCGCCAATTTGTAACGGCGTTTTTCTCCGGTTGAGAAAAATCGCCTTCAACCTGATTTACGAATAAACTCGGGCGCCAATTGCGATAGGTTTTATAAGGTCGCAATACCTTATGACACTTACTGAGTCCAAACTCGGGTAGCTTTGATACAGTTGGAGACAGAGTTCGACCCAATCTGAGGTGGTAGCGATTGGCAAGTGTCGATTTCTTTGGCCGGCGAGAAGGAGGAGGCTATTGAGGTAATAAATGAAATTCACTCGGATAGTATGTCCGATTATGGACACTATAATATCTAATTGGTCAAATTGTTACACCCCAAATGTCGCAACCAGTACGAAAGACAACAATAATAATAGTTTCGACGCAGTCGTATGGTCAACAAAACAAATAATTCTCAGTCTAAAGATCAAAAAAAATAACTCTCAATATTAAAATATATACAATGGGTTGGCGGCAAGCGGACGAGGTATGAGTGAGGCGAGCGATCAGCAGTTATTATATTATCAGGCAACAAGCAGAGCAAATGTAGAAAGCGATGATAAGCGTGGTCAAAATGCGAACAAGTGTGAAAGCATACAAAATGGTAATAAAACAACAGTTTACAGTCCAGAGTTTCGGCGAGGTGACACCCTAACCTGTGTTCCGCGAAATCGGGATTACTTAAGTTCAGTGACAGCACGGCGCTGCCCAAGCAACGGCTAAACAAACCGGTGTTGAAGTAAGTCAAGACTGAAACCAAGTCAAGACAACGTATACTGCCGTGTAATCAATCAGTAAACTCGGAGCTTAATGGGCGCATCCACCAAAACAACTTTGATCAGTGCCAGCACGGCGCTGCCTAATAGTAGCTGACCCAACCGGGGTTGATGTAAGTCAAGACTGAAACCAAGTCCAGACGAAGTATATTATCATGTAATCAATAAGTAGACTCGAAGTTTAAATAGCGCATCTACCCAAAACAATTCTTGGTCGGGGAATTTTATACAAAGGGGTCCACGGAGAGGAAGCTGAAACAAGCAAGGGGCGTATCCACCACAATATTACTGTGGAGTGGGATATTGACAAAACTTAAACCTTGTTCGGGGAACTATAAGCAAGGCCACCAACGGTGGAGAAAAAGAAACTTGAAATATGGTTGTCACTTCTCGGAGATTCGGAGTTGGGACAACTTAACAAGGGATATAAACCCCTTTCCTCGAAGTATAAAGTTCCTCAGGCATTACTCATAAGATAACACCGCAATGAGCAATGGACGTCAGAACTTCACTCGAGGGGCATTGAAGCACCGACGCGGTACTTCACGCTGCCAGGATATACTAGTTATTCGATGGAGTTGAGATTTCAATTACTGGACGTATGCCACCTATCGTGGGTCGGTCCTGACATGTGGTGAAATATTCACCCACAAGACTCTTTAATCGGAAAAAAAAAAGGCCAGACCACCAATGGTGGAAAAATTATAACTTTGACGATGGTTGCCACTGCAATGAATCTCGGACTTGTGGCAACTTACTAAAGGATATTGACCCCTTTCCTCGAAGTATAAAGTTCCTCAGGCATTACTCATAAGATAACACCGCAATGAGCAATGGACGTCAGAACTTCACTCGAGGGGCATTGAAGCACCGACGCGGTACTTCACGCTGCCAGGGTATACTACTTATTCGGTGGGGTTAAGATTTCGATTACAGGACGTCTACCACCTATCGTGGATCGATCTGGACAGGTGGTGAAATATTCACCCAAAAGAAACTTTAATCAGAGAAAGAAAAAGGCCAGACCACCGATGGTGGAAAAATTAAAACTTGGACGAGGGTTGCCACCGCAATGAAACTTGGACTTGTGGTGACTTACTGAAGGATATCGACCCCTTTCCTCGAAGTATAAAGTTCCTCAGGCATTACTCATAAGATAACACCGCAATGAGCAATGGACGTCAGAACTTCACTCGAGGGGCATTGAAGCACCGACGCGGTACTTCACGCTGCCAGGGTATACTACTTATTCGGTGGGGTTAAGATTCCACTTACTGGAACTAAAGCCAGAATGAATGCAAACGAAGTCTATCAAGGGGCTTGGTTATCTACAAAAATTGTAACAGCTTCGAATTCCCAGTCGGACCAAATCTCGGATAATCTAAGGTGATAATGACTTAGCTAAATTGTCTCTTGGGACTGAGGATAAAAAAAATAAAAGTTACAGAATTTACAAGTAACGATCACGGAACACAGGAAGAATAATCTACGGTTAAAAATGAACTCAGGTTAATACGGAAATACAGCTCACCAGCTCTAGGACTTTCCTGTACGGGCAGCACACACTGCACAAGCGTTGACACACTTCCAACAGCACAAAACGGCTTAGAGTCAATTTCTCGATTTTACGATAACCCCGAACGAAAGTCGGTAATTATCCCAAGCGCAACACGATCTCGAGCGGCTTTTCTAGTCGAGAAAATTATTCACTTGTTCTATCAGCAATTTATAACGAAGTTTCTCACGACGAATAAATCTGATAATAACGCTTTTCACCAATATTAGTCTCGCCGGTTAAATTGGAATCTTCTACTACGACTTTCTAACAGTCTCAAACCCGGCGACTTAATCGGAATTTTCTAACACAACTTTTTAACAGTGTTAAACACGGAATTTCAATACAAATCTCTAATAGTCAAACACGGCGGCTAATTCGGAATTTTCGAATATAACTTTTCACAATGTTAGACTCGGCGGCTAAATCGGAATTGCCTAAATTTCTTCCCATTCCTCCTTTTATAAGGTCGGTTTGATGGGGGTAATTCCAACACTCGAAAACTGCGTCGTTTTCCAAAAAACTCCCAGTCAACATACAAAAACTCGCTTCTGCAAGCGTTATCTCTTCCGCGATGAAATCCTAGAGTTTTTCTACATAGACTCGGATTTTAAATGATCGCGTTAAATTCGCCTCATATGCGACATGAAAATTATTCCGACAAATTTTCTCAAAATCCCGGCCGATTATACCGGGTGACTTATGAAACTTCCTGACGGGGAATGAGGATTTATCTGAGTAAAATCTCCAGAAATCGACGTAAAACATACAGGGTGGCCCATATGTCCTCGTATTCAGAAATATTGAACAATTTCCCCAAATTTTCTACAAAAATTTACGTGAATGATACCGGCCGATCTAGTAACGAAATTCACTTCGTTACAAACCACCATACAAAAAAATTATTATAGATTTCCTATATTTTCTCTGAGAGAAGGAAATAAAGCGTTTTTGGGGGGGTCTACCCCTTAGTTTTTTTCGGGTAAAAATTTCAAATTTTTGAATGCGATTTTATTGGATGAGGATGAAGTGAGGAAGTCCAATCGAATTTGAATTGTGTAGTTAGCAATAGACAACGACCCGAAAATTCGTGTCAAATAGCATACGGACATCCTTGGTACCTTCGAAACGATTCGGCATATCCTGTGGAAATTTTGTGTGTGGCTACTAATACCTAAGGCATGGATAAAATGACTTATGTTGAAATTCAGACTTTAAGCTGTTCCACGTGAACGAGAATTCAGTTTTTCTGATAATTCATTATCATTTGGTGATCTATAAAGACACCTCAGCCTGCTATGCAAAATTTACTTGTCAATTTCAAACATAATCGTTCCTTTTGCGTTCAATGGTACAATAAATGCGAGTGGCTGACAGGAATACAGTTCGAAATAAATTATTTGGTTCGTTTTGCTTACTTTTTTCCGACGATTCAGAAAACAATGTGTGGTCAAAATTAGGGTATTCGGATTTAAAAAATTTACAGAGGTCTATTGAAAGATATAGCAGATAAAAATCTCACTTACGGGTATCAATTAAATTCAAATCATTCGGAAAGCTCGATATTGTAAATTCACTTGATCGGGGTCATAGGCAAACTATCATAGATCAACTATCTAGTGGTATAACTATACAGGGTGTTGCATAATATATGCGCAGGATTCCAGGATGTGATAGATTCAAAAATATGGAAAAAAAATTTTATTTACTATTCACTTACATGAACCATTTTCGAGATAGTGTTGAAATTGAAAAAAAAATCGAAGTAGGATTAGTGTAACTAATGAGTAATAAATTCTTTTAAAGATTGCTCAGTGGTTCAGAAAATACATTTAAATTGTAAACCTGATGTTTTTCACGTATGAAAAGAAGGTTGACAGTTAGTGAAGACCATGTTTTTCAACATAAAACTTGATTTTCCTCGAAAACGGTCGACTTTAGAACGTATAAGCAGGAGTTTTTTTTTGTGTAGAAAACATTGGCGGTTAAAATGGGCGTTTTAAATCCGTACTTTTTCGATTAGCTTAGAAGTTGGGGAGAAAAACAGCCACTACCCCTTCAAAACCTTCACCAATTGAGATACGAAAATACAATTCCGCACAAAACATTTCTTATTATTATTAGAAAATGCTTGAGTAAGCTGTTGCTGTAAGCTGTGCATTTTAGAGGGGGTAAGTTAATAGAAACTTTTTTTCATATTTTTGGACGAGCTATCACATCCTGAAATCCTGCGCATATATTATGAAACACCCCGTATTTTTTGCTTGGCCTCCTCTGATTGAAAGCTCACGAGCCGCCACTGTTTCAAAGGGTACTGAATACTGAAGTTAACTTTTTCAGAATTTCAAATAGCTATCGCATATTTTTATCGGTATTTTTTTCACCATTTATAGAGTATAATGTTTCGTGCACGTACAAGTGAAGGGCGAGTCCAACGATTGCACGTTGATTTCCAAAAACTGAGCGCCGTAATTTATTCCATCATTCTAACAACTGAAATATATTATATACAAGATGTTCTATTTCTTATGAAACTGCAACCTTCCTGCTCTTTCTGAATGTCTGAATGTCTAAAACTCTGTAATAAACTCGGCCGAATACAATGTAAGTCCATTCGGTCGAGATATGAAATATACAGGGTGGACCCGAAAATATCGTCGTTTTGAATGAAATATGATTCTATTTCCTCAGGTAGAACAAAACGTATCAATGGAAAGTCATCTATAAAATAGGTATAAAACAAAACTACTTCGAATTTCGAGGGAATTATCAGTGAAGGTCTCTTTTTTCGGATCTACCCTGTATATTGCCCGCAGATTAGTCTTTTATTATGAACGATCGAGTCTATCACTGAATTTAAGACATTTAGATATGTGCAGGAACGGGAAAGGTTTCATGAGTAATGAGAATAAATCTTGAATAAAATATTTCAGTTAAATCCAGTATATTTAAAGTTGAAGTATTGGTGCAATTAGGACATTCAGTCGACATCACAAGTTAATGATTGGACATTTCGAACAAAACACCGAATACCAATATCCCAATTACTTAGCGTTTCAAAATATACACATCGGAAAAATCTAGGGATATTCGTACAAAGTCATTCAAGCGTCAAAAGAAACTTTCCTATCGTTTGAACTATACTACTAACGTACTGATCAGTTCATTTGCCTCGTTTAAATACGCCTTTTTTCGGAAAAAATGTGAAAAATTTAATGAAAAAACTTGACAACCATGATAGATGAAAAGTGTAAATTTGATAAATACTCAGTATTTATCATTGAGAATATTGTGTTTCACTATGGAACGACGACATTTGTCTTCAGACGGGATGAATCTAGCAGTTGGCCTTCTTCAAGCTGGCCTGCGACAAGTCGAAGTAACTGAGCGGATGGGTGTTTCCCAAAGAGTCATAAGTCGTTAATGGAGGCATTTCAGGGAAACTGGAAGTCCGGCTGAACAACACCTAGGGCGTAGACGCTTTACAACGGCAAGTCAGGATATATTTTTACTGCTAAGTGTTAGAAGACACCTTACAATTACAGCAGCTGAATTGGTTATGGAATTGCAGCGAGCGCATAACATAACCGTTGGGCGAGATTATGTGAGAAATCGTCTCCACGAAGCCAATCTTCATATTCGAAGACCAATTTGATGTTCATCCCTCTCTAAAGGCAATGGCGCTGCCAGAGTAGACTGGTGCTAAGAATATCAAAATTGGGATGCAGATGATTGGCCAACCGTTTTGTTCACTGTAAATCCAAATTTGGATTTCATCGAGATTCTCGTCGCACACGAGTGTGGAGGCGATCCAGGAACGTAGAACGTTCAAGAAATGTTCAGGAAGTTCACAAATACAGAGGCGGTACAATAAAGGTATGGGGCGGAATAATTATAGGCGGTAGAACCGACCTGGTTTTTCCAAATGGTTTCCTGACAGGTCAGCAGTTTGTGGATAATGTTCTTCAACCCATTGTGCCTTTATTTGCTGGTGCTGTTGGTGCAAACTTTTGCCGAATGCATGATAATGCCGCTGCGATTGTGACGAACGGGTTGGAAAACGAGGGAATTGAAGTATTGCCATGGCCCGCATAATCCCCGGTCCTCAATCCGACTGAGCATGTATGGGACATGCTTCAACGTAGAATAGCTCCCATTTTGTGCAATATCGAAAATGCTTTTTAATTCCGAGAGCTGCTAACCACAGAATAGGCAAGTTTACCTGAATCATTGAATCAGGCATTGAAAATGTCATTTTGACTATGAACAATAGGTGTAGAGCTGTTCTAAACCAACGTGGAGGTCATAATCTTCATTAGTTAATTCTTTGCATACTCGATCATTTTTTTGTATAGCTCGTAAAATTATGGTTTATACTAAATTTTTTTTTATTGGAATATTGTGTTCGTTTCATGCAAAAAATTAATTAAGCGACATATTAAACATTTACTCATTACCTTATAATTTCAGTTTTCCCCTTAATCAACTGAAAAAAATAAAAAACGCCTATTTATAAAAATATCCCTAGACTTTTTCGATGTTTGTATGTTCGATTGAGTAACGTCATACCAATACATCTTATTACATCATTCGCGAACGCGCGTTATGTTTCCTTTGAATTATTTATTCGTTCCCTCAATATTCCCTCAGCATCTTCATATAAGAATTATTGTTAATCATTCTTGAAGTTCACCTACCGCCTTTGTCTTAATCTGAATAGTATTTCCCCAAATTTTTTTCCTTTCGATCTTTCGATAAAAATAATAAATATGCCTCCGGACTCATAAATCTCGTCCACGCATTGTCCACGTTTTCTAATTTATTCTCAGATGTACATTCAATTGAGCGGACATTTAGTATTCCGAATAATATTGACTTTTTTTTTTATCGTTTAGGTCACCCGTCGGGAACCAACTGTCTGTCAATAGATTTGTGTAGGTCAGACAACAGGATTTCAGTGCTCAATGAATAATTTAGTTCATAATAATTGACTTATTAGGTATTCGACAAGTTTCAAAGGTCAGTTCTGCATGTATCACGATATTCCAGTTTGCCGAGCATTCTGTTCGCAATACAGATTTTCCATTATACTGATTGTTCTATGCTGAATGAAGATAGCCGGGAATCCGATCCATTATTGAAGGCCACAATCGAAGAAAAATAAAAAAAAGTATTGCTCAAAAACAACATAGGGCTTAGTTTTTTTGAAGCGTAATTGTCATTTAATGTTTCCTCGAAATAACGTACACTATCACCGAGACAATCACAAACATTGAACACCTAGGTAAATTCGAGGACGATTCGAATTTATGAGAAAATTACGGACGAATGTAAAAAATTTAGGAAGGCACTGCCGTGAAGTCAGGAGCTTTTGAGCGCTCGTTCATCCACATCGTAGGTAGATTCGTATTCTCCGGTTTTAGTAACCCATTGGAAAGATTTTGACAGCTGTCAAAGAAAATTTCAAACTAAGGCGAAAATCCAGACTTCAAAGTCAGTGCTTTAGGTGACCAATTTTTTTTCGATAATTCGCTAGAATTTTTTACGGTATCTATGGACTTGTTAATGCGATCTGGACAGAATTTCTCACATTGTTTGAATATATTATAATCCATCTATGTGGGGAATTTCATTCCAATCCAATGAGTAGTTTCGAAATTATCAGAAAAAAAATAGTTTGAACAGCTATATTTACGGAACCCCTAGTCTGATTTTGCTCATTGATGAACGTGATCCTGAAAATTTCAAGTCCCTAGGCCTTTCCGTTCGAGAGTTATGATTTTCTATGGTTTCTATGGTCCTGATTATGCGATCTGGGAAAAATGTAGCTCGAATATATCATTTTCAATTTAAATACAGAATTTCGTCACTATCAAATCCATAATTTTGAAATTATGAAGAAAACTGAATTTCAAACGGCCATATTTACGGAACCCCTAGTCTAATTTTGCTCATTGATGAACGAACGTGACCGCGACATTCGAGATCCACACCTATCCTGAAAATTTCAAGTCCCTAGGCCTCTCCATTACAAAGTTGTAATCTTCTATGGTTTTTATGGTTCTGGTCATGCGAGCTGGACAAAATTTCGCATGTAGCTTGAGCACGCAATTCCCCATCTGAGTGCAAAATTTTACCTCGATCGAATCAGTAGTTTCGAAGTAATCAGAAAAACAAAATTTCGAGCGGCCATATTTACGGAACCCCTAGGAGAATTTTGGCCAATAACGAATTAAACCGCGGCATTCGAGATTCGAACCTTCCCTGAAAATTTCAAGTTGCTAGGTAGTCCCGTTCGAGAGTTATCGTTTATACGGCCGGACGGACAGACTCGAATTTTTCGATGGATTCGTCATCAGTGAGTCGAACCTTGTCGATTGAGACCATTTTCGGCTCAAAATTCGAAAAATACAATACAAATTTTTTTCTCCTGGTTACTTCAGAACAACTGATTCGATCGAGGTAAAATTTTGCACCCAAATGGAGAATGAGAAGAATGACGTGTTCAAGCTACATGCTCAATTTTGACTAGATCGCATGACCAGAACCATAGAAACCATAGAAAAGTATAAATTTCGAACGGAAAGGCCTAGGAACTTGAAATTTTCAAGTAAGGTGTCTCGAATGTCGCGGTCTCGTTTATGAATGAGCGAACGTAGATTAGGGGTTCCGTGAATAAGGTCGTTTGAAATTAGTTTTCTTGATAATTTCAGAACTGCGGATTCGATCGTGACGAAATTTTGTATTTTAATTTAAAATGATATATTCAAGCTACATTTTCTCCAGATCGCATGACCAGAACCATGAAAACCATAGAAAATTATAATTTTCGAACAGAAAGGCCTAGGAGCAAAATTAGTCACTATGGCCCTTCAAAAAATTTTTTCAATTGGTCTCTAAAACTGGAAATGCGAATATACTTACAAGGTGTATGAACGAGCGCTCAAACGCTCCTGACTTCACGGCAGTGCTTTTCAAATTTTTCTATGAACACTAGATGAAACAGAGGATTCATATGACATATGATTGTTCAGTTTATTTTCCGTACGAATTGCTTGATCGGCCCCGAGTTCAAATCCTCCGGTCAGGAGAGAAATTTTCTGACATGGAGCACGGTTCCACCATTCACTGTTGGGTAAACAATCAACAGTGCTGTGCCTCAGGTGGCGTAAGAACACAGTAACAAAGCCTACACAGAACACAACCGGGTCTCCTAACTCGCACAAGCTCTGAGCTTCTGAAGCTCTGAGATTCTGAGGGGTCTCACAGAGACCTAGGAGAGTCGGGATATAAACAATATCTTCCGAAAGAGAGCGCTCTTAATTTTCCATTTCCACTGTTAACTAAATGATTAGTGTTTCACGAACTTCTTGTTCTTGTCTTGCTTTTTCTTGCTACAAAAACAAGAAGTATTTGATCAAGAAAAGACAAGAACAAGAACTACCTTAGCAAGAACAAGATTTCTTGCCAAGAAATTTGCAAGAAGCAAGAATTCTTGCTTTTCGGCTTCAAATCCGCAATGATTCTAAAAAAACCTGAGAGTGAAAATGTTTTGCTGTAGATTATAAACTGAAAGACATGTTATGATTATTCAACATTTAATTCGAATAATACAAAAGTACAAAATTTGAATATGAACTTAAAAAGTACTTAGTAAATATAATATTTCAAATATCTAAAAAAAAATGTTTCGAAATTTACTGCATGTTTTGCTTGCAAATGCCGTTTTAAACCACTAATATTTCTATTTTTCATTTTAATGGTTTCTTACACAGGAGACAAAGAGCAATCTTGTCTTTCTTAACGCTTGTGACGTAAATAACAAAACCATTACTCATTTCATTTTTCTCATTTTTTTTTCTGGAAAATCGAATGAAATTCAATCAGACAAACGCAACCACAAACCACATAACAAAATACATTTCTTTTTTCATAGAAAATTATACAACCTAGGTACCGGTACTTAAAATTAATCTATGGATTTTAATTTCAAATCTCCAGGCAGTTTTAAGTTTCAAAATTGTTTTGAGATGTCTGATGCAACCAATTTTTTTTTCACATTTCCAAAATCCCCAATAAAAACTGAGTTTGCCAGAAAATAAAAGAAAAATAAAAAAAGGAAACATATTCGACTTCACAACTCACAACAGTTACGCAAATAGCATGAAAAATTAGCCGGGGATTCCCCAAGCCAGCCAGAACAAGAAATAGCAGGAGTCTTGCTAGCAAGACAAGAAGTAAGCCAGCAAGAAACTAGCAAGGGCAAGAAGTAAATAATTCTTGTCTTGCTGAAGAACAAGACAAGAAGTTGACAAGCAAGACAAGAAAGCTTGCTTTGTGCATCCCTATAAGTGATGCTCTGAAAAAAATGTTTACGGTCGAAAAAGATTTTATAATTCATTATTCGAGAAACATAATTTATTTCACAATATAATATCATTAGGGCCACGATAGTGGGATACTGCTGATAACTGCTGAACCAGCACATGAAGAACACCAGGATTTCCATGCATATTTGTGTATACGAATGATTCTTATAGAATATAAAAGCTACATAATATGGATTTTATAATTTATCGTAGTTCGACGGAAAAAGTCATATAACACACGGTATATTTCACACAATCGGCTTTGTTAATGATTTTAAAGCATTCGACAGGATACGAAAGGATTCACATTGTTGAGTTGAAGGTTGTGATACCCAACTTCGGAAGGAAGTTCAGAAAGGAAACAGTTGAGTCACTCCTCGGCATTTTCTGTTTAGGTGGAATATACTGGTTTAATTGCAAATCAATATTCGTGGACTGACGCTCCTTCTTATTAACTGAAGTGGAAAAAGTCACTGGTCAAATAGGGCGGAGACACATAACGATATGTCCATAAAATACAGAATGGATGGGAGAAGAATCATGTATCGAATTTTCGATCGACAGCCACTTCATGGCAATACTGAAATTTTCAGAATACGCAGAAATGTTTCAGTTGGGTGGATTTCTCTCTGAAAATAATGCCGTGCTTTATTCTTTCCTTTTTTCTAGTTTCGTCAATTTTTGGTGTTCTTTGAGTTTGACGTTTGATCTCTCTTATGGATTTTTACACAATCTATTCAAAGGAATAGTACCTGGTCTGTTGTGTCCTATTTTTCATATAATCATATAAGCGATTACCATCTGGATCTCCTAGTTATTCGTTGTTGTATTTTTCTCCTCATTAGCCCTCTTGAAGATACTTTTAGAAGAACAAGGACTGGATACCCAGAATTAGTGAGGAAAGCATTAGAATACCAAACACAGAATACAGAATTTTTGAGCCAAATGGGTTCATCTGTATAAATAGGGGTACTCACGAATGTTAACGTAATATTTTCACGATTCTGAACTCCCAACTTCTATAATCCTGCCAGATTTCGAAGTGAGAAAAGTGCAATATGGTTTTTTTTGTTTGAAAACGTTAAGTATCGGACGATCATTGAACTCTAACTGATAAAAGGATATTCATCAACCATTTAAACTCAGAAATTTTGTTTGAGAAGAGGAGCAAAGGCAAGCATCAAGACATATTTCATAGTTTTCAAAAAATTACTATGTTATTATTGCTTTTCTCTACAGGTTACAAATACTATTTGCGACCTTCTTAAGCATCGGAAGATGTCAGGACCAGTCCCTAAAGGCTCATTTAGATGGAGAGAGTTTCTCGCACGTTTGGGGCAGAAAATCGTACGCAATTATTGCATGCAATAACCGCCATGAACGCCCTCATGGAAGGCGATGAACGAGATTGTTTACATGGTGAGAGTTTTTCTTTATCCTTTCGATATCGTACATTTGAGACGAGAAACTCTTTCCATCTAAATGGGCCTTAAGCGTGATAAAGATATCGGGAGGTAATGGGAATCTGGCTCAGCGAAAGGAAAAATAAATTCTGAAAAAGCTACAACAAATCAGAATTTGAGTTCAGGTAAGATGAAGTTTCTCAAACCGACTGCATCTGCATCAGAAAACGCTGGAAATAAATCAAAGGGTTACTAAAAAGCCGATATCAAAAAGAAGACGGGAAAGCCGAATCGAGGCAGTGAAGGCCATATTATGATTGCAATTCCAAAATGTTATATAATGCATTGAAAGCTTAAAAAATCCAACGTAATGATCAGACACACTCAGTGGTTGTGATTAGGTATTGAAATAAATGCCCAAATATATAATATATACAGTATATAATCATCAGAATTTGTTAATAATACCAGTGAGTACAGCCTGTGCTGAAAGGAGCTCCTCAAAATTGAAACTAATCAAAAACTTTTTTAAAAATACCATGAATCAGGATAGGCTTTCAGCTTTGGCAGTCTTATATATTTAAGCACACATAGGATCCCAGCTGGAATACAATATGATTATCAATGAGTTTAGTAAGGCTAAAAAAAGAAAATGTCTATTTCTGTGATTTTTTCGCTTTTTAACTGATTTAATTTTGGAAAATAAATATTTGAACTTTAAGTTTTTTTTTGAGAAGCGTTTGCTTGCGTCGCCAAAGGGCATCGCGAAATGTATCTCTTCCACATCAAATTAGGGTCTTGCTCCGTTATTGCAACAATCAATTGCTATCTTTTTGTAATTGATCTTTCTGCCGAATTGTTGAAAAAATATATTATTATTTTTACCCCTTCTTCGTTTTGCTATTTCCAAGTAGTCTTTTTTGTTCTCGAGCTGGCTGTATTCAATTTTATCGTGTTCTTTATGAAATCATGAGTGGAGGCGTGAAGCGTTTCTTTTTCATTCTTTCTTTTGGCTTAGCTTCGAGATGAAATCCCTCTCATAGTTGAATTTCTCCATAGTTTCCTTATTAGGAAGATTAACCCTTGACATGTTTGTGTTCAGAGATGACCAAGCTCTCTAATAAATGGTTGCAATGGAGTTCTCGGATTGGTTTAGATTGCGTTTTATTTTTCAATAAAATAAGTATACAGGAAAACTGATGAAAGTAATCAAATCTAATCGATATGAAGAGGTGGACTGATATGGACATAACAAACAACAGAATTTGTGAGGTTTTATAATCATCCTGTCTAAGAATAATAAAATTCTTCTCAAATCGGACAGATATAAACCTATGTAGGTACAGTAATTTTACTCGAATATTTGAAACTCTCACTGTAACAAATCTTTATCAGGCGAATCCGTTCTTTTCAATCACGAATTAATTTTCCTTTTTTTCATCGAATTATTCCGTGATTGAAATTCGGTTCATTTATACGATTCAATTCATTACCTACCAATAAAACCATTTAAATCTCAAGATGTTAAATATATTCATTAATGAGAATTGAAGAGTATTGATAAGAACACCTATGCTCTGTTTCATATGAAAGGAATTCATGTTTTGAGTTGGAAAGAGAAATTGCCATTAAATTTTATAAATTAATTCATTTCTGCTCAATTGATTTTATATGTACACTAGAAAGTTGACAGGACTATGGAAATCGAACTTGATGCAATCTGAAAAAATCAGTGGATAGTTTTTTCTTCGAATAGTGATGTTGGTAACTTAATCTCAATCGCCATTTCATTATAATTGATAAACGAATTTCTATTAACAGGAACGTAATTGCTATAACAAACGTATAAACCTGGAAGCGTGTTTTGATATTTTCGAGTACACCCAATGTATCTTTTTTTTGTTTACTCAGATATATTTTCGCACTTTCTGAGCTCTATCAATTTTGTGTTGTTTTGGGGATCACGATTTCAAGAAAAAAATTGTTCAGAATTCACAATAATTGTGGAGTTCAATGTTCACCAGAAATATTCGTTAGACTTGTAGAAATAAGTATCTAATAAATAATAAAAAATCACCACCTATACAAATTGTCAATAATGTAACGAATTTCATTCGAAGATATTACTCACCAAGGATTTGTACAATCCAAGTCGTACTTTCGAGTATTTTTTCATCAATACTCTCCAAATGACATAATCCATAGTGGTCACAGTCACAAGGCTCGAATCACTCAATTATTCGTTATGACGGAGTCAAATTCAAACACTTTTTCTATTTACCTTTGTGATTAGCAGAAATATTTATCCACATATTCTAGTGACAGTGACGTGCACATATTATTATAATCGATTTATCGAGCACCAACAATTGTGTACCGAATGATTAAATTGCTAAATTGTGGTATTCGATGTTTCGCAACTTGTTGCACATGTGAGTAAACAATGGATACCACTAGCATTAGATTTTAAATAATTAATATGTGTTTAGAAGAAATACAAAGTAGACACGAAGGTAATTTATGAAATAAGGACCAAATACTGAAAAAAATGATAGTTAATACCCAACATTTCAGGAAATTAAAGACTGTTTGGAATTACTTCAGGTTCAATCCTAAAACGCATCAGTTTATGATCGAACTGTATTTATCCTGGCGTTAGACATAAAATCATATATTTTTTTCAATTGTTTCTTTCTGTATCACGATATTTATGTTCCTACCACCAGGTAGATTATAAAAACTCGCGATAAGGATATCAAATATTATCTTAGATTTTAGATTGCATCTCAGGAGAGTTCAACACTTCTTTATACTAGATAAGAGAAGTAGACGTTTGCATGAATTCTTTTTAGAATATGGTCATTATATGCCAACATGAACTTCCTATGAACAATTAATTAGAGCCTTTCCTACCGAACTATTGACATTGAACAGTCGAAATGATTAGTTGTTGTAATTTATTGGAAGGAAAACCATAAAGCGGGTCCAAGGTTGAAGCACAGAGTAATTCCTTATTATCCAATTAAACGATGCACATTCGAGTCGCCGCAAAAAATTCACCAAAACAAAGATATCAATCAACATCGAACACCACAACTTGAATTTTGCCCCAAAAATCCAATAATTTCGGAAAGCGGATCTGCCTTTATAAAATTACCGAAGTTGCCGAGTGAGTCTCATTATTTTCCTACCTAACAATAACACCGCTAAACTCTTCACTTTCGACCGGTAAGCTTCGCGCGGAACAGATGACTGCCGCCAGCTTGATCCACGTGGTTTCATACCGACAGGCGACTTTGACATCGGAAGCCTACCCAGAAGGTAAAGTTGCAAGTCTACAGCGACGCAAGTCAATCAAGAGGATTTCCACGTACAACAATATCGATTGTTCTTGACCTAACCTACGTGTTCTTCCGTAGGTTCAGGGATATGAGCAGTCAGAGCAGTTCCGAATTTTGAAATCGAGAAATCGACATATTTATATGGTTTTACATTTCATGATGATATTTGGAATTATATTTCAATATTAGAATCTAGTATCATCGGTGTGGACTCTGGCTTGTTCTCCCCAATTACATACTTTCGAAATTGTTCAAGAAAAACAAGTGATTTTCGTGCGTATCATATCACAAGAAAAATTCTTCACAAAAACTTCGGTATCTGAGAACATATTTTCCATATCCTGCTGAAATTTTGTAGGTACATATCGTGCATCGATTAAATGAGTTGTACAGGGTTGGGCATATGTCTGGAATGAAATTAATATTTCTTCAACCAATAACTCAAAATAAAAATTACGAAAAGCACTGCCGTGAAGGCAGGAGCTTTTGAGCGCTCGTACATGCACCTGGTGGGTAGATTCGCATTTTCCAGTTTTAGAAATCAATTGAAGGAATTTTCGACAGCTGTCGAAAAAATTCTGAAACTTAGGCGAAACTCCAGACTTCATGTCAGTGCTTCAGCTGATCAATTTTGTTTCGATAATTAGCTAGAATTTTCTAAGGTATCTATGGTCTTGGTGATGCGATCTGGACAAAATTTCGCACGTAGTTTGAATACATTATTCCTCAGCTAGGTGCAAAATTTCATTCCAATCAAATCGGTAGTTTCGAAATTATCAGGAACAGAATATTTTGAACGGCCATATTTACGGAACCCCTAGTCCTATTTGGCTCATTGATGAACGTGACCGTGGAATTCGCGATCCATACCCACCCTGAAAATTCCAAGTCCCTAGGCCTTTCCGTTCAAAAGTTACAATTTTCTATGGTTTCTATGGTTTTGTTACCTACAGGTTACAGCTCTGGCGATGAATTGAAACGAGCGCGCAAAAGCTCAAGACTTCACGTCAGTGCTTCTCTCGACATTTTTTAGTGTTCTTCGTGCTACTCGATCAAATTAATTTATTTATTTTAAGTTTGAGAAACCGTCCCCAAAGGCGGAAGAACTATTCGATGATCAACAGCATTGAGATGTAGAAGACAAGGATGAATCACTACATTAAGGACCCTCGAGATATATCTAGTATAATAATCATGATGACTGAAAATCAGAAGAAATCTGTGTTTCGTTCCAGTAAGCGGTTCTTACAAATTTTTTAGAGCAGTCTCATATCTTAAGTGGAAATAACGATGATAATTGCCAACTGTTTAGCTAACCTTCGACTAGGAGATGGCACTTGAAGAAAGAAGGTGTTCTGAAACACCACAGAATTCAGATTGAATTTATATTTCTTTTTTGAAATTTACCCCATCTGAGTTTTCGATCTTGAACTCCGGTATTTGAGTCAAGAGACCCAAGTGTCCATTGAAATACGAGTATATGTGTTCAATGAGAGATAACCCTTTCACTTGTCAAAATAGTTCTATTTTTGGGATTGGTAAGGTTCGAATTGCGATATTCTTGATGTCCCCATTTATTCACGGAAGTTTCGAAAAAATTTCCATAAATCTCAGCAGAGAGGTTGTAAAATTGTTGTAAAATTGAAGATTGATTTGAAAAATTTATATTTTTGAAGTTTTCTTGTTGACCGTTAACCCAGTTGTTTTTGGGTCCAGATAATCTACAAAGACCATTAGTTGAATTGACCTTCGAGTTCTTCTGATGAATCGTTATCCTCATGGCAAAGTTTAAATATGTGATAATAAAATCGAATGAGAATTGAAATGAAATAAATAATTTAATGGCTTTTTTGTACTCGCAAGAAATGAACCTCATTGTTTCGTCCAAAATTCTGAAGAAAAATATTATTTTTCTTGTTAGTAACACTTTTCTTCGTAGAGGTATCATTCATTCATATAGTGAAAACTACATTCTCTGAAAAAATCCATCTAAATTCCTGGGCACCTCGAGATCTCTGATATTTTCCAAGAAATTTGGGGCAATACTATAAAGTGAATACTTCACTTACAGTTTCAGAAAAACCTTTTTCATGTGGAAGATATGCGGAAAATGCTCGTAATGAAGAAAAACTGTTTAACTTTTTCAGATCAAATTCCGGAGAATATCCGAAAATTATAAAGGCAATTTTAAAATTTCAGAAATCTTGTACATCCACTTTTGAAGTCGATAATAGACTGACACAAAACACCACAACAACTTCTCCGATTCTATGAATAGACAACAGTCACGGATTTCAATTTACATTCAAGCCATAATTAATGTCAGCTCTTTTCCTTAGTTTCGGATATACGAATTTTTATGCTAAAATATTCTGCACTGGTGTCAAAGTCCAGTTACTCGAATTGAATTTTTATTAGCGAAATTTTTGGTCGAAATCTTCTTCCGGTTTGGGAATATGTTTCCAAGTTTGATACAAAATGATGAAATATAATTGGATTTTTTTTTGGATGGATGTGCACAGTAATGTCTCATTTATAGCCTCACCTACCAACAGCAGTATCAATACTGTAATCAGATCAAATTCCTTTCTTCATTCTTCAAGGAAGAGTGTATTATAACATCACAATAATATTTTGCAACATTTCGATGAGCAGAAAAATTTCACATATCCAAAAAAGTGTTTTAATTAATTTTCCACTCAAATATTTGAAACGCTCAAATAAGTGCAATTTCTCAGTGGAAGTGAGTTGTATAGTAAATAGTTTAGAATCAAAATTGTTTATACTTATATCTCAAGTTAAGGCTTTTTTCGTTTGCTTGTATTTGAATCTTTAGGTTAGATTTCGTTTCAGTTTTATATCAGTGGTCAAAACAAATGATTTCAGATCGATAAGGTAAGAAAGAGCGCTAAGGATATAAAGAAATCGAATATTGAAAAACAAAAAAATTTATAGCATTATAATATGCTTTTTAGTTCGCCAATTTTATCTTAGAAAATTATTTACTAGAAATAAAAATGAGATATAAAATTTGATATAGGTATAGCGGATATTAATCCGTTGTTTTGTTATTTACATATATCATTATCATATGTTCGAACCCTGAAGTTAACTAGATTCTTCACTCAATTTTTTCTACCTCCGTTTTAATTGCAAAAATCAATCGTAAATAAAAGGTATAAAATTTTCAGTCATTAAATTTTTTTTTTTAAATCAAGGGTACCTCCATGATTGTATTCATACGGTTCTGAGAATCATTTATAGCATTTCTTTCTTTGTGGGACCGATGCTACAGGGAGCGAAACAAAGTTTATAATATCTAGGATCAAGGTTTTTTCCTGATGTAAAAATTCTATCAACACAAATCGATAAAAATCTGCCCTATTCAGCTGTTCTTATCATACATTCAGCCAGTACGGGTTGAAATAAACGGATTCTTCCATTAATTCACTTATTCATAATTTCTATACAAACCCTCTCTCAACAGCAAAAGAACCTAGCAATGTTAAGAACTCAAATTTTAGCAGTGGAAAGGTAAGCCCAGATCTGCAGTGTGAATATCGAGAATTTGCATTGTCTTAGAAAAAAAGAAAACAGACAACATTTGATCTTCTCAATAGCCACTGCGAAACGGAAAATTCCACCCTAGATTGAGGGCATTGAGGCAAATAGTCCATATAATACGTTTTGGCCACGCATGGTTTAAGCTACCGCATCGAAATTTTTTTTGAGTACCAGCAATAGCAGAAACGTTGGAATAGAGGCAGAATGACAAAACAAAAGAGGTGCAAATAAAAAATCTGCAAACTAAAGATCCTTCTTGGATTATCAGAATTTATGACTAAGAAATTTTCGGTATGCAAAGAGACCAACATCAAAGCGGAATATTTAGATACTTAAACTCGAACCTTCTTACAAAAGAAATGAACGACTCTTTTGTATTACCCACAAAAGATGCATCATGTCTTGACCTCTCATTCAAAGACGGCTTGGGAGTTCTATCAACATTATCGTAGACAAAAATAACTGAACGGTGTGAGCTCAAATAGATCGACGTTAGTCATTTAAGTGATGTTTATTTTTATGGATGTCATAACTGGATATTGATAGGAAACATTAACGTTGCGCGAGGAATAATTTGACCTCATTATTACTGATTTTATCATTCGACATTTTTGGATATTGGATAACTAGATACCTACAATTGAAAGTTTCGAAAAATTCGAAGGCTGTCCCAAAAGTGACTTCTAGATATCAGCAGGAATTATTAATCTCTTGATATTGCCTGTTTAATGAAAAGTTATTTAAGTTATTTCCCTAGCCTATGGAAATTCTGCAGGTTTTCGCTGGATCCATTACTAATGGCAACGCTCGTGGCAACGTAACTTCACAATTTTTTGAGCGCTCCTACTTACACGAGGGCTATATTATTTCGTCACGATGTCTGAATTCTTCGAAATTTGAGCCGAAAATGGTTTCAATCGACAGAGTTCGACTAACTGATGACGAATCCGTAGAAAAATTCGCATCTGTCCGTCCGTCCGTCTGGCCGTAAGCACGATAACTCTCGAACTGAACAACCTAGAGACTCGAAATTTGCAGTGTGGGTTCAGTTCTCAAATGCCTCGGTTGAATTCGTTAATGGGCAGAATTCCACCAAGCGTTCCGTTTATCAATGAGCAAAACTAAATTAGGCGTTCCGTAAATATGGTCGTTTGAAATTTAGTTTTCTTGATAATTTCAAGACTACGGTTTCAATAGTGACGAAATTTTGTATTTTAATGGAGAATGATATATTCAAGCTACATTTTGTCCAGATCGCATGTCCAGAACCATAGAAACCATAGAAAATTATAACTTTTCTACGGAAAGACCTAGGGACTTGAAATTTTCAGGGTAGGTTTGGAAACTCGGTCACGTTTATCAATGAGCAAAATTAGACTAGGGGTTCCGTAAATATGGTCGTTTGAAATTTAATTTTCTTGATAATTTCAAAACTGCGGATTCGATCGTCGATCAAGGCCTAGAATTCTGAAATTGTCTGGGTACGTTAGAGGTCTACTTGCGCTAGTCGAATCAGTTAATGGGTGGAATCCGTCGAAAGTTTTCGTAGACAAAGCCATCTTATTTTTTTTACCGATTCGATGGAATTGAAAATTTTGAATTAATTGTAAACTAATGTTCATGTGGAATTTCATGAGTATCGTATCACTAGAAGAATTCTATATCTCATCTCACTTGTCACCATATTCTGCTTGAATGTTGTGTCTACATTATGGGGCATAGAGCACGAACAGAGAAGTTTGTATAGAAATTTAGCTTCACATCTGTTCACTGTGAAGAGAAAACTGAGTTTTTTGATATTGCGTCGGGAAATTTGATATATTCTGCTATTCAATCTCTTGGAGTTTCTAAAACTAAAATGATATTATTTGTCACTCTGCCGGCTGGTTGGGTTCACAGAATCTGTAACTCGTTCCATATTATTTGGTTCGATAGTCTTGCTACAGTAGCCATATTTTGTTTTGTATTTATTCAGTACACGGGATACAGACAGAACAGGTCCAAAACAGTGTCCACTTTCTGAAGAATTGAAAAACATAATTTCAAACATTTTCTCAATTTTCGGCCACAATCATTTTATTCTATAATTACATCTCGTAATTTGGTTTCAAATTTTTTCGAAGGGGGGAATCATGAAGTCTCAAAGATAGAGCATAATATAATATGTAATCGATGACTTCTTGAATTCTGATTGAAGGCGAGTTAATGCCTATGTTAGTTCATCTAAAACAGATGTTGAACATTTCAGGTTGTCTTGTTGTACGACTACAAAGATTGAAATTGAGCAATGACAATACTTCAGTTCAATCGATCTGTGCATTTATCATTGTGAAGACAAATATGATATGATTTTTGCTTCCACGCTTGTCAAATTGAGGATGTTATATTCTATTTCTATTGCTGAATAGTAATTTTTGAGCGCTCGTACTACTTGCACGAGGGCTATATCATTTCGTCACGATGTCTGTATTTTTCGAATTTTGGGTCGAAAATGTTTTCCGTGAATATATTCACTCAAAATTTTGTTCTCCTGATTACTTCGAAACTACTGATTCGATCGATGTGAAATTTTGCACCCAGATGGAGAATGATGTGTTCAAGCTACATGCAAAATTTTGTTTAGATCGCATGACAAGAACCATAGAAACCATAGAGAATTATAACTTTCGCACGGAATGGCCTAGGGACTTGAAATTTTCAGGGTAGGTTTAGATCTCGAATGTCGCGGTCAAGTTCATCAATGAGCAAAATTAGACTAGGGTTCTGTAAATATGGTCGATTTTGAAGTGTAAACTGGGTCGATACGATAAAAAACGTCTCCTTCCGATCATTTCGAAGCATTTCCTCATATTTTCGATAATTCCGAAGTTCCTGGCTGAGGAACCGCTTATGTGACCGCATATAATATCCAGGTGAAAAATTACGACTCGTGACATCAGGTTAGTTCTTTTTGAGATCTTTTACCAACCCCATAAGAGTTTAAATTTCGCTTGAACGTTGTACTGCTTGCAACATTGATTCTTTCATAATTTATTCAAAGAAAAAATTATGAAAGCACTGCCGTGAAGTCAGGAGCGTTTGAGCGCTCGTACATCCACCTTGTAGGTAGATTCGCAATCTCCAGTTTTAGAAATCAATTGAAGGAATTTTCGACAGCTGTCAAAAAAAATTCTCAAACTTAGGCGAAAATCCAGACTTCATGTCAGTGCTTCAGCTGACCAATTTTCTTTCGATAATTCGCTAGAATTTTCTACGGTATTTATGGACTTGGTGATGCGATCTGGACAATATTTCGCACGTAGTTTGAATACATTATTTTTCAGCTAGGTGTGAAATTTCATTCCAATCCAATCAGAAGTTTCGAAATTATCAGGAAAAAAATATTTTTAACGGCCATATTTACGTAACCCCTAGTCTAATTTTGCTCATTGATGAACGTGACCGCGACATTTGCGATCCAAACCTACCCTGAAAATTTCAAGTCCCTAGGCGTCCCTAGCCGTTCGAAAGTTACAATTTTCTATGGTTTCTATGGTGCTGGTCATGCGATCTGGACAAAATGTTGCTTCAATATATCAATCTCGATTAAAATACAAAATTTTATCTCGATCGAATCCGTAGTTTCGAAATTATCGAGAAAACAAAATTTCGAACGACTGTATTTACGGAACCCCATATAACGTGCACAAGCTCCTGACTTTTGGTGTAAATAACCGGATATTTCAATCTTCAATTGAAAAGCAGAAGCAGTGAGTAATTTTGATTAAAACTCTTTTGCCTTCTGGTTCTCGAATGTAGTTGAATATTCACGGTGAATTCAGGTATATTGTCATATCGCGAGAATCATGCTAGAGAATTTTATAATAGATCATTGAGCCAAAGGAATAAGAAGCTTCGCAGAATTTCCCATCTCTGAGAAAACAATACTATTCGGATTTGTGTGAGAAATTCTCGAAAAGTGTGCAATTAGAACAGATACCACTCATTTTAGTTAAATGTTTACCGAAAAATATCGAAAACAAAGGGGAAAGTGAAGTTCAAGTTCCCAACCTTCACATAAGAGAATCCATTCCTATCATAAGAATGTTATCTTCATGACATACGGGTTTATTTATAAACCTATTGTTTCTGCATTTGAAATAGCCGAAGCTTATGTTTTACAGCTGTAATTGAATAATAGTTCAGAGTAATAAGTTTTCTCTGTTTTCGCTTTTGGTAGGCACTTTTACTTCTTTTCCGGTGAGAAAAGTATTGTAAAATCGGTTACGATACATTCGAATCATGTTCACTGATTCTTCTCACGTATGATCAGTGATACCCATCCCGATTTGTTCGCGAATAGTGTCCAATGTATCCACGTCCACCTGAAGTGTTTCATATAATCTCTCACTCAAAAGTGTGACCAATTTGTGAATTGGATGCGATGCTAATTCGTATTACTCGATTTTCTGTAGACCACAAGGGTACGCATTCGTGTCTGCATAACTCTTTACCTCGTTAACCATTGTTACATTACACAACAATAGCTTTGTTCAATCAGCGATTCAGACGATAAAATACTGTTCTGTTGGTAAATAATGTTGACGTTGTTTAAGATCAACTCAATTGCTCTCGTTTTCGATTATTATCACGTCTTTGCTTATCTGGATACCAACTGCACGTAAAATTGCATAAGATAATTCAAAGAACTATCATTGCGCAACAAGACTACAGATATAAAGAAAATGTTAAGACAAATCATGATTCGAATTCTCAAGATTAATGAAATATTCATTGATGTTTTAATTAATTTTTGTCATCTTACATTAAAATGGATCCAAATAGTACGAAGTACGAATATTGTTCGACTGTGTGCAAGATATGAATAAATTTACGCTCTTTTAACTTATTGTTTCCATAGAATTAAAAAAAGCAGCACTATCTCAAAACATAAATCACAGGGTAGTCATAAGTACTAAAACCTTTTACCCTATCGAAGATTCGCATATATAACTTTCTTAATTTCGTTTGAATCGAACCGACCAATGTTCAAAATATTGTTTTCGGTTATTGTACCAGAACTGGTTTATCTGCCAACATCGGTCGATTGACTGACAAGGAGAGCAATAGGAATAGTGAATGAAATCTGCGTAAGGTTTCCGCAGATATAGCCACCAGAATAATTATTTTCAATTCAAAAATTACCCATCCGATCGAATTGAAACTTTGTAGTTAGTTGTAAGATAACGAGACGAAGGTCGTCATTTCGTGAATATCACATCACAGTAAGATTTAGAAAACAAAATTATTCTCAAATACTTAAATAAAATTGAATCATTATGATTCAATATAATTCGGTGAATAATTACATACATCTTGGGAAGTTTGTGGAAATAAAACGACAGCATTTATCATACTGACAATGAACATTAAGGCCGGTTTGGTACACAGAAACAAGCTCGCAAAAGCTCCTGACTTCACGTTAGTGCTTTTCTGGAATTTTTCGCCCATTTGTTCCTGGAATTTTAATCATGATAATCAAACTACAGTCCATTGACGCGCTTCATTATACCCGATGCTGCAGATAATGGTGACAAATTCGAATTGCAACTGAAATAGTTGTGAAACTGCAACTGCTGAAATTATGGGAATGTGAAAAATAAGTGAATGATTGTCGAGAATAAATTCCAGAATTGATTGGGACCCTCCAAATCAATATCTTCAGGCAAGTGAAATCTCCTAATTTAATTCCATCAAATAAAACATTTATGATGTCAATATCTGATTCTTCACCATCTTTGCGAGCTTGTTTATACAGGACGTTATCATTTTGCCCAAATGTCTGCAAGAATGCTCGAAACGATTACATTGGACTTGCACATGAAGAATTCTTGGTCAAATTCAATTCTGTTCTTCTTGAAGGAAAAGGTCTGAAGTCGGAATTTTCAGGGTACGTATTCAGTTTATTAATGGACCAAATCCACCATATGGTTCTTTAGATATAGCCATCTGAAAAAAAAATTTCGAAACAATTCGAAAAACATATTATGCAGATTCGATTAAATTAAAACTTAGTCGTCCATGTGAAATTTAGCAAGTATCGGTATAACTGAAAGAATGAAAAAAAATATATCTTCGAAAACTCCCGTATCTCAACAACTTATTATATTTTATTTCCCCATATACACATATAGGGCATAGTTAACATGGGTTAAGATTCAAGCTATTTTGAGTGCGAAGTTAATAGAATGTTTCTGATCTGGTGTTAAAAACTTTCATATATTCCATATAATTCTGCGTCGATTTTATAAAATGACATTATTTTTCTGTTTGACAGCTGGTTTGGTTCACAGAATCAGAGGTTTGTTTCATAATCTTCGGTTCGATAGTCTCGCGACAGTGTTTTCTCATGTACAACTAAAACGACCATGGGACAGTTAAAAATCTATAAAGAACATTCCCGAAACCAAATTTATTTAATGATTGGATTGGCTGTGAATCTTATTCAAATGCATGTAATGAAACAATTTTGCCGACGAAAAATTGTTCAAAGGAAATCTGAGAAGCAGGCCAATAAATCAATCGATGTAAACCTAGGAGAACATCAAATTCATCATTCGCAACTGTAGACCGGTTTCAACTTTTGGGGCGTCATCAGTACAGTCTAGCGATGATGAATTCGATGCTGATCAGAGACAGTTTTTCCACCAACGCCACCGGTCCGGTCCAATAGCAACCGTCCCTCACATCGAATTCATAATCGCTAGGCTGTACTGATAAGGCTCAAAAAGCCGAAACCGGTCTATAGTTACGAATAATGAATTTGATGAACTCTGGGGTTAACATGGATTGATTTGTTGGCCTGCTTGTCAGATTATCTCTGAACAATATTCCTTTGGAAAAATAGTTTCATTACATACTAGGGGTTCCGGCAATATGGTCGTTTGAAATTTAGTTTTCCTGATAATTTCAAAACTACGGATTCGATCGTGACGAAATTTCGTATTTTAATGGGCAATGATATATTCAAGCTACATTTTGTCTAGATCGCATGACCAGAACCATAGAGACCATAGAAAGTTATAACTTTCGAACGATCATCAATGAACAAAATTAGACTAGGGGTTCCGTGAATATGGCCGTTCAAAATATCCTGATCAGCAGATTGGATTGGAATGAAATTTCGCACATATATAAAGAAAAATTACGAAAAGCACTGCCGTGAAGGCAGGAGCTTTTGAGCGCTCGTACATGCACCTTGTAGGTAGATTCACATTTTCCAGTTTTAGAAATCAATTGAAGGAATTTTTGACTGCTGTCAAAAATATTCTGAAACTTAGGCGAAACTCCAGACTTCATGTCAGTGCTTCAGCTGATCAATTTTTTTCCGATAATTCGCTAGAATTTTCCACGGTATCTATGGTCTTGGTGATGCGATCTGGACAAAATTTTGCACGTAGTTTGAATACATTATTCCTGAGCTAGGTGCATAATTTCATTCCAATCCGATCGGTAGTTTCGAAACTATCACGAAAAAAATATTTTGAACGGCCATATTTACGGAACCCCTAGTCCAATTTTGCTCATTGATGAACATGACCGTGAAATTTGCGATCCAAACCCACCCTGAAAATTTCAAGTCCCTAGGCCTTTCCGTTCAAAAGTTACAATTTTCTATGGTTTCTATGGTTCTGGTCATGCGATCTGGACAAAATTTCACATGTAGCTTGAACACCTCATTTTCCATTTGAGTGCAAAATTTCATCTCGATCAAATCTGTAGTTTTCAAGTAATCAGGGAAACAAAACTTTGAACGGCCATATTTACGGAACCCCTGGTGGAATTTGGCCCATTAACGAACTTAACCGAGCCATTCGGGAACTGAACCTACCCTGAAAATTTCAAGTTTCTAGGACATTCCGTTCGAGAGTTATCGTGTATACGGCCGGACGGCCGGACGGACGGACGGACGGACGGACAGACTCGAATTTTTCGACGGATTCGTCATCAGTGAGTCGAACATAGTCGATTGAGACCATTTTCGGCTCAAAATTCGAAAAATACAGACATCGTGACGAAATGATATAGCCCTCGTGTAAGTTGTACGAGCGCTCAAAAATGTACTCAATCTATATAGGTGCGAAATTTTGTCTGGGACCAAAACCAAAGATATCGTGAAAATTCTAGCGAATAATCGAAAAAAAAATTGATCACCTAAAGCACTGATGTCTAGAGTTTCGCCTCAGTTTGAAGATTTTTGAGACAGCTGCCAAAAACTTTTTCAATTGGTTTCTGAAACTTGAAAATGCGAATCTACGTAGAAGGTGGATGAACGAGCGCTCAAAAGCTCCTGACTTCGCGGCAGTGATTTTTATAATTTTTATTCTTACGGCTAAACCACTAGCCGCCTTGTTCTATGAATACATGTCTCAGAAAGAGTCTGTTTTTTTTTTGTTCATATTCGGCACATTTGCGGCTTCGGTCCTACTTCAAGAATGGACAGAATATTAAACAGTTAATGAAGTCCCGAAAAGTAATCCCTTCCTTATTCTGTGGTCTAATTTGGAAAATTGCCTCTTCGAAAATCTGCTCGTGGTTTGAATAAAAATTTGGGTCGGAATATTCGAATGAATCAATGAAATTAATGATCCCGCTGATATCATAGAGTTTTATTCCACCAGAAGATGTGAAAAGTGTTTTGACCAAATAGAAGGACAGTTTGAATAACCAGTCAACTTTGATTGATCGTTCAACTTTTGAATTTGAAATTTCGTTTTTTCAAAATAAAATTTTAAGATCCATTACGACTAGAATACAGAATTCTGTTTTAAAGCTGTTATTGTTCTTAATAGCCGTAATGAAAAATCCATAGCGCTCTTGATCTCACTTAGTTGCACACTCGAAATTTGTATTCCAAAGTCAATACCAACTCACTCATTTATTGAACCGAAAATTTTTATCCATAAGGTCCATGAAGAATTGACACATGGTTTGAGAACATTGATCTTTAACACATTTATCGCAAATCGTATAAAGATTGGAAGTTTAACGCAGAATGAACCCAGATCCATTGCAGCAAGCGATTAGATTACCTGAGTTTAGGAGCTTATCCAATTTATGGCTTCGTAATGACAATTTCTTCGAATAATATAGAAGTTAATTGAGTTATGCTGTTATGCCCCCTAATAGTGCTGGTGACCGAAAAACAAACAGTTAAATCATGCTTCATCTGTATGTTTAGTTGAATAAATAAACAAAAATAAATAAATAAATGAATAAAATATGTTTTTCCTTGCACTATGGCCCTACTAATGAAAAGTTGAATTTTGCACTAAGGTTCAAAATGTTCACAACATTTTTCTCACAATACTGTTTTCTATAATATATCATCGAGATTCCCTAAAATATCTCTGTTCCCTGAAATCCCTATTGAGAATACCAATAATAATAGCAAATAATTAGCCTATAATTACGTCTTTTTGCCCGCTTGTTTTTATGAACAAGATCGTTATCATTTTGCACAAATGTTTTGGACTCACAGATGAAGAATTATAGGCGAAATTCAATTATGCCCATCCGACCGGGCGTCTGTGAACAAGATAATTTCGAAATAAGAGGCCTAGAGTTTCGAAGTATTCATACGTGAAAAAATCTATTATTCTGATCCGATGTTGAGAAATTTATAATAATTCTTTCATTTCATCTCCTATCGTTTATAAAAATGGAATGATTGTTTGACAGCTGCTTTGGTCCACAGAATCTGTTTCCAGAATTCATGATGTTGTCAAAATCTGACATACCGAATTTTTTCGATAATTTTAAAGTACCAGGAAGTTCAAAGTACCCTGGTAATTAATTGTTGTTAAAATTTTATGATTGTGAATCAAATCGTACTTAGAATCAACAGATTGGCCACCTTGACACTATTTTTATTCACCACTGAGCCTGTTCTTTCGAAACACTTACGAACTTTCAAGTTATTTTTGAGCGCTCGTACTACTCACACTTACATTTCGTCACGATGTCTGTATTTTTCGAATTTTGTGCCGAAAAGTTCGTCATTGGGCAAAATTCGCCGTGGGGTTCCGTAAATATGGCTGCTCGAAATTTTGTTTTCCTGATTATTTGATTTGAAACCACAGATTCGATCGAGATGAAATTTTGCATTCTAATGAAAAATGAGGTGTTTAAGCTACATGCAAAATTTTTTTCAGCTCGCATCACCAGAACCATAGAAATCATAGAAAATTGTAACTTTTGAACGGAAAAGCCTAGGAACTTGAAATTTTCAGGATAGGTGTGGATCTCGATTGTCGTGATCACTTTCATCTATGAGCAAAATTATACTAGGGGTCCGTAAATATGGTCGTTTGAAATTTAGTTTTCTTGATAATTTCCAAACTACATATTCGATCGTGACGAAATTCTGTATACTAATTGAGAATGATATATTCAAGATACATTTCTCTAGATCGCATGACCAGAACCATAGAAATCATAGAAAATCATAACTTTCGAACGGAAAGGCCTAGGGACTTGAAATTTTCAGGATAGGTGTAGATCTGGAATGTGGCGTTCACGTTCATCAATGAGCAGAATTATACTAGGGGTTCCGTAAATACGTTCGTTTGAAATTTTGTTTTCTCGATAATTTCGAAACTACGGATTCGATCGAGATAAAATTTTGTATTTTAGCAAGAATGATATATTAAAGCAACATTTTGTCCAGATCGCATGACCAGAACCATAGAAACCATAGAAAATTATAACTTCCGAAGGGAAAAGCCTAGGAACTTGAAATTTTCAGGGTGGGTTTGGATCGCGAATTTTACAGTCACGTTCATCAATGAGCAAAATTAGACTAGGGGTTCCGTAAATATGGCCGTTCAAAATATTCTGTTCCTGATGATTTCGAAAATACCGATTTGATTGGAATGAAATCTTGCACCTAGCTGAGGAATAATGTATTCAAACTACGTGCGAGATTTTGCCCAGATCGCATCACCAAGACCATAGATACCGTAGAAAATTCTAGCGAATTATCGAAAAAAAATTGGTCAGCTGAAGCACAGACAAAGTCTGGAGTTTCGCCTTTGTTCGAGAATTTTTTTGACAGCTGTCGAAAATTCCTTCAATTGATTTCTAAAACTGGAAAATGCGAATCTACCTACAAGGTGCATGTACGAGCGCTCAAAAGCTCCTGCCTTCACGGCAGTGCTTTTTGTAATTTTTTTTTGTAAATTTTTGTTGTCATAATATTTCATTCAGCAATCAGGAATTTCGTTTCCATAAGCAAATAGAAGAGGAAATACAGTCACAGGTAATGTTTTCCCCTTAAAATTTCCTGTTGTTAACTGAATTCGTCTTGGTCTTTCACTGGTGAATAGCTGCAGAAATGTATGGATACAAATTTTAACTATTGTTGATCGAAAATATTTTTTCGTTGATTTATATTGACAAAAACGATTTTCCTTTCAGATATTTTGTATGTAATTTCACATGAAGAATTCGTGGTCAAATCAAATTCTTTCTAATTGTTCGTTAAAACGATAACTTTCCATACAGCAGACCTAGAGCTTCGAAATTTCCAGGTTACCTTCGAGATCGCCGAAAACATCCGAAAGGTTGCGTAGATATGGCCATCAGAATATTTCCCCCAAAAATTCAAAGAATACCAATCTGAACGTATTGAAAGTTTGTGGTTGGTTGTTGGATAATGACAAGAAGGTTTATGTGGAGTTTCGTGATAATCGTATCACTAGAAGATCAAAAATAAAAAAATATTCAAATTTTGGTATCTCAGAAATTACTCGTTATATCCTGCAGAAATTTTGTGTGTCCATTTGTGTGTACATACAAGGCATGAATGAGATGAGTTGTGATGTGAATTTTCAGCTTTTGAGCTGTTCCACGTGGAAAGGAGTTCGCGATTTTCTGAAAAGGCGATTCTACTTCTAGAAGTTAATAATAATTAAATAAAATTATTTTTTACATTGACTTTTGTGATTCGTTTCATGATCTTCGGTTTCATAGTCTCACTACAGTCAGACCTCATATCAAATGATCATATATGTTATGGGTGACCGCTCTGGCGATGAATTGAAAGAAGCTCGAAAAAGCTCCCGTCTACGAGTCGGTGCTTTCCAAATTTTTTTGAGTCAGTCCGTACGCCGTCCAAGGGTATTTTCGAAAACTATGAGTGATAATTGCATTGAATTCAATACAGAAATCAGTTGCTTTTTGGCATTGATCTTCTAATCTCGATAATTCAATCATTTCTAGAGTAATCAAATTCGACAAAATTTACCCTAAGTGTAATTGCCCGACCGATTCTTGATCGAAATTTTGTCCTTTTATATTGAGATATCTCATGAAACCCCGGGAAGAATCAAATTGATGTGGAAATAATAGATCTCTGTGTAAAATTTACAGCGTTTTCATGAATAAGTTTTTTCATTGCTCGATGTTTACATCTTAAATATTTTATACGGGATGTCTTTAAACTGTAAACTGACCACCAATATTGTACCTTTGTCCTGTCAGTTTTTCTATCGACATAACTAATAGTTAAATTTTCTCTTGGCAGATTAATTTAGACGAAGAGGATTGCATAAGTATTGGGAAATTATTATTGCATTCAATTCCATACCGTACATGGATTCTGTAACATATTTCTTTGAATCACTCGTAATGCTTCCCGAGAAAAGTACGGAAATTCTGAAGAACTATCTCTCTTTTGATTAAAAAACCTCACCTTCGAATTTCTTTCTCCTGTTTTTTCTGATCCATAACTTCTTCCATCGGAACGATTTATCTTCGAATCGAAGCATGTCATACAGTTTTAATTGCCTCGGAATAATGTATCAGTTTGTTTCTTGAAAAGGCGCCAGCAAAATCGGCCAACGGACGCCCAATAAACCTTTCACCTTTAACGGTGTTCGTATTCACAACCATAAAGCCTTATAAAGTTCCTAACAGCTGTTGGACACACCCACCACAACTTCATGTTTCCTTTATGTGTCCGAATAAAGATAGATAATACACACACACGAACATTAATAAAATTGATAGTGCGATATCTTTCCATCGACGCGTTATTGTGGGTGGTTGAAAAAAAAAAGCGCAATATAATTATTAGAGGTCGAATTATACACAACATAATTTTTTCAGGATTAGTTTCCAAAATAGTCAATAGGATTCTCTTAAATCTAGCCAATATGCAACATTATATAATGGTGAAATTTCTCAATAAAAATTGATTTGGTTCGTGACATTGGAAATATTGACCCAATTACGACAGTGCTTGTCTTGTAGTCACTGGTAATCATGTTATTTCAGTTATACTAGCTGAGCACTATCATTTAAATTCTAAATCAATCGAAGGATACATAGGGCATTATTTACGTGCATTCATATCTTTCGAAAATTTTTATTTTCAATGCATATTGTACTCACCTCATATGTATATTTACACGTGCAACCCAATTTCTTTAGAACCTCTGCATTATCAGCAGTAGCTTCAGAGCAAGTTCCACAAAACATTTTGTAGCGAACGGAACGAATAATTTCGAAAGACTAGCGAAATCAGAAGGTGTTCATGAAATCATTTTATATTTGTAAAACTGCAAGTACCAGAAAGCGAATAATCATAGTTAAAAATAGAGACGGTAGTGTGATTTGCCTCAGATAGCCGTTTCAAAAAATATATATTTGGAAAATATTTCAGTTCAGTGATGTCAGGTTTTTTGAGGAAATTCAATTTTTGAATAAGTGATGGATAATTTCATAGGTGATTATTTGGCCATTTATTGAAATAAATTTGTTAGTTTCATGGAGGAAAATACCTATGTAGAATAAGAAACAGATACATTGGCTGAAATATAAGACTTCTTGAGAATTTCATACAACCAATAAAAATCCGAAAAACGATATACTTCATTCGATAAGAAAAAAAAAAGGGGGAGAACGTATGAAAGAGTTCAATAAGATGGCCGTGCGGCACCATCTAGTGGTGTTCAACTCATTCTTGTTGTCGATTTGTAGATCTCTCTACAATTATGGGATTATACTTTGGCTCCATCTTCGGGTATTATAGAGGAACTTGCATTCTGAAAATTGTATGATTCAAATAAAATGAATTGATTACTTGCTTGTAATATTGTTGAGACAGTATTATTTCATCATATTATTCATCCTAGTGGAACACAATGAGCCAAACCACACTTACTCAACTTCTTAAAAACATACAAGCAAAAGGTTCTTGCAGTTACTCACACTAAGCAATCAAAGATAAACTACTGTAAGACAGATGCAATAGGACCTCACAGGGGTAGTGTACCCTAAAGTACCCTTACAACATAAATACAGTTGTACATACGGTCAAAGATGGCCATTGACAACCAAGTTGAAAATATCATGTCTGAGGATATCTGATTGGCTCAACAACTCCATTATTCCGTTTGGAATGGAAATTAGCCAGATCAGGAATTTTTTGTACCTGGTACAGCCAAAAAGCTGAATTTTTACATAACTCACGTTATCGATGCCCCATATGTAGATAACGAATTTCAGCAGGATATGGCGAATAGATACCAAAATTTATGAAAATCATTATTTTGATTATTCTAGTTATCTAGTAGGTAATACAATCTTTACGAAATTTCACATGAACCTTCCTGGCGTTATCTCACAACTAACTACAAAGTTTCAATTTGAAGGGATCGGTATTTTTTAAGCGTATCGAAAAAAAAATGAGATGGCTATATCTACAAAAACCTTCGGCGGATTTCGCCGAACCTCGAACTTGTAGCTATTTGGGCAGAAACAAGCGTACGGAAATGAGTACCAATTGGTTAGTTTATTCATTATCATAGAATTTTCTGACAAAGAAGTAGTTGTTGACTATAAGTTGATCTTTGTCCTCCTGCGCCAAGTAAGTACATGACATACCAGAAATTAGAGCTTCTTGGTCCCGTAAAAATTCCAGTTAATTCGTAGGAAATTTTAATATTTTCAAACTTTTTTTTAAGCAGCCTATGTTGGCATTTTCGTCGATTTTTTTGTAACATACCAAAAAGACTGTCCAAGCATTCCTTTGAGAATCGAAAAATTCCACGAAATCTGGAATATTCGGAATGCTGCCATATTTGATAAAAACATACGAGCGTGGTATGTGGAAACCTATGAACAAGCACAACGTTTTTCCTTCGCGTTCAAAATTCCTTTTTGAGCGCTCGTACTACTCACACGGGGGCTATATCATTCGTCACGATGTCTGTATTTTTCGAATTTTGAGCCAAAAATGTTCTCAATCGACTATGTTCGACTCACTGATGACGAATCCGTCGGAAAATTTGAGTCTGTCCGTCCGGCCGGCCGTCTGTAAGCACGATAACTCTCGAACGGAACAACCTAGAGACTTGAAATTTTCAGTGTGGGTTCAATTCCTGAATGCCTTGGTTGAGTTCGTTAATGGGCCAAATTCCACCAGGGGTTCCGTGAATATGGCCGTTCAAAGTTTTGTTCCCCTGATTACTTGAAAACTACAGATTGGATTGAGATGAAATTTTGCACTCAAATGGAGAATGAGGTGTTCAAGCTACATGTGAAATTTTGTCCAGATCGCATGACCACACCCATAGAAACCATAGAAAATTGTAACTTTTGAACGGAAACGTCTAGGGACTTGAAATTTTCAGGATAGGTGTGGATCTCGAATGTCGTGACCACGTTCATCTATGAGCAAAATTATACTAGGGGTTCCGTAAATATGGTCGTTCGAAATTTAGTTTTCTTGATAGTTTTAAAACTACAGATTCGATCGTGACGAAATTTTGTATACTAATGGAGAATGATATATTCAAGCTACATTTCTCCAGATCACATGACCAGATACATAGAAACCATAGAAAATCATAACTTTCGAACGGAAAGGCCTAGGGACTTGAAATTTTCAGGTTGGGTTTGGATCGCGAATTTCACGGTCACGTTCAACAATGAGCAGAATAAGACTACGGGTTCCGTAAATATGGCCGTTCAAACTATTTTTTTCCTGATAGTTTCGAAACTACTGATCGTATTGGAATGAAATTTTGCACCTAGCTGGGGAATAATGTTTTCAAACTATGTGCAAAATTTTTTCCAGATCGCATCACCGAGACCATAGATACCGTAGAAAATTCTAGCGAATTATCGAAAAAAAATTGATCCGCTGAAGCACTGACATGAAGTCTGGAATTTCGCCTGAGTTTCAGAATTTTTTTGACAGCTTTCGAAAATTCCTTCAATTGATTTCTAAAACTGGAAAATGCGAATCTACCTACAAGGTGCATGTACGAGCGCTCAAAAGCTCCTGCCTTCACGGCAGTGCTTTTCTGAATTTTTTGTATATGTTTACACGAAAAGTTCGATGAACATCAAACATTTTTAATAAGTATAATTGCAATACGACATAGAAGCTATAAATTTATACACCAAATATACTTGAGAGGCAGGGATTTCCCGAGAAATAGTTCCCTGGGATTTTATTCTATCAATTCCATGAAAAAGTTGAACTTAGTTTAATCTATTACGTCCAAATCTTTTACGAATCCATTGGGGTAATCGTTTCTCAACTCCTTCATTAAACTTCTTGATTTTTTCTCCCAGCTGTCTATAAATTGGAATAACGATAAACGGTACAGCAAAATATTCATTTTGGAACAAATACATCCAAGCAGCAACCGCTACCATAGCAAGGTCTGTAGAATATTCTAATACAAAACTCATCCGCTTCTCTGCCTTTTTCGCAAGATTTATGCGTTCTTGAACATCAGCAGGACTCGTTGCTTCTATTCTGAAGGATGTCTGCGTAGTGATTCCTCTCAGTTTTGGCCTAGGAGGCGATAGTGACCTACGAGAAAGCGATGATGCTCTACTTGAAGTTACCGATCCTCTGTTGTAATAATCCTGCTCTAGGGAAGTTTTCGACGAACACTGACTATCCCAGTCGTCTGAAAATCTCACTGGCGATGTAGAAGCATCTCGAGACATTGGAGTTTTTTTTCTTCTACCTACCAAACTTTGTCTGAGTCCTGGCCTTCCAGATCTTTTACTTTCTCGATATGTTTTTTGCGTGTTTGGAATATGCCGATTTGAGGAATGCCCTCTATCTTGATATCTTGTAGATGATTTTTCATTAGTTTCTGACATCTCAGCCCTCATCTGTCTCAAGCTCTCGTCCATTTCTCTAGGATAAATGAAACTTTCGGAATGCGCTATATTCATCTTCATAGGCTCGGAATTTGATTCTTTTTTTGTTTGGATGGGTGTTTGTTCGCTCCCATAATCATTGGAATACATGCTGGCAGACTTCAAGTTCGAAAAAAATTTACCACCACTATCTTGCGTTTGTTGAAAGTTCGATTGTCTAGCTGGATGTTCAGTAAGTGGAAAACTGGTTTTGAATTGAGAAGATTTCGTCGGAGGAACAACATTTTCTTGTTTTCCAACCTGATAATCAGAAAAGTTTGGAGATGTGGATCTAACTTTGTGCGAAGCCAAAGTATCGGTATTTAGTTTTATGTCGGAAATCTTCCTCTCTTCATACGTATCGTATTTTGAAACTAAACTCCTGCTGAACTCAGCCGTGGGTTTGGATTTTCCACCGAAATTCCTCACGATATCTCCGTAAAAATCTACAACTACTTTTGCTTCTTCGTCTGTTCCTTTCTTCTCCTGCATTTCGTTGGGAATTACAAAACCAGCACCTGCTATGCTGGTGAAATTAGCTAAAGCAGACACGTTCTTTGCTGCGCCATCTGATTCATTAACTTTCTTTTGTTTTTTCGTTTTGTATGCATCTTTCATGAAGTTTGCCTCTGAGGGCATGAGACTGAAGGAACGACGTTTTTTCGGAGTAGGAGACCTTTTTATATAACTCACGTCTAGTTCGTCTTCGAATGCTTCGCTCAAAGAGATGGATCTATTCCTTCGAGAAGCTGGTTGTTTCATTTCAGTACTTGAAAAATCTTGTTGTTGGTTCGAGCTTGCTTCGAACTTAAGTGGTTGCGCTGTTCTACTATTTATTGATCTCTCCACGTTACTAGAAGGAAGCGTCTTCTTTAGAATAGGTTTCGGTACAATATTCGATTTTGGCGGGTCCTTCCGAACGGTAAGAATTTCAAAAGGCTTATCTTTATCAGCTTGGACAGCACTCATCATCCTATCCCGTGGATTGTACATTTCTTCATCATCATCATGGAAATCCTGTCGAGGATGGGGTACTAGAGATAATTTTCTTTCGTCTGGAGAAGAAACATCACTTTCTTCCTCAGATGGTACAGATTCTTCATAATCTTCCATCCATTCATCTTCATCAACTCCCATTCCTCTATTATCTACTGGTTCATGTTCAGATTCAGATATCTTCCTGTATTCGGCTACTTCTCTTCTCATCTGATCCGATTCCTCGAATCTATGTAATTTCGTTGCAAAGGTGTCATTTGTCTCTTTAGCGTTCTTCAAACTGTACCTTCTATTGGACCAAGACGATTGAGGACTTTGAAAAATTCCAGATAGCCTTCTTTTAAAACTAGAGTTTTCTTCAATGGGATTGAATTCGGTTGTTGGTTCAGAATTGACTCGTATTGTGGGTATATTCGAATTTGCTCTATTCGGTTCGATGTTGTTTTCACACATTGCTGCTTCATGCAGACGTTCCATTAGACGATAAGCCAGAAGTTCCGAGGAGCTTGCGCTGCGTTTCAACGTTGGAAGCTCAGGAGGCTCAATGCCTAATTCTGGTGCTGACAATGACATTGGTGGAGGGATTGAATTCTCGTCGAAACTTATGCTGAATCTCTTGAAGCGTGTGCCTAAAAATATTTCACATAAATATTCTCGTTAATCATTTAGTATTAGAAAGTTAAATTGGGTGAAAATGGTTTTAGGCGTACTAAAAGTAAGAGGATTTGTGCATTCTGCTGTCGCCTCTGAACGATAGAGTGACTATTTTCACTCAAAGATGGGGCGATTCGTTTTATTGAGATTAAGTTTAGTTACTGAAAGTAATTCAGTGTATCCAGTACTGGATAAGGTGTCGATAAAAGTGGATAGAATTAATACGCGTAATGATCTCCATGAAAGTTGACCAAGGTGTTATCTGATTAAACCCTAGAGAAACGATAAGGAAAGCCCACATTTTGGGGGCTTTACTAGGAATTAAAAAAAACACAAAAATTCATATATTATTATTCAAAGGTCACTTTTATTCGATTTTGTTGAAATTCTGCTGGAGTTGCTCCATTATTGTTCACATACAAAGATGGAAATTTTCAAGGAAATTATTTGGTGAAGCTCCCCTTCATAATAAAAAAATATGGACAGACGTGCCACCAGAAGCAACAGTCGATTCATACAAGATCTCTCAACTCGTGAAAATTCTAAGCTTTTCGGAGATTACACCGAAACTCATATGAGCTAGATATAAGTTCATATACAAAGCACCGTTTAACCCATTCCCTCCCACCGTACTCATTTGAGTACACTTCAAATTTCACTCTGCTAGTGAACTCTCTTGCAATTTTTCAAAGTTTTGAGAACCTTCTTAATAATAAATTAAAATATAAACCTGGATAACACAAGAAGGTTCTCAAAACTTTGAAAAATTGCAAGAGAGTTCACTAGCAGAGTGAAATTTGAAGTGTACTCAAATGAGTACGGTGGGAGGGAATGGGTTAAGAAAGAGAACTTTCAATGCTCAAAGGTGAAAAGTAATGGAAAGTTTTGGTCAACGCTATTAATTCTTCATTCGAAAGATTAATATCAGTATATTTTAGGTCCATGTAATTTTGGAATACAAACCTTGTTCTCCTTCTGGACACAAAACAAGCATAAACTCTGAGCTGCCACTGAATTCCTGACGCAGGGGTGGTTTCATTCTGTCTATCATCTGTGGACTCTGTGACTTATCATCATTCTGCAATTTTGTAATTGTATTGGAAAAAGAAAAATTATTGGTTCGCAGTTCTGAATTTGCATCTAAGTTATGCCTTCTTTCTCCAGGACCTTCATCTGGACTACTTGGGGATTTATCGGAATTTTCTGGACTCCTTGGTGGTGACTTTTGGTGAAAACTTTGAGTAGGTGATTGGGACGCTTCAAGTTCGCTTGGACTTCTTCGTGGAGTGCGTTCGAAAGGATTTGGACTTCTCGATGGTGATTTTTGAACATTATTTGGACTAGAGGAGGGGGATTTTTCGGAAGGATTTGGACTTCTTGGAGGTGATTTCTCTGAAGAATTCGGACTTCTCGATTTGAGGTTTTCTGAAGAATTTGGACTGTTTGATGGTGATATTTGTGTATAATTTGGACGAGGTAATTGTTCGAAATTTTTGCTCATTTTCGCTGGTTCTATATCATGATAGATCCAACTTTGATTAGATAAATTCTCGATATACTTTGGACTTCTTGGTGGTGATTTCCCATACCTAGTATAATCCCAAGAAGACCTTTCGAAAAAATTTGGACTTCTCGACGGCGACTTTTCCGGGCTATTAATTGTCTTGGGTTGTTTTAGAATCTTAGGATTCTCGACATCCGCATCTGTTATTATTATTTCTGGTGATGGACTCTTTTTCTTCTCCACTTGTGTCCTTGTTGATTGTTTGAATGAATTTTCCGGAAAATTTGGAACGAGAGAATGTTTCCATAACGTTGATGGGCTAATATTAGACGACTCGGCTTTTTCAGCTCCAGGATGAACATTCGAGAAATTTCTATTCAGAGATGGTTCAGAACCGAGAACGTTCTTCGTGAAGGTAGAAATTTGCTTGCGTCCCAAGCGAGGTGACGCCTCTGGAGTTTTTCCCGTTTTTTTACGCTCTGGTCTTATTGGAGCATCTTCGTTGAGAACGAATGAAACCCTTGGTGTAGAATTAGCCCTTCTTCGTTTCGCGAGAGGTATCCTAGATTCGACCCCATTTTGTTTCACATCAGAGAATTCCTGAATACCTCGTTTCACGTCTGGTATGAATACTAATTCAGATTCTTCACTCGGATCGCTAACACCGTAAGGGCTTTCGGCCTTGACCCTGAATTTATACTGACTTCCTTCAATCAAATCGCCTAACATAGTGGATAGTTGCCTTGTGGTTGCCGCTTTCAACCAGACATCCCATCCAATTCTATAATATTCTATGATATAATTACCAATGCGACAACCACCATCATCTTTTGGGGTGGACCAGCACAAAGTAACGGATTTACCGGAAGTCAACAGAACCCTGGCTTTACCTGGAGGCGTTGGCTTATCTGTGATGGTCACTAAGAATGATGCATGATCTTCACCTAACTTATTTACAGCTTTGATTTGATATTCCCCTCTATCTGATCGCAAAGCATTCTCGATTTTCACCGAAGCGATTCCATCGTTAAATTCGATTTCGTATCGATCGTTATTCTGGATCGACTCACTATCATGTGACCAGAAAATCAGAGGTATTGGTCGCCCTCCTACTTTTATGTTCAATTTTATGGTTTCGCCAATTTCGAAAATTATTCCATCTTGGTCTTGATACGATTTTGGTAGCTTTATGCTGGGTGGTGCTTCTATAGTTAACTTGCATTTCGTTGAAGCGTGTCCAGCTCTATTGGTTGCGGTGCATTTGATCTCACCTACGTCAGTGGCTGAGGCGTGAAGGATAGTTAGAACACTTTTATCGGATACTGTCGTTATTCTAGTTCTATTTCCACTGAATATTTCAAAACCATCTTTAAACCAGCATATACTTGGAGGGGGTTGACCCAGAAAGTTGACTTCGAATTCCACTTTTCCATTATCGAGACCCCCAGTGTCTTTCAGTTCCGCTGTGAATTTGGGTGCAGCTATTGCGGATCTTTGCAGTGTGACTATATATGGTTCCGAAATTTCACTTGGATCCGACATGCCAACGGCATTTTCTGCTCTTACCCTAAACTGGTACCGCCAACCAGGCTCTAAGCCATTGACCGACAATTCATTGGTGATGATTTGAAACTGAGATGACTTCAGCCAGTGTCCAGTGCCAACTCTTCTGTGTTCAACCAAATACGAGGTGACGGTGGAGCCCCCATCTTTTTCTGGTTTTGGCCAACAAATATGTACAACGTCAGGAGTCAAACTGTTTTCTTGGATAAGAGAAGGTTTTCCTGGCGGTAATGGACGGTCTGAAAATAATTGTATTGTTATTTAGGGCTTGAATCCAAAATATCAAAGTGGAAGTTAACCATCGAACGCTTGAATTATCATAAAAACTTCCATTGAAATATTCCTCTAGCGTTTGAGATTTGTTTGAATTTCAAATATCAAGTACTGACGAGTATTTAAGATGGTTATTTCATATATTCCATTGAAGATTTCAAGGATTGCTTTCGTCCCTGCTAGAGTAGGATGTTCTGACATGTTCTTGCATATTTTTGTATTCTTTATCGAGGCTGATACATTTTAAAATTGGCACACGGTATATAAACAGTAAAACCAGTTGATAACAATGTTGCTCCGTTTGTATATGAAAACAAACAGTGTCATCTATGATAGAGACATTGTGATTTGGGAGTCGGATGAATATTTTCATCTGAAATATTTCACCAAGTCATAAGACTTCAATTTCCAATTGAATGATATTTTGGGTTGAAAAATATCGATACATTTCTGCCAAATTATCGTAAGCCTCAACGTCGTACGTTGCGGCTTACGATAATCTGGCAAAAATGTGTCGATATGTCAAAATCAATTGAAAAACTTACCATGTCAATTGAACGAATACCAGATAGATACAAAAACGAATATGACCTGATATCACACGTCAATTCACTTTCGAAATCATATATTTCAATGTTACCTTAGAAGATTGTACATGTTAAAAATAAATCCCAAATCGTCGGAGCACGCTTAAAAATAACTCCAAGTTTTGGGACATGGGAAAAGAAACAAGCAAAATGGGATTGATTGATTTTTAGCATATTATAATACTATTATTCCTCACCTGCAGCTTTCCAACGCAATTGCTTCTTATTTCTGGGTTTCGGATGGGGTTTGACGTTTGTATTCCCCATAACGAAAATAATAATTTTCACATGTTGGATCAACACAACACCGTCTCACGTCTCTCCCGGTTACATTATATTTAGCCCACAGTCGGCACAGTCTACCGACTCTGGTTTGAAAACCGATTTCCAGCTGTAAACTCGTCCCACCAGTACAATATAGTAATTGGTTTTTGGGTAGGTTAGATGCAATTGATGTCCATAATAATTAATCGGCTACTCACTTACGTCACTCCAATTGTTTGTTAGCGGTGTGCAAAATTCGAAATATCAAATAAGCGATGAATGATTGCTTTAATAGAAAGCTTTTATTTGATCCGCGAACGCTCCTGCGCAGGACCATAATACATGAACTAGAAAACGATACTATCTGAACATGTCTTCTCTCATGAAATCTTCCGCAATTATGATGAAAAATATACAGGGCATTTCATTGATATTATATTGTTCATAACTTCGAAATCAGATTAACTGGCTCTAACTGATGAAAAAAAATTCATGTGAACTCAGGATGTACCTAGGTATGTCCAACATCTTCTCGTTTCAGAGGTACATAGATGATGGTGAAAAAATAGATAAAGGTTCAGATACATAAATATTTAAATGGCAAACCTTTCGGTCTATGGATTACATACATATCATTATGGCTATATTTTGTACAATTAGAAGCATTTCAGTTTATTTATCATCCAGTTCAGAGACAAGCTCGGGTTTGGTCCTTATTATTTTCCTCAAAGCGGAGTGGTATACCTACCTACCTGTTAAACCTAACACCATACTACAATCGACGTAAACCTTTGGAATCTGCTGAAACGAAACTAGTGCCTACATTCTCACGAAAACTCTTTTAGGAAATAAAGAAGGAATTTGGCAAGTTTTCAGAATAATTTTTTCATACATAAATTGTGGAATTCGAAAGTTGCAGGCAAATTGATATTAGAAATTGATTTCATTTCATATACTTACCAACTTTCAAATCATAAGTACTTATTCTTTTTCAACATCTAATACAGGATAGTTTTGTTTTTTTCATACATATTATATCCTTTTCTGATGCAAATAATTCAAAATTATAATCATATTTGGTCAACGAAGAAAAAATTGACGAAAGATGAAGTAGGGTGAGAAATTTTTTTAAAAACACGGAAACTGTTGATTTTCGGTAAGCAATAAATATGGCTCAAACGACAGCAAATGAGTGATACTATCACGTCCTCCAAGGTTCACGTCTAATTTGGAAACACCTTGTATATAAAATGGGTACAGCATTTTTTTGATTTCTCGTTTTGATCATTTTTGAGCGCTCGTAAAACTTACACGAGGGCTATATCATTTCTTGACGATGTCTGTATTTTTCGAATTTTGAGCCGAAAATGGTCTCAATCGACTATGTTCGACTCACTGATGACGAATCAGTCGGAAAATTTGAGTCTTTCCGTCCGTCCGGCCGACCGGCCGTAAGCACGATAACTCTCCAACGGAACAACCTGGGCACTTGAAATTTTCAGTGTGGGTTCAGTTCCCGAATGCCTCGGTTAAGTTCGTTAATGGGCCAAATTCCTCCAGGGGTTCCGTAAATATGGCCGTTCAAAATTTTGTTCCCCTGATTACTTGAAAACTACAGATTTGATTGAGATGAAATTTTGCACTCAAATGGAGAATGAGGTGTTCAAGCTACATGTGAAATTTTGTTCAGATCGCATGACCAGAACCATAGAAACCATAGAAAATTGTAACTTTTGAACGAAAAGGCCTAGGAACCTGAAATTTTCAGGGTGGGTTTGGAATATCGCGGCCACGTTCATCAATGAGCAAAATTAGACTAGGGGTTCCGTAAATATGGCTGTTCAAAATATTTTTCTCCTGATAATTTCGAAACTACTGATTGGATTGTGATGAAATTTTGCACCTAGCTAAGGAATAATGTTTTCAAACTACGTGCCAAATTTTGTCCAGATCGCACCACCAACACCATAAATACCGTAGAAAATTCTAGCGAATTATCGAAAAAAAATTGGTCATCTAAAGCACTGACATGAAGTCTGGAGTTTCGCCTAAGTTTCAGAATTTTTGTGACAGCTGTCGAAAATTCCTTCAATTGATTTCTAAGACTGGAAAATGCGAATCCACCTACAAGGTGCATGTACGAGCGCTCAAAAGCTCCTGCCTTCACGGCAGTGCTTTTCGTAATTTTTTGCGTGGCAATTTATGATAGCTATTTATGTAATTAGTTACGAAATGCCTAATTTTGTTTAACGCATGAAATTTTTTCGGAACGTACGCAGTGGGTTCTTCAAAAGCTCACGACAAAATTTAAAAAAATATTTCTTTTATCGTTTAAGCTTGTCATAAAATCATTAGAAGCAGTTTATTGAACTTTCTATCGAAGAAAATTAATATTTTCAATAGAACCCGGTAACTCGTAATCTCCAACAAAAGGAAAAATATTACAAGAAGCACTGCCGGTGGAGCTATTGAGCGCTCGTTGATCGCCCTTGTAGGTAGATTCGCATTTTCCAGTTTTAAAATCAAATTGAAAAATTTGTTGACAGCTGTAAAAAAAAAAATTACGAAAAGCACTGCCGTGAAGGCAAGAGCTTTTAAGCGCTCGTACATGCACCTTGTAGGTAGATTCGCATTCTCCAGTTTTACAAACCAATTGGAAAGATTTTGACAGCTGTCAAAGAAAATTTCAAACCAACGCGAAAATCCAGACTTCACGTCAGTGCTTTGGGTCCATTTTTTCGATAATTCACTAGAATTTTCTACGGTATCTATGGTCTTGGTAATGCAATCTGGACAAAATTATACATTATTCTTCATATATGTGCGAAATTTCATTTCAATCCAATAAGTATTTTCGAAATTATCAGAAAAAATATAGTTTGAACGGCAATATTTACGGAACCCCTAGTCTAATTTGGCTCATTGATAAAAAGGATCGCGAAATTCGCGATCCGAACCTATCCTGAAAATTTCAAGTCACTAGGCCTTTTTGTTCGAAAGTTATGATTTTCTATGGTTTCTATGATTCTGATCATACGATCTGGAAGAAATGTAGCTCGAATATATAATTCTCAATTCAAATTCAAAATTTCGTCGAGATCGAATCCATAATTTTGAAATGATCAAGAAAACTGAATTTCAAACGGCCATATTTACGGAACCCCTAGTCTTATTTTGCTCATTGATACACGTGAACGCTACATTTACGATCCACACCTATCCTGAAAATTTCAAGTCTCTAGGCCTTTCCATTACAAAGTTATAATTTTCTATGGTTTCTTTGGTTCTGGTCATGCGAGCTGGACAAAATTCTGCATGTAGCTTGAGTACATAATTATCCATCTGTGTGCAAAATTTCACCTCGATCGAATCAGTAGTTTCGGAGTAATCAGAAAAACAAAATTTCGAGCGGCCATATTTACGGAACCCCTTGGCGAATTTTGCTCAATAACGAACTTGACCGCGGCATTTGAGATTCGAACCTACCCTGAAAATTTCAAGTTTCTAGGACATTCCGTTCGAGAGTTATCGTGTATACGGCCGGACGGACGGACGGACAGACTCGAGTTTTTCGACGGATTCGTCATCAGTGAGTCGAACATAGTCGATTGAGACCATTTTCGGCTCAAAATTCGAAAAATACAGACATTGTGACGAAATGATATAGCCCTCGTGTAAGTTGTACGAGCGCTCAAAAATTTGAACTAAGGCGACACTCCAGACTTCACGTCAGTGCTAAGAGACCAATTTTGTTTTCGATAATTCGCTAGAATTTTCTACGGTATCTATGTACAATTCCAATTCAATCAGTAGTTTCGAAATTATAAGGAAAAAAATATTTTGAACGACCGTATTAACGTAACTCCTAGTCTAATTTTGCTCATTGACTAAAAATTTCGAATCGATCGAATCAGCAGTTTCGAAGTAATCAAGTAAACTAAATTTCAAACGACCATATTTACGGAACTCCTAGTCAATTTTTGACCAATCTTAACCCCGGCATTCGAGATTCGAACCTACCCTGAAAATTTCAAGTTTTTAGGTCTCTCCGTTCGAGAGTTATCGTGTATACAGCTGGCGGGACGGACAGACTTGAATATTTTGACGGATTCGTCACCAGTGAGTCGAACCTTGTCGATTGAGACCATTTTCGGCTCACAATTCGAAAAATACAGCCATCGTGACGAAATGATATAGTCTTCGTGTGAGTAGAACCAGCGTTTAAAAAAATGATACGAAACTCAGTTGTTCCATCAAGAGAAATTTTTCAAAATTCCAACAAAACTGATGAAAACTATTTTCTCCTAAAAACCCAAACCAATTTGCCTTGGACAAGTCGGTACTTTATCGAATAGATCCAAAAGATACCTCGGAAAACTGTGTGAATTCAGTTAATCTGTTCCCAAGAAATGAATCAAGCATGGTTTAATTTCATCCCTTGCTTATACGAACCAAATTTTGACCTTAGAAATTCGTCTGAAGTGATTAACAAAACGAACGAAACGCCCTGTAGGTATAAAGATTACTTAGAATAATTATTTTTATACTTGAAATATTTATATGAGACAGGACAGGTTTCAATAGTCTTGAGTATTGACTTTTTCTGAATTGGTACTCTTTTTTTTGGCTCATCTAAATTCAACGTTAGAAATTATACCATAACGAATCTCTTTGTTCACACATAATCTGCAAGGAATATGTTTCTCGGTGTAGAATGGATATTTCGAATGTTATTGCTGCCACTTCCTAGAAAATGTGATGCAATGCTTGCTCGTTTTCGCAGAATTGCTTTATGGGTTATTCGCGGACAAACATTGGTTACCGAGGTTTTCTTGAACATAAATTGGGTAAATATGTGAGGTATTGACTAAATGAATTCATTTTTGTTAATTATTTGTAAGAAACCGTATTTCCAATTTACTGCTTCAACAAGTGAAAGAAAGAATAAAAAATATTCGTCATCCAAAGCTTTACTTGAAAACCTTAAAAAGTAGTCAAATCAATGCAGCCCAAGTACTGAAATATTGAGAAAAAAATTGAAGTGGAATAATGGAGTGTTCTTCATGAAATAATCCCAGAAAGAAGGTAAGAGCCTCTTCCGTGGCCAGCAAATTCGCTGCCTTCTGATTCTGCACTATCCAGGAATCAAGACTAAGAATACCCTGCCTAGTTCGTTCAGTTTGCCAGACATTCCCATACCTTCTTTGAGTTGATGACATGATAACTTGAAGCTTTGATGGTTTTCAGAGTCCATCGCTATTTAGCACAAATTGACATATTGGGGGGAAAATAAGACTATGTTTTCGTTGATGCAAATTAAACATCCTCAAATTGGCAAGAAATATATTCAATAAATAAATAAGAATGTTAAAATGAAATGAAAATGGAGAATATCAAAATGCAATATCTTTTTGAACATCCCATAAAATTTTCGCTGACTCTTGTATCTTCTTCACCTCATCATCACTCAGTGTTAGCAGAATAATTTCGTTGATGCCTTTCGCACCTAAAACTGTTGGTAATGACAAAAATACGTCGTTGTTGATATCATAAAACCCTTTGACGTTCACACTCAGCATATGGATCGAATACACGTTGTCTAAAATATCTTTGACTATATTAGCAACAGCATATCCGATTGCCCAGGATGTGTAACCTTTCAATTTGATCACTTCGTAGGCGCTCTGTACAACGGATTTGTGAATTTCGGCAAATTGTTCAGGGTCTGTGTCACTGCCCATCTGAGGATGGATATCTTTGATGAATAATCCGGCGATGTTAACACCTGACCATACAGGTACACTGGAGTCGCCGTGTTCACCGATGACGTTTCCGTGGACGCTGTTCGCAGCAATACCGAACTTCTGAGCCAACAAAACTCTGAATCTGGCTGAATCCAAGTCGCATCCTGAACCGAAGACTCTCTCTGGAGGAAACCCACTTAGCTTCCAAGCTACGTAGGTTAGTATATCACAGGGATTGCTGACAATTAATAATATACAGTTAGGGGAATGTTCAGCCAAAGGCGGAATGATTTTTTTGAACACTTCAACGTTCCTCTGGACCAAGTCCAACCTACTTTCTCCTTCCTGCTGTCTGACGCCGGCGGTAACAACACAAACTCGTGAATTCTTTGTAAGGGCATAATCAGTTCCGCCAGAAACTTGGCTGTTACTCAAGAACGGCGTGGCATGTTGCAAATCGAGAACTTCACCAGCGACTTTTCTACCATCCATATCGACCAAGACGATGTTCTTCGAAATTTCTTGAGTGAGTAGAGCACTTACTGCTCCCATTCCAACAGCTCCGATTCCGACAACTGTAACCTTTGTCTCGGTACTTTCCACATGAGGTGCAATATGTCGCATACATTTTTCAACAGTTTCCATTGTATTCGATCAAGAAGATTTTGATTTGGCGAAAAACACTTAATTCAAAAGCGTCAAAAGGGTGACAAGGGGCTGTCAGAATTTTTTCCTAGGTAGGATAGATTAATTTTTTCACGGAAATTAAATATGATCGAATACAAGAATTCACATTATATTCCAAGATATTCAAAGAGCTTAAAAGTATAATTGTTTTGCCTATTCAACCACTATACATCGGTACAAGCAGTAGTACTATTGTTTCGATTCGTAATTCTCGTTGTTGATGGAATGTTGAGGATGAATAGCATTGAAAGGTTGGAGGTTGTTCAATGTATGGTTATGAGTTTTGCAAGAATAAAACTTTTCATAAACTTGCTGTTTCGTTGATGGGTCAGATAAGGCCAGTGTGCACATGGATGATTGCGTTAACATACTCCACGGAATATAATAAGATATAAGAATGAATAAGAAGAATAAAAACGTAGTAAATGTATTATATCAGAATTGAGAAATGTAAATATATCCGTCCTCTTCAACAAGTCATACTCGAGAAGGAATAACAATCAGAAAAAATTTAGAAAAGCACTGCCGTGAAGGCAGGAGCTTTTGAGCGCTCGTACATGCACCTTGTAGGTAGATTCGCATTTTCCAGTTTTAGAAACCAATTGAAGGAATTTTTGACAGCTGTCAAAAAAATTCTGAAACTTAGGCGAAACTCCAGACTTCAAGTCGCTGCTTCAGCTGATCAATTTTGTTTCGATAATTCGCTAGAATTTTCTACGGTATCTATGGTCTTGGTGATGCGGTCTGGACAAAATTTTGCACGTACTTTGAATACATTATTCCTCAGCTAGATGCATAATTTCATTCCAATCCGATCAGTAGTTCCGAAACTATCTGGAAAAAAATATTTTGAACGGCCATATTTACGGAACCCCTAGTCTCATTTTGCTTATTGATGAACGTGACCGCGATATTCGCGATCCAAACCCACCCTGAAAATTTTAAGTTCCTAGGCCTTTCCGTTCAAAAGTTACAATTTTCTATGGTTTCTATGGTTCTGGTCATGCGATCTGGACAAAATATTGCTTCAATATATCATTCTCGATTAAAATACAAAATTTCATCTCGATCGAATCCGAAGTTTCGAATTTATCGAGAAAACAAAATTTCAAACGACCGTATTTACGGAACCCCTTGTATAATGTTGCTCATAGATGAACGTGATCACGACATTCGAGATCCACACCTATCCTGAAAATTTCAAGTCCCTAGGCATTTCCGTTCAAAAGTTACAATTTTCTATGGTTTCTATGGTTCTGGTCATGCGATCTGGACAAAATGTAGCTAAATCACCTCATTTTCCATCTGAGTGCAAAATTTCATCTCGATCGAATCTGTAGTTTTCAAGTAATCAGGGAAACAAAACTTTGAACGGCCATATTTACGGAACCCCTGGAGGAATTTGGCCCATTAACGAACTTAACCGAGGCATTCGGGATCTGAACCTACACTGAAAATTTCAAGTCTCTAGGTTGATCCGTTCGAGAGTTATCGTGCTTACGGCCGGACGGCCGGACGGACAGACTCGAATTTTCCGACGGATTCGTTATCAGTGAGTCGAACATAGTTGATTGAGACCATTTTCAGCTCAAAATTCGAAAAATACAGACATCGTGACGAAATGATATAGCCCTCGTGTAAGTAGTACGAGCGCTCAAAAAGTTCAAATTCGCGCTACCTAGGAATTGCCATGAATGAATAAATTATATAGGTAACTATATGAAATCGCATCATCATGTATGAGTTTTGTTATTGGTTGTCATTGGGAACGAATTGTCATAATATTTCTTATAAAGTCAATTCAAACCACACATTTTCTCCCATCTGAATGTAAGTGAATTTCATGAAGGTATTGTAATTGTAATACATGCCATTTCTATAATATTCTTCTCGAGATTAAAGAAGAAAATATAATCGATATAAGACTAGTGAATTCAATCCGATATTTTTTTCAGATGAAGGAATTATTTCTGTTACTGCTAGCGTTATTCACAACTCACATTGAAGGTAAAACGATAGAAGAAGAACTCAAAGAGTTTTGCGACATCATGCCAAAAGAACAAATGAACCAAATAGCCGAGGCTCATATAAAATCTGATAAGGAATTCAATGAAGCAATAATCTTTCTCCAGAGCAACGCATGGGCTAGTTTAATAAAAGATGTTCAACAAAACAACGAATGGAGGAAACTGAAGAAAAGGCTCAACGACACAGGTCTGAATATTGACGCCATGCTTCACTCATTTTTCACTCTGATAACACATTTAAAACCTATTCCAAACTCGAAGAAAACGTCTCGAAGCTTGAGAGCTTTCTTCGATGATATCGAACTCGTAATTCCAATAGGCAGGCTCTTAGCCATGCTGCACGAGAAAAAGCAGAATAGCACCGTTTTTCAAGAGTTCTACAGGAAAATCTCTTCTGAGGAACTTCATAAAATGTTCGAAACGGTAAGGAGGCAGCCTGAAATAAAACGTATAATCATCGAATTGAAGTCGATGGGTGCTAGGGTTGATGATACGCTTGAACTGTTCTATGGGTTCATGAATTGGGACTCGCCATCTCGCCTCAAGAAGAGAGATTCGGTGATCAACAGGTATAGTTTGAAAGATGACTTTGAAGACTTCAAAAAGCTGATTCCATGGGAAAGAATGAAGAACATATCCGATGAACATTTGGCTCATGACAAAGAATTCGGTGAGGTGGTCACTTATTTTCAAGGGCCTGATTTTGCAAGAATTGTCAATGCTATAAAGGTTCGACCCGAGTATATAGAACTGAAGACCTATTTGGAAGATGCCGGCATCGACATCGAGGGTATCATCAAATTTCTCTCAGACCTCATTATGAACGCTAGGCCTGGTTGCAAGACAAAAATCGAAAAAATGGAGATGAGAAAACCTAGAAGCTTCAGAACCTATTTGGATGAAATAGAAGGAGCTATACCAGTGGGTAAACTGCTGGCGGTGTTCAACGACAAAATGGAACATAGTGAGGAATTCCAAAAGTTCATAAAAAAAATTTCTGAACCAAAAGTCAAGAAAATGGTGGAAGATATTCGTGAGCTGAAGGAATCACGTGAATTGTTCGAGAAGCTGCAAGGTCTTGGAGTGAGAATTAGAGAAACTTTCATAATTATTTATGCTTTCCTTGGTTGGGGATCTCCTTTCGAAAAATCCAAGGATATGGTTCCCTGAAACATGTCGTTTTTGAATTATCGATGTTATGATTACGTCAATTGTATTCTTCCGTTATGTTATCTAGTTAAATAAATAAAGAAACCAGTACCTGTGATCCTTTTATATCAATAGTTATGGTATATTTTAATTTCATTGAAGTGTTGAACATTTGACCATTCGATTCTTCATTAACTAGAATTTTACAGTAAGATATTCAGTTATGAGAAAAATATGTTCTCAATAAATCACATCAATTTTTTTCGAAGAAAAGAGGCTCTGCATTTATGTAAATGCGATTGAATGAATCCTATTGCAACTTTACCACACTATTTACATAGGTTTTGACGATTTTGCGATATATTGACTGTACCAGCTCGAAGACAATGGAGACACAAGAAACGGACCCTAAAATCGTTCCCATAGATGCTATACCTATATCGCAGTTAGTAAGTGAATTAAAGATTCCTTCTTGACTCCCATTCTTGAGCGCTCGTTCTACTTACACGAGGGCTATATCATTCAGTTACGATGTCTGAATTTTTCGAATTTTGCGCCGAAAATGGTTTCAATCGAGAATGTTCGACTTACTGATGACGAATCCGTCAAAAATTCGAATAATTCGTGGTCAAATGAAAAGAAAAGGCCTAGAGACAAATATTAATGGTATTCGAGGTCTGAATGCGCCAATTCAGTTCCTAAAAGGGCGAAATACTTCAAACGATTTCGTTGTTATCAATTTTTTTTCAATAATTCGGAAACTACAGATCCGATCAAACTGAAGCACTTGAGTTATACAAAAATTTAACTGCACGGATTTCCAACGTCAAAATGAAATTGAGTTTTTCTGATCAGCTGTTGAGAAACTTTTTTGATTCCACCCTTTGAAGTTTGTGAAATAAAACGATGTTATTTGTCAAGCTGACAACCGTTTTGGTTCACTGAATCTGTGGTGCGTTCGATTGTGTCATTTTTCCAGGTTTCCAGAATTTGTCAAAACATGAATTTCAGATGAAAAAAGACCGATCAAAGCATTTTCTTGTTTTCTCGATAATCCCGAAGTTCTTGGTTGGATGACCACTCTGGCGATGAATTCGAACAAGCGCGTTTACGTCAGTGCTTTTTTCATTGAACGTTCATCAACGAACTAGTTGTGGGGAGTCATTTCAGAAGACAAAGTTCGACTTCTCCTGTAATATTTTCAGACGAGTCAAGTTTTCTTTTCAGAGATTCATTTTTTTGCTTTCATATTCCACACAGTAATAGCGAACCGAACGTCAGTCAACAGTTGATCCCACTCTTCTACTCCGGTATTTTTATCCCTATTTCTGGTAACAATAATTTCCATTCAACTGGAAACTAGACTGTTTAAAATTGGTTTAACTTTTGTCAACTACATCAAAACATCCATCAACAAAAAGGCGCTTCGGACAGTGGGCGTACTAATAAATTTATTTCAGAAGATCTGAACTCTCATTTCAGTGTTGTACTCCACAATTCTAATTTTGAGGAGCGTTCTGTGAAATCGAAGTTGTGGTGGGGTTTGCGTCAGACGACAGTGTGCCTTAAGATAGATTTGGGGAACATCATAAATTCAGTAGAAGGTAATTTTTTCAGAATATTTTGTTTTGAAATTCATTCATCTATTCATACGTGTTATACCTACTAATTATTAGTTTCCATTAACTAAAATGTTGAAAATAGTGCGGGTTATTTTTAAATCGCCAAAATAATCGATCTGATCTGAGACAAACATTTTTCGGCCGCTTCATAACCTATTGGAAGTATATCAATTCTCAAATTTCATTTCATTCTGAAGCTTCTCTTCAAATTTTGCTTAATTTTACAATGAACATTGGATAGATTGAATTGATGGAAATCAATGTGAAATAAGATTTTTCCGATTTTCAAAATTGATACAGGCATTGATAAACGAATCTTATAGAATGTTTCATTTATTTGTGATCCTGTCGTTGAGGCGAGATTCGTTACCTATCTTTCAATGCTTTCTTTATGATAACTGCCCGAAAAGAAACGTGATTTTAGGTATATGTGGGGTCTCTCCCACCATATGTAATAATATATCATTCTTTTTCCCAATCACGTCGAAATATTGTTTAATGGGATTATGAGGGCATCGTTCATTTTCTGAAGGGAGTTCTGTCAAGTTTTCAAGGTAATTCAGGATGTCAAAACAGTTGTCGGCATGTTATTATGAAATTTGTGGTTACCTTTAGGAACATGCGACGTTTACACTCAACGATGTCTCCCCCTTATTTTGTATTGGATGGTTCTTATTTATTTTTGTATTTTGAAACTTTCTTTAGCCAATAGTTATGCCATTAAGCTAGGAGGCTAAGTTTTCAGGTACCTCGCATGACAAACTAGTTGAAAAGGTAAACTCTGATCAAGGTCATGATCACGAATAGTTGAAATGAGGATATTTTCTTGCGAAAACCGCTAGGAAACCATGAAATAAATCGTTATGTTATCTACAAAAAATTTCTAAAGTTCGATATTCAAATTGAATAATCGATACCAAATTCAGACAAGTTTGATGCGTTTCTATTTCTATGAAACATATTGATGATTGATCAAACATTTTCATATTAGAAGAACTTCGTTGTATTTTTGCTTGAGTTTTAGGGTACTTTTTTCGAATCAGTATTATTTTAAATTCAAAGAAAATTTTTGTCTTCGGATCAAAGCGTTTTGTGATATATTTTTCTGCTGTTCTGAAAGCGAACTGATATATGGTTAATGGTTTTTTTATTTTTAACAGAATGCCACTAGGGGGATCTCGAGATGGTAAACCAGTGCCGCTCTCAACTCCTAATGCAGAAGTAAATGAGCAACAACCTAACACGAGATCAGAACAGAATCAACAGGTTGGAGGTGGTCCTTCCATAAGAGTGATCGATGCTGTTGAATACGATATAGAGGCGAGTTTTTGAAAATTTTTTCCAAAAAATATTTGTAATTTCCATGAATCTATAGAAAATTCGATATTATTATTGAAAAGTAGGGGTGTAAGGACCAGATAACCCATTCCTATTGTGCTCCATATCGCATGAGCTTGTTGAGCTTCATCTCGAGATAAAACTCCCCATCTAGTTCCAAAGATCTAAGACTGCCCGAGGGATGAATGGTCCATATCCTGCAATATTTCATGCCCTAGGCATCTTTCCTGTTGGCGAGAAATTTAATTTTTGGGAATGCACAACTATCTGTTTGATCTAAAGAAACTTGGCTCTTTCATGGCTATTAGAGTAGATCGCCTTGTCAAAACTCTAATAGCTAAAAAAAATCCATTGAAAGATATTGAAAGAAAACTAAAACCACTATAAATAAAGAAAAAAACATGTTTTATTACACTCAACAAAAAAGTCAACAGAATAACCTAACAGTCAACACAGGTTCTAAAACAATACAAATAAAATATAAATGGTTTGAATAAAAATCACTTTGACTCATCTACTAAGACCACCGATACCACCATGTTCGCTATGACCTTCGTATTTCACTTTGTAGTCAATTCCGTGCTTTCCAGCTACATATTCTACAATGCGTTTTCTGCCATCTGGTTGCAAAAGGGTATAAACTCCTTTGGTTTCTTCATGATCCCTAGTTTCCCAATGGCTCTTAACATCATGGTGTTTAAGGTCGTGAACTGCATAATCGTAGTGGTAGTGTGGCGGTGCCTAGAAAAAATACTCGTGAAATATACTTCATGCAAGTGAACGGTTTCATTTGGCTGAATTCTTCCTTTTATATTAATTGTTTCCTAATTTGGAACAGGGTTTTCTGTGAATTTTACATGTAATATGTCGAAATTCGATATTTTCTGGATGCCCATAAACCTCCACTTGAAGGGACTATTCGTTACATAGAGAGCAACTTTCGGACAACAGGGTTTGTTCATCATAACACACATCACAAACAGAAGAAAGCGAAATATGTAGTGGACAATTCCCGAATTCCTGAACGGGATCTCCCAATAAATTGTTATGCTATTTCTTATAATTTTGCTTATTAATGGATGAATTTTAAATATTAGGTTGGGGAAAAAGTAATTTCGTATTTTTCAAAGCTTCATAAAAAGTGTTACAATAATCCAATTCAAGTCAAATATGCGCCGTTCTGTTCGATAACTTGTTGCCAACAATAATCTAACTTCATAATGCTCCTCCCTTAGAAGCCCTTGTCCCTATTGGCAAAATACTCAGACAGCCAATTTTACAGGCCCCCATTGAGGCCAAAGTTTTACCTCTAAGCGCGTTGGCCATGGACAGGAACCGGTGGTAGACACTTGGTGCCAGGTCCGGACCCATCCTCAATTCGGCCTGGCGTTGTCCTGATAAAACACGCTTTTGTTCCTATCCACCAATGCTGGCCGCTTCTGTTCGATCACCAACTTCAAACTGTTGAGTTGTTCATAGTAGAGGGCAGAATTGAGCGTTTGACCAGGGAGCAGCTCATAGTAGAGCACTCTCTGCCTATCCACCAAACACACAGTAACACCTTCCTGGCCGTCAATGTTGGCTTGGTCACGGTCTGGGGCACTTCGTTGGGTTTCGACCAAGATCTCTGTCGCTTGACGTTGTTATAAGTTACCCATTTTTTATCACCAGTGACCATCCGCTTCAGAAATGGGTCGATTTTGTTGCGATTCAGCAGCGATTCGCAGATGGAAATTCGGTCTGTGATGTTTTTTTGCGTTAGCTCGTGTAGCTCCCAAACATCGAGTTTTTTTTCAATCCAGTCTTCTGCAAATGGTTCAAAACGGATTTATGATCGATTTTCAGCTCCTGGGCGATGCTACGACAACGAACATGACGGTCGATCTCGATAATTGCCATGATTTTATCCACATTTTCGACGACTGACCAGCCAGTGCGTGGTGCATCTTTCGCCTCCACTACACCAGCACGGAATCTCTCGAACCACTGTTCTGCTACAAGAACCGAAAGACTATCGGCCCCGTATATATGGCAAACTTTTTTCTCTTTCTGGTAGTAAAAATGTAAAATATGGCTATTTCTTTCTTTGAAACCTTCATACTCGACTCACGATTGTCCGCGATTGAACATCTTTACAACGCCGTATTGTATGATGTGATAAGACCAATAACGAACGAGATATACTTACTTGAGTAAAAAAGGCGCAACATACGAAATTACTTTTTCCCCAAACTAATTCAGTAATGAGCTTCTTTTTAAAAAAACCCTACAACATTATCGATAACATCAATTTCACCTTGTAGTCAATGTATTCCTCTAAATGGTGATGATGATTGTGCCCTCCATCTTCAAATTGTCCATATACAGATGCTGTACATGCGACCAGAACAGCTAGGACCTGTTGGAAAATAGATTCATCATGAGTTCTATGGAGTATTAGGTCTATTTCAAGTTGGAACTGAATGCGTTGCTGGAGTGACTGGAGTGAGGTTGGGTACTGATTGGTTCTTGGAAAATTTCTCGAAAAAATAAGTTAGGGATTTACATGTAGCTTAGGGATATGAAACAAAATTCCAGTGCCCGTAAGCGTGTGGGATATCGTACGATTAGTCCCTAAAATTGATATCGAGATTTCAAAGGATTTTTTTTAATTAGTCAATAGTTGGTAAAGTATGCGCTTCTAAACTAGTGAGAATTTTTATTTCTCCTTCAACCTCTCAACTATGGGACGAAGAAATTCGGTGAGAATTGAGTTACTTTTTTTTTCGAATAGATATGAATTTCACAATAAATATACACGATGTCTACTTTTAAAAAGCCAAACTTCAAGGGAGATCATACAAGTGATTTGCAACAAAAAATGTCATAAAACGAAATGTTGACGGTATTTCTTCAATTTAACATTTATTGATTTCACGAAATATTTCAAGTTTTTCCATAAAATCAATTAAACTTCAGTTATCCTTGTAGCCTCATCAAATTTGACCACAAATCAGGAAACGGCATTTAATTTGCTACAAGATAAAAATTTCTGTGTGCCAACAAAATTCTTATTGCGGGCGTGGCAAGGAGATGCATATCACGATTCTGAAGGGAACAAAATTAGTCATATTTTTCCAATAAAAAATCATTGATTATGGACATGTTTAATACCCCATTTAGTGTGCTTTCGTATTTCATATCAACTTTTGTGCTTGCTGCTTGTCTTTTGCCGTAATATCATGGCTAACAAGATAACAACGAAAAAGTCGAAATATTCCAAACCTAAATTAGCTCTAATTTGAAGTACTTTATGATTGAATATTGAAGTAATTCTCATGGAAATCATTAATTCATCTGTCGAATCAAAATAATTCAAACGAATAAACTAAATTCTAATGATTCGGATTTCATGAACGAATGTGAAGAAAAAAGACTACTACTAACAAAAAAATTCCTTAATGTCCACCGCCTTGTTCAATATATTTTACACATCGTTTCTACAACTCTGCGAAGTTCACAACGTTTCTGACGCATTTCTGCACAACAAAAATTTCTTCTCCCGATCAGATATTCCCGAGTCTGAACACGAATTTGATATACTTTTTCTTTCAAGGTGTTCCATATATAAAAATTCAGAGGCGTAAGGTCTCGGTTCCTTGGTGGCCATCTTACTGGTTCGTACCTCCCAATCCATTGAATCCCTGAATATTTATTCATTAAGTCCTGCAGATACCGGCGTTGGGAGTCATGAGCCGTAATACTTCCCGATCGCCTCAACGCTGAAGAATTCATTACATTAATCCAAAGCAGCTCAACAGACATATGAGATGAAATGTCCCTGGCTAAATGACGTCTGGTATTAAATGGACGGCTGCCTAGCTCATAAGAGCAGAAATCTGCGGGACTCAATGAATGAATATTTAGGGGTGCAATGGATTGGAAGGTACGGTCTGGTAAGATAGCTACAAAGAAGCCCCGACCTTACGCCTTCGGATTTTTATGTCTGGAACACCTTAAAAGGAGAAGTATACCAAATTCGAGTTCAGACTCGAAAGGGATCGAAAGAATAAATTTGTGTTGGGCAGAAATGCGTCAGAAACGTTGTGAACTTCACAGGTTTTTAGATTCAGGTGGACATTTCGAAAAATTTTTATTAGTAGTAGTAGTCTTTTTTCTGCAAATTTTTCCATAACATCTGTATCATTAGAATTTAGTTTATTCGTTCAAATTATTTTGATTTGACTGATAATTGATTTGAAAGATAAATTCATCATTTCCATGAGAATTACTCCAATATTCAATAATATAGAACTTCAAAATAGAGCAAATTAAGGTTTGTAATATTTTGATTTTTTCGTTGTTATCTTGTTAGCCATGATATAAGGGCAGAAGACAAGCAGGAAGCACAAAAGTTGATATGTCATACGAAAGCAACCTGAATGGGTTTTTTTCCTGAAAAGAAAACATGTCCATAATTGATGATTTTTCATCGATAAAACCGAGGATAAAACCATTGGAAAAATATGACAGATTTTGTTCACTTCGTGATATTCATCTCCTTACCACGCCCGCAATAAGAATTTTTTTGACACACAGAAATTTTTAACTTGTAGCAAATTAAATGCCGTTTCCTGATTTGTGGTCAAATTTGATGAGGCTACAAGGATAACTGAAGTTTAATTGATTTTATGGAAAAACTTGAACTATTTCGTGAAATCAATTAATGTTAAATTGAAGAAAAACCGTGTATAAACTCCCCTTGAAGTTTGGCCCTTTTTAAAGTAGACACCCTGTATATAAACTGAACCCAGTAATTTTTAAAAAATAACTTACTATCAAACTGCTCATTGTTGAAATCTCTTATCGATATGTGTGGATGATGTAGAACCGAGGAGTTGACTGATTCCATGCAGTGTACCTGCAGTATTTAAAGCGTTGTTCGTGAAAGTAGGTGGTTTTATTAAAATCATTAATAGTTCCAGTATGACATATTGTTACTGATGCATATCGTTCACTTCAATCAAATTTGAATATTGTGTTGAATTTTGGCAATTACAAGAGGTACTTCATTAAGAGATTCTGGATGAAAATTTTCATTAAAGTAAGAGAAAATAAAGAACAAACGCCTAGGGACTTAAAATTTTCAGGATAGGTGTGGATCTGAAATGTCGCGTTCACGTTTATCAATGAGCAGAATTATACCAGGGGTTCCGTAAATACGGTCGTTTGAAATTTTGTTTTCTCGATAATATCGAAACTACGGATTCGATCGAGATGAAATTTTGTATTTCAATCGAGAATGATATATTAAAGCAATATTTTGTTCAGATCGCATTACCAGAACCATAGAAACCGTAGAAAATTGTAACTTTTGAACGGAAAAGCCTAGGAACTTGAAATTCTCAGGGTGGGTTTGGATCGCGAATATCGCAGTCACGTTCATCACTGAGCAAAATAAGACCAGGGGTTCCGTATATATGGCCGTTCAAAATATTATTTCCCTGATAGTTTCGAAACTACTGATCGGATTGGAATGAAATTATGCACCTAGCTGAGGAATAATGTATTCAAACTACGTGCAAAATTTTGTCCAGATCGCATCACCAAGATCATAGATACCGTAAAAAATTCTAGCGAATTATCGAAAAAAAATTGATCAGCTGAAGCACTGACATGAAGTCTGGAGTTTCGCCTAAGTTTCAGAATTTTTTTGACAGCTGTCGAAAATTCCTTCAATTGATTTCTAAAACTGGAAAATGCGAATCTACCTACCAGGTGCATGTACGAGCGCTCAAAAGCTCCTGCCCTCACGGCAGTGCTTTTCGTAATTTTTTGCTTGATGCTTGATTTCATATACATCTGATTGTCACGATGAAGAAATATCCTAATAAATTGAATTTTTGAAATAACTTATTCGATTGTTTGCAAATTCGCTCCACATTTCAATCGGATGATTAAACTTCTCAGAGACAAAACTATGGATAGGGGCTTTCGTTCTATAGATTGTTTTCATAAGTCCAACATCGATCACAGGTAATCTTGATCTTGAGTGCATGAATTTGTCGTTCATTCTCTGGTCTGATTCTTCCTGAGAAAATGATTTCCACTGGAGTTCGATAGAACTTCTTATCAATTCAGAAACATGTCCTCAAATTTCAAAATCTGTTGAAATTTCTATGATTTTCTTCAAAATTCACTTTTTGCGTGCTTGTTTCTATAAAAATTATTTCCTGATCTGAAAAATACCGATTCGATTGAATTGAAACTATTCAGTCAATTGTGGAATAACGAAGGTTCATATGAAATTTCGTGACCACCGTATGACTAGAAAAATTTAACAAAATTATTTTCAAAAATTTCGGTATCTCAGAAACCATTCGACATGTCCTGTCGAAATTTGTATGCATCAATGGTATGAGTTATATAGAAATTCAGCTTTTCTGCTTTTTCAAGTGAAAATGAAATTATGGTATGAATAAAATTGAGAGAGGGGGTTGTTTTGAATAGAGCTGTGCTTCGTTAACTGTTCTGGATAATTAGGTCAGAAACTTCAATCCCGGTAGCCTAACAAGACGATTTTGAAATTTTATAACCGTACTGGTGCGATCCCTAGAGTCCAAATCTTGAAAAAAAAAGATATTTTTGCCCTTCGTCGATTGATAAAAGGGCTCTTCTCACGATACTGAAAATCAAATAGCTATCGATTCAAACTCTGGATATCACATAATAGTCAACCAGCATTCGAGCCACCTACACGTCGTCTTGCATAGCCTTCTTCAATGACACTGCTCTTGCTACCCGAAATTTATTGCAGCATAACATTCCTCCTCGTCCATTCTCATTGTTAAATTTTCGAACACAAGTTCAATGTAGTTCCAAATGAAGATTTTTGTCCTATTCCTGTTGCGGACTTTCAAAATTATAGAGGCTAGTATAGGCACTCTTGAAGTTTCAATGCAATGAGGAATAAGAACTCCATACAATTATGTCTTCTACGTTCTGAGAAATTTGATTCAATTTGACGATCAATACCAATTACGGAAATTCTACACTTATATCTTGTATTTAAGTAGATAATTTAGTTGAATAATTGAAAGTCAGATTATATCATAGGAAATCGAACTACATATTTCCATAATCATTTTTCCTCATAAGGTACAAAGAGGCACGAGATCAGAATGAAATTTACATATATCGGAAATAAGCAAATAAGTCAATAATTGCGTGGATTCACTCAACCATGTTATATTCTCTGGCACGGTTGGAATGATCTACTACTGTAGTAAGGAAATTATTCACGGCACAAAAATTTTGGTTCTGTCCTCTGCTCTGGAGTTGAAGTTGATCTTGCTTAAACCATCATGTCAAATTTTCGTTTGTCCAATTTTATTGATATTGAAAGTTCTTTATGATTATTCTCATCCTAATTCTCAACAAACTGATAGAAATCTAAAATCATGTATCGATAGTCAACAAGTTTTATTGCATTACAAACTAGATAAACATAACATAACAACTTAAAACTCAACACAGGTATCAAGGCAGCTTAGTTAAGGTAATATACATAGTATAAGAATCTGCATTTCTGGCCTCAAATTCAATCAACCGCTAAGGGCTCCAATTCCTCCATGTTCGCTGTGGCCTTCATATCTGACTTTGTAGTCAACTCCATGTTTACCGGCTACGTACTCAACGATACGTTTTCTGCCATCAGGCTGCAAAAGAGTGTAGACTCCTTTGGTCAGGTCATGATCTCTAGTTTCATATTGACTCTTTATGTCATGATGTTTTAGGTCATGCACTGCGTAGTCCCAATGATAATGAGGTGGTGCCTATGAAAAAATCGTATCAGTGGACGTTCAAATCATGGATAAAACAGAATATACCTTATAATCGATGTATTCTTCTAAATGGTGATGTTCGTGATGTCCTCCTCCATACTGGCCATATACGCATACCGCACTGGCGAAAACAAGAGCTAGAACCTGAGGAGTGATTGTAGGATTAGCAGTAGTCGTATAAAATAATTCCGATTTGTATCTTCAGTTGCTACCGCAGTGCTATTCATTTTTTTTTAAGATGCAACTCTTATACGTTGACTAGTTTTAGTGATATATGTCGCTGTGATGGCATTGGAGTCACTGCGATCTCAACTCAATGAGCCAATATAATAATAAAGTGCAAATTGAACAGTCATTCTTTATTTCGAATAAATTGATTGATGGGATATGTATAAACAGTTTCACGCGTCTTTGTCTATTTTCTCAAATCGTCTGGATGTTCTGCTTTGAAAACTATTTTGAATGGGGAAAAACTTTTCGATAGCAAGCAGATAAGAATTGTATGATATCTGAATTCTTCAACTGCCATAATATTTTGATCTGACATAAAAATTATTATGTTGAAATTTCGAAAGAATGTATGAAACAACAACACGCAAATTTTCTGATGACTTTTAGTTCCGCATATTTAACTCGGTAATTTTGAGGAAACTTACAATAACACCGTTCATTTTTGGTTAACTTAATGTGCTGTTGAATTGAAACCGAAATGTTGACTGATTCCTTCCGTCACATATCTCGCTATTTAAAGAGCCGATTTGTATTACGTGAAAGGAATTGGATTTAATGAAAATAATTAATCGTGCCATATGGCACATTTTTGGCGATAAATATCTTTCACTTATCCGTTGTCTCCAAATTTCTTGAATTGAAATGAACAATTAGTTTGTTTATCTATCAGAACTCAACGTAAGTTTATTCGATCATTAGTGTATTACGTGGATTAAGTAGGTTCGCGCTTATGAAGTTTTGCTTCAGACCTTTCCACAATAAATGTGTTCATGAAAACAGATTCAAAAAATGATGATGCTTCTTCTGAATTCCCATCTAATCAAAAAAAATGTGAATTCCTAATTTCTATGTTCTAACTAATTAACTTAGTGAAACACAGTTATCGTGCTCACAGACCAATGAGCGTACTACCAACCTTCTCCAAAATATTCGAATCAGCAATGTGCAACCAAATAGAAACCTGGATGTAAACCAAAAACTTGTTTAGTGATGTTCAAAATGGGTAAAGGAAAGGAAAATCCACAAAAACCGCCATATTCCAGTTTTTACAGCAAATATTGACATCTATGGAAGATAACAAGTTAGTTCTGGGAATGTTCTTAGATCAGTCCAAGGCATACGATTCGCTGAATCATGGAATTCTTCTCGAAAAACTTGAAAGATATGTAATTCGGGGACCAGCTTTCGATTGGTGTCGATCATATTTGGCGAATAGAAGACAGATGACTAGCATAATGAAGAACAATAAAGCAGTTACATCAGATCAGATATCTTTAACTATGGGCATACCCCAGGGGAGCATGGTGGGCCCTATTTTATTCATAATGTACGTCAATGATATTGATGGGACCGATACTGAGGATAAAGTTGATGGCAGTGAGGAAGTTGAAATTGACACATTCCTAACAGCGTATGCAGACGACAAAAATCTGATAGTGCAGGACCGCCTTCACTCTAATTCGATAAGGAAAAGTGATGAGGCAATTAAGAATCTGAATACGTGGTTCCTAAAGAACAGACTAATTTTAAACACTGATAAAACTCACGCGATGATATTTTCAACGCGAAATCTGGGAATAAATTGGCTGACAGATGCGACATTGAACAAAACATTAAACATAACATCAATTTCCTTGGCATACAAATAAATTGCAATTCGAAATGAATAAGTCAAATAATGAATCTAAACAATAAATTTAACAACACATGCTATAGCATAAGAATCCTCAAGTCCTCAAAATAGTTTACCATGCGAACTTTGAAGAAAACTTGCGACGTTAAGACTTCTGGCTAAGCTCAAGTCAAGGGAGAATTGCAGAAAAAGATTAAAATCAAATGAAATACTGACAATATATGCAGTTTATAACATTCCTGTTTAAAAATAGGAATTTGTTCACTATGCACGAGCCGCAAAGTGCTCGTAATACGAGAACAATAGATTATTCATTTTCTGCACATAGATTAAGTTAACAGAAAAAGGAGCTCTTTTCAATTGCATGAAATTCTACAATAAGTTACCAAGATCTATCAAGCTGAGTTCAAGTATCAAACAATTCAGGAAAAATGTTTTCGACCTTCTTTTAGAACTAGAACAAGTGTCAGAGAATTTATGAACCATTGAGATCAAATTACGACGATTATTTTGTTTCAATATTACTTGTAACATTCACTAAATTATTATTATTATTATAGGTATACGATTTTCACTACTTAAGAGTTCAATAAAACCACAACACGTGTTTCGCCATACCATGGCTTCATCAGGTGACGAGATAAACTGAGTGAATACTAGGTTAATATGGATTTTCATGAAGTATCGGCCGAATCAATAAAATTCTCTCTTTTTATTGATTGCGTCTCATCATTTCTCACTTATTGAGATCAATTACCAATGAAATGGTCTTCTACCTCATCTCCGAGAAATTTCTTGGCGTGCTTTCTATCTCCATAAAATATTTATTCATCTTAAGTTTCAATGTTCAATGGAACTTTTCAGTAATATCTCAACATGGAGAGGATTGTTTCTTCTGGACATATTATTATATTATATTATTTCTTCATCTGGAATATCGACGAGACGTGAAGTCTTTGGAAGAAGCAAATTTTACTTTATACTTTTAAATTACAAAGAACATCTTCGTTCTTTACTTAATCAATTAATTTCCGAAATCAGAAAGTGCCTCAACAGCAGACGTCGGAAAAAGTACGTTTTTCGACGAAATTGCTATATTCAAAGCACACCATTAAGAATTTTCATGGGAATACTGAAGTATCAGTATTTTATAAGCTGTGTTTGAATATGGAAAATACATATGAAGGAAAAGTTAGTTTGACATGTCAGTGAATAACATGAGTATCGCCAGTAGGTAGTGCACCTCTTTGGCACCCCCACTATTCCTATTTTAAGTTTACAATCTCTGTTTAACCAAGTCAATCTTCCTAAAGTTCTATTTAAATTTGTTTTCAGATAAAACCATTTCGAGTAGAGGACCTCAAATCAGATGACGAGTTTCATACCGCTTCGGAGTGTACTCTTCGCCATTCCCGATCTTCTACCTACGACTCTGCATCAGAATGCGAAGCTCGTTACTCCCCTTGGTGGGAGTACGACAAAAATTTGAATGAAGACATATCAAAGGAGAAAATGGTTCTAGCAGTTGGCTGTCCTCAATTGCCACCTCCCGAAGAAGTATTGAAGCCATCCCCGGTGGTTCCTCCGGGTAAAATCGTTCACGAGGTGATCGAGACAACTCACATCCGAGTGGAGCATTCCCATACTCTTGGAGTGAAGTCTTTCGTCCTATCTTCTGAGACTGTCAGAGACAAGAAAAACGAGGGATTCGACACAACGGAAGAAGCGATATACCTCGTTAATAATATCCAAGCGGAAGCGAAAGACGAGGAAGTCGATGATGGAGGTTTGTTGAAGAAATTACAGGAGGTAAGAACTTTTATTGTTTGATAGTAAGAATAACCAAAGTTGTTTCTGCATAAACAGAATTCAAACTAAGTATATTATTATATTTCAATGAGAAATTTCATTGCTACCGAGGGGTGGTGCGAATTATGCTTCATATAGCCTCTCGCTATTTTTGGATCATACGAGGATTCTTACACGTAACAGATAGGGAGATAGGTACCTCAATTCGAATGTTATACTACGAAAAATGATCAGATAACAGCGCGTTCCTTCAGGGAAATCTCATCATAATATATCATTAAATTTCTCCCAGAAAACCCCACCTCAGGAAGACATTTTAGGAATCCTTTCCTTAGAATTTCCACTGCCATTTTGCTGCTCATTTGAGAGGAAAAAGACCTTTGTCGCTTCAGAAAAAAATTATCTTGAAATTACCTTCTTGCCAAGCATATTATCATCAACAAATTTACGTCATTGCTTACTATCTGCTAGCTTTATTTCCTTAGTTAGTTGGATTTTGTAAGGATGGAGGTCAATGTTTTTGTCTTTTTGAGGGAGCTGGTTGAATTTCAACGGCCGCCCTTATCAGGTTGCCAAAAAGGCGGTTTGGCCATTTGGTTGGCACATTTTCAAGTACCGCATACTTCCCTGACTGGTTGCCTTCACCTCCAGTATGTTGTATTCCATGGTGTCGCATTGTCATAGATGCGTGTGAAGATGACTTTCAAAGTATATGAACGATCTTCCAGCGTATAAATTTAACACAGTACACCCAAATCGGCAAAAAAAATTAAGTGACTCGGAGTGGAACTGGAAGGAGATAACGAGATAATTCTTTGACTTGATTTCTCGGCAATGGGTTGGGTAGTGATACATCAAGAAGGAAACCGATAAAAATTAATTAGGTGCTTGAAGACCCTGTAACTGAGTACACTCCTGTACAGGTCTAGGCAACGACACAATGAGATGGTCGATATCTGCTTGTGGCACCCCGTTCCAAAGAACCTAAACTCTCCGTTGGATAGTCTCTTCTAACTCTCACATCTCTTCACACATTTTCGATGGAACTCAAACCCGGTGATCGGAGTGACCACGGCAATACACTAATGCCTGCATTTTGGAGGAAGTCCATTGTTTACGGGCAATATAGACCCTCCGTTGTCATGAAGATGAATGACATCATCAACATAACGCGCAGCTGTCATAATGCCTGGAAAAAAAGTTAGGTTGAAAATTATTATCAGAGTATTTTTGAGTGTACTCGTATAATTTGAAATTGTGAAGAAACTGAACCACATTTTGAATTTAAATTAGATTAATATGTTTGCAAAATGCATTCAACAAATTAATCTGAGAAAAGTTGTGTTAAAAATATTCAAATATTCGTTCAATTCTTCGGTTTTGCCTTTTTTGAGCGCTCGTACTACTTACAAAAGGGCTATATCATTTCGTCACGATGTCTGTATTTTTCGAATTTTGAGGCGATGATGGTCTCAATCGACTATGTTCGACTCACTGATGACGAATCCGTCGAAAAATTCGAGTCTGTCCGTCCGGCCATCCGTGAGCACGATAACTCTCGAACGGAACAACCTAGAGACTTGAAATTTTCAGTGTAGGTTCAGATGCCAAATGCCTCGGTTGAGTCCGTTAATGGGCAGAATTCCACGAGGGGTTCCGTAAATATGGCCGTTCAAAGTTTTGTTCTCATGATCACTTGAAAACTTCAAATTTGATCGTGATGAAATTTTGCACTCAAATGGAGAATGAGTTGTTCAAGATACATGTGAAATGTTGTCCGGATCGCATGACCAGAACAAAAGAAACCATAGAAAATTGTAACTTTTGAACGGAAACGCCTAGGGACTTAAAATTTTCAGGATAGGGTTGGATATCGAATGTCGTGATCACGTTCATCTATGAGCTAAAGTATACTAGGGGTTCCGTAAATATGGTCGTTTCAAATTTTGTTTTTTCGATAATTTCGAAACTACGGATTCGATCGAGATGAAATTTTGTATTTTAATCGAGAATGATATATGAAAGCAATAATTTGTCCAGATCGCTTGACCAGAACCATAGAAACCATAGAAAATTGTAACTTTTGGAAGGAAAGGCCTAGGAACTTGAAATTTTCAGGGTAGATTTGTATCACGAATGTCGAGGTCACGTCTATCAATGAGCAAAATTAGACTCGGGGTTCCGTAAATACGGCCGTTCAAAATATTTTTCTCGTGGTAGTTTCGAAACTACTGATTGGATTGGAATGAAACTCCGCACGTAGATGAAGATTACTTTATTCAAACTACGTGCGAAATTTTGTCCAGATCGCATCACCAAGACCATAGATACCGTCGAAAATTCCAGCGAATTATCGAAAAAAAATTGGTCAGCTCAAGCACTGACATGAAGTCTGGAGTTTAGCCTTAGTTTCAGAATTTTTTGACAGCTATCGAAAATTCCTTCAATTGATTTCTAAAACTGGAAAATGCGAATCTACCTACAAGGTGGATGAACGAGCGCTCAAAAGCTCCTGACTTCACGGCAGTGCTTCTCTAAATTTTTCTATAATTAAGGTGATTGAAGGATGGACAGAATTTAATTCAAACGTAATCGTTTGAGCTTATTCTCGGCTCAAAATTCGAAATTTACAAACATTTCGATAAAATGATAACGTTCTCGCTCGAAAAAAAAAGCGCCCAAAAGTGCGGAAAAATGAACATCTGGGCTGTTTGGATGGGACCATTCAATGGAAAATTTCCAATATTAAAATAGAGAAGTTATTAAAAATTAAATTGAGATATAATCAACTTTCACATTATCTAATGCTGTTGAGAATTATTCAATTATTATGTGTCTCTATTTTTAGGTCTCAATATTTATACGAATGTTTGGAACTTTCCAATTAATGGACAATTTCAGCTAATAACAACTTATAAATCCCAATTGCACTGGATTTAGTACTCTTAGTCAGTAAGGAAATCTCAGTAGGTTCGCTAGAATACTTGCAATGCTCTGAAGTTTGTGTTAAACTTTATTCACCTTGGATTTGAATTTGTTAGAATTTGGTACTGAACAAGGTTAGGAAAGTTTAGACTTTTTGAAATTTTTTGTATCGCAAATACCAATAAACGAAATAACTTATAATGAAATATTAAAATAATCCCATTCACTTGGCACCAATATATTTTTGTGTATTTTTATGTTGTGTATCTTGAATGACATCTACATCCATACAACCCATATTCCAAAAATAACACCATATAAATAAAGTACGAATATTTTGAATGCGCTCTTTCGCCAAAACATAAATTCCAACACAATATTATTACGTTGAATCAATGACCTTGGGTCATGTCCATGAATAAGTCTTGTTATTATGCACGCATTTTGCATGTTTATCTTCCAGAAAACGGTGGAACCATAAATGTATTCTACGAAAAATGGAACACACCCATTCAATTTCTTGGTCCCTCCCTTCATAGATCTCTCGTTTCTTTTTGTTCAACTGGGAGAGATTTCATCTGGAAGTGGATGCGCGAAGACATTATTCCATCATTTCATCGAACAAACTTTTCGCAGAATACATTCGAGATTCCACCATTTTCTTCTCCGATCTCTTACTTGGAAATTTGTGTTTTTGATCTCTTATTGAATGTGTTTTGACGCTTCACATACATGGATGTTCTCAAAACAGCAGGGTGTAGAAACTCGAAATTTTCAGGGTAGGTTCGATTCTCGAATGCACCGGTTGATTTTGTTATTGGGCAAAATTCGACTAGGGGTTCCGTAAGTATAGCCGTTCGAAATTTTGTTCTCCTGATTTCTTCGAAACTACTGAGTCGATCGAGATGAAATTTTGCACTCAGATGGAAAATGACGTGTTCAAGGACATGCAAATTTGTTCAGATCGCATGACCAGAACCATAGAAACCGTAGAAAAATATAACTTTCGAACGAAAAGGCCTAGGGACTTGAAAATTTTAGGATAGGTGTGAAATGTCGAATCTCTTGGTCACGTTTGAGCAAAATAAGACCAGGGGTTCCGTAAATATATCCGTTCAAAATATTTTTACCTGATAATTGAGAAACAACTGATTAGATTGGAATGAAAATTGGCACATAGATGAAGAATAATGTATTCAAATTCACGATCTTTTCATTTTTCGAATTCTGAGCCAAAAATGGTCTCAATCGATCGAGTTTGACTCACTGATGTCGAATCCGTCGAAAAATTCAATTCTGTCCGTCCGTATACACGATAAGTCTCGAACGGAACGACCTAGAAACTTCAAATTTGCAAGGCAGGTTCAAATCTCGAATGCCGCGGTTGAGTCTGTTATTGGGTAAAATTCGACCAGGGATTCCGTGAATATGGCCGTTCGAAATTTTGTTTTCCTGATAACTTCGAAACTACTGATTCGATCAAAATGAAATGTTGCGCTCAGATGGAGAATGACCTGTTCAAGCTACATGCGGAATTTTGTCCTGATCTCTCCAGAACCATAGAAAATTATAACTTTCGAACAGAAAGACCTGCAAACTCTAAATTTTCAGGGAAAGTTTGGATCTTGAATGTGGAGGTCACGGTTATCGATGAGGAAAATTACACTAGGGTTTCCATAAATATAGCCGTTCAAAATATTTTTTTTCTGATAATTTCGAAACTACAGATTCGATCGGAATGAAGAATGATGTTTTCAAACTACGTGCGAAATTTTGTTCAGATCGCATTACGATTACTATAGAAACCGTAGAAGATTCTAGCAAATTATAGAAAAAAAAATCCTTATATTTCTATTAACAGCTGATTCGGCATAATTGACAAAGAGCTGCTGTCATTTTCTTGACAGCTGTCAAAAATTTCTTCAATTGGTTTCTTAAACTGGAAAATGCGAATCTACCTACAAGCTGGATGAACGAGCGCTCAAAAGCTCCTGAAAATTAAAATTTTTTTGACAGCTGTCAAAAAAATTCTCAAACTAAGGCGAAACTCCAGACTTCATGCTTTAGCTGAACAATTTATTTTCGATAAGATTCTCTATGGTATCTATGGTCTTGGTAATGCGATCTGGACATAATTTGGCACGTAGTTTGAATACATTATTTTTCAGTTATGTGCAGAATTTCATTCGAATCCAATCAGTAATTTCGAAATTAACAGGAAAAAAATATTTTGAATGGCCATATTTACGGAACGCCTAATATATTTTGCTCATTGACGAACGTGACTGCGACATTCGCGATCCAAACCTACCTTGAAAATTTCAAGTCCCTAAGCCTTTCCGTTCGATGGTTTCAATGGTTTCAATAGTTCTGATCATGCGATCTGGAGAAATGTAGCTTGAATATATCATTCTCCATTAATATACAAAATTTTGTCACGATCGAATCTGTAGTTTTGAAATTATCAAGAAAACTAAATTTCAAACGACCATATTTACTGAACCCCTAGTATAATTTTGCTCAAAGATAAACGTCATCACGACATTCGAGATCCACACCTATCCTGAAAATTTCAAGTCCCTAGGCGTTTCCGCTAAAAAGTAACCATTTTCTATGGTTTCTATGGTTCTGGTCATGCGATCTGGACAAAATTGCACATGTAGCTTGAACACCTCATTCATTTGAGTGCAAAATTTCATCTCTATCAAATCTTTAGTTCCGAAGTAATCAGGAGAACTAAATTTCGAACGGCCATATTTACAGGTGGAATTCTGCCCATTAACGAACTTAACCGAGGCATTTGGGATCTGAACCTACACCGAAACTTTCAAGTCTCTAGGTTGTTCCGTGCTTACGGCCGGCCGGACGGACGTACAGACTCAAATTTTCCGACGGATTCGTCATCAGTGAGTCGAACATAGTCGATTGAGACCATTTTCGGCTCAAAATTCTAAAAATACAGCCCTCGTGTAAGTAGTACGAGCGCTCAAAAACACCAATTTCATTCAAAGTGTAATGGATGGCTTCACCGAAATATCTGAATCTTCGAGATGTCATTTGAGTTACATAGAAAACATGAAAAATTTCAACTTTTCCGTATTGGTGAGGCAAAGAAAAACTTCACAAACTGACGTTACTACAAAGTGTGTACTTCAGGCACGGTTGAAGAAAAAAACACATATGGCTCTGAAACTTTCACGCTCCATTAGCAGAAATAAGCTATATACAGTCGGACGAACCGGACCATTGTTCGTTCCCGATTCCGTTGCTCTATTAATTGCTCTATTCTCCGTTACCACTGCCGAATAATTGAACAATCCCGTATTCTCTTCGTAAATTAGTACCCTCTAATTAGGATAACAAGGTGAAAATATCGCTCGTCTGCCTCACAGTATCAACATCTCGCAAGAACCAATTAACATTATTTCCAACATGGCCAAGGAAAGAAGCGTGACGTCACGATCCGGTTGCTCCTGCAGAGTTTGACTTCTACCTTCTACAACAAACAATATCCAAGTATTACGCGAGAGATCACAGACGCGCGTTGTGGTCATCGAGACGATGCGATCCGCGAGGCAAGCCGCGACCAAGACCGTCCCGCGGCCGGCAGTTGTTTCTGCGGCATCCCAGGACTTTGCACGAATTTAACGAACGCCCATCGATTCCGAGCGAAAATAAACTCCGTATTTTTTCGAGCTGCCAAAAACTGGGGCGAAAATAAATATTCGAGCGATTCGACGTTTTTCGACGTTTTCGAGTTCGCGTAAAGTGCTTTCCTTCGAATTTGAAGTTTCATCTGGTTTGTCTTCGTTGAATCGAAAAATTTGAGATGGATCCCGAGAAAGATGAATTGGAGGCGCCCTCTCTTTCTATGGCTATGGCCAAGACGACCACCATCAGCACCATAGCGGTGCAAAGTGGAAAGACTAGAATTGTTATCGCTTTGCTTCATGTGAGTTCACGTTTTCGATTGAAAAATTTCTCTTGTCTCCTCGCATGTCCGAATTTGGATTGATGTTTCCGTAACTACCGGTCTTCAGGTCAGTAGGTCATGTTATGCCGGTAGAAAATATATGATCTTGGAATTCCTAACCTCTTTATCTAATGCTAAAAATCATTACTTCTTTTAGAACCCCAGCTGAAATTTATATCCAAAATATTCAATTCCTTGCAGAATTCCAGAAGTTTTCCGTTCTATAACCTTACCGAACCGATCATTTGATTGAGTTGTCAACAAGTTTTCGAATCTCGATCGTATTTTTGGAAAGTTCTGAAAATAGACACTGACATGAAGATTGCAGCCTCCCATTTATCACGGAATACTGGTAGCATTGCGCAGTTATGTGTATTCTCTCACGTAGATTTTGCGAAATATTTCTTCAGGGTTATTTGCATACCATGAGTTGCAGAATATGAAAGCTGACATCCCTTTTCGTTCTTGAGATTTGAGGATTTAATTCGAGGCAGACTGCAGGAACAGAATTTCGAACAGAATTCAGGAAAAGGGAAATTTGAATTTTCAAGGGTATTTGAATTACAAATGTCGTACAAAATTCAAGAATTCAATTCTGACCGACTTCCTGTTATCGAATAAATATTATATCGACAATACATTGCAGTACCTTCGATTTTTTTTTTTAATTATCGGCGTTCAAGAAAAATTATATTATTAAAATTACGAAAAACACAGCCGTGTAGTCAGGAGCTTTTGAGCGCTCGTACATCCACCTTGTAGGTACATTCGCATTTTCCAGTTTTAGAAATCAATTGAAGGAATTTCCGACAGCTGTCAGAAAAATTCTGAAACTTAGGCGAAACTCCAGACTTAATGTCAGTGCTTCAGCTGACCAATTCTTTTTCGATAACTCGCTAGAATTTTTTACGGTATCTGTGGTCTTGGTGATGCACGTAGTTTGAATACATTATTCCTCAGCTAGGTGCAAAATTTCATTCCAATCCAATCAGTAGTTTCGAAATTATCAGGAAAAAAATATTTTAAACGGCCATATTTACGGAACCCCCAGTCTAATTTTGCTCATTGATGAACGTGACCGCGACATTCGCGATCCAAACCCACCCTGAAAATTTCAAGTTCCTAGGCCTTTCCCTTCGGAAGTTATAATTTGATTATGATTTCTATGGTTCTGGTCATGCGATATGGACAAAATTTTGCTTTAATATATCATTCTCGATTAAAATACAAAACTTTATCTAGATCGAATCCGTAGTTTCGAAATTATCGAGAAAACCAAATTGACCGCGACATTCGAGATCCACACCTATCCTAGAAATTTCAAGTCCCTAGGCGTTTCCCTTCAAAAGTTACAATTTTCTATGGTTTCTACGGTTCTGGTCATGCGATCTGGACAAAATTTCACATGTAGCTTGAGCACCTCATTCTCCATTTGAGTGCAAAATTCCATCTCGATCAAATCTGTAGTTTTCAAGTAATCAGGGGAACCAAACTTTGAACGGCCATATTTACGGAACCCCTAGTGGAACTTGGCCCATTAACGAACCTAACCGAGGGATTCAGGAACTGAACCCACACTGAACTGACTGAACATTTCAAGTCTCTAGGTTGTTCCATTCGAGAGTTATCGTGCTTACGGACGGCCGGACAGACAGACTCTAATTTTCCGACGGATTCGTCATCAGTGAGTCGAACATAGTCGAATGGAGACCATTTTCGGCTCAAAATTCGAAAAATATAGACATCGTGACGAAATAATATAGCCCTCGTGTAAGTAGTACGAGCGCTCAAAAAAGGGCCTTAGGCTTACGAACTTATGGTTTAATTCTGTGCGAATATGACATTCTATATTTCCTGATATAAATTTTGAGCATAACTAGTGGCAAATATAAACCTCATCTGGAGCTCAACTCGCGATTCGAAATTTGCAACAACAGGCTTCAATTTTGGAACACTATTTTAGCAATGGATGGAAGGTTGAGAGAGAAGAATGTTTTGTGTATTTAGAGACTGAATACGCTGATGTTCCTTTTGACTAGTAGTCGATTAAAAAAAATAATCAACCACAGAATACTGGAAAAAGTTTTCACGAATCTCTGTCCGAGTGTTATCCCAACCTCCCATAGGTCTCTAGTGGTGCACATAATGAAAGTATATGTCTATTGCTTTACCTGCTATCAAAAATTTGGGGATTTTCTCCATCAGATAGCTGTTTGGAGGTGGTTTCTAACCCAATTGAAAAATAACATACTCAATATCAATATTCGTGGGCGAATTGTTGCCTCAATTTTCTTCGATAGTAATTTGACATGGACGATAATTGTCTTTAATTGAGATCCTGTAGAGGTCTTCGAACATCTGAAGTTCCGAAAATCATCGCTTGGATGACCGAATCTGTTTTAAAACCCTCCTGGTCGAATAGCAACAAGTTTTGTTTTTCAAACTCGGATATTGAAGGAATTTCGGAGAGCAAAAGCGATTATGTTTCAAAATCAGCGAACTAGCATGGTGTAGATGTTATTCTCCTTCAAAGAATCCATCCGGAAACAGTGGAAAATATTCGTGAAAGAGGTTATGTACTATTTCTGATTAATTTGTGGAATGGATGGTTAATTTTGAATCTATTCAAGATCCCTAGTTTGAATCATTTATGTTTTCGTGCATTTTTCTGCTGTCGACTTTTTTTTCAGATTTGCTATTCATGAAAAAGAAGCCCTTCATATTGAATATATCAGCTTATTCTGTAAACTAATCTAAAACCAATTACTACTCAAAAACGCTTATTTTATACACCATATTATCGTGAAGTTTTTATTTGGAAGAAACCAGATAACAAAAACGGTCGTTGTCAAAACTCTCATACACGGAATATTATGAATACCAAACGAGAATACTTACGGGTTATGGCAAATGGCAAAGATTAAGGTCACAAATTTCAAGAACGTTCAACATAAATATGCAAAGAGTTGTGCTAGTGTTGAAATTTATAACATCTGCTCAAATAAACCAAAAATTTCATAGTTTTCAGTAGTTCGGAGAATTATACAGGGTGTTTCATGAGTGGTTGGCCATAGCCTAGTGGTGAATGCAGGTCATCCAGGCCTTCCAGAAAAGTTGCTTGTTTTGTATCCTAAGGCTACTAATTTATTAGTTTAGGAGATACAGGGTGATTTATGGATTTCGGCCTGAATTTATGATAGCCATAGCTTTGGAATATGAAGTCCGATTTTGATGAAATTTCATGGCTTTGTTCACTTCAAAAAATGCTTTCGAATGGCCTACAAAATATTGATATTTTCAGGGCAGTACTCAGAATATCGTGGTTTATCTTTTAAGCCTAAAAATCTATATTTTTTACACTCAGATAAATTTCGTTATTGCCATGAAAATATACATAATTGAATTTAAGTAATTCAATTTTCACTTTGAATGGCACACCTGTTAGTTGTAGTAGCGAGTTAGCGAGTAGCGATCGAACGAATCAATATTTTATGTAATTTTTTTGACATGCGGTCCTGATTTTAGATAGAATATTTGATAATATTTCTGGTCTTCTGCTGAAAGTTTGAATTTTTCAACTTTCTGTTCAACTGCTTTGAATTCCTAACCCTCAGCACCTTCTGATTGTTGTAACATGCTGCGTAATCAAAATTATGCATAATCAAGTTTTGAATTCTTCTGAAGAAACATATTGAATTCAGGGGCAAATGGTGTAAACCCTCTTGAAGCATGTAATCAATTAGTCCATTTGCTTTAAAACGAAAAAAATATTCCTCAGGAAATTGGCTAGATATCGTTCTCTTCACACATTGAATAATTGTGTTACTGGAATTCAAAGAACGACATCCAGTGCCGCCAAACATACTCCAACTATATTCAATTTCGAACTATTTACAACAATTGTGAGTATTTTGATATGATATTTGTTTATTGCTTTTGCTATTGGGAACACCCTGTAGCATGGCCCCCAAGGTTCCCAGATCTTACTTCTATGGATTATTTTCTGAAGGATTATCTGAAAGAAAACGTATATGCCGTTCAAATAACTTGACGAGAGCATTTAAGGCAGAGGATAGGAGGAGCTTGCACACAATTGAAACATTTTGAGAGCTAGGAAATGTGTCCGTTTCAAGTTTCTCGAAAATAATAAAAAATATTAATATCTAGTTATTTGTGTAGTGAAGCGAATACACTTACGGATTACATTTTCTAAAATAGTTCACTTTATAAGTTATAACGCCCCTAAGCTTTGAAGTTCAAAATCTCAGCAAAAGACAAGAAATATTATCACGAAAGGATTGAAATCAGGACCGCATTTCACAAAAATTATATAAAATATGGATTCGTTCGATCGCTTCTTGCTTGTAACAATTGTGCCAGTCAAAGTGAAAATTGAATTCCTCAGACTGGATTATGTATTTTTTTACATTTCACTGGACAATATAGAAAATATAGATTTTGAGGCTTGAAAGAAAAACCACGATATTCTGAGAACTGCCCTGAAAATATTGATATTTCGAAAGGGCTTTCTGAAGTAAACAAACCATAAAATTTCATCAAAATCGGACGTCGGATTCCAAAGTTATGACTATCGTAAATTCCGGCCAAGATCCAAAAGTCACCCTGTATCTCCTAAACTCAGGCTTAGTCTAAGGATACAAAACAAGCAACTTTTCTGAAGGGCCTGGACAACCTGCATTCACCACTAGGCTATGGCCAACCACTCATGAAACACCCTGTACATCAGATACGAATACGAGTATTATCTACTTCTGTTCCATTAACTATAAAACTATAAAAGAGTTTATTATAATAGGGAACTTACTAAATATAATATGAAATTGACTCAGCCATTCACTGCTATCAGAATTATGTTCATTTGATTCGCACGACTCATGTTATTGTTTATTTATAATAATTATTCGGTAACTATTAATAGGATCACTCAGATATCTTATGCTGCAATTAATTCATTTGGCGCCGGTCAGATCTATAATTATATCAGAAGATAATGTACATGATGAAGAAGTACTAGTTCACATCATTCGGTCCTTGAATAGTTTGGGTATTCATCGGAATAATCATTGCTTGAATTTTCCATGAGTTACAGTATTCAGCTTGATTCTCGGATGGGAGGCGGAATCAAAAGTTATTCGACATAAATATCAAAGTATGTGAAAACTGAACGGTTTGTTCAGCAACTAAAAAATGTGTCATTTATATTGATTTTTCTGAATGGGTATTAACAGAGTAAAGCCAATCGAATCAATTTAAACTTTGAATCTAAGAGTTTGTTTGATTAGAACTGATCGGACAATCCCCGTTGAAGACGTTCTAGTTGAGGCTATAATTATTAACTTACAGTTATACATTGAAAATATTAAATCCCATTATGACACCGGATAAACTATATTATTCGATCTTCCCACGATAAGTTCAACAGAAATGAAAGCCAATAATCTTAGCCAAGTCTCTGACGTCAAGTGCCAGTCATTCATATAGAAGAAAATTGTGGATAATTCTATCATTCTTCAAAATGTATCACCTTGTGTTTTAATTCTCTTTTTATTGATTATTTCCACTTCTCCAAAGTCATCGTGGTAATGTGGTTTTAATTCAAATTTTCTACAATCCTTCCGTCGTAAAAAGGGCTCACTGATCCTAACGTTCAGATTGCAACCTGTTAATCTGCCAAAGTAGTCCATTGATGATATGATTAGCTCAATTTTCAATTATGGCGCTTATCCTAACTTGGGGCTTGGGGCTCTAATATTGGTGAAATGTTAAGAAAATTTGAGAAAAACACTGACGTGAAGTCAGGAGCTTTAGCGCGTTTGTTCAAATTCTTAGCCAGAGCGGGCCGTGGTGGCCTTCGACTTCGTGTTATCTGTTCTTCTGCCCACTTGGCGATCTTGACTTGGTCCATTCTGTCCTAAATCTACATCACCTCACTACGCTTGCCACTCGCAATTTTTTTCTTACGGTACTCATGCAATTTTATGCCTTCAATGATTCTTGAGGTTCATATTTCGTCCTCAGTGGTTGTTTGATTCTTGAACTTTCAGCTCATGTTTGAGGTGCATGCGCGGAAACGAGCGTCAAGATGGTATTCTGAGTTCTCACTGCTGCTGAATATAAGCGACCCAAGGGAGTTTAATTCCATTGCCTCTTCTTTTGCCTTCTCATCGCTGGCGTGTTTATGAGGATGAGATAATATCTTCGAACCAAATACTTGACGTCTTCGAACAACGATTATTATGAATGAGTGTCACGAATTTATCAAATAATATCACAAAAACATTCTTCACTTCAGGAAATTCTGAACAAACCGAAGGATCGGTTCAAGATGACCAAATTCCAAATTATGTTGGTACTTAATTTGAAACTATCTGCAGATTACATAATTTTCACTGGCCTACTTTGTGCGTTCTCTTACTCGTTTGAACGCTGTCTGGTGAATATAGCAATAAGGTCATGCGTTCACCAAGATTGTACTTGAACTGAATTGCAGGTGACAATTGATTCGTTACTTCTTCATCCATGGAAAAGTAATGACGCATTCAGAATTATAACAGAAGAATAACTAGTTGGAAAATTATTAGATTTTCAGATACGGTAACTCGAATTTGACCAATAAAGTAACCATCTTCAACAAGTTCGATTTCGAAAAAATCTATCGTGGTTAAGTAAACTATAACTGATTAACTCCTGAGTTTCCAACCCTTGCTGATATCTGCCTCTTAAGATAAACGTACCATATCTAATAGCCCAATCCACACGCTGTGTGCCAAATAAATTCAGATTTGATATATGTATGATGTGCGACTACTTTCCATAAAGAATGGAGAGAAGGAAACAAATCTCTAGACTGTATCCTTACCATATTCGGCTATATTTCTCCACAAATTGAATAGCTTCCATAATGAATAGAATATAATTAACATCAATCTTGACGGTATCAGATTTTCAAAAGCAATGAAATTACGAGTCAAGGTTGGATTTGTCTTGTATGACTCATACATTTTACTGTCATGTTGGGATCAATTCTTATTATATAACGTAAGAGATGTACGCAAAAATTTAATTTGCTGTTATCATTGCTGTGAACGTAGTAAAATGGTTGCTGACACTTTTTTTTTTATTTTTACAAAAATATGCAATTCATAATATGGGTGATGTTATCGAGTATTAAGAATTCACAAATAATTTTTATTATTGTTGGTTTGAATAGAGAACATTTGAATAAAAATGACACCAGTTTCGTTCGATGCGTGCCATGAGGGTCAACATTATAAATAACGTTTTCATTATTATAATCAAGTTGAAACAGAGTTGATGGCCTTCACTTACGTCTATTTATGCTTGTTTACACTAGACCAAATCAATCGATATGACTCAAATCTAACACCAGTTTTGTGTGTTCCTAATAGCGATTTAACCTAGTCACATACACTTACATGCAGAAGATTATATGACTGTACCTATATCGGTTTGTAACTCAATCGAGAAGAGCTACCTGCATAATATGGTCAGATTCAATTTGAGTCGAATTTGCCTCAGAATAAATGCTATCCGTTGTATCAAAAAAATCAAATCTGACATCAGAACAATAAAAAATTTAATTTTCAGATCAACATTTAATAATTGGGCAAGTAGGTATTGATCGCGCAATCGCCCGTCAACATCGTAGTCATTGCGAGTATCGAAATCGTAATAATACAAACAAACTTTCCTGAAAAACAAATCAGTTCTAGTTGATAAATATAAGATATATTGAAAAAGAACACCTACATTTTCAATATATCAAGTGGTAGTGAGAACATAATGTAACTCCTCCCTGCGTCCTACCAATTGATTAAATGAAGTACCTTGTCATAAGTCCAGACTTTGGCACACTGTATATGGCTGAAGGTGAAGTATAGTGTTGTAAAGCAATTACGCACTCATGTTATTACGCACTAGCCGCTACGCGACTTTCAGAGTCCGAAACGGTCCATTTTTGAGCTCTCTCTCTACTTTTCGAATTTTTAGCCGAAAATGGTCTCAATCGGCAAGGTTCGACTCACTGATGACGAATCCGTTGAAAAATTTGAGTCTGTCTGTGCGTCCATATAAACGATAACTTTCGAACGACCTAGAATCTTGAATTTTCAGCGTAGGCTCGAATCTCGAATTCCGCGGTTAAGTTCTTTATTGGGCAAAATTCGACCATGGGTTCCATAAATATGGCCGTTCGAAGTTTTGTTCTCCTGATTACTTCGAAACTACTTATTTGATCGAAATGAAATTTTGCACTCAGATGTAGAATGACGTGTTCAATGTATTCTTGTCGAGATATCATGACCAGAACCATGGAAGCCATAGATAATTATAACTTTCTAACGAAAAGGCCAAGGGACTTAAAATTTTTAGGATAGGTGTGGATCTCGAATGTAGTCACGTTTATCATTGAGCAAAATCAAACTTGGGGTTCTCTGAATATGACCGTTCAAAATATTTTTTTCCTGATAATTTTGAAACTAGTGATTGGATTGGAATTTTGCTCATATATGAAGAATAATGTATTCAAACTACGTGATCGCGATCGCTTCATCAAGACCATAGATACCGCAGGAAATTCTAGCGAATTATCGAAAACAAAAATGGTCATCTAAAGCACTGACGTGAAGTCTGGAGTTTCTCAATTCGTTTCCAAAACTGTAGAATGAGAATCTACCTACATGCTGCATGAACGAGCGCTAAGAAGCTCCTCACTTTCCGGCAGTGCTTTCTATAATTTTTATACCTTTCAATGTGAATTTTTATGACCCCAGGAGCTGTCAGATTTCGACATATTTATCGATACCTGGAAAAATCATATCGTGAGGCTAGGAATTTCCACTCATTTGTTCCACTGGCCAGAGTGAACAAAAATGTCATTCATAAACTCTATGATAACACCAGGTATAAGGTGCTTGTAAAGACCTGAGAATAAAAAAACAAGACTAGCAAATCATTACTTAGCTGTATTTCTCACTCCAATTCAATTATGTCCACGATTTTCCATCCCATCAATTCCGATTTTCATTATCCTTCGTTTCAATAGACGGGATAAAAATCCCGTACTGAGATGATCGGGAATTCTTGAAAACTGCACGACGTATCTGTCTATTTTTGCCAAAATTCGCTCGAGTTTCGTGTGGACTCGTTCTCGTCAAAATCGACATGATTCCTCTCGGTAAAGCGTCAGACTATGTTTGTGGTTTTGGAAGTTGTTTGTCGAATAATTATGAATTTTCAACTTGACCTCTCAGGAAATCGCAAGTAGGGTGATTTTAGCGTGCACCTGAAAAAAAAAATTATCGTAAATTATTCGTGGATAATTGGTCTTTAAGACACCCTGGCTGCTCAGTCGTCTTAAAAAGACCTCTTCATCCACTTATACATCAATATACTGAGATTCACCCCAGTGCCGTCCAGGAATTTCAATACCTAACATATTATGGTGAGATTTCATGAAAATATTTCTAACCAACCCTCCTGAAATTTTCACATTTTAATTTTCGCGTAATGTACATTATCAGACAGAAGTAAAGCAAATATTCTAAAGTGAATCTCTTCATAGTCATTTTGAATATCCGAACAAATGTATTTTTCTATATCTTGGTATCATTTATAAATCTTTTATAAGAATAAAGAAGAATGTTTTCCTCCATGCGTTCCTCATTGATCCGATTATGATGAAATTGTGGTGGTTTCTTTTGTGTAAGCTCTAGAGCAGGAATGGCCAACTGGTCAATTGCGGCTCTAGGCCCGGCCGATTGGTTTATATTCGTCCACTCAACTGAAGGTACTCTTTCATTTAAAAATTTGAACATTTTAAAACTGGTAGATCTGGAGGCTTTCGTAGATAAAAGTCGATCTTGAGTCTCATCGCGTTGGCCACCCCTGCTCTAGAGGGTTCCTAACCGGAAAAAATCTATATAAAATTGTCTATCTGTCATTATATCCCGAATACGTTCTTTTACCGGCCATCGGATTGACGTCGTTTTTTAAACATACATGAAGGAAGGCTATAGAAGGAGGTTTAGAGGAGATTTTAAACCCCATCTATTATCATAGGAGGAAAATTGGAGGGGTAATTCTTCAGCTCAACGTTTTTTTTGGAGAGGAGAAGAAGTGGTACAGAAATAGGTTCAGAGTAAATTCAGACTGACATACGGCCAGCACGGACGGATGTTGAATTTCGGATATCTAAACCGATTTAGTATTCAGCAGCATTAGATTCTGACACCAGATATACTACAGGAAACATGACTATAATACAATTGATTGGGAGGAGCAATCAATTAACCACGTATTCGGTTTCCTTTGGCGTCTAGCTTGATGGCGCCTCGACGCATATATCTCATTTATTCTATAACATCTCGATAGATCGAAGTGAATATTTCTTTTATTTTCATTGTGGATATTATTTATTGAGAGAGTAACAGTTCTCCTCGTCGTCGAGAAAAATGTTTGCCTATTTTCTCCTCATTTTATAAACACAAAAAAAAACAATGTACTGCTTCCATTGCCCATGTAGTCAATGGTATGAAATATCACACTGAATTTTTATTTTCTTTGAAGAACAATTACTTACGGTGAGCATCGATCATTTGGAAATTGCTCAGGAAATACAGGTTGAACGTGTGAACATCTTTGGAATTGAGCCTATTTCAGTTAATTTTCACCAATTTAGTAGGTTCAATGACTATGGTTGAGGTAAACCGAAATATGCTTTGACGTCACCTCATACAAATAACTTATTCGATTCCTCTCTCTCTCTACATTAAACAGGATAAACTACAGAAATCAATATCCCCCTTGGAAGAATATTAATTTTCTCAATTTCACGCCTTAAGAATCGGTAGAAAATGAAAAAGTTAGCGCTGGAAATCTACACATATTTATGTGAACCAATTCATTAGAATTTTCCGTCGAATACTTACAGATTCAATTCTGTTCATCTGATTTTGATCTATCGTCGGTCTAACAATCCATATCTATTATAAGCAACTTTCGATTCATTGCATAAAATTGAATATCCACCGAGTGGAATTATTCTTATAGAGAACATAAACATAACATCAGTCCCTATTTTAAGAACATTACTGATGCTATGAAACACACATTTGTGCAAACCACACTCGAAAGTTTATTTTTAGTAATTCAGCGCGTTTGTGATCAAAGAAAAGAGTTACAACAGCTATTGCATTCTCAGTAGGATATTGGAACCATTGATTCTAGTCACTAATCATCAAAAAAATAAATGTTTCACATGAATGTCGCCACGAAAAATACAGACATCGTAACGAAATGATATAGCCCTCGTATAAGTAGAAATACAACCTTCAGTAATAAAGTTTTCTCTTCCATTCCTGATATTTTCATCAATTTGTTTTTCTTAGTTACCCATAATTTTTTTGGAATGTATTTCTGTGCAACATTGATTTAATATTTAATTTTTTGTACATTAGTACAGTATCTCTATGGATGATCATATATTACTATTCTCATGCATGACAAACAAAACCACACTCCATTGTTTATTTACATCAGCAATAATAAATGACGTTTCTAGTCTGCCCTCTTTTGCATAAATGTTTTTGTGCGCTCGTACTACTTACACGAGGTCTATATCATTTCATCACGATATCTGTATTTTTCGAATTTTGAGCCGAAAATGGTCTCAATCGTTAGGTGGTTTAGTGGTTAGACTCACTGACGACGAATCCGTGGAGAAATTCAAGTCTATCCGTCCATCCGGCCATCCGTCCGTATACACGATAACTCTCGAACGGAATGATCTAGAAACTTTTTAGGGTAGGTTCGAATATCAAATGCCGCGGTTTAAGTTCGTTATTGGGCGAAATTCGACCAGGGGTTCCGAAATATGGCCGTTCGAAATTTTGTTCTCCTGATTACTTCGAAACCACAGATTCGATCGAGTTAAATTTTGCGCTCAAATGGAGAATGACGTGTTCAAGCTACATGCAAAATTTTTTCCAGATCGCATGACCAGAACCATAGAAACCATAGAAAATTGTAACTTTCAAACGGAAAGGCCTAGGGACTTGAAATTTTCAGGATAGGTGTGGATCTCGAATGTCGCGGTCACGTTCATCAATAAGCAAAATTAGACTAGGGTTTCCGTAAATATGGTGGTTTGAAGTTTAGTTTTTTTCATAATTCCAAAGCTACGAATTCCATCGTGACAAAATTTTGAATAACAATATAATCTTTTACGTCTGGTGTTTGTACTGTTTTGAGCGCTGGTCCTACTCACAAGAGGGCCATATCATTTCGTCACGATGTCTGTATTTTTCGTGTTTTGAGCCTCAAATTGACTCAATCGACAAGGTTCGACTCACTGATGACGAATCCTTCGAAAAATTCGAGTCAGTCCGTCCGTCCGTAAGCCCGATAACACTCGAACGGAACAACCTAGAAATTTGATATAACAGTAGTAATACCCCTAGGACCTTGATAATACCGAGATAATTTTGTCATGGAGAATGCTGAAAGCGTGTTGCTTGATAATATTTATTATCCTTAAGCAACACGTTTAAAGGATTCTCTATGACAAAATTTTGAGGATTTATCAAGGCCCGAGGGGTATTCGATAAGATAATGTTTCACTTTGTAGATTTCAAAAAATTGATTGTCAATCTGACGTTCAATATTTATTCATTTCTGTTTTACCAAACTGAAAACACCACATGTTGGGTATTATCGCTGTAATCCTTAGGTGATTGGATGAAATTCGACACATGACTCTAAATTAAGTAATTTGATTGGTTTCTATAGTTAGTAAAAAATTATTAATGTTAGTTCAGTTCCCAAATCCCGCGGCAAAGTTTGTTAATGGGCAATATTCCACCAGGGGTTCTGTTGATATGGCTGTTTGAAATTATGTTCTTCTGATAACTTTGAAACTACAGATTTGATCGAGATGAAATTCTGCACTCAAATGGAGAATGACGTGTTTAAGCTACATGTAAAATTTTGTCCAGATGGCATGACCAGAACTATATAAACCACAGAAAATTATAGCTTGTGAACAAAAAGGCCTAGAGACTTGAAATTTCCAGGGTAGGTTTGGATCGCGAATGTCGCGGTCATGTTTATGAATGAGCAAAATTGGACTAGGGATTATGTTAATATTGTGGTTCGAAATTTAGTTTTCTTGATAGTTTCAAAACCACAGATTCGATCGTGTCGAAATTTTGTATTTTAATGGAGAATGATATATTCGAGCTACATTTTGTCCAGATCGCATGACCAGAACCATGGAATCCATAGAAAATTATAACTTTCGAACGGAAAGGCCTAGGGACTTGAAGTCCAATTCTTGCGAATTATCACCTAAAGCAATGAAGTGAAGTCTGGAGATTCGTTAGTTAGTAAGTTTGATAATTTTTCTGACACCTGTCAAAAATTTGTTTCTAAAACTGGAAAATGCGTATCTACCAACAAGGTGGGTGAAAGAGTGCCCAAAAGCTCCTGACTTCACGGCAGTGCTTTCTATAATTTTTATCAAGCTTTGAATGACCCAAGGCACACAACTCAGTAGGTATTCAATTCGAAAATAAATAAAAAAAATTATAAAATCACTGCCGTAAAGTCAGGAGCTTTGTGCGCCCCTGAAGGTAGATTATCTTTTTCCAGTTTGATAAACAAATTGAATAAATTTTGGACAGCTGTCGAAAAAAACTAAGGAGAAACTCCAGACTCCACGCCAGTGCTGGGTGACCAATTTTGTTTTCGATATTTTGCTAGAGTTCTCTACGGTCTATGATCAATGTGCTTAATTTCATTCCAATCCAATCAGTACTTTCGAAATTAATAGGAAAAAAATATTTTCGAGGGCCTTATTCACGGAACCCCTAGTCTAATTCTGCTCATCGATGAATGCGACCGCGACATTCAGGATCTAAGCCTACCCTGAAAATTTCAGTCCCTAGGCCTTCTGTTCGAAAGTTATCATTTTCTATGGTTTCTATGGTTCTGGTTATGCGATTCGGACAAAATGTAGCTCGAATATATCTTTCTCCATTATAATACAAAATTTCGTCAAGATCAAATCCCTAGTTTGTAAATGATCAAGAAAACTAAATTTCAATCGACCATATTTACGAAAGTCTAATTTTGTTTATTGATGAACGTGACCGCGACATTCAAGATCTAAACCTACCCTGAAAATTTCAAGTCCCTAGGCCTTTCCGTTCGCTACTTATAATTTTCTATGGTTTATTTGTTTCTCTTTATGCGATCTAGACATAGTGCACGTCATTCTCCATCTGAGCGCAAAATTTAACTCGATCGAATCGGTAGTTTCGAAGTCATCATGAGAACAACATTTCGGAAGGCCATATTTACGGAATCCCTGGCCGAATTTCACCCAATAACGAACTTAACATTCGACATTCGAACCTACCCCGAGAATTTCAAGTTTTTAGGTCGTTCCGTTCGAGAGTTATCGTGTATACGGACGACCAGACAGAAAGACTCAAATTTTTCGACGGATTCGTCATCAGTGAGTGGAACCTTGTCGATTTTCGGCTAAAAATTCGGAAAATATAGACATCGTGACGAAATTATATAGCCCTCGTGCAAGTAGAACGAGCGCTTAAAAATAACGGTTTTTTCAATTGATGATGAGAATTAAATAATTAGTTGAGACAAAATATTAAAATATTAAAATAATGAAGATCCCACAAAGCTTCTTTATTCATTCAATGGATATATTATTTATCATTATATCTGTGCTGAATATGGCAAATTTGTATTTCCTCGTTTTCATTATCAATCCTCCCAGTGAAGAAAAACATGAGAATAATATTTTTCGAACTAGTCTACCGAGGTTCCTCCATCTTTATATATAAAAATTACGTGTCACGTTGTTTGTCCGGGATGAACTGCTAAAATACTGAACAGGTTTCAAATTTTGCAGACTGTGTGCAGTTTGATCCAACTTAAAAGATAGGATAGTTTATATCTCAATTTATAGTTGCAATATTTTTTTATTGCAAATTTTTTGTTCATTATAATATAATGAACAAATAATTTGCAATAAAAAAATATATCATATGACAAAGAGTGAAAATTATCTGCGCGGCAACCTGGGTCTCAAATCGACGGCAAGTCATCGCGTCCCCACTACAGCCGATCACTCGACAAGACCGATAACGTCCGAGGAGTGATGCTAAGTTTCTGGGTCCAAAACTGAAGAAATTTGAAACTGTTTGAGAACTGGGTTGAAACTTTCAAAGAATCAAGGATAGGGTTAGTGTTAGTGTAAGGTTGGGTTAGGTTAGGGTTAATAATAATAATAATTTGACTGGTTTGTATACTTAAGCCACAGCAAGGCGTGGCCGAATCTTCTAGTTGAATTATAGATGATTCTCCATAATTCCTACCTTCTTTGGCATAACGCAATCAATTTGAAAATGTATCTTCACAGTAATGTATAATCGAGCAGTCTGTATTGATTCTTATGCGAAATAGATCATATGTTGATTATTCTGACCTCCAAACTCGTGGGTCTTCATGGGTAAACGTTTATTATGTTCTGTATCAACGACAAGATCGAAATACATTTTTTCTTTTTATTTTTTCAGTGTGGTAACTGGCTACAACTCAAGATACTCGAAATCACCCCTGAACTAACCAAACTAGGGGCTACGTTGGAAGAAGCTTTGGAATTGCAGAAAGCTCACGATGAAGTGCTCCGTCAATTACAGGTCAGTTGATTTTGAACTCTAACTTTGTGGCATTCTAAAACGTGTCCGATCGGTTCTTGTCGCACTAACCAACATAGCCTCATAAAACTTGGTATGTGTGATAGGTAGTAGGATCTTACTGTTATTGTGCTATTTACATTACATTATCTATTGAATTTCTTTGTACCAACGTTTCGGTTTTACTGACCATATGGTTGAGATATACGTAGGTGATGGATTCGTCAACTGGTCACATGCACGAGACACACAAGGAGTAATTCTAGAACATATCAACAACATTGAAGAATCGATCAAATTCACGATAGAGGACGAAGAAGATAATGCATTACCATTTTACATGTACTAGTTAGACATTCAACAGAAAACAATTTTTCTTCAGAATAGGTGATTTGGAGATCACTTGGTGTAAATCATCGTACAAACATCGTACAAACTACCAAAAACTGTGAAGGTACCATGCATCAATGAAGTTGACTAATGTGTTCAATTATTTCGGTTTTGTAATCAAATGAATCTAGGGGGAACCAGGCCCTCCCAGGGTTGCCCTTCAGATGGTCAAAGTAATTCCGGCACATTAGAACAGAGAAATTCTATAGACAATGGAAATAACTCAAATATATGTTCATCATGATCTCAATAATACTTGGTTTAGATACATACAGGATGATTCACAAGCAAACCTCCAAATATTGGGTGCGGATTCCTTAACGAAAAAGGAATGCAAGTTTGTTCTATTATTTTTTCAGAATTCTCATTCCTTGTTGAGATGCACCGAAATGTTGCTTAAATTTTTTTTTCTCATAAGAGAATTATCCCACTAAAAGGAAATTTGACAATCAACCTGTATTATTTTCTAGTAGCTTACTTTTTGATCAAATTATGTATGCTACCAATTAGATGCGAAACTATCCACTCTTTCGAATATATTTCGCATTTATCGAGCCTTCAGTTAACATGTTGCTGGTATATCTATTTGTATATTTCTAGTATGAAATAGAAACCAAAAATAGCCGGTAGAGTCTATCATGTTTCAGAACATACAAGTTACGACTACTCAATGTATATTGACGTATTTCCAAATTTAATTTTCTTGCGTAAACAAAACGAATCTTGTGTCCTCAATCTTGTTAGACCGGAAGAGAAGAATAGTTACTGAATATTATACAGAAATCATTCATCGTCTTCGTTCGAATTTCAACAATTTTTGTCGGAATTCTGGAGCAAATTATTTACCAAAAACAATTTTTTTCTCAACTGTTGTTGCCTTTTTCCTGCAATTTTATAGCCTTTCTTCTGTTTTGAAACCTATATACGATCAGAAATGGCATGAGCTTCGAATTGTAATGCATTGTTGAATAATATCACGTTATATTTGTAGTTTATTGAACAGGACATCAAGCTCCCCACAAATATAAAATTAAGACTGAATCATGAAAGTCATCAAAATAAACCATTGCGTACAATAACAAAACGTTCTCTTTTCAATCAATAATCAATTTTTCTCCAGAACAAACAAAGCCCTGTGGAAGAACTTCTCCGCCAAGCAGATCAGCTCATTGCCACTCAGAAACCAAGAGCAGAAGTATACGCTGCCATGGCTGAGACCTTAGGAAGAGCTTGGAGGGACATAAACTACAACCTGGATTTGAGGAAGCACATTCTCGACCTGAACGTACAATATCACATGAAGGCAACTGAATTTTTCGATAAAATAAGGAGCTTGGAAGAGTCTTGCACCGATACAGTCGTGCCGATAGAAATTGAGGCAGTCAAGCAATTTTTGACAACGATACATGACCTCAGAAGGACCCTATTAGAATCCCTGATGGCCGCTCTGCAGGCTGGAAACTCGCTTTTGGGAAAACTTAAGGCACTAGGAGCCGAAGGCACACTCGATTCTCGACCCGATCATATTCGACAGTCGATTCAAAAAGGTAAAGGGGATCCGCTTATTTTTTTTCAGTGAAAGAGTTCCTTCGTTGTCACAAGTATGTTCTACTATCGAGAACAATTTTATGCTTGAAATATAATGCCTGACGGAATGAAAACCGCGTGTAATCTGGCTGGACAGAACGTGTTTGCCTGAATTCTTAATAATCACCGATCGCATTTCTGTTGAATTATGAATCGGCTGCTTCATCTCTTGCATTGTGCTAGGATTATGAACAAATGTTTCAATTGTAACGTAACCAAAAAAAAAGAATCTGCGTTGCCAATTGGGGTGCCCAATTATTCAGAGGATTCTGCCTTCGAACTTTGTAAGTAATTTTCCCATCGTTTCTCCTTTTGTATAAAACGAGCCATCATCTAGGTCAAACCACGTGATGTCAAGGTTCATTTCCATTACATACATCCAACAAGAAATATTCGTTTATCGCCAAGCGGTAACGTGCCCTTGACCATCTTCATTCTCAACAAAGTATGGTCCAATGATTTTCCTAGCCTAAAACCGCACATAACATTAAGAAGTTTCTTGAATTTTCCTAGGATTTTTAAGTTCACACAACCACTTCGGGTATTGTCTGAATATAAAGATAAAGCGGAAAATCTTTACCATCTACGTTCCAAGCATCTTAGGAAGTAACGATGATGCGTATGGTCAGCTGCCTCCAAATATTCCGTTATTTGGAATTTAGAAATATTGAAGCGCCTAAGTCTTGCGCGCTATGTTCTGATCTGCCTGATTTCCAAACAGATCAAACGATATCGACGTATTCGTTGTGAAATGAAGTTTTTATATTTAATCTTCATTTTTCAGCTTTATCTCAAGTTCAATCTTGGTTAGACGATCTACATGTCAAAAGGCAAGATGTAGAAGCCATATTCAACAAGAGGAAATTGCAACTCGAGCAATGCTTAGCTTTGGCTATACTAGCCGCAGATTTGAGAGAGCTTGAAGATTGCGTGAACAATTGTAGGAACCAATTGTCCAACGCTGATCAACTAGGTGAGTTCATTTTGAATGTTTACCTTCTTAAAACGCATCTCATTATCCAAGTATAGATTGGAGGACCTCTTGTCTCAAATACGAAAACGCTAAGTCTTTATTTTGTGTAGCTCGTATGAAATGAATCTTAAATCTCCACTACATGATGAATCAGAGAGAATAACAAGAAATATATTGTAAACCAAAAAACTGACGTGTCTTCATTGTTAGAAAAATGAGGGTGCATTTTTTTTAGTTTCATTAAATCTTTCACTGTGATGAGACTAAAGAATTGAAAATCAACAATGTAATTGAACAATGAATGATTCACCGAACCAAGTTTCTCTATTTGTTTCAGGAGATTCTGCAGCAAGCACGGAACTTTTGCTACATGAAAATAAGAAGCACTTACCAGAAGCGCAGATTCTGCAAGAGAAGGCACTCAAAATAACCAAAGCCACTGAGCAATTATTAGCTTCTGGTTGTTCCGCTGGGGAAGATGCAGCTAAACAATCATACGCCATTTTATCATTGACATCTGACTACATGTCCGAACTACAAAATAGGAATAGCCTATTGGAAAGAGTTATAGCGTTCTTCAAATCGGCACAATCAGTGAGTATTCACTTATGGAAACATTAAATTGGTTAAAAATCAATCTTATCCGTTATCCGAAATAGGTCGGACGTACTTCCACATGAGGTATATCACTAAGTTCGTGTGGTCACATGATTGGTAGTTGTTGGTAGCTTAGGAAGACGCTTCATGAACCTGCAGAGAAAGTAGAGCAGGTTGCTCTTGGAGCGAAAAAGTAGCGTTGGTGGAGTAATTTTCTCCGATCGGCGAGACTCCGCTTAAAGACGTTTTGTCCCTCGCATCGAATTTATATTCGCTAACTGCACTGATGAGACTAAGTCGAAACCGGTCTATAGTTGATGTGACTTTGTGATTTGATGTTCTCTGGGGTTACATGTATTGATTTGTTGACCTGCTTATTGAATTATCTAGAACAATTTTTCTTCGGAAAACATTAATTAGATTCATTGCATGATATTCATGTCAGACACTGGTTCATGTGGATTAAATGAATAAATATCTTGATGCTTTTAAATTTAGTTAATTTTTTCTCTCATAATATAAACTATAATTTTTTCTTACTCTTCGACGCTTACAAATTTCAAGTTTTCCTCAAACTGTTCTCTTTCTGTTCTGCTTGACGAATGTTCTCGATTGTACTCAAGTTGTGGGAAAACAACATTTCGAGGTCAAATCGCCAGTGAAACCATTCTTACTGCAAGAGAAGTTCCATCCCAAATCTCAAGAGATTCAGAGGAAAGATGTCGGCTCCAGTTCCAAAAATATGAAACAGCTTCAGCTCCACCAAACAAATTCCGTCTCCTCATCCAGGAAAAGATAATACAACCGGGAGCTTCAGAAAAAAAATGTCAGCTCCCAGTCCCAAGAGAATAAGCTAGAAAATTCATAAATATTAGGAGTATTTCTCTATCAACAGACTTCAAATCAAAATTCTTCAAGGGACTCAAAGATGCATCGAAATGCAGTCTTTCGACAAAATAGAGAAATTAAAGTTAAATGAATAATGCAATCACTTGTCTGGGGAAACTTTTGGTTGGGCAAAAATTTTCAGTGGATTGGGAAAATATAGCTATGGAGAAAAACTGAGAACGAAAGGCAATACTGACAGAAAAATACAACAGTGTAATCTTCAGGGTTTGTGAAACTTCAAGAAGTTTTTCCGAATCTTCAACGAAGGAAGCACAAAAACATTTCTAGATTTAAGTCAAAACATGCTAGGTCTTCGCACAAGCTTCCTTATGGAGCACCTTCGACTCTAGAAGTTTCCGTCAATCGGGAATGACAAATATAGAATGTGCGGAGACATCTCAGCTGCTGGAGTTGATCAGAAATGAGAAAGGACGCTGTTGCTCGAGATATACCCCAAACAGCTCAAGACAGGGTAGATCCATCATTAGGTCGAATAACAACAACAGATACGGACAACGGCATTTTCTTGAGTTATTGTCGTAATTATAAAGAAGTAATTCCGTTAATAGCCTACGTGTGGAATATGTATTCCATCAGATATTGGATATTGAAATTTCTGTTCAAATAGAAATTACACAGTTTTCTTTTGGAGAAAGAACTAACCAAGTACTGCACTAGAATCTGTAACATGTTGAGATCTCAACATGGAACAAATGGAATTTTTGATTAATTTCAACTGATTTGAGTGATATCTTGTGTTTTTCCTTTTATAACTCGAAAATTTTTTTCAGGCCTTCAACAATCTAGACCAACTCGAAATCCAATTGACCAGTTCGAATTTGAAACCAACCTCACCTCAACTAACCCAGCTTCACGCTCAGTGTTCGAAGGCTGTCGAAGAAATTACCGCTGGGCCCATATCAGAAGGCTACTCCATTCTCCAATCTGTGAGGAGAGGCTCGACAGGAACAGAAGGGGTCAAAAGAACCGTTGAGGATCTAGAGAACGTGAAAATCAGATTGGATGCCCTATGCGTTGCACATCGCGAAGAAAACCTGAGAATCAATAGGGCCCTCGATATCTTCTTCGAATCTTATTCGTCCATCCAAATATGGCTTTCAAGTATAGCTGAAGCTTTTCTTCACAGTCATCAGAATATGGGAACCGATCTAGCAACAGCTAATGACTTTATGGATTTGCATAGGAAGCTTCTGACGGATCTTCAGGTACGTTTCCAAATTCAAGTTGGTTAAGTGGGAGCTCCATTGACAACTTTTGAATTTCAAAGCTAGATACATTTTGGTATCTTTCTTCTTCTCCTTCTTCATTCTCCAATTTAAGCATAGCTGCCTGTTCCTTCTTCGCTTCCTCGACTATTCGGGTCCTAGGTTGTCACTATATCTCTTTCTCGGTCGTTCGATACTCCTGCGACTAGAAGGTGACTTATAGTGAGCGATCTTTACTACTCGAGTATTGTTCATTCGGTTTATATGCCTGTTCCATTCTACCTTTCTATTCAGTATCCACTCATGTATATTCTCCATCCTACATGTTCCCTTGATCGTCTCGCTCCGCTACCCACCCAGCATCCAGCAATGTCTTTCCAGCAATTCTTCTGAGCACCAGCATTTTCACCGTTTCCAGCATTCTTCTAGTCTTCGCCGAGTTCTATGATGTAGGAACAAAATATACACCCTTTCGTTTATCTATAAGTATAATATTGATATATTGAAATATTTATATCAAAATTTAGACAATATTAAAATCCAATAATCATAATACATAGTCAGCAACTTGTTGCTTACCTTTTGGAAATATTTTTCTTACATTCATCCAGTTGTATCTTATCAAACGACCGTTTGGTGGACCCTCGACAGTTTCAAAAATACCTCAGGTTTGCCGAGTAAAATAGTTGTTGAAATAATTTCAGTATTAAACTACAACCAAGGTATAATTCATTCGTTTTCAAAAAATTTGTGAGCCAAAAACAGCTATAGCCCACTTTCCCTATATGTCCATTCACCTGACTTGAATTAATCGAATGTGTATCCCAAAATTTCTTATACCTACAATAAAGTTTGTACCTTTCTCATTCTCCAGAGTACTCCAGAGTCGTGCAACCAACCTCATTTTTTTTTTTTTTTTTTTTTTTTTTTAGTCAGGGGGAATCCTCATGGACGAACTATCTCCGATAGATAGAACAGTGTGAGACTTCGTGTGAAGCACGACCTACTCTAACTAAACCTAACCTGATGTGTTAGATTCCGGGCATTTATTACCTACTAATCTTTTGACTCTTCTTGTTCGTATCTCTATCACGATCTTTGTCGTGGGATGCTTGTGTTACCTATGAATTTGAATTTCATAGGAGTCTCTTCTTCTGGATGATTTAAATTGAGATTACTCAATTTCTGTTTCTACTTAGTTGATCTCTGGGTCTTTTGTGATAGGTGGGTATCCTAACCACATCTTCTGCGGGGTTGTAGTCAACTAGTCTTCTTAGCTCATCATTTGGGTGTTGACTTGCTTTTTCAAATATCTTCTCGGCCTTCTTTTTTAGGAAATCTGTGACAGTTTCCCATTCTAAGTCTCTGTGGATTTGTTGGTTTCTTACGAACCACGGCATATTCATTGCTGCTCTGAGCAGTTTATTTTCTGTTGCTTGAATCTTCTTTATATGGCTATTGGCTGCATGGCCCCATGCCGCCGAGCCATATGTTAGTTGGGGTCTTGCAATTGACTTGATCATTCGTAGTTTCGTGCTTTGGTTCATTTGGCTTCTTCTTCCTAGTAGTGGGTAAAGTCTACTCATCGCTGAGTTTGTTTTATCCACTGCATACTTTATATGGTTTTTCCATGTAAGCCCTTTATCTAGTTTTACTCCTAGATATTTGACTTCATTTTCCCATTTTATCTCTTCTCCATCTATCTGTAGGTTGGAATTAATTTCAAGTCTCCGCTTCTGTAGTAGAATAGCTTGGCTCTTTTTGCTATTTATTTGAATTTTCCATTTGATGAACCATTCTTCTAAATCTTCTAGTGCTTCTTGCAGTCTTCTGTGTATGACATCTGGTCGGCGATGTCTGAAGGCTATTCCCGTGTCGTCTGCATAAAGGGCTAGCAGATTCCTTGGGTTCTTAGGAATATCGTAGATATATATGTTGTAAAGCAGAGGTCCTAGAACTGATCCTTGGGGCACTCCTGCTTCTACTTGTCTGGTGGTAGATAATGTGTCGTCTATTTTGACATAAAAATTCCGGTTCCTCAGGTAGTTTCTTATTATCTTGCAGGTTTTGGTGGTGTAGCCTGCCATCATCATCTTGTAGGCAAGTCCTTCGTGCCAAACTCGGTCGAAGGCTCTCTCGACATCTAATAGCACTAATCCAGTGGCTTGTTTATTCTGAAATCCTTCAGTGACATATTCAGTGATCCTTAACAGTTGAAGTTCTGTGGAATGATTTCTTCTGAATCCAAATTGTTCCGGTGGTATCAGATTCAGCGCTTCTGTTTCTTCATTGAGTCTTTTTGCAATGACTCTTTCGACAATTTTTCCAAGTGCTGACAGTAGACTTATCGGCCTGTAGTTTTGTGGGAATTTTCTATCTTTTCCTGGCTTATTGAACACAATGACTTCTGCTGTTTTCCATCTTTCCGGATAGTATTCTGTTCTCATCACTGCGTTTGCTATATTGGTTAGCGCTGCTATTCCTTTTCTGGGCAATTTCCGTAACATAAAGTTTGTTACTTTGTCTTTTCCTGGAGATTTTCTGTTTTTCAGTTTCTTGATGATTTCTTTAATTTCCGTTGGTGTTGTTGGGTTTGGGATGGTATCGCCTTCCGGCGGTTCCAACATCAATTCTTCATTTTCTTCGACTTCTTCTTCTAAATCTTCATTGTCATCGTCTTCTCTGTAGTTGATTCTGGCTTCTCGTTCTATCGCGTCGGCCAGTGCTTCGGCTTTTTCAAGCTTTGAGTAGGCCATCCCATTAGCTCCGTGTAGAGGGGGAATTTCGGTTTTCTCGCGTCGTAAGCACTTTTGCATCTTCCATGCTGAGTGGTCTATGGTGTTTAGCTCTCTAACTCTTTGGTTCCATCTGTCTGTTCTCAGTTCTCTCAGTGCATTTTTCAGCACTTGACTGTGTTTATTCAGCTCTTTCTTGTCTTCTTCTCGATGTGAAGTTCTGTAGTTCTTCCTGAGTTTTCTATTCCTCTTTATAAGCTCTTTTATTGCTTTTGGGGTTTCACCATGTGAATGTTTCGGGGCTGGCCTTTCGATTCTTCTGGTACTTTCCTCGTAGGCTTCTTTTATTCGGGTTTCTAATTTTTCAACTTCATCTTCTAGTTCTTCAGGGGTTCTTATCTGTGGAATTTCTGTAATTTTCTCCTGGAGTATTTCACTGTACTTTTGCCAGTCTGTGAAGTCTTTCGTTTGAAGTTCTTCTGTTATCGGTCTGCGTCCCAATCTGAGTTCTATTGGGTTGTGGTCTGATGTGCCCTCTTCTATAGTATCAAGTGTGAAATCTTGGGTAATATCTTTCATTATGACGATATCTAATACGTCCGGTAGGCCATTACTTCTGGGCAGGTAGGTCGGAATTTCAGGTCCTAATACTATGGCATTTAGTTTTTCGGCGTACTTCTTAAGCTTCTTCCCATTTTGGTTTTCAGTTCTGCTATTCCATTCTCTTGACTTGCAGTTCATATCACCAATAATGATTTTCGGGTAGTTTCCTTCAAGCATCTTCTTCAGATCTTCCTCTATTAAGTCGTTTTGGGGTGGTTTGTAGGCTGACGTAATTTTCATTTGTCCTCGATTCGTATTTACTATAATCGAGACGGCTTCTATTTGCCCATTATTCAGTACATCGTCAAAATAGTGGTCGATGTTCCTCTTGACTATTAGGGCTACGCCCCCTCCTGTACAATTTCTGTCATTTCTGTATATTTCATGGTCGGGAAATGAAATTCTATTTCTTGTAGATAGTCTCGTCTCCTGAATTGCTATAATATCCGGTTGTTTCTCGGATATTATTTCTTCTATTTCAGATCTACGGGCTCGTAGACCGTTTGTGTTCCATGAGACAATCTTCAGGCTGTTTTTATTTGCGTTAGTCACTAGCTCCATTAATTGGGTTTAGTGAGTTTACGGAACTTTTTGTCCATCTCTATTTCCAGGAATTTCATGAGCTTACTCATGATATTCTTGGTGAAGGTATCTAGATCCTCGGTGGTTTCGGGTCCTTTCTTGTTGGTCTCTTCTTTCTTCTTTTGGCTGCTCTTCTTGGATTTTCCATTTTTTGGGGCTTCTTTCTTCTGCTCTTGTTTGAGTGGTGGCGTTTTCTTCTTCTTATCTTCTTCCTTTTGTTCTTGTTGGACAGTAGGCATCATTTTCTTTTCTTCTTCTTTTCTTGCTTTGGTCGCAGTCTTCTTTTTGGTCACCAGTTTCCACTCGCTACATCCTTTGTAGCTGGCTGGGTGACCTGCTTTTCCGCAGAGCGCACAGGTAGCATTTCTCTCCTCGTTTTCTCTTGTTAGCGTACAATCTTTACTATTGTGCGCTCCAGAGCATTTAACACATCTCCATGGGAATGTGCATTTACTTTGCGCATGTCCGTAACGTTGACATCTATGACATTGGCCAGGTCCAATGCTCTTTTTCTTCGGCTCTACTACACAATTTATACCGTAGAGCTGTTTTATTTCGAATACCTTCTTATTTTGGGTTTTCACCAAGAATAAGGGTATTGCCATTTTGGTTTTGTTGGATGTCATCCTTATGACATCCGCGTCGGTAATGCCTTGCTCGGCGAAATCATCTGTGATGATGTTAATATCTGCGTCTAGTGGCAGATAACGTACCACCGCGTAGATTCTCTTCTCCTCTTCTCTTTGGAGGGTGTAAAACTCTTTATTTCTCGACTCGAGGAATTTTGTCATCTTCCTGTGGTCGTCGGGGGATTGGGGAACAACACGAATGCCGTCTCTTACAGTGGTCGCTCTCAGGTATTTAATACCCTTCATTTGCATCTCTCTCGAGATTTGTGTCCAGTCGGCCGTGCCTCTCAATGTCACTGGAGGGACTTTCTCTTTTTTCTGCTCGATTTGAGCAGGGACTTCAATTTCTTCTGCAGGTGCAGAAGTAGCTTCTTCTGGGCGTTTTCCTTTTAGCAATGCTGCTATATACGACTTCTTCGTAGGTGGCCCACCTGCAGCTTCTTTTTGGATCGGGGTTGACACTGTCTCCTCTGTCCCAGAGGAGAAGCCATTTTCATTTTTCTTAGCCCGTTTCCGCGGCTTCGAGGACTGAGACATTTCTGCTCTCAAGGATTTCACTTCGTCGGATAAAGTTTTGAGACTCTCCGTCATAACTTTCAGTTGACTCATGAGGCTGTTGATCTGGTCCTTCTGTTCTTTTATAATCCGATCTTTTTCGGATTCATCATTAACTTCTTCTTCTTCTTCAATATCCATATCGGATATTTCTTCATCCGATAAGTTTTCGGCATCGGATTCTCTGTCCTCATTTGCAGAGTCGTATTCCGACATTTTGTCAGAGTGACTCAGCAAACAACACTCAAACACTTTCTTCACTTTCCACTAAATTCACTTTTGTCGCTTCAATGTAAAATAATCTGTGGAACCATCGATCTAAACCTGGACTCAACACAGTTATATATTTCTTCTTCTTATCACTTCTATACGAGGTTCACTTGGCACACATGCGCATTTCTCAATACGTCTGCACTCCTCGAGGGTTCAATCGCTACTGAACCAACCTCACATTTCTGTTTCAGGATAAAGGCAATGAAATCAATAGCCTTCTACTGACCCTTCCTCCCATAGTCCAATTCCTAGACGACGATAGACGGAAGGACGTGGATGGTAAAGTTGAAGAACTACACGAAAGGTGGACCAATCTCAAGAATATCCTGAAGAATCGTCTCGATTTGGGCAGAATTTATGTGAAATTTCACACTGAAGCTGGTATTGTGAATGAAGAAGTCGATAGACTCGAAGAAGAACTGACATCGAGAGGGATGGATATTGATGATGACACACTGAAGAACCTGGAGATTAAATGGGAATCTTTGGAGCCTCTCTATCAATCAGCCAAGAATACTGGCCTCACATTCATAAGCGACGCAAGAAAGGTAAGACCTTATTTTGAACGCCCGTACTACTTACATGAGGGCCATATCATTTCGTCAGGATGTCTGTATTTTTCGAATTTTGAGATGACGAATCCGTCAAGAAATTTGAGTCTGCCCGTCCGTATACACGATAACTGTCGAACGGAACAACCTAGAAACTTGAAATTTTCAGGGTAGGTTCGAATCTCGAATGCCGCGGTTGAGTTCGTTATTGGGCGAAATGAGACCAGGGGTTCCGTAAATACAGCCGTTCGAAATTTTGTTTACCTGATTACTTCGGAACCACTGATTCGATCGGAATGAAATTTTGTACTCAGATGGAGAATGATAAGTTCAAGCTACATGCAAAATTTTGTTCAGATCGCATGACCAGATCCAAAGAAACCATAAAAAATCATAACTTCGTGATGGAAAGGCCTTGGGACTTGAAATTTTCAAGACATAGGTGGATCTCGAATATCCCGGTCACGTTTATCAATGAGCAGGATAAGACAAGGGGTTCCGTGAATATAGTCTTTTGAAATTTAATTTCCAAAACTACGAATTCGATCGTGACGAAATTTTGTATTTTAATAGAGAATGATAATATTCAAGCTAAATTTATCCCAGATCGCTTGACTAGAACCATAGAAACCATAGAAAATTATAACTTTAGGAAAAGGCCTAGGGACTTGAAATTTTCCGGGTACGTTCGGAACGCGAATTTCGCGTTCACGTTCATCAATGAGCAAAATAAGTCTAGGGGTTCCGTAAATATGACCGTTCAAACTATTTTTTCCTGATAGTTTCGAAGCTTCTCTTTGGATTGGAATGATTTGCACATAGATGAAGAATGATGTTTTCCCTACGTGGGAAAGTTGGTCCAGATCGCATAACCAAGACCATAGATACCATTCAAAATATCTAGCGAATTATCGAAAAAAAAATTGGTTACCTAAAGACGTGGAGTCTGGATTTTCGCCTTAGTTTGAAATTTTTTTGGACAGCTGTCAAAATTTTTTCAATTTGTTTCTTAAACAGGAAAATGCGAATTTACCTACAAGGTGGATAAACGAGCGCTCAAAAGCTCCTGACTTCACGGAAGTGCTTTTTTATTATATGGTTATTTTTTTTAATATGAATACGTACTAATGTCGTAACGAACACTGGATCTGAACAAGAATCTCAACTTCCCGAAAAAGCTCCAAGTACTTTTTTTCGATCTGATAGAATCACTCTTAAATTATTTCGAAACATTTCTGGTCACGATGATTTCCTCAGCCAGCTCCCGAACCTTAAGCACGTTCCCAACGAAGCCGAATATAAACCCATAAAATTAGGAATAACTGAAAAACTTATAGTTGTTCTCTTGCCAAAGCACTAGTTATAAAATTTCGCAACTGAAAATAAACCTTTCCTCTGCTCTGACGATCTCTTTGAACGTCTTCGCTCACACTTCGAGCATAATGAAGAACTAAATTTATCTTTGCAGGTATCCGAGCCGCATCTAGACACGAATCGTGCATGTGTTTGTGTCGAGGCCGTTCTCGAAAGACTCTCTGGAAGGCAGCTACAAGTGACACGGACCTGGCAGACCATCCAGGCTGATGTTACCGAAAAACGGGAATTATTGATAAAACTGGAGGAAACGATAATGGAGAGCACAAAAGTAAGTTTTCAGGCTGATTTTTTGCCCAAGACGGTTATTTCTTTCCATTATTTCCAATAACCTTTGAAGTCATTCGAGGGAAAAAAATTGCAAACCACTTTCTCTGAAATTTTCATTTTATGTTAATAATGTGGAATCTGGAAATCGAATGTAAAAACCGGTCATATGCCATCAATTTGTGGTGAATTCATAAATCATGATCCTCCTACCTGGAAAACTCGATCGTGAATTTTTGAGGCAATTCATAATCAGAATTTGAGTACTTAATACCATAGTCATTTTAACATTAATTTGGTTTTTCCAAAAGAATTCTTTGTTAGTGTAAGTGTGGATAGCTCAGAAAATTTACTGAATCTATTGTGATTCAATATGATTAGTATTACATTCACAGGGTGTCCCAGAACGAATGGATAATCCTACAACACTGTATAGAAGAGCTATTGGACTCTCTGAAAAAAATACAAAACAAAATCTATTTCCACTAGAAGTATTTTTTTTTTCCAAAATAATGATTTCTTGCACATCACGTTGCGTTGCTGTGTATCACGCTCACAAGTGGATCAAATCCATCAGTTTATTCATGGTGAAATATTCTTCATTGAATTACCAATAGACATGCTGAAAACCGTATAGATATATGTTGTAACTTTTTTGGAAAAAAATATCCAACTCCCAATTTCATCATAAAATGTGATCAATATTTCATAATGTGAAAGTTTAATCGTTCATGGTGGAAATGAAATTTGAGAAAGCCTGTGCGGCCAACTAAGAAAAAAATATGCGCCTTTCATGTAAATTTCAAAATGGTACAATACATCTTCATAACTTATTTCACCATGAAGAAACTGATTGATTTGATTCAACAAGAAATCATTATTTTGAAAAAAAATATTTCTAGTAGGGATTTTTTTCAGAGAGTCCAATAGTTCTTCCATACAGTGTTACAGGTTACAGGATTATCCATTCATTCTGGGACACACTGTTTAATCCTGCCTCTGTGATATCTCGGGATTTTTTGTAACTTATAAGAGAATAACATTTTCAATCGAGTTCTATTATTATTTACCGCATCGTCACTATGAGCTTATAATCTATTCAAATTCTGAATATCAATTAGGTATTAAGAACTACATAAAAAGAATTATTCTCTTCTACAACCTCGAATAGTCTACCAGTGCAGCAAACTCGATTCCCTTGGGCAATAAAACTTTTCAGTTTTTTCAATTATGAAGAGTCCTTATGGAAAAATATCTGAAGGAGGATTTTTTTTTGAATAATGAATGTAATCCATTCGGGTTCTGATAAGTTTATTCACGAATAATTTATTCAAATATTAGTTCAAAGCTACAGAAGTAGCCATATTTCTCAGATCGTACCCGTATAAAACAAGTAAGAGGTCAGGGATCAATTGAAGCCTCAAAAACTCTATATTCCAATATGACATCTAGGTATATTTTATCAGAGTGAAAAAACGCCAAATGATTAGCATGGACAACATAACTTATCTTCGTTCTGTAGGATCCTTTTCAATTTCAAAATATGAAAAGTGGAGTCGGGAGCTATTGCTCGCTTGTTTGATTTCATCGCCGAAGCGGCCATTGACGCAGGTGCATATTTTGAAATTATCGAAAATACAGAAAAATGCTTTGAAATTTCATTTTATTTTCATAAACTTCAAGAGATAAAATCACGAAAATATTACCAAATTTTTCAACAGATCAAAAAAAAAAAATTTCTCTTCACTTGTGGCTGTTGTGGAGCTGAGGTTTTATATAACTCGTTTTATCGATGCCTCATTATATGGATAGAAAATTTCACCAAAGAGATACCGTATTAATAGAGATTTTCTTTCAATTTTTCTAACTACAAAGTTTCGATTCCATCTTATCGGTATTCTTCGAATTATTGAGAAAACTTACCCTAGTAATATCGAAATTTCAGGCCTTTTCTTCCGAAAGTTTTTGTGTTTGCAGACCTACGGCCAGAAAATTGAATTTGAGCTAGAATTCTTCATCTATGAGTCCAAGCTCCTCGTTTGAGACAATTCTCAGCTCAAAACAAACAAAAAACGATAATGGTCTTGTTGATAGAAACAAACGCGCAAAACGTCAAGTTTTTAAGTTATGAAATAAACTTGCCTTGCATTTATCTTTTTATCTATATCAAACGTTGCTGTTTTTTTTTCCTTCGTGATTATAACAAGTCATCCGAAAAATGCTCATTTTCAAAATATTTTTTATTGGTGAAGGGAGTAAGATAATTTGAACACTTTGCCGTGGAACCCCTCCATGAGGTGATCCGACCCTGGACAGACGTATTTGAATTGCAATCTATCCCTGGAATTCAGTCGATATTCTACAAACTCCGTTCTGTCCTATATATCGTTTTGCTCTACGCGTTAAATTTAGATTTACACTCAAAATAACACGAAGGGTGGCTGGTGTATCAGCGAACATACGTTAGACGTATCAACCTGTTAACCATCTATATCTATACTTTTTCAGACTATAAACTGGGTGACAAAACTCGAGGCTCAGCTATATCCTGTTATCACTACAACTTCAGATAGTGCCAACGACATAGCTGCTTACCTAAGGAACAAATTGGAAACCATTCTTCCTGATATAAGACGTGCTCAGAATGAAGTTGAACAAAAAATCAAAACAGCAGAAGCACTCATCGCTAAGACGAAAACTACAGATGAAAGAGCTCTCACTGTCAAGAATAGACTGCGCGAATTAAATCGAAAACTGATGGATATAACGACTGATTATCAAGTATTACTCCACGATTTGGTAGCTTATTTCATTGGTGTACACGATTTCCAAAACGGTGTTCAAAAGATCAACGATCATGCAGGACATGCAATCGAAATAACGGACGTGAAAAAAATCAAATTCCTGATGTCTGAACATGAAGCATCAGTACAAATGATCCACCAAAAATTGAATTGCCTTTTGGATACCTGTGATGGATTAACAAGGAAAATTCTGAAACAGGTGGGAAAAATCCACTTTCAGCTTATCGGGTTTATTGTGCCTAAACTCATATAAAGTGATTTAACCTAAACTATTCAATGACAATTATATTTTCAAGGAACCACCCAGCGCAGCAAGCCATGATATCGATAAACTCAGGCGCATCCTCGAACTCAATAGAACAACTTGGGAACTACAGAATCAACGAATACGCGAAATATTCGATAAACAGTACACATTCTGTCAATTCGACGAAGATCTGAATAGTATCAATAGGAGTATTAACAGTTTGGAACAGCAGAATCAAGAACTCAAGAATAGACATGGTAAATCTCTAGAGGAGGCCAAATCTTCATCATCAGCGTATGCCAATTTTGAGAAAACAATCCAGGTAGTAACTTGATGGTTTTTTTGAAATCATGTTTTTATAAAAGAATTTTCAGGATTTGGACAAAAAAATACGTGATTTCATATCATATGGCGAACGTCTCATGTCAGAAAATCATAGTCATTCACCAGTCATTGAAAACCATATAAGAGAACTACAAGATAGGTGGAATAATTTCAAAACGCAAATTCTACGAGTTCGTCATTCAATAGATTTGAGTATTCAGTACTTCCAGCTGATTCAGGAGGTGAGTATAAGACGATATCTTCTTTATGTAAACCAGTTGAACTCGTTTTTCATCACCAGGCTGATCAATGGTTCAAAGAAGGAAACAAACTACTAGTCTCCATAGCCAGAAGGTCTACCTTGGTCAAAAGAACAGATGAAGCTGAAGAACTACTCAAGGAAATATCAACTTTCCTCAGACCAGGAGAAGAGAAACAGAACGATAGAATTAGAAAGATTACTGAATTAGCAGAGAAAATATATGGAAATCAGCTACCAACTCAACTGAACCACGTTGTTGATGAAAGTAGGGAAATGCTCAAATCTTTTAGTATCATCAGGGAAGAACTAGATATCCTAAGTAGGAATTTAGTGAGAGCCGAACAAGAAAAAATTCGCTTGCAGAAAGAACAAGAAGCCGCTGCTGAATTAGCAGCAGCAAGAGCTGAAGCCTTAGCTCTAGAAGAAGCGAGAATTGCAGCAGAAAAGCAGAGAATTGCATTAGAAGAAGAAAGAAGAATTGCATCGGAAAAAGAAGCGAAGAGAATTGCTTTAGAAGAAGCGAAGAGAATTGCATTGGAACAAGAAGCAAGGAGAATTGCACTAGAAGAAGAAGCCAAGAGAATTGCATTGGAACAAGAAGCGAAGAGAATTGCATTAGAAGAAGAAGCCAAGAAAATTGCATTGGAACAAGAAGCAAGGAGAACTGCATTAGAAGAAGAAGCCAGAAGAATTGCATTGGAACAAGCAGCAAAGAGACTTAAATTAGAGGAAGAAGCCAAGAGGATTGCATTAGAAGAAGAAGCAAAAAGGATTGCATTGGAAAAAGAAGCGAAGAAAATCGAATTAGAGAATTTGGAGAAACAGAGAAGAGCTGCCTTGGAGGCAGAAAATGAGAAACGTGCATTGGAAAGAAGCATCAATCTCTTGAAAGAAGAAGCTGCTCTTCATAAACGAGAAGTTGAATATAGAACTCAAGTTATTGAAGGAGTACAGTCGGTTAAAAAATCTACTTCTACTGAAATGATGAGGGAAGTTATTGAAGTTCCTAAGTTTATATCTCCGTTAGCCGATGCCATCATTCAAGAAGGATCCAAATTTTCATTCATATGTCAAGTGTGGGGCAACCCAACACCAACTATTACTTGGTTCAAAGCAGGGCTGCCGATTCAAAACAATCCAGATTATCAAACTAGCTTCGACCGAGGGATCTGTACACTAACAATAGAGGAAACTTTCAGCGATGACTCTGCAAGGTACACTTGCAAGGCTTCCAATGCTGGTGGCATTGCCGAGACTAGTGCGTTCTTATCCGTGAAGGAAAATGAACCACAAGACCAACTTCTTCCACCTTCTTTCGTGAGATTGTTAGAACCAGCTTGCATCAAGGAGGGAACTTCTTTCGAGTTCCATTGTAAGGTAGAGGGAAATCCTCTCCCTAATGTTCAATGGTACAAAACCCAAGAGTGCGTAGACTACGTCCCTGGATACCAAATCACTTATAATAATGGTGATGCTATCTTGAAAATTGAAAGAGTCGAATTGAAGGACAAAGCTGAATACACTTGTAAAGCATCGAATCAGCTTGGATCTGCCCAGTCCACCGCAAATCTGATAGTTACTCGTGAGTTTATTTGTTGAAAATTCTTATAATTTTGATAGTTTTCCAATTTCTCTAAATGAATGACTCTCTGTGTTAACAGGGTATTTCATAAAGGACTAGGCGGGTTTTTGAATATCCATAATATTAACTACCGCTAGACGCTAACAACCTAGAAACCCTCCTCATTTGGGATTAGTCCCTTGGGCTTTGTCCCTCTGTTTACCCTAAGAGAAAACCCCTGAAGTGAATTTTTTCCCGACATTGTTCTCCATAAAGTTTGATGCCACTGAACGGTTTCGGATATAAATCTAAAGTTTTTTTTTTTATTATGAGGCCTTAACTATCTTTCAACAATATGAAGATATGCCTTTAGTCCAAATGAGTGATTCTATCGTATTTTTCGAATTTCAATTCCAGCTATGATTCCTACACAATCGCCGTTGATACTGTTGCCACTATCTAATGTAATGGCTAGGGCAGGACAGAGGATCAAATTGGAGTGCGAGGTAACTGGTCTACCAACCCCAGAAATTGTGTGGTTCCAAAATGGCTTTCCCCTAAACGAAACAAGAGAACTGAAGGTGAGCAGAACATTTCCTGATATTATAATATTTCGTTCTTCAAAACAGCAAAATAGGGTAACTCCAAAGAAAGCGATTCGAGAGAATAAGAAAAAGTTCCAAGTCCAGAGATTTTATAGAATTAGATCCCATGAAAAAAAAGTTTTTTCCCCTATATCCTATAAGAGCTGACGAAAATTGATTGTTATTCATAAGTTTTGAAGAATGTGAATTGGGTAATCAGTGTTTGGAAGAACCCATTGGACCAGGCAATAGAGATTTTTCCGCGACAAAATTCGTAGAGGACAACCCTGAGTGAATGGGTACGTGGGGTGGTCCGTGGATATTTAGTGATATGTTTTCTACTCACAAGTATTATTAATTTTCGGAAAAACCGTGAAAATCAGCGCTTTTTTCAAAAATTCTTAACTCGGCCATTTTCCAAGTTTTATCGCTGGTTTTTTGTATGAAAGTAGTGGTTAATAGGTACCTACTTCGAGTTTGCAAAACCCGGACGTTGTCGGATCAATAGTTTTTGCGTAATTGCGATTTGAATTATTTCAGGCACTATTTTCCGGAAGGACTGGAGGCGTCGCAAGTTGTCCGATCTTAATTTACAAATAGGAGTAGAAGTATAGTAATACAAAACGTCAATCTTGATTTTTCGTTAAAATGTTGCGAATAGGTGAAAAAAACGTGCAAACATGATCAAAACCGCCCGATTGGGGTCCAGTAGTGTATTGTGTTTGTTTTGTAAATTAAAATCAGAGAAGTTCCGATGCATCCAGCCCTTCCGGAAAATAGTGCCTAAAATAATTCTAATCGCAATTACGCAGAAACTATTTATCCGGGTTGTACACACTCAAATGTACCTATGAACTACTAATTCCATCCGGGAAACCAGCGCTACAGAAAATGGCCGAGTCAATTCTTTAAAAAACGCTCATTTTCTCGGTTTTTCCGGCTTTTCGACGGTTATAATAACCCGATTGAGTTGCACTAGCACTCATCTCTTCGTCTCTTCATTCTCTATAATTCTGTTTTTCAAAAGGTCAGCATCGCTTTGTTGGTTCAGATTTTACGAGCAAAAAACTGAGAAAATTACGAAAAGCACTGCCGTGAAGTCAGGAGCTTTTGAGCGCTCGTTCATCGACCTTGTGGGTAGATTCGCATTTTTCAGTTTCAGAAACAAATTGGAAAATTTTTTTACAGCTGTCAAAAAAATTCTCAAACTAAGGCGAAACTCCAGACTTCACGTCAGTGCTTTTGCTGACCAATTTTTTTTTCGATAATTTGCTAGAATTCTCTACGTTATCTATGGTATGGTAATGCGATCTGGACAACATTTCTGACGTAGTTTGAATATTGATCATTGACCGCGACATTCGCGATCCAAACCTACCCTGAAAGTTTCCCTAGGCCTTTCCGTTCGAAAGTTATAATCTTATATGGTTTCTATGGTTCTGGTCATGCGATCTGGACAAAATGTAGCTTTAATATATCATTCTCCATTGAAATACAAAATTTTGTTTCGATCGAATCCGTAGTTTCGAAATTATTGAGAAAACTGAATTTCAAACGACCATATTCACGGAACCTCTTGTATAATTCAGCTCATTGATAAACGTGACAGCGACATTCGAGATCCACACCTATTCTGAAAATTTCCTCTAGGCCTCTCCGTTCGAAAGTTATAATTTTCTATGATTTCTATGGTTCTGGTCATGCGATCTGGACAAAATTTGTATGGATGTACCTTGAACACGTCATTCTCCATTTGAGTGCAAAATTTCATTTCGATCGAATCTGTAGTTTCGGAGAAATCAAAAGAACTAAATTTCGAACCGCCATTTTTACGGAACTCCTGGTAGGATTCAGCCCATTAACGGACGTAACCGAGGCATTTGGGAACTGAACTCACAAATTTCAAGTCTCTATGTTGTTCCGTTCGAGAGTTATCGTGCTTACGGACGGCCGGACGGACAGACTCGAATTTTCCGACGGGTTCGTCATCAGTGAGTCGAACTCTATCGATTGAGACCATTTCCGGCTCAAAATTCGAAAAATATAGACATCTTGACGAAATGATATAGCACTCGTGTAAGTAGTACGAGCGCTCAAAAAACGCCGTTTTTTTTATTGTTTTTTCGAAATTACAACAAAATCAATCATATTTGCGAGTCGAAAACATATCACTAAACATCCACAGACCACCCCACGTTAGAGAAGTAGCAAAAGAGTTTTCTGGAATAAATTTCGAACAATGAATGGGATAGAATAATAGGAAGCGAGGTGGTATTAATAAACCCATGTATAAAATTTGCAGCGATCATAACTTTTGTATTTAAATGGAGAATGATATATTTGAGCTACATTTTTTCTAGATCGCATGACCAGAACGATAGAGACTAAAGAAAATTTATAAATTTCGAACGGAAAGGCCTAGGGACTCGAAAAGTGTGGATCTCGAATGTTGCGGTCCCGTTCATCAATGAGCAAAATCAGACCAGGGGTTCCGTGAATATGGTCGTTTGAAATTCAGTTTTCTTGATCATTTTAAAACTATGGATTTGATCGTGACGAAATTTTGAATTTAAATGAAGAATGATATATTCGAGCTACATTTTTCCCATATCGCATTTAGAAACCATAGAAAATTATAACTTTCAAGCGGAAAGGCCTAGGGACTCAAAATTTTCAGGATAGGTGTGGACCGCGAATTTCGCGATCACGTTCATCGATGAGCAGAATTTGACTAGGGGTTCCGTAAATATGGCCGTTCAAAATATTTTTTTCCTGATAATTTCGAAACTACCTCGAAAACTTCTTATTGGATTGGAATGAAATTTCGTACAAAGATGAAGAATAATGTATCCAAACTACGTGGGAAGTAGTTTCAGATCGCATCATCAAGACCGTAGATACCGTAGAAAATTCTAGCTAATCATCGAAAAAAAAATTGGTCACCTAAAGCCTAAAGCATTGACGTAAAGTCTGGAGTTTCGTCCAAGTTTGAAATTTTTTTCTGACAGCTGTCAAAAATTTCTCCAATTGATTTCTGAAACTGGATAAATGCGAATCTACCTATAAGGTGGATGAAAGAGAGCTCAAAAGCTCCTGACTCCACGGCAGTGCTTTTCATAATTTCTTGTTGTGAATTTTAATCAATTTAGATTAGTTTAAGTATCCATTATGTATTGTTCGGCAAATATCTGGGATTTTCTTCCAATAAACAATATTAATTTTGGGAAAGACAGTAAAACTTGCAAGTATATTTGAGATGAGTGATGTCCTAATCGAGGTAATTTTGTATACCTCTTGTGACCGTCCAGTATTCCCGGAAATACACTTATACCGAACGTGTGATTCTCCTACGAAAATAAACACATATTAGAGTCAATGTTCGGCCTATATTTTATTTTGGCAAGAGGCCCATAAAAGTATTTTTTACTCCAGTTCGAGGTGAACCATTTCGATGGTGCAACGTGATTATTGTAAGACATTCAATTGTTAATAAATAAGTGCAGATATTGCGATCAAAATAAAACTCGCCTTTATAGACCGAGCTCCTCGGAACTGGATTCCCGCCGTTGCAATTCTATACTATGCCTCTAAATATAATTCCGTTTTTCAGCTACAGCGCGAAGGTGACAAGGCGACACTAGTTATTTACGAAGCATTCCCAAAAGACGCTGGTAACTATAAAGTGACCGCATCAAACGTAGCCGGAGAGGCGTCAAGTGTTTGCAGCGTTTCCGTCAAAGGACGTCTTCCCAATGAAACTTCAGATTCGGAAATTGCAAGTGACATGGAGCCTGTGAAACCTTCCATCCAGTTGCCATTGACCGACTTGACAGTGAACGAAGGGAGCCGAGTGAGGTTAGATTGTGTAATAGTGGGTCAGCCGGAACCAGAAGTGATTTGGTACCACGACGGCAGGCCAGTCAAGGAATCCTCAGATTTTCAACTACTATTTCAAGGAGATAGGTGCTCGTTAGTCATTCAAGAAGCGTTTTCTGAAGACGCTGGGGACTATAAGGTTGTAGCCTTGAACTCAGCGGGTGAAGCCTCTAGTAAATGTTCGTTGTCTGTCAAACCAACAATGACAGCCCCAAGCGCTGGCCCCGAAAGTGAAATGAATATTCTTCTAAGTCATCCTCCTAAATTTAACACGTTACTGACGGACATTTTGGTATCTGAAGGAAACCAAGTTAAGTTTGAGGGTAATGTGAGTGGTCTTCCAAGACCAGACATAAAATGGCTGTTGAACAATCTACCAATAACAGTAAGTGACAACGTGAAAGTATCACATGACGAAGAAGGAAATATAAAACTAGAAATCAAACAAGTACAACCACAAGATAAAGGTGTTTACACAGTGAAAGCAACAAACGAACACGGAGAAGCCAAATGCTTCGCACAGTTGATAGTCAAATCTTCCAAAGCTCCCGAAACAGTGAAGTACGAAGAAGTGAAATCACCTCCAGTATTCACCGAATTATTCAGCGACAAAACTGCGTTCGAAAACACCGCGACTAAATTCGAGTGTATCGTTACCGGAAAACCCAAACCGAAAGTGAAATGGCTTTTCAGAGGAGAGCCTATTAGCGGAAACAATTTTTTGGTTTCAACATCAGGCGATCGACAGGTTTTATCCATTCCGAACATCACCAAAAATACCGAAGGATCCGTTACTTGCATTGCTGAAAATGAAGTGGGAACGGCAAGTTGTGCTGCAAGACTTACGGTTCATCCTATGTCCACAATAACGCTTCCCGGTCAAATAGACATTGATCATTTCACGGATTCCTCGTACTCGATCAAGAGGGAAGTTCATACCGAATCATCCACGAAAATGTCTAGCAGTGTTACATCGTCAAGTACAGATTTACCGCAGCCACAGAGCAAAATTCATAGTTTCAGTTCCCACAGCGAAAAAACCTTCAGACAGATGAATCAAGAGACTCCAGAGATCTCCGAGTCGCACAACGTTGAAGAATATCTACAGTTGGATAACAAACAGCCGATCATCCACGAAAAATCGTCCTCCACATTCTCCAACATCAAGGCACAATCTGATGTGAAGTCTATCCAACCATCTTTCAAACCGGCGGCCAGAACGAGAGCACCAAAATTCACCACACCGGTTATAGGAAAAATCGTGGACCAGAACACCACAGTTATATTAGAAGGAATAGTGGACGGGCTTCCAACGCCTACGGTGACATGGACTAAAAATGGGAAAGAGATAAATTTCTCCGACAAAATTTCGGCGAAGTGGGAGTTCAATAAAGCCTCACTGGAAATCAAAGATACCATATCCAGTGATGCAGGACGTTATACTTGCACGGCCATGAATGAAGCTGGGACTGCGATAAGCACAGCTGACTTGGTAGTTAGAAGTAAGTTTTGAACAGGTCTGAAAATTTCTAATTCGATATCTTACACATATTTATTTATTTCAGAAACGATCTTTCCACCTGTTTTCGGTAGGAGACTTCAGGCTCAGGTTATAAAGAAAGGCGATAGGATTATCATGGAAGTTGAAGTCACTGGTACGCCTGAACCATCCATAACTTGGTTCAAAGACTCAGTTCCAGTGGAACAAGCTTTGACGGAAAACTACAAATTGAGAAGTTGCGGAAACTCGTACACTTTGATCATCGAAAAAGGTATGTGTAGTGAAGTGGGTTCTAACAAAAGAAATCAAGGTTTATTTTCTTCATTGTGCGTTTTTAAGCGCTCGTTCTACTTACACGAGGGGCTATATCATTTCGTCGCGATGTCTGTATTTTTCGAATTTTGAGCCGAAAATGGTCTCAAAAGACAAGGTTCGACTCACTGATGACAAATCAGTCGAAAAATTCAAGTCAGTCCGTCCGGCCGTAAGCACGACAACTTTCGAACGGTTGAGTTCGTTATTGGGCCGAATTCAACCAGGGGTTCCGTAAATATAGCCGTTCGAAATTTTGTTCTCCTGATTCGATCGAGATGACAGATGGAGATTGACGTGTTCAAGCTACATGCAAAATTTTGTCCAGATCGCATGACCACAACCATAGAAACCATAGAAAATTATTACTTTTTCCGAACGAAAAGGCCTAGAAACTTGAAAATTTCAGGATAGGTGTGGATCTCGAAAGTCGCTAATTGCGAAATTTTGTCCAGATCGCATCACCAAGATCATAGAAACGGTAGAAAATTCTAGCGAATTATCGAAAAAAAAATTGGTCACCTAACATCTTGAGTTAAAATTTTTTTTTTACAGCTTTCAAATTTTTCTTCAATTGGCTTTTAAAACTGGAGAATGTGAATCTACCTACAAGGTGGATGAACGAGCGCTCAAAAGCTCCTGACTTCACGGCATTGCTTTTAGAATTTTTTTAAAATGAAGGTTAACACCGCCGTAAATTGCCCGATCCACAAAGAAAATATGCTGGAATTTTCCAATTGGAACATTTGATTTTTGCCGAAAATCTGGGGTGACGGTAGAAACATGAGAGGAATATGCTATTTTGCGGTACCTCTAATTACGAAAGTGCCTTCAGTTGATGTAAACACAGGAAAACGAAACTATCATTCCCGAAATAAATTCAGTGAAAGGGAATTGTTGAGGCAAAGATGAATTTTTAGTTATTTCTCAACCTTACGCCAGAAGGTAAGCTTTTGCAGAAATAATGTGAGAGATCATTAGCAAATTATTGTGTTGGCGTTCGATAAAGCTCATATCAACCTCAACGATTGTATTGATAAACCAACTTTCCCTTATTGACGAAAAATTTATGTTAAATCTTGAAAAGAACGATGAAAAACATTACGTACTGAATAAAGTAACCTTAACCCCTAGTGACTAAAAGGCAATGAGAATAATTTGAAATTCCAGCGGACCTCAAACATAGCGGCAGGTTCATGGTGAGAGCGTTAAATTCTGGCGGTGAAGCACAAAGCATTGCCGACATAGCTGTTTTCGAACCCACACCCGACACAATGGTGGAAGTTGTCAAAACCGTTGTTTTCGAAGACGTTCGCAAGCATGAAACACTGGTAAGTCAAAATTTTCAAGAATCTGAAAATTTTTCTTTCGATCAAAAAGGTTCTCCATTGATGTTTATATCATTATAGACGTCATCTGCCGACAGGATTTCATCACCAGCGACAACGAAACCTATCGAAAAACCCACCATTCCCCTTCCCTCCATAATACCCGAATCCAAAATGTCAGGGTTTGAGAGTTCTTCTTCGACCACTTCTAAATCCGAAATTTCTACATTCACCGAGCAAAAAGTTTCGCAACAGGTGTCAACAGCTAGACTCGAATATAACGCACCGGAAATTCCTCACCCTAAGCCTCTGTCTACAGATTTTTTGAAAAAAAAAATGGATTTTGAGATAGTTGGTGCTCCACCAGAACCTGACGTGAGTTTTGAAAGTCAGGAACAAACTGAGGAAGGGATCCAAACAAGCTCCATCACTAAAGAATCGTCGCTTCAATATTTCGTTAAAAAAATTGAAGAAGCGAAGGAAGATAATAAAGAATTACCTAAAATAGAAAACGCTGAGTGTTATAGGAAATTTGAACATTTAGATAACAAGGCAAAAAATGAGTTTCCTATTAAAGTCGATCTAGAAATTCCATCGAGAATTATCCCACAGATGAAATCTCACGAAAGGGTGGAAAAAGTTGAAATAAATCGAATAACCGATGATTTCGATTTGAAGCCAGAACCGCCAGCTTCGATATTCTATAGTGAACCAGTCGAAAAAGCAGAACATATTACGACAATACCCATTTTCAAGCAAATGGAAGAAGAAGAAAATATCACAAAGATAAAGACAGAGAAACATGATGACACTGTTAGGTTTGCCTCCTATAGCATACCTGATGCCCCTAAATCATTCAAACCATTCTCCAAGCCATTCTTCGAAACAATCCCGAGTTCAGAGATCAAATCTCAAGAAGAAAGAATTAACGTTATTCATGACGTATCGGAGAATTTTTCCTCTAGTACACATTACGAAAAATATGCAAGGGCCATGTCACCACGACCAGAAGCACTTGAAATGGAAAAATTGTGGATGCCGAAGAGAGAAATTGAACGACCTCTATCAGTTACGGAAACTTTCATATCAGGAAAACCTGCTCATGTGCGTTCGCATTCATTTTCTGAAAGGGAATATACTAGCGGAAGCCCTCGTATTCATTACGTGGCCAATGTTTCGCATTGCATAGAACCATGTGAGAAGAAAGTCGAAAATTTGTTCTCGAAATCAGAGCGATTCGAGAAATTTGAGAAAACTGAATTGAAAAGTGAGTATGTAGGACAAGAGCAAAATATTAAACCCTCCCAGGTATCCAAAGAATGGGTCCCGATGGAGAGTCAACCCACGTCATTCAAATCGTATCCAACAATGGAAAATTTAACGATTAGGCCTGCTTCGGTTCACGATATCTCGAATGAGATTTTTTTAGAACCAGGTCCAAGACCAATCATTGATTACGCCGAACCGCCAAAAATGAGACGGCAGTCATATGTTGAAACGATCGAACAAGAGTTGGTTTCGAAACTCGAAAATGTGCCCGACAAGGTACCTCCTGGTGGTGTTCGTACTATTCCCCCACCACTACCAAAAGTAGTACCTCCACCTCCACCGCCAAAAGTTGTACCCCCACCTCCACCGCCAAAGCTTGTACCCCCACCTCTACCACCGAAAAATGAGCAACCAATAGCACCACCTCTACCTGCCAAGAAGAAAACAATAGCAACAGAACCGAAACAGGTGGAATTGAATCTTGAACCTTTTCCCTTCAAACCTGACCCTCTCAAATCCAAACCAGTGAAGGTGGGTCCACCGCCAACTCCTTCGAAGTTCATCAAGGGAAAATTCACTGATAGCGATTACGAGAGCGATTTCGAATCGATAAGAATTCCTCCCAAATGGAAGCCTTGCGCTAGCGATAACGAAGAACCGTCTTATAGGAAAGTTAGACCTCCTAAGCTGAAAGAAACGAAAAGGTCGAAATCGACGGAACCGGAACCCCTACCACCGTCTAAGTTTGATCAGCCGCCCCAATTTCAAGGTCCCTCACGTCCTGAAGTTTCACTGGAATGTCAAAAGCGAATAGTCCAGAATGTCCGAAAACAAACCACACAATATCAGGTGAAACCTCAAGAGAAGAGCGCCATTTCGTCTCCCCCCATCAAACCTGGAACTCCACCGCTGTATATCGAAGCTCCCGCCAAAAAGATCGATTCTCCAAAAACAAAAGGTAGGACGTTTAATGACGGCTATATGGCAGATACGGATGAACCGTTTTTCCAACAGAAATCCAGCAAGAGTGAAACCCACGAAATTGGCTCCAATTTCAGTCATTACGAGTATAAATCCGAGAATATTGTAGAGAGCTCTCAAACTTCCGTTTCAAGTACCCCTCTCATCCCTAAAATCTCTCATCCTAAAAAACTTCTGCCGCATGCACCTGCAGCGAAGAAGGTCAGTTACAGTTTGTAGCTTCAAGAGTGTTGTTTCTGAATTCTTATAACTTTTTTGTTTTGTTTTATTGCTAATATTATTACCCTGGCTTCACTTATTGATGCCATCGTTGATAACAATACTAAGAGTTGGCCATCCAACGTTGGCACTAGTGTGTTGACCCGACCATATAGAGGCAGTCTCTGATTTTATTTGTCCTGTGTTGTTTCCTCATCGCTTTCAACCCATTGAGGTCATATTCTTTGCAATTCCTTATTTTTATCAGCTAGGTAGGTACAATTTTCATATGTAACAAAAAGAAAAGAACTCTGAAAATTTGTTCTTGAAAATCAATAAATTTTCCTCATGAAATTCAATTTCTGACTCTAACAAGATGACCTTCAACAAAACTTCTTATTTCTGTATTTCTGGTCACAAAATACAAAAGATGATTTTTCAAGGATTTCTGGCTGTTAATTAAGGGGTTCTCGAAAATATTGAAGGACCGTTTACCGATGGGGAAACGGATGTGTAAGTCTCCGGAGTTACTGTATTCGTCAATGAGCCTATTACAGAGTGGTTCTCTCAGAATGCTGCATGTCCCTTGAACAAATTAGACGCCGCTGCGTGTCGTCGAAATTAACGCAACCTCCCGAAAGAGCGGAGGGTCATTACGATTTTATTCATTTGCTGCAAAGCTAGAATTGTGTTAACATTTTTGAACCCCATATCAAAAAGGGTCATTAAACATTTAAGGTTCCGAGGTGAATGATGTGTAGCAGAAAAAATGCGAAAATGAGAAGAATTTTCAGTTCAATGAACCATATGCATGAGGATAATTCTTGAAATTGGCTTCCTTTTGACATCTGTGGTTTGACCAGGGTAGTATCACAAATTCCACAAAACGGCAAGAATTATTTTCCATTCAATCAGAAGTGAATTAAGAAAACAAAAAACTAATAATATTTGACGTTGAAGTTTTATAAGCTTTCAAAAGGATGCCAAACTACTATGTAAATCAAGATTTTTCCCATTTGGTTTTAGCTATATTGATGAAACGCATTTTTAACCATGCTAGGGAATAACTGAGCATGTCATTAAACCCGATTGGTTTCCATATGTTTCTGATATTCAAATATCGAAAGTCATGTTGATCCAAAAATTCATTTTCCAGGAACTGACTGCTACCCCGATCATAACGAACGTATCGACCGAAAAACGTGATGAATCTTACGAAATCCAGCGTAAAATGGAACACCATGCTCGCGTCCACCATCAATCAAAACCAAAAACTATAAGATGTCCACCACCACCCAGTCCTTCCAAATTCGTGAAAGGCGAATTTCGAGAAAGTGATTACGAGAGCGATTACGACAAACCCATTCCAAAAATATGGAAACCTAGCGGACCAGAAGACACGCTCAACTTTCGACCAGTGAGACCGGTCTTAACGCCTACAGGTAGACAGTCGCAAGTAGGTAAAACACCACCACCTCCTACAGAATTCGAAGAACCGCCGAAGACAGGAAGGCCACTGCGTCCAAAATTCGAACCGATCGAAAAACCAGTTGGAATATCCAAACCGGAAGCTAAATCGGTAATTTTCAAACCGAAGCCCATATCGGCCACTCAGACAACCGACATGAATCGTTATATCCCATTGAGACCGGGTACACCTCCTGAAATTGCGTATGCTTCTTCACCTCAAACGGTTCAATTTTACCGATCAACCACAAGTATGCCTTACCATAACGCAGTTCAAACGGAAACCTCCAACAAGGTACATTTCAAAGAATCCAGTGAGAAATGCCACCGCACTGTGAGCGTGGAACAAAGTACCAAAGTAATCAAATTTGGAGAAAAACAAACAGGTGTAAAAATAGAGCCGTATTCGGAGACCAAGCGTACCTCAATAAGAGGCCCACCTCCGACCACTCCCAAAAAGTTTGTACCGGGAGAATTTAGGGAAAGCGACTACGAAAGTGACGTTGAGAATGTCAAGATAAAACCGAAATGGGCACCATGCGGAAGTGACACCGAAGACCTCCATTATAAACCTGTGAGGCCTCCATCTTCAGCTTCACGTTCTTCAAGCGTACCTCCAAAAGAACGTGTTGTCACTCCAATGGAGTTCGATAAGTATCCTTACCAACCTACGGATACAACAGATGGCGAAATTAAAAGAGTAGAATCGAGTTCATTCAATAAATACTCTTCTGCAAATAGTAACCTACTGGCAACAAGAAGTAGATCGTACGAACCCCCAGTAAAGACGATGGAAATTCAGCCTGGTTCTCCTCCAGAATATGGGTTCATTTCAGACTCGAAATTCAAATCCAAGGCTACATCTATCGCTTCTCACCACATGGATAATATGACACAAGAATTCAAGTCGAAGACGCAAAAGTTCGTGAGGGATATAATGAACGACGTAGAGCATAAGACAACGCCGAAGAAGTCCATACTGAAGAACGGCGAAGATAAGGATGCTCAGGTTTATAGGGAGGAGACAAGGGCCGCCCAATATGGTGAGTTTATATTTTTATGATCATGTAATATGAAAATGGTGTTTGTTTCTATCGTGATATCGATACTCGCGTATTTTGTTCACCTGAACAAGATAAGTGAATACGAGACTACGAGATCTCTTTTTGTTAGGGGCTCCAGAGGAGTACCTTCTTTAGAATGACTTCTTTTTTGCCATAAAAACCTCGATAGAAAATTATAACTTCCGAAGGGAAAGGCCTAGGAACTTAAAATTTTCAGGGTGGGTTTGGTTCGCGAATTTCACGGTCACGTTCATCAATGAGCAAAATTAGACTAGGGGTTCCATAAATATGGCCGTTCAAAATTATTCTCAGCTAATGAATTTCTATGAAATTCAATTTTGGAAAGCTTCGAAATATAGCTCGAAATGTTAATAAAATTATTGAGTTTAAACACTATGATCTTCAGGAACTAAACACGTCGACCCAGATACCGGTCTCATTTACTTCAAGTACGATTTTGGATACGAATTCGGCATAGTACTCCCTGGAGAAAGCAAAAACGGGGGAATACCAGAACGTCCCAAAACAACAATCGAACCTCCAAAACGTACCAGGGATATTGAAATGCCGGTGTACCACGAAACTACCCCGTCGTCGAAGCAGCACTTCAAACCGAAAACACAGAAAACATCGAACAAAAATATCAAGTGGGAACCTACTTCTGAAAGCGAACTGTCCGAATACGAGGGAAACGCTAGAAGAAGTCAAGGTTTGAGATGGGAGCCTTCTTCATGTAGTCCTGTTTCTTTGTCACCTAGTTTGCCTAGCACATCTCCCGCTTTCTATAGTTGCTTTGGAGGTACATGACGTGATTGCAGGCCTTGAGATTTTGTTTTGATTTTTCATGCTTCGAAATACAGTACTTTATGGAAAGCAATACACAAAATAAGACTTTTCATGGCAAATTACGCTTTGAGTTGAGATCTTGCATGTGTGTCAGTGTTGAATGGATTTGTAACTATTATAATAGGGTTCAAACGGAGCTCTATCGTATCACCCCGTGGGCACTACATTGCTAAAATGTAAATACATACCACTAAGAGTCATTCCCTATACCCTCACAATGCGAAAGCAACACTCGTCGTGTGAAGGAAGTGGTGGGGGCTTTTCTCTAAAAATTCATTAAGGGACTATCATTTAGACAAATTTCTGTTGAAATATACGACGCAGAAAAATGTTCTTGATTATCGAAAAAGTCTTGTGCGAGTCGAGCGACAACTCTTTCAAATGGGAAAACGACGCCCAACGATCAAAATTGAAAGTTGAATCAAAATTCATTACTCTCAAACCTCGATAGGTAATAAAATTTCTCAACTTGTGCTGAATTTTGCTAGTCGAGACGAAAAAAAAAAAACCAAAAAATCGTTCAGGAAGTTTGGCCATTAAACTAACACAAAAGTATTTTTCGAATCGTTCTCACTTATTCTAGGTTGTGCACGTCGAACCATCAACTTTTTCCAGTGAAAAAATGAAGCCAAACGATCAGAATTACAAGTATAACCAAAATAAAACATCGTTTTCTTAGAAATGAAATTTCATAGCTTTTGCTAATCGAGACTGGCGTCTCGGGGTTCACAAACGACGAATGGAATTCAATAAAACAATTTATTATTTTTTCAGGACCATATTCAGCGAATTGAAATTTTTAAAAATTCATCTGAATAATTGGTGTTTGAGGAATACCTTTTTTATGGAACATTTTTCAGACTTTCCCATCAGTTTTCATGTGAACTCGAACGGAACAGAATAGTGGATACAAGATTTCTATATACGAACATTAGTTCCGAACTTTTGTAAATAAAAAAAAATACATATTTCTGAATCGAACAGTCAATTAATATAGATGATAGAGAAGAAAAAAAAAATTTTGCTAATTTTTGGAAAAATCCCCCACACCACTTCCTGTACACGACCATTTTGACGACCAGTTGAATCTGTATTGAAAGCGTATAGGGAATGATACTCAGACGTTTTTACATTTAAGCAATAAAGTGCTCTCCGAAATCTTCATTCATTTATCATTGCAATAGGATATTCATTCTTAATTAGTTTTAGCTTCATTGAAAAACTACATCGAGAAAGTCTTGAGACAACACCGCAACCCCCATTATTACCCATTGAACAACTTTGAAAATATATCCCTAACCTAAATTTATTTGTTTGAGGCATTTTTGTACTCGGCTTAAGTTTCATCTGCGGTTCGGATATTGATAATAAATTGGTATTTTTAGGCTCCGAGAAACAGAGGATGACAGATACCCCTCCGAGTTGTCCTGGCACCCCTGTCAACGCTAGCAAAGGAACACCTGGACCTATCAGAGCTCCAATGTTCATAACGGTAATGACTTTTTTCCTGATACACTCACGAGAATAAAAACCTAATTTCCATAGATATAGAACAAATAAGATGAATTATATTAAACGTAGTGAAAAATTGTTACAGTATCTGAATTTCTCCCATTCATGTTACAGCCCTTGAGGAATATTGCAGTTGTGAGTGGACAAAATGCCAAGTTTGAATGCATTGTGCAGTCAGAACCTCCTCCAAGTGTACTTTGGTCGAAGAATGGACGGATCATTGAAGATTCGAACGATTACCAACTCCACTATAGAAATGGAGTTTGCCGTTTAACAATTTCCAATGCATATCCAGGTAATACAGTTTCTGATGAGGAATACACAAAACTACATTAGTACAAGAGAGGAAAAACAACAGACAACAGTACATACTTGTACATAGAGCACCGAGGCGAATAAAATAATGCAATAGCGTCCTGTAGAGAATTCAAGTCTGCACTCCTGCCGAAGTGCTGCCATATATTTTCTGCCTACCTCGACATCAAAGCTCTATAAAATAGTTCAATACTCCGCTTAAATTCATTACACAGGGTGTCCAATTAGAAACTTATTCAGTTGAGAATTTTTTGAATTGTGATAGTCTGATGAATCTGTTTTGAGTTATTTTGAGTTCTGCTGACGTAATTTATTTTCACTCGTGTGCATGCACTTAGAGATGTTTTGAAATGAAGGAGTTCATTATTATAATTATTATTAATTAAGTTGGAACCATATGGAAAACTTACTTAATATTTGTGTTATGATTAAAATTTCTGCATGGCCTAAAACCCATAGTGAAATAATTAGATATCACTTTTTTGCATTCTTATACGAAGTTTGTTGAAAAATGTAAATTTTGCTCTGGAGTGAAGTACCTTTATTTTCCGAACATCAACAATCTTCATGGAGAAAAGATATCCAATATTATCCATTCACCATAAAAAAATTAAATTTTCAATGATTTTCGGTTATAAATTATAATTGTTTCAAATAATAAAGCATTCATTTTAATGATAAACCTTTCGCTTCATTGGTAGGTCATTCAAGATTAAATATCGATCTGTAAACAAATTCTCCCAGACAAAAATTTTCGATAGTGTAAATAATATATAAGTATATGTACTTTACTCTGGGGGAAAGTTTGCATTCTTCGATAAACCTTCTTATACGAATACAGAAAATTGATATCTGATTCTTTCATATTACTTACTTATTAGGCCATGCACAATTGTTCATCAAGACACACTGTATATTTGTTGCAAATTAGTTACATTTCGGTTTGATTTAGACTAAATAACTTCTCATGTAAGATCGTCAATTTTGGAAGGCTTATTCCTTCCAGCAGAGGTTTGCTTATGTCGACATAATTAACATCCAAAACATTAACAGATAACCCACCCTTCATCAATTTCATGGTCAATTGGTGATAATGAAAAAGACTTGTAAAAACAATTTTTTTTATGGGACGATTGAATAGCGATTTGTTTCGTTTGTAGAAGATGCTGGAACTTTCACGTGCACTGCGACCAATGTTGCAGGAACTGCCAGCACAACTGCCATACTGGATGTTCCAGGTGAGCTCAAGTCAGCCTACATTAAGTAACTTGGTGGAGGGTTTTCACAAATGTTATGAACACTGCCACTCAAATCTGGTAGAGTCTTCGCTAACTGATAGATCATCTACTTTTGTATGGACACGTCCCGAGATTGCTTAAAAATTATATTCATTTACTGTGAGAGGCTTATGTACTTGTTTATTCAGAATATCTACACATACTTACTTATGAATGTTGCTGTGACCATTTATTTCATTATTGTTATTTACCTGAAATCGTCGTTATAGGTATTTTATTTATTGTGAATTCGATTAAAGCTTTACTGCCTTCAACTTTTTCTTCTTAACCCACGTTTTCCTTTTTCTTTTTTAGTGGTGATGGTATTAATTATTTTTTCTGCACAAATTAGTGGCAATTAAAAGATTCACGTTAGGTGAATATTTAGTTATCAGACCAAAATTGTTTGCGTAACAGAGTATTTTGTTATCCTGAATAAGATTATTGAAGACAAAAATAGCCAACAACTGGTAGTTTGTACGTCTTCAAATATTTCATATTAATTAATCATCATGCAACTCAAATATAACGTAAATATGAGTATCCATGTGTAATGAGAAATATTGAATTTATGGAACTCAAAAAAAAAATCACTAAATCGTACGACATGGTTGAATGGATGCATAGTTGGAATTGAATTTTCCGAAGATGCGAAGTATCTGAGAATCTTAAATTTTTAGAAGTACTTGGGGTTGAAAACTGGTATGATCTATTCGCACATACCAATGTTATTCGATCGATAATTACGTATGACATGGGGTTTAAATATGAGGAGGTTATAGATGACTACTAGGAAAGCATGAAAAAGGTAGCTCAGAGCCTGAAAATCACCTTATCTGACACACTGACGGATTCATGAGAGAGGAAGAAGCTGGGATAGGCCGTAATTATACAGTCCCTCTCTAAGCTTCAAACTGAAATTCTGGCTGTAGAAAGGTTTTTCCTGTAGCCTAGAGGCGGTCATTTGGCCTCGAGGGAGCCTTTCGCTAACGCGATCAGCTGAAATAGCACGTAAAAAAGCTAAGCCTAATTTTGTTCAGGGTGCTAACAAGATATAATTTGGAAAGGGTTTTTCTTCGACCACTACGATGTATGCATAAAATAATATTAGATATCAGAAATTAATTAATTTTGGAGCATGCATGTTCACTTGGTCAAATGTGTCCAGAATCCGAGTGAGTTGAACTGCAAACCAGTTGATATTACTGTTGAGTTTCAAATGTTATATTTGACCGTCACAAATTCGTTCATGTCATGATGTTTGTCTGTGGAAATGACATAAAAGGGAGTATGATTTCGAAATTTCCCTATGAACAGTATTAATTGGAATACAGAAAATATGGGTACCAACGAATAACGATATCCCAATAAATGAGGAATTAAATGGAAATCTGATGAATTTATTAACTTTCACTTGAAATAATTGGATTGGGATATTTGAGGGAATTGAATAAATTGGGAGGGAATTGAATTGTGTTATCATGATCTATATATTTCAGCCGCAGCAAGTTTGGTTTCCTCCAGGACAGATTTTAGTCCACTATCTACTACACTGCAAACATTTCCACTTCGTTTTATATCTCCAATTTCAATATTGAGTACCTAATATTATACACATCAAATTTCATGCTTGTAAAAACTCTTTCCCTTCATTCAGTGAGAATTTTCATCGAAATCGAAAAATTACAAAAGAGTATAATTTTCCATTGACGATACAACATATTTATGAACTATTTTTTTAAATTATTTTAACTGCAGTCGGTATGGGTCGGCTGACCTTCCGGGAACTACGACCGCATGGATCTTTTGTTCTCTACCCTACTCATTCATGCAAGCCTAAGGAGGCCGTCAATGGTGTTGATAAGACCGACGACATCCTTAGGAGCCTTGGCTGTTACCTCGCGAGTATCCAGGACTGTCTTGACCATATGAGTGGTTCTTAGGCTAGCCAACTCTGGACATTTGCATGCCATGTGTTCAGCTATTTACTCCTGCTTCTAATCCACAGAGCCTAAAAATGTCATCTGCCGAGTTTCCCATGCGGTGCAAAAGGTCTCACCATTACCCAAAGCTCAGTAAGTGGCAGCTTCTAGAGCTTTCTGGTATAGGTCGGTGATAGCACCACACGTTTCTGCCTGAGCAAATCAGTTATTGTTCCTCCAGAAGGTTTTTCTAGTATCCTTCCATTGTTGGACTTTTTCATGTCCACAGAAAGGCTCAGATCCAGCAAATGTTAACCTTGATGCTCTTTTCACAAGTTTATCGGCTTTTTCATTTCCTTCAATACCACAATGCCCCGGTACCCATAGTAGAGCCACTTGATTGCCTCTGGTCAGGTGTTTCATGGTATTACGGCTTTCCATTGTCAGCAGATATCCCTGGTTGTGTAATTTCAGAGACCTCAGCGTGGCCTGGCTGTCCGTAGTTAAGTAGATATGCGCCTCTTTGTGGTTCCGTTCAAGACACTCTTGAACCCAGATGTAGACAACCAGTGTCTCGGTCTGTAGAATGGAGGGCTCAGTTTCTAGGGCTTTAGAGATCCTCAGTTAAGTTCATATTAACTATCAGCCACTTTGTGGAAAATGCTAGTTTCATCTAATGAATGGAAATACAAGAAGTATGAAATGGCTGTGAAACAAACACAAATAAGTCGCTACAACAATCAGGAAACATAATTCATAGTTGATGGTTTTGTATATTTGTGTGGAACTATATTCTTATATGATAGTTATTGAAGCACTAACTATGTTATATAATATCCTCACCCCTCGGAGGCAACATTCAGCACCAGGGCCTCTGGCTTAGGGATCAATGTTGACCAATGAGTGTTGGGATCTAGTAACGCTCGTGGTGTATACAAGATGTTATTTTGTACGAAAAATTTATTTTATCTTGATGTATTGGTTCATTAGTCCTATCACTTTCTTCTTCGAGGAGTCAAATGAGCGGCCATAACTATTGCTCATAACGCCCTAGAGGGTTATGAGTGTATTCAAAGCGAAGGTATCCAAGGTAGAATAAACAAATAACAAATGAAAATGAATAAAATAGTATACACAAATATCTAGTCACGAAGTCATTCGAGGCAACTGACAGGATGAAGAATAACCACCAGGAAGTAGCTGCAGATCGGTTACAGCATGATTGAGGCTCATCAGTACAGTGTTGATTATCGTATTACCTCCTTTTTTGTGTTAAGAAGACGTGAATCGTCATAGACACCCAGTGAAGCCAGGTAGTGTACATTTTCACTTACAAAACACTCCTTGGGAGATTAAAATTGTCCGTCAAAAGAGAAAAAAGAATTATTAACCAAAACACGATCAATGAGTGCAGAAATTCTCATCTTTTCTATATCTCTGATACAGATGAGGGACTTCGCCTTCTCTAAAGAATTAATGAAAATAAATTTAGTCTTATCCACTTTTATTTTGTTTCTCCGTATTTGGTTTCTGGGTCTTCTGCGATAGATTCTCATCCTTCGTACTCCACTAGTCTTCTGAGTTGTGAGTCTGAGTGCCGCATCTGTGTGCTGACTTTTTTTTGAGCACTTGTTTTACTTACACGAGGGCATTTCGTCACGATGTCTGTATTTTTCGAATTTTGAGCCGAAAATGGTCTCAATCCCTCAATCGACAAGGTTCGGCTCACTGATGACGAATCCGTCGAAAATATCCAGTCTGTCCGTCCGGCCGGATTTAGACACGATAACTCTCGAACGGAAGGACTTAGAAACTTGAACCTACCACCTCCAGAGCTCGTTCTCAATTTTTCCATCAGAATTACTTGAACAACGCTTATGGCGTCCATCGTTCATCCTTCTTTTTCAAATCAGCCATATATTGTTTAACAATAGAGGATGTGTCTGGACGAGCATCGGAAACATTTTTATTGGTCAACTAACAGGTTGAAAAATATTCTGAATGTCTAAATAATCAATGCATTACTCATTTACTGTACAGATTTGTGATTAATATTTCTGAAATTTTTATTTCCTGAGATGAGTATGAAGAATAATTATTGGATTTTATAAATCAAAAGTGAACATTGAGTTCCTTGCATTCCTCAATGCACAACACCGAGGTACCTAATTAAAACGTCGAAAGATGTCCAAAACACGAGGCTGAGAAGGAATAAAAACCACTTATGAGTAATTCAGCTACATAAGATGTGAACATCTACATAAGCATCTCAGATTTTAGATTAGTTACGTGCCAAGCTTATTCAGTTCAAATTTATTTTTAGCGTGTTTTGTATTTCGAAGAGTGTAGAATTACATCCTCCGGAAAATTTCTAAATATTTCACGAAAATACAGGAAACGGTTTTGACTGAAAAGTGGCATTATTGTCTACATTATTCAATCAGATATCTTGGTATAATTCCAAAGACATGTAAGAACTTAGGTTGCTTTTGGACAGTTGCTCAATGTTGCGCCACAATTGCCAATACACACTGGTCGACTCAGGGAAATTGAGAATAGCAAGTAACTACTTTAGACTTCAGGAAAAAAATTACGAAAAGCACTGCCGTGAAGTCAGGAGCTTTTGAGCGCTCGCACATCCACCTTGTAGGTAGATTCATATTTTCCAGTTTTAAAAATCATTTGAAGGAATTTTCGACAGATGTCAAAAAATTCTCATCTATCATTTTTCCATTCAGTACGGAACTTATTGTATTGTATATTGTTTATATCCCGACTCTCCTAGGTCTCTGTGAGACCCCTCAGAAGCTCAGAGCTTATGCGAGTTAGGAGACCCGGTTGTGTTCTGTGTAGGCTTTGTTACTGTGTCCTTACGCCACCTGAGGCACAGCACTGTTAATTGTTTACCCAACAGTGAATGGTGGAACCGTGCTCCATGTCAGAAAATGTCTTTCCCGGCCGGAGGATTCAAACGCGGTACCAATCAAGCAGACCGGCACCGAAGTCGAACGCACAAACCACTGCGCCATGGCCCCGTGTATTATGCAGTTTAAGTTTGCCTCTATTCATAGGGAAGTTTCTATATTGAATAATTGTCCAATTTAAGGAAACTCATCTACTTATCAATTACTTCACATTACGCAATGAGAAAAAGGACCAATTTTCTCCGATCGCCGCTGCGTTTCGTTTCGAGGTCTTCCGTTTTCTTGCATCGAATCCATCTTCGCTGAGCTATATTGAATTAAATAATTCTAAACCGGTCTATAGTTGTGAATGATGGATTTGGTGTTCACTGGGGTTAAATGGATTGATTTGTTGGCTTGCTTATTAGTTCATCTAGAACAATTTTCATTTTGTTTCCTACATGTAATTATTCATGTTGGCATAATATTGGATACTTTTACTTTTTAACATTTTAATTTCTGCATGAACACATATCTTGAAACGTGGGTAGACATTCTCGTCATGGGTAATGATAAGATGAAAACATTCAGGACTATGGAATTTTGCCCAAAGTAGGGTTATAAATAGAGTTAGAATAAAATGAGTAACGAGCTCGTTAAAATCATTTTTGGGAAATAATGATTGAAAATCATAAGGTTCAACTAAAATAGGTTTATGTACCGCACTGAATCTATTCCTATATTACTCGATGGTAGCTCATAGTCATTTCAAATGACAGATTAAAACATTGCTTATGATTTTCATATAGGTCAGGTTACAGTTAGAAAATATAGAACTTTGATATACGCACAAATAATTGTTGAAAATAATATCATTACGAAGGTTGCCCTGAAAGAAGCTGTCAAGATAAGTTCCAGAGATATATAATAATTTTTTTTTTCAAACGTAGAGAAACAACGACATATTTCGACTGAAAGGATCATCAAAAATTCTACTTCTCCTCCGCCGTAGGGAATTGTGTTGCTATGTCAACGATGAATTTCATTCCCGTACGCCGTAGGGAAAAATGTAATTAACTATCAAAATCAATTTTGCGAGACAACCGTAACTAGGCAAACTTTCTATTGATCACTCAATTATAAAGATCGTAAATATAAATCTAATCTTCATATTTTAATGAATTTCAAAGCGTTTGAAAGAAAAATAACATATTCCATTCTCGGAAGAGAAGTGACTATTCATGGTTCGCTTTCAATTACCTCAAGCTCGCCATGAAATGGACACTTCTCCTCCTTATGAAATAATAGGATTTTCGTATGGATAAAAATTTTTGCGAATATAATCGTTTCATTCTTGATTTAAGACAACCCCATTACCAAAAATCAAGTTGAAGAAATTATTCCTTCTAAGTGTAACACTTCTGATGTCAAAGAGTAGGTACATAAAACCGTGTCTTATTCCGATGCGAACGACACAATAATTTATATTTACTGAACGGTTAGAGATAGGTCCACGAAATGTTCCGTTAACATTTTTTATCATTCAGTAGAAATAGTCGAATCGAAATTAATCCAATACACTACATTCTGAATTTCATATAAGTTTGATTCTCCGTCCATGTTCCAGAAACGTGTAATAGGCCATCAGGTTTGAAGTACCTGATATCCCTCAAAAACTACCCAGCATATTCGGAAAACAGAGGAGTGTTATCTGAGAAAATGATTGACATTATTGGGAAAGTCTTCCTCTATACATTCGAACATGCACGAAAATGTTAATTCTGGGTCATGAGTATTAAAAAAGCAAGAGGTTTATCGACCTCCAAAGAAACAACCTATTTGTGCATCCCGACGAGTTTGAGATAAGTTACATTCTTATTCCTGATACCGAAATAGATCCATCAGAATCCAGCGGTGCTTAATGTGGTGTTGAAAAACTCGGATTTTGATTCATAGAATCCTTCAACCGATCACAATAAATCCATTCCGAATATTCGAAGCTGAAAAGCTTGCATTCTGCGACAAATAATAAACGCTTATAAATAAACTTCATCTGAGTGTGTTGCTAGAATTGCGCATCTAACATCCAATCTCTAACATTCTGGTATTTTTAAATTTTGGATGTGCTCGTCTATAGGATTAGTCAATCTGACTCACACACCTGATGAATGTATTCGTTTAATAATAGCTTTACTTTCGTACCATTTTTTTTTGTTTGGACGTCATAAGGATGAGTGATTTTTTCGAAGATAGGCTTTGTGCTGTTCATATGTGGGTGCAAACCCGAAATGAAATGACCAAAATATGGCATTTGGAGGAATAATTCTATTCGATTCATACGAAAGCTGTACAATCCTCAAAAGTTGGAAGAAGGACTTATTTATTCATACTTCACTGAAATAAAAGTTCCGAAATACCACTTTGCGTTGCGAGCAAGAAGAAAATCTCGCGTCGAACCTATACAATTTTGAAGGAACAATCTTGAAATGGTGCTTTTATAACGAATTTTAATCGACTTGAATGATCTCGCTGATATTCGGTACGTTGATGAAGTTTTTTTTCTAAAGGGGAATTTTTTATTTTTTTTTTTTCTAAATTCTTTTTTTTTCAGGGGTTCCTTCGCATATGTATGGAACTTATAGATACAAAAGCACAACGAGAAGTCTGTCCCCTGAAATAGAATTCTATAGAAGGCCCGAACCTCCCGAATTATCTGATTCTGTCGGTAAGTCAATTGGTCTTACATGTCCACTTGACAATTGCAATTGACGAGTGCCATTTATACTTACTTGTAATTAGAAACAATAACAAAATATTCACTAAAATTGTATATTTTACTAATAAATTCTAAAACACCCCTTCCTTTGATTTATTTCATTTTCTGCAAACAATCATAAGATGGTAAAAAATTGGTTGTATTCAATAAAATATATTTCTAACCTTCACAATAAAATTGAAAATCTATGATGACTGTAGAATACTATTTTCCTAGGCTATTTCCAGATGAACATTTTAACCTGAATAATAATTATATGCTGATACATGAATTTCAAAAATTCAACCTAAGGTATTCAATTTCCACCTTGTACAATTTTTTTGAAATGCGGTCCTGATTTTCGTCCATTCGTGATAATATTTTTTGTCCTTTGTTGAGATTTTGAACCTCAAAGCTTAAGAGCGTTATTATAACTTATGAAGTGAACCATTTTGGAAAATGTAATCCATAAGTGTATTCGCTTCACAACACAAATACATATCAATATTTTTTATTTTTCTCGAAAAACATCAAACCTATTTATTTCATTTTATTATTGAAAATTGAAAGGGTAGTATCATATGATATGTTCCAAATGGAGTCCTTATATCTAGACACATTTTTGAGCTTTCAAAATGAGATTATGAGATTATTTATTGCCCTTCTTATCATATCGGGATTTCAATTTAATTCTGTGCCAGCTTCCTCTATCCACTGCCTCAAAGCTTGATTATCAATACTTTTAATTACTTTTTTACGCAGCGTGTTACAACACTCTTCGAAATTTCAGCAAACACCAGGAATATTATCATGAAAAGACTAAAATCAGGACCGCATTTCAAAAATATTACATGAAATATGAATTCGTCCGATCGCTATACTGGCTTGTAACAAGTGGGCCATTTAAAGTGTAAATTGAATACCTTAGATTGAATTATGTATTTTGTCATGGCAATAACGAAATTTCTAATGTAAAAAATATAGATCTTGGGGCTTGAGAGATAGACCATGATATTGTAAACCAGAGATAAACCATGTTATCAGGGGATAACATTGATATTTCGTGAGCAATTCTAAAGGACTTTTTGAAGTGAACAAACCCATAAAAATTGATCAAAATCAGACCTCAGATTCCAAAGTTACGGCTATCGTAAATTCAGGCCGAAATCCATAAAACAATAGATCACCCTGTATCTCCTAAACTAATAGCCTCAGGGTGCAAAACGAGCAATTTTTCTGAAAGGCCTGGATGATCTACATTCACCACAAGGCCAACCACTCAGGAAACACCCCGTATATTCGAGATTCATATGACTTTCACATTATCTTTATGAGATTAAATAGGAAACATTGTGACCAAATCCCCAGTTTTATTCCTCGGTAAAAGTTGAATTATCAAAAAAATTTCAAATAATCTGAAAAAGTGAAGAAATATTTTTATTTTCCAAATTGTTGGGTTCTTCCGAAAACATTGAAAGATGATTTAGAATGATAAGCCTATTTGAGCGCTCTACACGAGGGCTATCATTTTGTCACGATGTCTGTATTTTCAGAATTTTGAGCCGAAAATGTTATCAATCGACAAGGTTCGACTCACTGATGACGAATCAGTCGGTAAATTCAAATCTATCCGTCTAGCTGTCCGGCCGTAAGCACGATAACTCTCGAAGGGAACAACCTAGAGGCCTTCAATGTGGGTTCAGTTCCCAAATGCCGCGGCTGAGTTCGTTAATGGGTAGAATTCCAGCAGAGGTTCCGTAACTACACTTTAGATCAGAATGAAATTGCATACAAATGTAGAATGACGTGTTCAAGCTACATGCAAAATTTTGTCCAGATCGCATGACCAGAACCATATAAACCATAGAAAATCATAACTTGCGAACGGAAAGGCCTAAGGGCTTGAAATATTCAGGATAGGTGTGGATCTAGAAAGTCGCGGTCCCGATTATCAATGAGCAAGATTAGACTAGGCGTTCGATTGTGACGAAATTTTGAATTTTAATGGAGAATGATATACCTATTGAAGCTACATTTTGTTCAGATCGCATGACAACAACCAGAGAAACCATAGAAAATTATAACTTTCGAAAGGAAAGGCTTAGGGACTTGAAATTTCCAGCGTATGTTTGGATCGCGAATGACGAAGTCATGGTTACCAATGAGAAAATTAGGGGTTCCGTAAATATGGCCGTTCACAATATTTTTTTTCTGATAATTCGAAACTACTGATTGGATTAGAATGAAATTTCACACATAGATGGGGAATAATGTTTTTAAACTATGAGCAAAATTTTGTCCAGATCGCCAAGACCATAGATACCGTAGAAAATTTTAGCGAATTATCGAAATAACAAATTGGTCACCTAAAGCACTGACGTGAAGTCTGGAGTTTCGCCTTAGTTTGAAATTTTTTTTGACAGCTGTCAAAAACTTTTTCAATTGGTTTCTAAAACAGGAAAATGCGAATCTACCTACAAGGTGGATGAACGAGCGCTCCAAATCTCCTGACTTTACGGCAGTGCTTTTCATCAATTTTTGTATGTTAATGTGGATCTCGCAAAAATATTCGATGTATCATAATCATAATCGATTGATTCGCAATATAATGTGAAAAAATTAATTATTCATTGAATTTCTTTCTTTTTATGCGCCCGAACTCTGCTATATTTCATGAAAAAATTGTGTTGGATTAGTGAAAGAAATATACTGTCGAAGAACATGTATACAAAGGAAGCATACAGATGGAAATTCATCAAAAAATATGATTGCACTAGAATACCAACTTAAGCTGTAATATCTGTCGTAGCTGGTGGCGGTCTTATTCACAGTAGTGAATTAAATAATAGAGCTTTTGTAGATAGCTCTTAGATGGAAAGATTTTTCTCTTCCAACGGTAAAGTGAACATTTCTTCTCTGTTGTATTTTTGTGTGACTCCAGTCGTTCTTGAGTGAGTGTTGTGGTATACAGGGTTACAGGGAAAGTCGTACTGAATATTGAAGGACGTTATTATTCAGGTCATTTCTGATGGATTTGGTTCCATAATGTGTGATGTCCGCTACTTAACCGTTATGGAGATATTGAGATTTTTTGAAAAATCCTCTATTTTTAGGCGTTTTTATCGATATTTTTTCGGATTAAAGCTTCTAGGGGCCGTTCTTTGATGTATCTAATTAGAGGGCATGTCAATTAATAAAACAGAAACTACTACTAATAGCTCAATAAGACTGCTCGATAACGGTCAGATTTACAGAATTTTCACTAGTGTTTTTAAATTTGAGGCGCTTTTTTTTAACAAATTTCAAGGAACTTATTCTACGTCTCTTCAGCTTTTCAAAAAGGTATAACACTTGCTATAAAATAGGCAAAGTATTGACCTCATGACAGTTAAGGTATTAGGGACGGATATGTCGAACATGAATTATTAAAATATTGCTGTGTTTTTCTTTGTTTTATTTACGAATTTTAGCTATTTACTGTGCTCCGGAGACAAATACATACAGTCTCAGGTATGTCATTTTAAATCTTGGCGATTCTTTCGTGGTAGATGTGTTATCAGAAATTTTCTGTAAAAACGGGACTCGGCTTGGGTTTTTGGACTGTTGCATCTTCTTACTGTGTGACGTGGCTTTTGACTGGACTGGCAACATTTACTAACATGGAATATGCTGACATCGTAATGTGTTATGGATTTTCCGAAGGAGTGTAGTGGCGTGCACGCAATAAATACTTTCGACGGTATCCTAGGCGTCGAGTACCTGATATTGGCGTTTTTGACAGAGTTTATCGAAGACTACGAGTAACTGGGTTTGTTCTAGTACGATAGACAGACATGGGAATACCTCATATTTTTGATGTAGACGACGACGAAGCAGAAATACTTGAAAGCCGACCAAACCACACTCCTGGGCAATACCCTTACCATTACACGCCAGTACTAGTAACAGAAGAAGCGCAAGATAACCCAAGAAAGAACCCATAAGGAGATTCAGTCTAAATGTGTGGATGGCCATAATATCAAATCACTTGATAGGACCATGCTTCCTGCCTATTTTAGCTACTTTTATCTCAAACTGAAAATGTACCCTCTACTACCTTAACTGTTATTTGGTCAATGTTTTGCCAATTTAATAGCAAGTGTTATATCTTTTTGGAAAGCTGAAGAGACGTAAAAGTTTTAAAACTTTCATGCAGAAAAAGTTCCATGAAATTTTTCTCGAAAAAAGCGCTTCAAATTTAAAAACAATTAGTGGAAATTCTTCAATTCTAACCATTGTCGAGCAGTCTTATTTATCTGTTAGTAGAAGGTTCTGTTTCTTCATTTTTATCAATTGACATGCCCTCTGACTAGATACATAAAAAAACGGCCCCTAGAAGCTCCAATCCGAAAGAAATCGATAAAAAACCATAAAAACAGTGGATTTTTCAAAAAATCTTCAAAGCCCAATATCTTCATATAGGTTAATATGAAAACCCTTAAGAGGGTTCATTTTAGTATTAATTTGACCTCTGATAATATTTGTCGGTTCCAGTGACCAAAAAAATAACAGGACAGAAGAATCAAACGATCTTCTTTGGGAAAATATTACAGTTTTTATAATCAAAAAATTTAGTTTAGTAATAAATAATGTAAGTGACTATTCATTGCAACCCGATGAATGAATATCGATGGCTGAAAAATAAGAACATAACTTGATAAAACGAAATAAAAGGTCGTCAGCCAACAGTCAACACATTATTTGATTGTGCCGTCTACTCGACTAGAAGGACCTTTAAAAATTATATATTCCCGAGAAAGGCAATATTTGAGGTCATAAATAAACTTCAACCCATACGGAAAAACTATTGAAAGGAAGGTTCCGGAAAAGGAAATGAAAACAAATAGGTGAAAATTATGATAAACAAAAAAGAAAAAACGCAGAAAAATTTGAATATCCAGATATTTCCAACTACCACTTCGACCTATCAAAAAAATTATAAAAAAGAAAGTTCCGAAAACAAAAATGAGAACCAGTATAACGAAATGATGGAACTTTAACATAAATGGAAACCCCGAAAAATGTGGATATTCAAATATTTTCAACCATATAACTGAACATTAAACAAATAATTCGGAATTCATGTATTATATTCTCGAGTGATGGTGCGCCCTATTTATTACGTGAGTACTCAAGGGTGTCCTGTCAATATCGCGTCATATAGTGTCACAGCCAGGATTGGAGCTTTTCCATAATTTTTGGAAAAGCCCATTATCTCGGAAAGTGGGAGGTTTTTTCTGACATGAAATTCTGATACTCTAAACAGTCTAAACAGACATTACCCAGTCTATCACAATAGTGTACAAGGATTATCCAATGTATATTGAATTGAATAGATATAAATAGATTTATTCGACCGCCTATACAGACCCAAATCGATATACTCTACCGACTTTTCAGTCCAAAAGTGACGTTGTCAGACCCGGCTCCGGGTCTGGTAACGTTTGACCATATAATCTTGCTGAGGAACGTGAGGGGATGCCAGGGGTAAATTTTCAGCCGGGTGTGAAAAATCGGTGAAACATCATAATAAATACAGAAAACTTCAGGGTTCGACCAGTGCGAGGGCGCCTCCGTCGACATCAACACGCTGTATATAATTGATATAGTCAATCAACTCCTCCAGTCCCTAAATATGACAACGCTGTAGATTGTATATAAACCTGAAATTCATATTTCCCACAGCTTATACAAACCCGGTATATAGAGCCGTCGTCAAGAGAAATGTTTTTTTAATTGTCCTCATGCAGCTCGAAAATTAGATATTTCATCTTTCTGATATATAAATCTACAAACCATACTTTATGAAGCGTATACAAACCCGGTACAGGAAACCGTCGTCATGAGAAAAAATGCTTCCGAGTCTACCGAAGGTAGTGGAAGAAGCATTGTGATCCCTTTTGGTCTCCGATTCCAAAATTTCCACTCGCAAAATGCATTTCAGACGATTATGAACAACTTTGGTTTCGTGCCTGTCTGTCGGTCTGTATGTTCGTTAATGGAAAGGATAACATCAGGGTTCCGTAAATATAACCATTCGTAATTTTGTTCTCCCGATTACTTCGAAACTACTGATTCGATCAAGATGAAATTTTACACGAAAATGACGTGTTCAAGCTACATGCGAAATTTTATTCAGATCGCATGACCAGAACCATAGAAACCATAGAAAATTATAACTTTCGAACGAAAGGGACTCTGAATTTTCAGGATAGGTGTGGATCGCGAATGTCGCAGTCGCATTTATCAGTGAGTAAAATCAGACTAGGAATTCCGTAAATATGGCCGTTTGAAATTTAGTTTTCATGAAAATTTCAAAACTACGGATGCAATCATGACGAAATTTTGTATTTCAATGGAGCATAATATATACAAGCTACATTTTTTCCAGATCGCATAACCAGAACCATTTCAAATTCCAACGAATTATTGAATGAAAAATCCTTATATTTCCGTAACTGCTGATTTGGCATAATTGACAAAGAGCTGCTGTCATATAGACCAACTGTAGTATACAGGCCCGAGCTAACGGCAAATTGAACAATAACATTCCTATAAATAATGGTATTCGACAGGGTGACTCTCTGAGTCCATTACTATTCAACATAGTAAGGGACGCAGCGGCGTAACTACACAGGTGCAAACCGGTGCAGGGGGGCCCCAAGCTCTGACCAGCACACCCCGTTTGAACTAGCTGAAAAAACTCAATATTTCAAAATTTTTATATAAGTGATGTGATCAATATGAAATGTATAAATCAGCGTTGTACCAATTATAATTTGTGATATAACGTAAATAGTATGTATTCAATCGATTTTTTCCATTAGAAAATTACTCACGTTACATTGAATTACATGAATGTTTCTACGCTTCCGTACTATGTCATCATTTCTTTTGTCCTTCTCCCTTATATCAAAACAAGATTGAAATGCAAGTTTATTTTATATTTATCTCGTTCATCCGTACGAAATCCCTATTTCGTTGAAAAAAAATGCGAACAGAAGTTAAAAAGCACTTCGATGAATTAGCTTCTGATCACAGATTTCGAAGAAGAGATGAGATATTCAGAATAAATCAATAAATATTGTCTAAAAAGTATTAGATAGAATAACAATTGAATGCACGTTTCGATGATATGATTTCAGTCAGTAAAATATTCAATATTCTATTACCATCATTTTCACTAGATGTAGATGAAAAAACTATAATTAAAAGGTGTGACCAATTTCGAAGTATATATTCTGAAATAATAGGCTCCAACTTTTACCTTCAATTCCTCAATATTTACCACCTATTTCTACCCGAATTAAATAAGGCATGGACAATTCACCGAGTTTGCATGAAAATAATTACGAAATTCGGTATGCTGAAATGCGACCTAACAGAAGTATTGACAGCAATATTACTGTTCCATACAATTCCTGTCACCTCTGCAGAAGCTGAAACATGACATTTACCGCTTTAATAAATCAATCGACAACGAAGCAGCATAAAGTCTAGATGGTCATTGATTCTTTCGCGAAAAATAAGGCTAGAAAGAAGTTGTAAATAAGTTAACCTTTGTTGTGAATCAAATGTATATATTGTTTTCAATGTTTTATTTTTATCCACAATTGAATATTTTATATGAATACATAAATTAACCTTTCGATTCATTTCGTTTCTAGAGAAAAACAAAATTTATCTTTGGTTTAGAGTCCAATTGAATAGATTTAACGCGTAATGCATGTAAAGCTGAAATGATAGGCAAGTCGTTTCACTATTCACCCTTAGACCAGGCAATATAGCAGCAAAAGGGTCATTCTGTGACAAAAATCGTAGAAGAAAACCGCGAGTGGGGAGTTACGTGGGGTGGTCCGTGGATGTTCAGTGATATGTTTTCGACTCGCAAATATCATTACTTTTCTTGTAATTGCGAAGAAACACCAAAAAAAACGGTGTTTTTTTATTTTTTTGCTTGTAAAATCTGAACCAATGGAGCGGTGCTAATACTTTAAACAGACGAATTGTAGAGAATAAAAAGATGAAAAAAATGAGTGCTAGTGCAACTCAATCAGGTCATTATTACCGGAGGAAAGCCGGAAAAACCGTGAAAATCTGCGTTTTTTCAAATCCTCATAACTCGGCCAATTTCGAAGTTGTAGCGCTAGCTTTCCAAATGAAAGTAGTGGTTAATAGATTCTTCAAATGTGCATAACCCAGACGTTGTCCGATAAATAGTTTTTGCGTAATTGCGATTTGAATTATTTAAGGCACTATTTTCCGGAAGAGCTGGATGCGTCGGAAGTAGTCCGATTTCAATTTACAAAACGGATTTTGAAAGAAGAAGTATAGTACTACAAAACGGCAAACTTGATTTTTCGTTAAAATGTTGCAAAATAGGTGAAAAATACGTGGAAACATGACCAAAACCGGCTCAGTGCCCCATCTGGGACGGATAGTGGGGGTAGCCGGCAGACGCGGGGAACCAAAATCGCGCTGAGGCCGGGCGCGAATATTTACATTTATACCCCCACTTCTTGATTGCAATCGAGCATTCGGTTGATTTTGGTCATGTTTCCATGCTTTTTTCACCTATTTTGAAGCATTTTAACGAAAAATCATGATTGCTTTTTTGTAGTACTATACTTCTTCTTTCAAAATCCGTTTTGCAAATTGAAATCGGACTACTTCTGACGCATCCAGCTCTTTCGGAAAATAGTGCCTTAAATAATTCAAATCGCGATTACGCAAAAACTATTTATCGGACAACGTCCGAGTTATGCACACTCAAAGTATCTATCGACCACTACTTTCACTTGGAAAGCCAGCGCTACAACTTCGAAATTGGCCGAGTTATGAGGATTTGAAAAAACGCTGATTTTCACGGTTTTTCCGGCTTTCCTCCGGTAATGATGACCCGATTGAGTTGCACTAGCACTCATTTTTTTCATCTTTTCATTCTCTACAATTCGTTTGTTGGAAGTATTAGCACCGCTCCATTGGTTCAGATTTTACAAGCAAAAAACTAAAAAAACACCGTTCTTTATGGTGTTTCTTCGCAATTACAAGAAAAGTAATGATATTTGCGAGTCGAAAACATATCACTGAACATCCACGGACCACCCCACGTAACCCCCCCACTCGCGGTTTCCTTCTACGATTTTTGTCTCGAAAAAATCTCTATTGCCTGGTCTACCTTATTTACACAAAATTTTATCGACATCTGACAGATATTTTCTGTCATTTCAAATTTTTTCTAACATTTATTCTTGATCTTTTGGCGGAATAATTCATACTAAATCTGCACATTTCATCGATCTATTGCAGTGCAAGTGATTCCCAAGTTTCCATTTATTGGATTGGTAGGTTTCGAATCACTGAGGAAATAAAATTTCAGCATTTTTTTTTTAACTTCGAATTCACGCAATAACGAAATACTGCGAGATTCTCGGATTATTAAGCTACACTGGAAGTTTCAAGCTTATTCTTTTTGAAATTTATCGTTTGAAAAGGCAGAATCGGTTTTTACCTCAGATTCTGTAAGGATTCGAATCCACTCGTTTGAGATCATTTCGACTTGATATTCGAAAATAACGGACATTCTGGCACAAGGGCGGATTTACGGCTTTACCCCTCATGAGTATCAAATTTACGCAACGTGATGCACACAAAATATGGTATGCAATAAAAAATTTTATTCACGTATGTTTTTTGATTTTTTCTTGTATTTGAGTTTGAAAGAATGTTTATTTCGAAATTGATATAAAGTGATTGAATGTTGTGAACCTGATTTATGGGTTCTCAATCGTTATTACCCCTTCCAGGAAAAAAAGTTATAACCGCCCTTTTTCTGACAAATTGAATTATTTTTATTCATCCAGAATGAGAGTTGAGATTAATTCAATGAAAATAAACACATTTCATGCAATAGCACGCTGGACAATTGGAAGAAGCGCAATATTCTCTTTCCTTTTTCACTTCTTCACAATACTTATACAAATATAACAATAACGCCCCCGACGAGATCGATCCCAATGATCTGACAACACCGCTGGGATCGAAAAGGTTGGCCGTATATTTCAGCCCAGTATATGTGGGAATGAAAAGTCGGTGGACCGTTTCGGGTCTCAAAAATAGAGTCGAATATATAACTTTTTTGAATGGAAATTTTTGTTTCCCCTCTTTAGATGCCTGAGGAGTTATATTTTCAAACAGCTTATTTTTCATTTATATACTTGTGGAAAACACCCAGATCACATGGGTCTTAGGTAGCCTGCCAAGTATACCGGGACTGAATACGTCTGTTGGATAAATATATATATATATATATATATAAATGTTTGACAATGAACTTAAAAAAAAATGAGAAATTGTAGGTGGCTTTGGGGGAGGGCGTGATCCCAAGATCACGGATTCGTACCAAAACCGGCGTATTTGAGATAAGGTGAATAAAAATGCTAAGCCGTGCTATCAGGTACTCTACCACCTGTATAGCACAAGAATGCCGCGATCCAGGTTGCTATCGGGACATCGTATTTCATCCAGAAATAGAACAGAATATCACACGGGCATCGTCTCCAGAGTGTGCGTACCCCTCCACGAACTACACCTGCCACCACCACAGTAGGAGAGCTCTCTACCCAACTTTCGAAGTGTTCTACATTATTCGCTCGCAAAACGCAAACGACCGACGTCTTGGTGAAAGATTTCGGGGATGATGACTTGATATTTTTTGCTAATCAGAAGCCATTATAGGCAGGGAAACGAAAAAATCGTGACTTACAAATATAGACTAGTTGAACCTTATTATTTTCGACTTAAATCATAAACTCTTCAATAATCGCTTAGTTTTGTGCTTTTTGTGTTTGTGCTATTTTTTTTCGACAAGTGTGATTTTTGTGGTGGCATCATGAATCGACAGCAGAATTCTGTGACGCAGAAACAGGAGACCCAAATGCAGCAATCCCAGTCTCAGCAGTATTCCCAGCAAAGGGTTACGCGAACTGAGCAACACGTCACTCGACAAGTTACTGGACACACAACAGGTTAGCAGGGACATTTCGTCCTTAATATAATTCGAAATTTCACTCTGATGGGAAGAAATTGAAAGCAAGTCTTGTCAAATTGGATGAGAATGGAGAAGATCATCGGTAACACAAATTTAAAGAAACCTTTATAATTAACTATTGCAAATATTTTTTTCCAATAACCTGAACCAAATGTTCCTTTATTCAGATTGGAAACATTTTCGGACAAATCCTGCATGGTTAATGGTTCATTAGAACAATATTTTTTAGGACTGATCGAAAAAACAAAAAAAAGTCGGTTGAGTTGAAACTTCACAATATTCATCTTGTTTCAGCAAGTTTTCCATTATAGTTAGATAATATTTTTCAACAAGAACAGAAAGTTTGTTAGTCAATTTACCGAACAATATTCATCGTTCACCCACCCAGATAGCATCATAATGGGGTATCGAAGTACCAAGATGCAATACCAGCAGGGAATTTCAAGAATTCTGTTCCAAAATAGTTTGGAATACTGCTTGGAAGGGTTGGCAGAGTGTTTGCCAAGATACAAACTTATTTTTGGATTCTAGTCATGGCTAACTCACAGCACTAGGTGTCTGTGAAAAATTAAGCCCGCTTATATATTCGTATATACTGAAATCAATAAGAGGACTTCGTTGGATATTTTCATATTTTTTTGACATCTACGATAGAAAGAAGTTTTCAAGAAGTACAGTTCACCTCCTAATTTGAGCTAGAAACAGACAAAAATTTACCGAAAGCAAATAATCCAAAGTTCCAAAATTTTTGGATTATTGTTGTTTTTTTTTTTTTTTTTTGTCTGTAGATTGATTTTTTTTATGGATATTTTGGATCAATATGTCTAATAATATATGACATCATTAAATCTGAGAAATTATTTGCAATAATATACCTCTGAAATCGCCAAAGATAGAAATAGTGCATAAACAAAAATAAACCATAGCAAAAACTACATAACCAACCAATGTTCCTTGAAAGTGTTTTGGAAACACGCTAAATTTTTTCATAATTTTCGACCCCATAGTTGAGAAGTAAGAAGTGCATTCTTTTCAACTATTCACATAACTAAAAAGTTCATTTTGAAACCTCTATATATTCTCGGCCTTTTCAACAATACCTACCCTAAACTACTATGTGCACTGAAATGTTTTTCCATCCCTCAGGTCTTTGTATGACGAGTGCCTCCACTATTTCTTTCTGTTAATTTTACCACACAATTGGACAGCAACTCATAATAGACATTCACCTCATAAATTTTCTCTATGTCGTGTTATATCAACAATAAATAATCCAAGAATAGTATAATAGTTACGAGATACGAACATTCCTCGTCCGTCCGAAGCTCTTTTCGAGAACTATCAGAACAATCGCATTCAATGTGGTTAAATCATTCACCATACTATTGGAAATAAATTTTCCGAGCGAGAATCCGATTCGTGAATTCTAGAGCTAAAAATCGGAAAATTGAATGAAAAAATCATTCCAGTATCCAACATAGAATGTATTCAAATTATGTTATTTTCTGAGTCAAAGTTTAATTAGATTTAATTTTTAAGCTTGGCACCCATCAAACTGAGGTAACGTAAAAATTTTCCAGAAAAATTCAAAATGCCCATTGTTTAATAATATTCAATAATTTATTATGACTTGTACCACAGTAACAGTTACAGTTTCGAAAAAAAAATCCGATATTGTATAAAATGAGCATCACTTATTCCGTCAGTAGTAACATTATTGTGAGTTTTACGGGGCATCCTGCATAATATGTTTTTTCCGAGAAAAACAGAGGCATAAGACATAAGATAGTTGTCTACGGAAATAGAATGCATACACGGACCTGAATTATCACCCCATGTTTGATTAAAAAAATCATGATATTATAAATGACACATACATAAAATACTTAAATTGAGTTAATTCGGGTATGCCGTTTTCATTCTCAGATTTTCGAATATTATCCACACAACCACATTTGTTGGTGGAATAAATAACTATTTCTCGTATGTAAGTTTCAAGATTTTCGAAGAATCCTGAAAAGGGTTAAATTATTCGCCAGAATCAGCAGTTTTTTCTGAAAGAAGAAATGTTTTATTATTAGTTATGAAATGAATAAAAAAAAGTCGTTTATTTCAACTCTATAAGTACATGAATACATTTGGGATATAGGCACGTTAATTTACAATAAAATATTTTCCATAGGCATGTCTCCGTTCGAATAATTCAATGGACTGATGAATCGTAACTGGAAGAATAAAATTTTTTGCCTTTCACTATCATTAACTTCAATTCCACATTATTTGTGAAAAAAAAACAAATACTTAGTTTGCATTAAAACAATAGGATATGAATATCTTCACTGTACATAAATCAATATAAATTTCTCTTTTTACCATTACTATGTTTGAAGAAGATATATTTTCCCATATTTACAAAAACATGTGAATGAAGTGTTCCAATTATTTCGTTCTATTGTTCGAAAAAGATTTTTTAATTTGGTTGAAGATATCCATAGCTTTTTAGCTACGTGCATGATAAATGGTTGTTCCTTTTTATTATGTGTTTTTGAACTCTTGTTCTACTTACACGATGTCTGAATTTTTCGAATTTTGAGCCGAAAATGGTCTTACTATACTCAATCTTAATCGAGTCTCAATCGATTCACTGATGAATAATCCATCGAAAAATTCAAGTCTTTCTGTCTGGCCGTAAGAACGATAACTCAGAACCCAGAAACTTGAAAATTTCTGGGTAGGTTCAAATCTCGAATGCCGCAGTTGAGTACGTTATTGGGCAAAATGCGACCAGGGGTTCCGTAAATATGGAATATGGTAAATATGAAATTTTGTTCTCCTGATTGCTTCGAAACTACTGATTCGATCGAGATGAATTTTTGCATTAAGATGGATAGTGATTTGTTCAAGCTAAATTTTGCCCATATCGCATAGCCAGAACCATAGAAAACTGTAACTTTCGAACGGAAAGGCCTAGGCACTCGAAATTCTCAGGATAGGTGAGTATCTCAAATGTCGCGGTCACGTTCATTAATAAGCATAATTAGACTAGGGGTTCCTTGAATATGGCCGTTCAAAATATTTTTTCCTAATTGGAACTTTTGTCCGGGTCGCATTACCATGACCATAAACACCGTAGAAAATTCTAGCGAATTATCGAAAAAAAAATTGGTTACCTAAAGCACTGACGAGAAGTCTAGAGTTCGCATTTGATAGCTGACAAAATTTTTTTCAATTGGTTTCTAAAACTGGAAAATGCGAATCTACCTAAAAGATGGATGAACGAGCGTTCAAAAGCTCTTGACTTAACGGCAGTGCTTTTTATGAATTTTCTGCTTTGAAATACACGTAGAGTAACTTGTGAAATAACGGGGACGATTGATTCGAAGATATCGAATGAAAACAAAAGAAACGTTACATGACCAATTTATCAAAACATCGGAATCGCTTAATCATAGTGGAGAAACAGAGTGAGGATGCAAAACCTTAGGTTGCTTTTGAAACATTGAATAAACGATCTCTCATTGCCGATGTAAAAATAGTTGTTCCAAAAATGGTTGGTTGAAACTCGATCTTCCAACGTTAAAATAACTTGGCCGGTCCTGTATTCCTCCCCACCTAACCTGAGTCGTGGGAAGTGACAAACACATTTATTGGTTTTATGTATTTTGGGGGCTTAATATTAAAACATGCATTCACTTTTAGATTGCGACTGGATTGTGCACATAAATTTAGGTTTTGATATTGATCTTCGAAATTGAACGAATTCTCATGATTCATAAATAACAAACATTAAAAAATTATGTAGAAGAATATAAGCCATATTGAAACAGTTTATTCTTCATCTAGGTTTTGTCTACATTATTTCTAATTGGGAAAGAGTTAAAGTTATTCGTTATCCATATACGACAACCAACACACCTAAGATTCGTGGAGAAAATAAATGCGGATCTCACAGGAAGATACCATATCGTCACCCGATCTATCATAATATCATAACGTCACCACCTCCTGATTATCTTGGAACTCCATATGTATGCACCCGCACTGAAATTATAACTCCAGCTGGAAAGTGATTGAGATTCATATAACTTGTTTTTTTTTTGCTACATATCTCAACTCCGCACTGTAATTCAACTCCAAAAAAATTGGGAAAACAATGGAGAACAATCAGTTTCTTATGCCGAATCCAATGAGATTGCATTAAAAATCGATTTATTTTTATTTCAGTTTTAGACGGTCTTATTAATACCGTTTTCTCTTTGGATGAAAAATTCCAATTACCCACATATTCCTGATTCAAAATTATCAGATTCAAGTCAACTTACCGTACAGCAAGGTTGTTCAGTTGGGAAGCTACTCAACTGGAGGTAGAGTGATAAAATTGAAATCTTTTTTCCATCATAAATTGAAAACTGCAATTCTGCTGAAATTTTACAGGATCTCAGATTCATAATTGGAACCGAAGGCTCAGCAATAACATTTAGCTCATCAATAACCGAAGCTATCACTAAATTAACATAAAACGTATTCTTTCAGTGCAAGGAGCGCATCAAGGATACCAACAAATAACTGGATTCGGTCCTAACGCCCAACCCCCAGTTTTCGAGAAGGTATTTAGTAATGCCCGTTTCGCACAAGGTGGTGTGGCAGCTTTCGAAGGTCGTGTGACAGGTAAACCACAACCAACTGTGACTTGGACCCGCAATGAAGCCCCATTAGTCAATTCAACTAAACATAGATTGTCCTACAACGAAACGACTGGAGACATCACTCTTCAAATACATCAGATCGGCCCTGGTGACGAGGGCGAATACGTATGCACTGCCAAGAACCAATATGGCGCCGCAATTTGTTCTGTTTATATTCAACCCGAGGGCGTGCAAATGCCACATGTACAAAGACAAGGATACCAAAAGGTAGAAGAAACCACGACCTACACAAATGGCCATTTTGTAGAAGACTTCAAAATCGATACGTTCGAATACAGACTACTTAGGGAAGTTTCCTTCAGAGAGTCCATAACGAGAAGGTATGTCAATGAAAAAGATTCAGTTATATCTACAACGGTGGAAAAATCATTGGGACCACCAGCGCCTCCACAGATAGCGCAAAAACCTCGAAATTCGAAATTACTCGAAGGTTCTGATGCTGTCTTCACGGCCAAATTGTCTGGAAATCCAAGATCAAGAATCACTTGGTTCAAGAATGGACAGAGAATCAACGAATCTCAGAAATATGAAACTAATTTCTCGAACAATCAAGCTTCTCTCAGGGTCAAACAGGCCCAAAGCCAGGATTCAGGACATTACACACTTCTTGCTGAGAATCCTCAGGGCTGTGTGGTATCATCAGCCTTCCTAGCAATTGAGCCAGTGAATACCCAAGAAGGCCTTATCCACGAATCTTCCTTCAAACAACAAGTAACAGATACTGAACAAACTGACACAGGAAAAACGTTAGCACCCAATTTTGTCAGAGTTTGTGGTGACAGAGATGTTACTGAAGGAAAAATGACTCGTTTTGATTGTAGAGTAACTGGGCGTCCCTATCCTGAAGTGACATGGTACATAAATGGACGTCAAGTCGTAGATGACCATAACCATAAGATATTGGTAAACGAATCTGGCAACCATGCCTTGATGATCACCAATGTCACCAGAAACCATTCTGGAATCGTGACATGTATCGCAAAAAATAAAACTGGAGAGACTTCCTTTCAGTGTAATTTGAACGTTATCGAAAAAGAACAAGTTGTGGCCCCTAAATTCATTGAGAGATTCTCAACTATGAATGTACGAGAAGGAGAACATGTTGTTCTACAAGCTAGAGCCATTGGCACTCCTATTCCAAAAATCACATGGCAGAAAGATGGCGTTGCCCTCACGCCTGGTCCAAATATCCGCATAGCGAGTGATGGAGGTGCTTCAGTTTTAGATATCTCGAATGTGAAGTTGTCTGATGCAGCTTGGTATCAGTGCACCGCCCAAAATGTTGCCGGTTCGACAGCGACCCGCGCCAGGCTCTTCGTTGAGTCACCGCAAGGACCTACCCCCGAACCAAGACGTCTGCACCTGCCTCGTCCAACGAAAGTCATCGAACCTGAGTGAGTATTATTGAAGTTCAGAATATACTAAAGTATCAAAAAGTAACTCTCGAAGATATTGATTCTTTCTTCCTAGAAAAAATTTAGCTCAAAGAAAAGGTATCAGACAATGTAGCTTTGGATATTTCTTACTTTCCTATACCTATAGGGATTAACTTTGCCCTTGAAAAATCAAACAAACCATTATTTTTCAGACCCGAACCTGGCCCAGAAGTGATTTACCTCCGTCATGTTGAACGCGCCCGACCTCATGCACCACAATCCGAGGCTGATCGTGTGTATCCACCGCCTCAATTTATAATACCATTGCGTGATGCAGAACAATTTGAAGGAGGTAAAGTCCATTTCGAAGCGAGGATAGAACCTGTTGGCGATCCTTCCATGGTTGTGGAATGGTTCGTCAATGGAAAACCCTTGGAAGCAAGTGAGTTCATATTCTCAGTTGATTATAAAGATAGATTTTAACACATTTCTTTCCAGGCTCAAGAGCTACTTCCATTTTCCGTTTTGGATTTATAGCATTAGATTTGATAAGTTTAGTAATGAGAGACAGTGGTGAATATGTTTGTAGAGTGACAAGTTCTACCGGATGCGTAGAATCCAGAGGATTGCTCTCCGTTAACGTCCGAGCTTCTATCGAACAAACTAGTCAACATCCGGAGAGTCTGCAATATATTCAACAATTAGAGGATTACTCCAAATTTCAAAGAAGCGAAAGCTACGATGAAACGGTTAACCAAAGACCTCATTTCATCCGACCACTCCATGACCTTGGAGAACTTCAAGAAGGTAGAAATGCCCACTTTGAAGCTCAACTGACCCCTGTCAGTGATCCTACAATGAAAGTGGAATGGTATAAAGATGGAAGGCCGATCACGGCCAGTTCACGAATCAGTACGATATTTAACTTTGGCTACGTTTCTCTCAATATTTTGCACCTACGGGCCGAAGATGCAGGATCGTACACTGTTCGTGCTGTTAACCGTTTAGGAGAAGCCATCAGCACTGCCACATTACACGTTATCGTCAGATCTACTGTGACAGGGGATCTGGGAATTCCAGAACAACAAAGATATATCGAACAAGTCGAACAGTTAGAAGCTTATCAACAGAAACAACACCAAAAGTATGTTCTGGAAACTCCTGAGTGTCTGGCAGCACCAGAATTCAAAACTCCGATTAAGGACCAACTTCAAATACGTGAAGGAGGTTTTGCTCATTTTGAAGCACGTTTGGAACCTGTAGGCGATTCTACTCTCAAAGTAGAATGGCTTCGAGACGGAAAAGTCATCGAAGCTAGTTCTAGAATAACTAGCTTTTTCAATTTTGGATATGTAGCTCTAACGATTAAGGATGTAACCATTCACGATGTGGGTAATTACACCTGCCGTGCGTACAACGCCATTGGGCAAGCTACCACCACAGCGCAATTGAGTGTGGTCAGCAAAAAAGATATTATTTTCGATTCACAACATCCAGGAGGTTTACAGAAAATACAACATTTAGAAGATTCTAGCAGATACTCGAAAAGAGAACAGGAAGAAGTAACTGTTACTCAGAAACCAAGATTTATGGGAACCCTCAAGGGGACTAATAAAATCGTGGAAGGACAAAGAGCTCATTTCGAAGCTCGGGTAGAACCTCAGAATGACTTGACCATGAAAATTGAATGGTACCACAATGGAAAACCAATTCAAACTGCAAATAGAATACAGACGTATTATGATTTTGGTTATGTTGCTCTTGATATAATGAGCGTTAGAGCAGATGACGCAGGTACCTATACAGTCGTTGCAAGAAACGCCTTGGGAGAAGCTCAATTATCCGCCTCCATGGTTATAGAAAGTGAGTATATTGAACCTTTATTCTGTAAAAAAATTGTTATTCAAGTTCTATACCTCATATTTCTATTTTTCGAATTTTTTCAGCTCGTGCGAGCATTGATACAAGAAGTATGCATAGAGGAACTTATGATAAAACTAAACACTTGGAGGAATCGAAATTTGTAGAACCACAATACCAGATTGAGGAGATTTCCAAATCGAAACCGATATTTGTTGTTCCACTCACAGATCCACAACCAGTATCTGAAGGCAGAAATGTCCACTTAGAATGTCGTTTAGAACCAATGGGAGATCCAACGATGAGAGTGGAATGGTACTGCAATGGAAGGCCAATAACTGTTGGATCAAGATTCCGAACCTACAATGATTTCGGATTCGTTGCTCTTGATATCGTTCATGCTACTGCAATCGATTCTGGTGAATACACAGTAAGAGCTGTGAATCACTTGGGATCTGCTCATACATCAGCTTGTGTGAGAGTGATTGGAAGATCTGATATTATCACAGACTCTCAACATGAACAATCACTCGAACAGATCCAGTATTTAGAAGATTCTTCCCGTTCTCGTAAACAGGTTACTGAAGATGTGCAAGTACTGCAGGCGCCACAATTTACAAGACCGTTACATAACATTGAAACGGTGGAAGGAACGAATATTCACATGGAGTGTCGTCTTCAACCTATTGGGGATCCTACCATGAAAGTAGACTGGTTCGTAAATGGTGTGCCTGTTAAGACAGGACATCGTTTCAGACCAGCGTATGACTTCGACTATGTTGCTCTCGATCTGCTGAGTGTATACCCAGTGGATTCTGGAGTGTATACCTGCCAGGCCAGAAATCAGTTAGGTGAAGCAGTAACATCTTGCTCTGTCAGAGTTATTGCCAAGAAGGATTTACTTCTCGAATCACAACATCCTTCTGGGCTAGAGAAGATTCAATATCTTGAAGATTCTTCAAGATATAAAAGAACTGAATTTGTAGATGAACAAGTAACAACAAGACCTAAATTCGTCACAAAACCCAAAAGCTATGAGAATATGTCAGAAGGTTCTCATGCTCACTTCGAGTGTAAGTTAGAACCTGTAACTGATCCTAATTTGAAAGTTGAATGGTTGAGAAATGGCCGTCCCATCACTGTTGGCCATAGGTTCAGACCGATTCATGACTTCGGTTATGTTGCTCTAGATATTGTAGACTTGATTGCAGAAGATTCGGGAACATACACATGTCGTGCGACAAATCTTGTAGGTTCGGATGAAACAGTTTGTGCTCTCAGATGTAGAGCAGGAGGACAAATTATTACATCGTCGCAGAATGAGCAAGGTTTACAACAGATTCAACATCTCGAAGATAGATCTCGTTATCACAGAAGGGAAGATATCGATGAAACAACGACTCAGGCCCCTACTTTCACGACTTCCCTGAAAAATATTGAAATCAAAGAGGGACAACGTGCTCACTTTGAATGTCGCATAATTCCAGTCTCAGATGCCACAATGAAAGTTGAATGGTTCCATAATGGCCAGCCATTGAAATCAGGATCAAGATTCACTGAAACAAACAGCTTCGGCTTCGTTGCTTTGGATATCCTCCACACATATCCTGAAGATTCTGGTACTTATACATGTAGGGCAACCAACGCTCTAGGAGAGGCTGTTACCTCATCTGTTTGTTTAGTGCACTCTAAGAAATCAATTTATTCAGATACTGTTCATGAAGGTGCATTGATAAAACTACATGAACTGGAAGATTCCAGTCGTAGTCAGCGAACAGTTGTACAGGAAGAGGTTGTCACACAAGCTCCATTATTCACGTTACCAATTAAAGATCTACAGGTTGCTGAAAATCAAGCAGCTCACTTCGAAGCACGTCTTATTCCCGTTGGTGATTCTAGACTCAAGGTAGAATGGCTCAGGAATGGAGTACCAATTGAAGCATGTAAGTTAATCAATTAATTCCAAAAGAGCAATACCAACGAAAAATTCTATTTTTAGCAAATCGATTGACAACAATGCACGATTTCGGATATGTTGCTTTGAATATGAAATATGTTAATCCAGAAGATTCTGGTTCTTACACATGCAGAGCTGTGAATGACTTGGGTGAAGCAGTAACATCTGCAACATTATTCGTACAATGTGAGTTTTCCTGATTTTCACCTTGCACCAATGTTGCTCATTATTTTCTTCATACAGCCAAAGCTTCACTTCAGTTGGAATCCCAACATGAAGGAGCTCTTCAGAAACTGCGACAGTTAGAGGATCATTCCAAATACCAACGTCGTGAGGAAGAAGAAGTTGTGGTAACCCAAGCACCTCATTTTACAACACATCTAAATGGACCAGCAGACTTAATCGAAGGTCAAAGTGCTCATTATGAATGCAGAATAGAGCCATATCCTGATGCTAATCTCAAAGTTGAGTGGCTCCATAATGGCAAACCACTTACAACAGGTCATAGATTCCGCACTGCCTATGACTTCGGATTTGCCAGTCTAGATGTATTATCTGTATATGCCGAAGACTCCGGTGAATACACCTGTAGAGCGACCAACCGCTTAGGTACAGCTCAATCATCTGTAACAACAAATATAAAATGTAAGTGATCTATATATTCTGTTGGGGTATATTTTTTTTCGGGTGGATTGTACCATAATTTTTTTTATGGTTTTTTGTGTATCACCAAGATATTTCAGTTTTCGAACTTCTTCCATACGAAATCTGATTAAAAATCACATAGCATTCAATTCATCTAGTAACACTGAATACGAGGTGAATGTTTTCTTTTTTATGTCAATTCTTACTGTTTCTATTCTCTTTCGCTCGAGTCACTTCTTCATTTTGTCTTCGATCAAGAAGTAATTTGAATTTTTCTTTCAGCGAAAGCATCAATTATAAGAGATACTCAACACGAAGGAGCTTTGAACAAAATCCACTATTTAGAAGACGAATCTAAATATAAACGTGTATCTAGGGATGAAGCAGTTCTCTTGGAAAAACCACAATTTGGAAGAGGATTGAAAAATATTGAAAATCTCTCTGAAGGTTCCAGCGCTCATCTAGAAGCTACTCTCACGCCTGTGAATGATCCAACAATGAGAGTTGAATGGTTTTGCAATGGCAGGCCTATCCTTACTGGGCATAGATTCAAGACAACTTACGATTTTGGATACGTGGCGTTGGATATTCTTTATGCTTATGCTGAAGATTCTGGCACTTATATGTGTAAAGCTAGAAATGCAGTTGGTGAAGCGGTAACAACAGCCGCAATATCTGTTAATGCTAAGAGTGGCTTAGAACTAGGAACACTTGATGAACAAAGACTCAAAAAAATCAGAGACCTAGAAAGTTACGAAAGACCGAAAAAAGAGGAAGTTGAGCAGGCTCCTCAAAAGCCAGTGTTCCTGACACCTCTCGTGAGTTTGGAAAATTTGAAAGAGGGTGAACATGCCCATCTGGAATGCCGGGTTGAACCAATTAATGATGCTAATTTGAAAATCGAATGGTTTGTGAATGGTGTTAAACTAAGAGCTGGTCATAGATTCAGAACTACCCATGATTTCGGTTACGTTGCATTAGATGTCCTCTACACTTATCCTGAGGATAATGGTACATATATGTGTAAGGCTACTAATCTGGTTGGTGAAGCTGTGAACACATGTACCATAAGGGTAGGTGGAAGGAAAGGCATTATATTAGATACACATCACCCAGAAGGTTTGGAGAAGATAAGAGAACTAGAAGCTCAAGGACACCCGACACGTTTAGAGGTAGATGAACCTATTCCAATTCCACCTAGATTCACAGCTGAGCTGAGAGGAACCACAGAGATATACGAAGGTCAAACGGCACATTTCGAAGCTCAAATTGAACCAATAAATGATTCTAATCTAAAGATTGAATTTTATCATAATGGAAAGCCCTTGCAATCCGCTTCAAGATTCCATACCACATTCGATTTTGGTTATATAGCATTAGATATTGGCCATGCTGTACCAGAAGATGCGGGAGAGTATACTGTCAAGGCCTTCAATCAACTTGGAGAATGTAAGTCATCAACAAATCTCAGAGTTATCTCTAGAGAAAATATTATTTTGGAATCCCAGAGACCTGAAGGTTTAGACAAAATTCGTCAGCTCGAAGAGCACCAACCATATAAACGTCCTGAATATGAGGAGCCTGCCACTCGCCAGAGACCAGTATTCACCCAACCATTACAGAACATTGATTATATACATGAAGCTGATACAGCTCATTTCGAATGTAGACTTATTCCTGTTGGAGATCCCACTCTCAAAGTTGAGTGGTTCAGAAATGAAAAACCTCTCGAAGATAGTTCTCGTATTACCAAAGTACATGATTTTGGATTTGTATCTCTTGATATAACCCATGTACGTGATGAAGATCAGGGAGTTTATATGTGTAAAGCTTCAAATCCATTAGGAGAAGCTGTAACTACAGCATCAATGAAAATCAAAAGTGAGTACAATTCTCTTTTTTTCATGTAACTATAAGTAACTACTTTCTATTCTTCAAATGGCAATAATAAATACTGTAATAATCTTCCAATTTAATACCTGTATTTTTATTGCAGCTAAAGCAAGTATCCAACTTGAGAGTCAACATCCTGAGGCTCAAAGACGTATACAACAGTTAGAGCAACCTTTGGCGCCTAGAGAAGAAGAACCTGAACGTGAATTCGAAAAACCCTTCTTCACTCAGCTTCTCAACGGGCCAACAGAACTTTGGGAAGGACAACATGCTCATTTCGAAGCTCGTGTTGTGCCCGTTGGTGATCCTAACTTAAGATTTGAATGGTACGTGAATGGGATCGAACTGAAATTAGGATCAAGGTTCAAAGTAACTCATGATTTTGGTTTTGTAACCTTGGATATCATGTCAACTGTTCAACACGACTCTGGAGTATACATGTGCAAAGCAATCAACAAGGCGGGTGAAGCAGTTTCATCAATTTCAATGAAAGTCAAATCGAAATCCAACATAATGGGAGAACCACTTCAACCAGATTCTTGGCAGAAGATTCAGCAGAAAGAGGCCGATATGAATAAAGTACCAGAAATGTTTGTTGATACTACACCACAACAACCACCAGTTTTCACAACTCATCTCAAGAGTTACGACAAATTGGTAGAAGGTCAACATGTTTACTTGGAAGCTCAGGTAGAACCTAGAAGTGATCCTAATCTGAAAGTTGAATGGTTTAAGAATGGAGTTTCACTCAATACTGGTACTAGACTAAGAAGTACATTTGATTTTGGTTTGGTAACGCTATCTATCAATGGTTTAAGATCAGATGATTCTGCTATATACACGTGCAAAGCTACTAATTTGATGGGTGAGGCAATTTCAACATGCACACTGAAAATCGAAGATAAACACTGGCTTCTTGGACAAACATTACATCCAGAGGCCATACCGAAACTTCAGGACTTGGAAAGAACACCTGAAGTTCGTCCAGAAGCACCAGAACCAACATATGAGTTGCCGATGTTCATTACTCATTTAAATAATGTGGAATGTACAGAAGGTGATTCGGTTCACTTTGAGTGCAATGTTGAGCCTTCTAAAGATCCGACACTGAAAATTGAATGGTTTGTCAACGGAAAACCATTACCCAGTGGTTCTAGGTACAAATCTACTTACGATTTTGGTTATGTCGCGTTAGACATTACTCACTCATATGAAGAAGATTCTGGAATATACACATGTAAAGCCACAAATAGCAAAGGCTCATGCACCACTTCTGGTTCATTACGTTGTACTGGAAAATCTAATCTGTTTTTCGATACACAACATCCTCAAGGAAAAATGGGATTAGAAGCAGTGGAACAAGTAGAACAAGCTTACATGGATAAATATAAACGTTCAGAATCTGTAGGTGAAAGTGCATATTCCAAACCAATATGGACCGTTCCTCTCAATCCAGAATTTCATTTAGGAGAGGGCCAACCTTTGCACCTTGAAGGAACCGTTGAGCCAAAAGAAGATCCAAATATGAAAATTGAATGGTTCTTCAATGGAAAATCTTTGGAACATGGTTCTCGGTTCAAACTCACTAGTGACTTTGGATTCGTCACCCTTGATTTAACAGATGTTTATGAACGTGATCAAGGAATATATACTTGTAAAGCTACAAATAGAGCAGGAGAAGCTTTCACTTCAACAACAATATACTGTACCTCTAAAGCAAATCTCATTGAGCGTACTCAACATCCCAAAGGCCAAGAAGGCCTTGAGAAGATACAGAATCTCGAAGATTCTCTCAATAGGCCTGAGGTTCCTATGCTAGAATCCGATGAGGGGCATGCCCCAGTTTTCACATCAGAATTCACTGACTTGACAAATTTGACAGAAGGAGAAATTGCTCACTTCGAAGCTGGGTTAACTCCTATCGGTGATCAAAGCATGAAAGTAGAATGGTTCTACAATGGTAAGAACATCGAAGCTTCACACAGGTTCCGAACTGTCCACGCTTTCGGAATGGTTGTTCTAGAAGTACTAGGAACAAAAATTGAAGATTCCGGAACGTTTACTTGTAAAGCTACGAATAAATGGGGAACAGCAACACAAAACGTTAATCTCAAATGTTCTGAAAAAGTGCACGGAGAAGCGCCAAAATTCACCACTCAAATTAAAGACGTCGTAGGCCTCAAAGATGGTCAATCAGCTCATTTCGAATGTACATTGACTCCAGTCAATGATCCTAATCTGAAAGTTGAGTGGTTCCATGACGGACAACCCATTTTACAATCTTCAAGAATAAAATCTGTATCAGACTTCGGTTTTGTAGTACTGGATATTTCTTATATTCAGAATCATGATTCTGGTGAATATGTTTGCCGCGCAAGCAATAAATATGGAGAAGATTTCACACGAGCTACAATTTCTGCTCATGGTAAGGGCGGTGTGTTCTCTGAGAGTTTGCAACCAGAATCTCTGGCGAGAATAAGAGAGTTAGAAAGTCTCCAAGGACACCAGGCACAGCCATTGCCAACTCCTGTAGCGGAACCTCCCAAATTCATCACGCAAATACAAGATATCACTAAATTAGTTGAAGGCCAAAGTGCTCACTTCGAAGCTCGATTAACACCGGTCACTGATCCTGATCTTGTGGTTGAATGGTATTACAACGGGAAGAAACTGCCACATGGTCACAGATATCGTACCTTCCATGATTTTGGTATCGTTATTTTGGATATCTTATATTGTTATGAAGAGAATTCAGGTGTTTATGAATGCAGAGCACATAACAAATACGGAGAAGACTCTACCAAAGCCACAATGAAATGCGTATCAAAGGCTAATTTAATCCTGGACTCGCAACTACCGCGGGTAAGTAAAGCAATAATTCAATAAAATACAATATATCAATTGGATTGATTGTCAGTCACTTGAAAAATCCTCTCTTCCATTTCTTTTATCAGAGTTTTATTTTTCAGGGCATGGAGGGAGGACTAGAGAAAATACAAACTCTAGAAGATTCAATGATACGACAGCGTGAAGAGAAAGTTGTAGAGGAAAAAGGAAAGGCTCCAGTCTTCACTGTGCCACTATCAAACATTGATAACCTCAGAGAAGGGGAAAGTGCCCATTTCGAAGCAAGGTTGATACCTACTGATGATCCAAAACTCAAAGTAGAATGGTTCTGGAATGGTAAATCTCTCAGAACTGGTTCTAGATTCAGAACATTCTGTGATTTCGGTTTTGTTATTCTCGAAATATCCCCAGTATATCCAGAAGATTCTGGGGAATACTCATGCCGAGCTTTCAATGAGTACGGTGAGGCTGTAACGACTGCTTCAATGAAAATACAAGGCAAACGTAATATCATACTAGAATCACAGTTGCCTAAAGGTATGGAAGGCACAATTGATCGAATCGCAGAGTTAGAAGGATTGGGTGCAATAACTTCACAACCATCACCCGAAGATGATACAGGAAAACCGCCAGAATTCATAACGAATCCGTCTGATTTGACTTTGATTGAAAATGCCTTGGCGCACTTCGAATGCAGGCTTACACCTATCAACGATCCAAGCATGAGAGTAGAGTGGTACCATAATGGCAAAGCTTTGTGGTCTGGATCTCGTATAAAAACTATTAACGATTTTGGTTTTGTAATTCTCGAGGTCGCTGGAGTGTATCAGAGAGATTCGGGATTTTACACTTGCAAAGCTACGAACAAGCATGGCGAAGCAACCGTATCGTGTAAACTGCAAGTGAAAGGAAGGCAAGGAATCATTTTGGAACCACAATTACCATCAAGCTTCAGATCTGGAACAGAAAGTATTCAACGACTTGAAGAAACACTGTACAAACGGGACGAAATTATGCCTGAGGAAGAGAAACCAAATCCACCAAAATTCATTGTTGAAATCAAGGATAACGTAGACGTCCCTGAAGGTGGACCTGTCCACTTCGATTGTAGGGTAGAACCCACAAATGATTCATCCATGCGCATTGAATGGTACCACAATGGACGTCCGTTCGCGACTGGATCTAGAGTACATCAAATTAACGATTTTGGATTCATTTCACTTGATATTGATTACACATACGCAAGAGATGCTGGAGAATATATTTGTAAGGCTACCAATAAATGGGGTTCAGCCATGACTAAAGCAACTGTTACTTCTACATCAAAAAGAAATATTGATTTTGAATCGCAGCTTCCTTCTGGAATAAGCGCAGAAAAACTCAAAGAGCTCGAACGTGGACCAGTACCAATCACACCACAAGAAGAAAAAGTTTTTACAAAGCCTAAATTCATAACTCAAATTCAATCATCCACTGTCGAAGAATCTGAAACTGTCCATTTCGAATGTCGAGTTGAACCAAAGGACGATCCCAGATTGAGAGTTGAATGGTACAGAAATGGTAAACCCTTGCCTTCGGGAAGTCGTTACAGAAACATATATGACTTAGGATTTGTATCCTTGGATATTTCCTATTTCTACTCAGATGATGCGGGAGAATACGTATGTAGAGCTGTAAATGACCACGGTGAAGACTTCACCAGAGCAAGTGTCTCATGCAAAAAATTACCAAATATAATTTTACAAAATCAAGTACCGAAAGGAATGAAAAAATCTGAAACTCTCATGCAAATGGAGGCTGCTATCAAGAAATACACATCCGAAATTCATTTGACCGAAGAAGATCTATACGATGTTGACAAGAAACAACCACCAAGATTTGTTACACAGATTCAAGACCAAACAGAACTTGTAGAAATGAACAGCACCAAGTTCGAATGTCAGTTGGCACCTGTCGGTGATCCAAATATGAAAGTTGAATGGTTCTTCAATGGAAAACCTTTGTCCCATAGTAAGTATAGTCCATTTGAAAACTCCGAAGAAGCATTTTCTGTGGACTGATATAACATAATTCAATTTATTCCTCTTCATTTTTATCCGCGATTTTTAATAATAATAATAATTTATTTGCACATACTTGATACTTGCTACAGAAAAATTCAGGAAACATGTACGAAGAATATGCCATCAATAGAATTCCATGTCCTGTCAGATAATACAAAGGGAACCTACAATCAATACAATGATAGATACATGTAAATATACACACGCAGGTTCGATCACAGACAAACAACTTGTATATGGGACAGAAACTAATTAAAAAAATGAATTTTGTTCAAACGAACATATTTATTAAATATAAGTACCTAGTTGTTTGTATGTTGTATGGAAGTATTCGTTTGAATTAAATTAAAAAATCGTAGATAAAAATGAAGAGAAATAAATTGAAACAAATTCCACTCCAGGTCAGATTCACAAATAGCATAGTCGAGATTTCAGTTTTTGTCCATTTCAATTTATGTCTATTTATTCTCTTCACATTAATTGTTCCAAGTTTCAATCCAATTATCGAACGAAAATATTTGTGTTCACAGTTTTATCCGGAAATTCATTTTTCAGAGAACAGATTCACGCCCATTTACGATTTTGGGTATGTAGCGATGAATTTCGGTTGGGTTTACCCCGAAGATAGTGGTGAATATTTGTGTCGTGCGACTAATTTGTACGGCCAGGATGAAACTAAAGCCATTATAAAAACAACTGGAAAACCAGGAATCATATATGAATCTCAACTACCGAAGGGTATGAAAAGTATCGAGAAAATAAGAGAATTAGAGGCAGCATGGCAAGTGTGAGTACTCAACAATGATGAAGAATTGCCTAGTCTAGTCTAACTAATATATTTTTAGTGTACCTGAGGGACCAGAAGAAGAGTCCAAACCTAGGCAAGCACCAGTATTTGTCAGCAAGCCTGAACCTGTCATAGTGCAGGAAGGTGAATGGGCAAGATTCTGCTGTCGTGTTACAGGTCATCCACGTCCAAGGGTCATGTGGCTCGTGAATGGGCATACCATAGTCAATGGTGCACGCTACAAATTAACTTACGATGGAATGTATCATATGGATATTCCGAAAACTCGGCAATATGATACTGGAAAAGTTGAAGTAATTGCTCGAAGCGCAGCAGGAGAAGCAGTTGCTGAAACGGAATTGAAAATAGTACCAAGGCATGATGACTATAGAAATGTATTGAAAAATTCTCCAAGACGTGAGTATTCGAAAAAAAAAGCTCATAATCAGGCGCAAGTCAGTGAGTATTATTTTAAATACGACTGGATCTCCTTATTCGCACATTTCCAAAGTTTTCCAGCGGAGACCATTAAATGTTTTTATGATGTCGATGAATTTCATTGACTCACTGACTTTCGTCTGAAAGAGACGATGAGTCTCATACACAAGTATTAAATAATAATCTGCATACATGGATTGAACACAATGCATACTCGTTTCTAATTGCACTCTTCGCGCCATAATAGACATATCTATGCCTGATATATGCACAGCTTAGTTGACGACATGAAATATTTTTCCATGAACCAAATTCAGTTCAAAGTTTGATACCATGTAAAAATATTCATGAACCTACAATACTTTAACATTACCACATTTAATATACTATCCTCAAACACGTCTTCCTCCCCTTCCAAAATGCTGCTTGGGATTTCATCGGTATTGATATTCCGCCACGTTCAAGGATTTGCACAGGTATGCTGTCAGCAATTCTTTAAAATCATTGTGCATGTACGTGTTTAGTTGCTATAGATTTACGTCCGTTTATATTGAACTTCATTTTTCAGCTTTTCTTTTCTTGTATGTCCTATACCTACTTGTGAATGACGAGTGTTTTTTCAAATGTTCTCATTTATATCGCAAGGCTTATATCTAACAAGTTTATATTTTAGCATGGTATGATCTTGAACTATCTCAGTATCAGAAAGAAAGGCACAACACTGAACTTGAAAAAATTTTCGATGAAAGAAATTCCACCCTCAGAGAGAGTGGTATGCATGGAGTTCATATTCAACCGAAGGAATTGAAAGAGCAAGAAACTGAATGGCAACAGTCAATAAAAAACAAAAAGAGTTCAGAATACTATGGTAAATTGCAGGAATTGGAGAACGAACAGATCACTAAGGAAATAAAACTGAGAGAATCAAATCATCAATTTGCTATTCCTGGAGAAAAGGTTGTTGCCAATTCTGTTGCAAAAGGAATGGCACAAAAATATCAAGAAAATTTGTAAGTATATAAAGTACACATATTTTAGTATTTTATTCTTGAGAAAAAATGGAAGAGCCGTCAGTCGTCCCCCTCAAGGATAAAAAATCATTACAGGTATCATAAGGAAGCTCAAAGCTTCCGGCTGGTCTCACCTAAAAAAACATATAAACCTCATAACTTGAATCTTGATATCATACATTATTTCGGCGATTGACATAAATTAAATTTTTGTAGGGAAAAACCGGAAACTAGTCCACACAAAGTGCAACTCAGAAAAGTGCAAAGAGATAACAAATATCAAACAAATGAGGTGGAAATAGACTCAAAAACAGGAGCCTATCCTCCCGAACCAACTGAATCCTCAGTGCATGGAAGGGAAGTTCACGTGACTAAACAAAAACAAACACAAAAAGAAATACAGGGCGATTTGGAGATTACCCGCAATATTACAGCTACAGAAACAACAGATGTGGAACACAAAGCTAGAACCCAAGAGAAGCTCGTACAAGGTCAAGTGTTACCAAGTAATCCACCTGTCTTCACTAAGAAAATCAAACCTTGTCGAGCATTTGAAAATGACTCGGCTAAATTCGAAGTAGAATTCGATGGAGATCCTCTGCCTAAAATAACCTGGTACAGGGAAGATTTTCCAATAACTAGTTCACCAGATTTGAAAATTTACACATTCAGTACAAAATCGATTTTGCAACTCAGACAAGTCTTCTTGGAAGACTCTGGTGTGTTCAGTGTGGTTGCTGAAAATCGTGGTGGTACGGCGAAATGTAGCGCCAATCTGGTCGTTCAAGAACGAAGAAGAGCTGGAAGAGCAGGACCAATTCCCCCTAGCTTCGTCACAACAATTCAAAGTGCAATAGCACCTATTGGTCAGTTAGTCAGGTTTGATGCAAGAATAAATGGGACGAAGCCTATTGATGTTTACTGGTTGAAAGATGGTAAGAAAATCATACCAGATATCAAGTACAAAACACTAGAAGAGGACGAGGTCCATACACTACTGATACTAGAAGTAACATCTGAAGATTCCGGTAAATACGAATGTGTAGCTATCAATAATTCAGGAGAAGCTCGATGCGAAGCAGAATGTTTAGTACAAAAACCAGCCTCTCCCACAAAATCAGCTAAACCATCAACTCCCAGTGCTGAAAAGCAACCAACGCTGATGGAGCCATTGAAAGATCAAAACATCAAGGAAGGTCAAGCTGCGGCTTTCAAATGTAAAATTTCTGCAAAACCTTCTCCTACCATCAAGTGGCAAAAAGGAGATAAGGTTATCAAGCCGTCGAAATACTTCCAAATGGTTAAGGAAGGAGATTTTTGCATTCTCAAAATAAGTGAAGCATTCCCTGAGGATGAAGGACTTTATAAATGTGTGGCTACTAATCCAGCTGGAAGTGTAACCACACAGGCCAACTTGAAAGTTGTACTTCCAGAAACACAAGAGGTTTCACCTTCCTTGACTCCGATGAAAGATATAACCGTTCCAGAAGGAAGTCCTGCACAGTTTAAGACAAAGGTGTCTGGGAAACCAAAACCTACAGTTCAATGGCTACGAGATGGTTTCCTTATACCTGAATCACCAGACTTCCAGGTAGGTACCTATATTTTAGTTCATTTATAATATCTTTAAGACCGCGAAACGCAAAAATAATAAAGAATCAACACCAGATGGGACCAGTTTCGATATTTCTGCTGTCCTAAGGGGTTGAAACTGGAGTTAATGCGCAATTTTGAGACCTTTTGGGAATAACAGATCATCTTTTCATTTCAAAATCACGTGTGCAGAATTAACTCATTTATCAGTCGGAACGCGTTTTTTAATTGAGCATAAATATATGCTCAGTTGGACATCGAAAATTAGAGAAGTTGGCATTTCTGCAACCATAAATGTGTTCCTCAAATAATAAGCTATTGGTGTATATTAAGTGAACATTGCCCCAATTCCTCAACGGGTATTTCACATGAATATGAAGTTTTCACCAAGCTGTTTTGTTCCAGATGATCCATGAAGGAAATAACGTAGTCCTTCTCATATCAACAACCTATGAGGAAGACACCGGTACATTCACCTGTAGAGCTACCTCTTCAGCTGGTCAAGTCGAACAATCGGCGAAATTAATTGTTAAAAGTAAGAAATGAACTCCTACAGTTTATTAAGAAAAGATTTTATTTCCTTGTATTCTCATAATTTCCATAACAAAGCTTTAAATATGTAGCGTTAACAAACTGTCGAAACTTCTAAAAAGTTCGTTCAGTAATTCAAAAAAAAAACTATTTGACTTAAGGTCGTTTGCAAATGCGAATTCCAAGTGATGTTTTCTTTCGTCAAGAATGGAGCTTTGGCTTAATGCGCTAAGATATATATTTTCTTTATTTATTATATTTTTGTTGAGTATTAATATGTTTGTATCGTCCTAATGCAGTTGAATGAAATAAATTACTCTATGAAGTAACTGGAGTTTAAAATACATCCAAACAATGAAAGCACAAGCCTTGTTCTTAAGGACTCAATGGGTAGTAAAACTAAATTTAAACAATTAGAAAAAGAAAAAGAGGTTCCTTATCAAAAATATTGAATATAACAACTTATTACAAATATGCCAAATGAAGAATTGTTGTCGTAGATCATTTGGAGCAATATCTCAGTCGAAACAACGATGTGGGAGATTGAGTGTTCCCATGATTAATATCGAATAAGCGAAAATTTGGTTATGTCTTAGTTATGTTTTAGTTTTTTGGGCCTGATTTGTGAAGACAATACTAGGCATTCCATGCTTCAAAAGTCTTAAAAGTGTATTGAATCACTTTTACCATCAAAGAAGCAGTTGCAAAACATTTCTGTTAGTTCATTTATAATTAATGTTATGCATTCATATTAGTTTATATACGTTTCATTCTATATTTCTCATTGAAAATGGAAAATTCCTAGTGAAATATAACTGCGAGGGAGTTTTAAGACATTTAATCAATTTACCGCATTGTTTGGTGGTTCATTTTTTGTGCTGGTCTGATGAATTCAGCATATGTATGCAGATCCCAGTCTATAAAATTGCGACCAGTTGAATATTGAAACCTAGAATTCAGTTACTTAAGTACTTAAGTTTTGGAAATTATTTGTTTGTCATCGAATGGCTCTCGAGTGTTCCTTACTGGAATGAGTTTGGTCTTTACTAGAAATCATCTCAATCATATTTTTCTCACAAAATGAGATTAAACAGTTGACCTGAGTACATTTTTTTTCAAACATTTTTCGTGTGAACCGTGAGCTCAATCCGTATTGATGTGGTCATGGTGATTTTTTGGAATTCGGTATTTGAAATAACTGCATCATTATTGATACATTTGATACATAATTATTTTTCCAGATAAACCGATAAATTTTTTATTCAAACAATCGTATGTTCGGTCTCGTTTTCAATAAAGGCAAATACTGAAATTTGAATAGATAGGTATACGTTTTATATAAAAACGTTCAAATCTTCGACCTCGTAGAGCTTGATGTCTCAACTCGACTATTTTAATCTTCAGGTCATTACGAAAAGTGACTAGGCGCAATATTATAAACTTACGCATTAGAGCCGTGTGCAGTTCAAGAGTTATTTTCAACGTGGTATATTACATTACACTTCTTAAATGGAAGTACAGTGGAATCTGCATTTACAGGTGTGATGAGTTACTAGATATTCTGGTACTAATAAAACATAAAAAAAAATAGTCAAAATACAAAATTGAAAGAAAAATAACAAACCAAATCATTATATATTTATTGTTCTATAAACTAGCCATAGGAAAGATACATCATAAAGAATTAAATCGAATGAACGCAAGATCTGAAAAAATGGAGCACTTCTACTCTAGACGAAAAAAAAAACACTTGGAATTCAATGAACAATCTCAAAATGAGCAAAAATTTTCAGAAAACTATGTCTTACAAACTTCGACTTTTTGGCTTAAATATGCCATTCTTGAGAAAAAACTACAGTAGATTAAATGATCATATTGTCTTAAATATTCAGTCCAAAATTCTATTCAGAAACCCTGAGGAATTCTAGAATTACACGAAAACACTCCACTTCGCTCGACATAGTTCACTAAACACAAACACAAAACGAAAACCTTTTCACCGAATTGTGCTTCATCACTCGACTTCACCTGCCGAGGTGCCTGGCTCTTACTATATCATTTCATTGTATTGTACAACTTAAATCTACTCTGAAAATGTCTGAGTGGGGGAAATTCGATTACCTATATAGACGCGCCTCGAAATCTCTCCCAGATAGACATTTCGTAGTGACTCATTCTAACTCTATCTGAAAAAGACCGCATGCAAGCATTTCCGAAAATAGAGTATTTATTTCATTGAATTGGCCAACGCTGAGTCAGATAATCTACAAACTACAAGCATAATTCTCTAGGGCGCCTTTTTCAATGTGGATATACATAAACACGTCCGAGATAGTTTTGATTTGAAAGAGATAGTAGTTTATATTTAGAATCTGGTTAATAATACCTATTCTCAGCATATCCATTATTCATTGCTTACCTGAGTGTGGATTCCTGCCAAATAGATGAATAATCTGTCTTTAAAAAGACAAATCGGATAAATTTTATTTTTCAACTACGCCTTCGCAAATTCATAGAACTTACTGAGCTGATTTTCTATGCATCTTGCATAAAGCAAAATACACAGGTTCTAGAAAACATTCATCGTTGAATGATTTGTACAATCAATTTCAATTAGTCATATCAATCCCTGAAAACTCAAATCTGAAATATAATATTGAAAATCTAAATCGACCAATGAAAGCAAGTTGCGTATTGCTAGACAAATAAAATAATATCATTTATGCATTTCGAATCGATACTACTGAGTAATTTCTCAAGTTGTTCATAAATATTTCATAGTTTCATGAGAAGTTCAATCAACATTTGCTATTCTTTCACAGAATATAGCCCTCATTGATGATTTAAGACGGTCCTGAATTAGATTTTCCCTGGATATCTCACATCTGCCAAAACGGAATTGTATTGCAAATAGTCTCGGTGACCTCGTTGGCAAGTTGATGACCTGAACTACAACGTATCGAAGAAAGCTGGTTTTGAATTATCATATTCAATCGGAGTTTGTTACATATTGGTTAATTTCAATTCATTCGGACATGCTAAACGTGATCAACAATATTAGAGGAAGGGTCACTTTTCCCCTAAATGTTCCACAGAGTTTGGTTCAATTCAGAAAAAAATATATAGAACCACCTGTATATTTCGAGGTTTACTTTAAAAACCTAAATAATCTGAAACGAAAATTATTACCCTGTGAAAATTTTTAATGCATATCTTCACGCTCTTCTGAGTGAAGGATTAATGAGAAAAGTATATCACAGGAATCGATCCTCAAACCTCGAGTGAAGTCTCTTGATGCTAGTAGTCGGAACATCGGCGTTAATTATAACCCGAAAAAATTTACGCATTTGTCGTTGAATACCTACATTTTTATTGTATAAGGTATTTTGCTCATTTCCATTCCGGTGACGTTACATGAGAAATATATAAAGTTATCGCATAATAAATATCGAGTTTTCCAACACGAGATTTCATGCTGAACATGGAACCATTTTTGAAGTGTCCGAATAAACTGACATTGATATTTCATTTGACGTGTAAAAATTGTGAGGTTATGAAAAATGGATCAATATAAGCTCGCACAAGGCATTGAAATAGTAACAATTCACTATCGAAATGAATCAATGTTTTTGTTGCGAACGCGAATAATTAATTACGTTACCGAACGAAAACAAAATTTGTTTTCCGTCTCGAAATTGATGCATGTGGACAATGTTCATCTCATATTGCGGAATAATTTCCTGGACCTGAAATTTCTCGAACTGAAGTTACCAATTGGCCGCCGAGATTGTGCGATTTAAGACCATAAGTTTTTTTTTCTATGGAAAACAAGGTCTCTGACATCTATGCTCCAGCAGTGTGATGAAATCTAACATTAAAGAAATGACCATCTCTAGTCAACATTTGGCAGATATTCATTCCTTATCGTCTCTTATTAACCCACAGACTTAGTATTCCGGATAAAAATATAAATATCTTTATCACAAAAAACCTGATTTTTTCCCTTAATTTGAAATGAAACAAACCTCTTGAAGGAAGACATGAATATGTGCTAATGAATATTTGTTTCGAATTCATAAACCATCAACTAAAAGTAAAAGCCAAATTAATTCAGTATTCAATTTTTTCTTAGAGCAAACTGGTACTTATCGCACAGAGTCTTCGAACGACAAAATAAAAGACCTGGCCGCTAATGACCAACCATCAAAACTTCATCAACCACACTCAGGAGTAACCAAAACAACGAGATCTGATCAAATCCCTAAAAGTGGCGTACAGCAAACAGACAATGAAGAGATACCTAAAGGAGACGAATCTCTTCCATGGCGAAGAAAAACGTCCCAAGGGAAAAAGGAAATTGATAATAAGGCAACACAGGCTCAACCGTGGACTTCGGAAAAGGTAACACTCAAGAAAACACAACGAGATGTCAAAATGATTGATTCATATAAACCAGAAGAAGTGATACTGAAAAAAGTAAAAATTTCGAAACCTGACACTGAAGAGAACAAAGTTGAATCTTTTGATCTCACGCATCAAAAAATCCAGAGTGTTATTACCGAATCGCAATCGGTGAAGAGAGGAGAAAAAGTACATCAAGGTGTAGTTGAACATGTGACTGGGGAGAGGCCAAAAAAAGGACCTTGGGAAGTAACAGAAGATAAAGAAATGCTCGATGTAGAAGAAAGAGAGCAAGAAACTATTTCTAAAAAAACTAAAGAGCTTCAACAAAAGGACTGGAGGAAACCAAGATATATGGAAAAGGTTAAAAAACATACAGAGGAACACAGAGAAATACTCAAAGTTGAGGAAAAAGAGTCAGAAAATATTCCCGATACATTATCTAAGCCTGAGGAATTAGAACAAAAAACCTGGAGAAAACCAATGTCGTCACAAAAGTCACTGAAACATACAGAAGATAAAGAATTACTCGAAGTCGAAGAAAAACAAGATATCGTTTCTAGAAAACCATCAGAGTATCAACAACCAGATCAAAAGGACTGGAGAAAACAGAGATCCCAAAAAAAAGTCTCCATACATATAGAAGACGATAAGGAATTTCTGATTGTAGAGGAAAAAGAACAGGATACATTAAACAAAAAGTCGGCCAGGCGCCAAGGACCTGAGCAAAAAGACTGGCGAAAAATAAGATCTTCTGAACAACCACTCGAGCATACAGGAGTTGAAGAATTAACTCAAATTGAAGATGAAGAGGACACTTCCCCAAAAAAATCAATTCAAAAATCTGAGAATAAAGACTTCCGAAAACCAGAATACCTCGAAAAAGCTCCGAAGCAGGAAAAAGAAGATAAAGAAATTCTCAAGTTGAAGCAAAAAGAAGGAGAAACCATTACCTCGAAACGTTCAGATTATCAACAACCTGAAAAAAGAGACTGGAGGAAACCAAGGTCCTCTGACGAAGTTCAAACGGTAGAAGATAAGGAATTAATGAATCTAGAAGAAAAGGAAAAGGAAAATTTTCTGAGAAAGCGTTTAGATCTTCAAGAACCTAAGGACTGGAGAATGAAGAAAGTAACATTACAAACAGAAGAAAACATCGTACAAGAGTTTAAAGAAGAAAAACAACAACCTTCTGAGCCCCTCAACAAGTCATCAATGAAGGCGGATGAAGCAGAAACCGAAAAAGGTTCACCCGAACAACCATGGACAAAGCAGAAGATAATACTCAAAAAGACACAACGGGGAATCAAAAAGACTGAAAAAGATGATGCATTAAAAACTGATTTACAGTCAATAAAACCTCAGATATCAGACAAAGAAGATAGAACCGAAACGCTTCCAGTGATCGTTCCAACTGGATTGGACAAAACGGAAGAAAAATTTGCTCCGTATGAAGAAACCACAGAAACCAAAACTTTACCGTGGGGCCAGAAAGTGGTCCTCAAAAAAACCAGACGTGAAAGTATTAAAACTAAAGCAGAGCAGATAGAACAAGTAAATTTGAAACCATCGAAAAAGGATAACATCAGTCAGAATGTTATTGAATCCATTACACAAGCCGAAGCAGAACCACAAAAAGATCTGTCAATTTTAGAAGACCTACCCAAAGATGAAAAGCCAATGGTCAGTCGAGCAGAGGAGACAGAGGTGAAAACTTGGCGTAAATCCAAGCCAATAACTCCCTCCGAAGCACCAGCACCTAAAACAACATACGATGAAGTAATTCGTACAGAAGAAACCATACCATGCAAAAAAGACAATGTTGTAGAATGTAAGGGACCATTGGAAGGTGAAAATTCAACATGGGGTGAAAAGGTAATGCTCAAGAAAACTAGACGTGAAAGTTTAAAAAATGCTACTGAACAACTAGAACAAGTGCGTTTGAAACCATTGAAGAAAGAGGTCGCAAATCAAGGTATCGAACCGGTAATTCCAAAAGAAGGATTATTGCAAGAGGATGTGGCAACGACAAACATTACACCAAAAAAACACATGCCTAAGAAGGAAGATGATAGCCAAATTGGAACTTTAACCGAACCTTCACCAGTAAGTCCAGTTGAAGCAACTCCTAAAGGAGTTTCGATGAAAGTTATTCCAATGAAGAGAAATGAAGACAAACTGGAAACCAGAACTATTAATCCAGAACAACCTATCATAACAGAACATGGTTCATTTCAGAAAAAAGAAGAACATTCAGTAGAGGTGAGGTCTTGGCGCAAATCTGAGAAAACGCACACAAGGGAAGAACAAGCCAAACCCACTCCAGCTGAAGCTCTTCCAGAAAAACCGAAAGTTCAAGAATCAGATAAAGAAAATGATCAACCTGAAATTATTTCACAGAAAACACAGGATCGAGCGATAAAACAGCCCATGACAGAAGATAATATGTTCACCTCAAAGATTCCTAAAAATGAACCCCAAGGAGTCGTTCCAGAACATATTTCCCTAGAGGACCTCAAGCCACAACTGGCTTCCGATAAAGAAATCGATAGTTCCGAAGTAAGGAGTTGGCGTAGAGGACATAAAAAACAATTGAAATCCACTGAAGAAAAAGTTATCGAAGATAAACAAGAAAGTACCCTTCCGGAAAAAAAAGCTATCGAATTACAACAAACAATTTCAGAAACTACAACCTTGGATAGCACACGAATGGTGTCTGAATTGCCTAAACCATATGAAACCGTAGAAACTGAAACAACATTGCAATCTCAAAAACGAATAAAAAAGAAACACACGAAAAAAGCCTCATCCCAAGAAATTGTTGAAGAAACAGAAATTGAAAAACCGAAAGACAAAGAAACGAAAGTGTTACATGAGACTTCAGAAGAGAATATGGAGCAACCACAACCAGTAGAAATAATTGAAGTCGAAACAGTTACAGAAGACACAATAGTATTGAAAGTCGGACAAGACGAGAAGAAGAAGGTGACAGAAGAGCTAACTAAACCGGAAGTTATCAAATTGAAACCTACTCCAAAAACTCTTAAAAAAATTGAAACATCCGAATTAGAAAAAGTGAATCTTAAGTCAATTCCTAAAAAGGCATCATCAGAAGTTTTAGACAGGAGTGAAAAAGGGGTACCAGCCAAAATTGTACAACCAGACATTATTCACCCTGAGTATAATCCAATTTCAGTTGATGATATTTCAGGTGTCCCAAAGCTTTCAAGTTTCAAACCAAAATCGGAACCAGAAGTACAAGAAGTGCCAACCGAGGAAGAGATTGTTCAACCGGTTAAAGACTCTGAATCTAAAGCTCCATGGCGTAGAATCAGTAAAAAGAAATCCTCGATCCAACAAGAAGAACACCAGTTGGTTATAGGAAAAGGAAAACTGAAAGGGGAAGTTCCAACAGTGGAAGTTGTCAAGTTGAAGCCTATCAAAAGAAAAGAAAATGAAATTAATGTTGAAACTGTCAAAATGGAAACCATTTCATTCACAATCGATGAATGTAAGCTAGTGGATGAAAAAGTTGAAGAAAATATTTTGAAAAAACCAGAAAAACCTGAGGATACTCCCAAAAAAAGATTCTGGCGCCGAGGTCAAAAAGTGTGTAAAGAAATCGAAGAAGATGATAAAAAGCAAGATATGAAAACAGACATGAAGGAACCTACTGACGAAATTTTATCTGCTGAGAGTTTAGAACATTCTGTTGATGAAGTCAAAAGTGAATTGATTCCTAGCAAAGTGGAGGATAAAACTCCTGCAGAAGCTTTCTCCGTTGAAGAACCTGATCTAAAATCTGTAGCAGCTATCAAGTTAGGTGACAAAGATGTTCCAGTAAAACAACCTGAAAGTGTTTGTGAAGAAATTCCAACTGAAATCGGAAAATTCAAAAAAGATATGAAAGTCGAAGTCATCTCAAGGAGGACCATACGTGGGCGCGAAGTTATCAAGGTTGAGGATAGTGGACAACCATTACCAGAATTAGAAATTATTTCTCAGAAAAGGACAACTGTGCAACCGAAGGAAGATCATGTTGAAACCAAGAAGGAATCTACTTTCACAACCATTGAACCTCAAGAAAAAATGAGACCAATTGCACCGAAATTCGTTAAGAGAGTTGAGCCTGTGGTTGCTGAGTTGGATAAACCAGCTAAATTCACATGTATAGTGGAAGGAAATCCTTTCCCAGAAATTTGTTGGTATAAAAATGAAACTCCCCTATCTGGCAGTGAAAGCATACATCTAGATATTACAGAGCATTCTGTTACCTTAACTTTCGCAAAAGTAACATATCAGGACAAAGCAGTTTACTCCTGCAGAGCATCCAACTGTGCTGGTTCAGCTACATCTACGGCCAATCTCGTCGTTATAGGTACATTGAAATGTGTGGTGATTTTTTTGTTGTGGAGCTACGCTCTAATACAGCTGCTTTTTCTTTGAGATGAATAGCCAGGACTGCTAGCCTAAAATATACCTAATAATGGCAAAGTGGCTATTGAAATTTACCTAACATTAAGAAATAAGTGAATCTATAATTCAGTGTTAATAATTATGCTAAGCTTTGAAGTAATTGCTTATAATAAGCTAATATGTGCAAAAATTTTCAAGATGAATTTGAGTGCCTTTGCATTATAATTATTTCCATTTATAGCTGAAACATTTTCATTTTCATCAAGTTTTTCAGGAAAAAGAATCTTATACTGCTGTCCAATTGCTTCAAAATTTTTTTTTTCGCAGAAAAAGAAGAGGAAGGTGAGGCCCCTGAATTTGAAGAGCCACTAAAACCTCAAATTATCGATGGAAAATCTCCTGCGATCTTCAAATGTAAAGTAGTAGGTCAACCCACACCAAAAGTCAGATGGTTCAGGAAGAAGGATGATAGAGAAATTATATCCGATACTAATAAGAAAATTACATATGATGAAAAAACTGGTATCACTTGTCTACAAATTTTCAAACCCACAGCGTTCGATGAAACTATTTATTCTGTGATAGCAGAAAATAAATTTGGTAAAGCTGAATGTAAAACAAATTTGGTTATATCAGAAGCAACAACAGTTACCACACCAGAAATACTAGAGGCTCCGGAGATAATCAAGCCTCTTGAATCTGTGATAGCAAAGCCTACAGAAGATATTATAATGTCTGCTGAATTTAAAGCAACTCCATCCCAAGAAATCACATGGTATAGAAATGGAAAACCTATTGATAAGGATGACGACTACATTATCACGAAGAAAGTTGACAGAACACAACTCAAGATTAAGAGAACAGCTAGACACAAGGGTGGGAAGTACGAAATCAAGGTTACAAATAAAAAAGGTGAAGCTAGATCTTCAAGCTCTGTCTCAATTACACAGGAAAAACCAGAAGCAATAGCACCGACTTTCCTCAAGGTAGTCAAACCTCAGTTCGTAGGCGAAGGTGAAGTTGTCATTCTTGAAACTGTTGTGGATGCTTTCCCAATTGCATCATTCCAATGGTTCCAACATTCGCTACCTATAACCTCATCAAACGAAATGAGAATTGTAACGCAAGACAATAAATCCTCACTTATAATCACAGAAATGACTCCTGATATAGCAGGTCCAATTACATGCCGAGCTGAGAATGTTGCAGGTTCTGTTACTTGCACAGCTACTTTGGGTATCATAGAAGAAACCGAATGGGAGGAGACAAGAATTTTGGAATCGCCAAAGTTCGTCGAAAAATTGTTACCTTCTCGAGTGATGGATGGCGAGAAAGCTCTACTCAAGTGCACAGTTAGGGGTAAACCAACACCAAAAGTCGAATGGTATCACAATAACAACCTCGTGAAGCAAGCCAAGGACGTGATAATTACTCAAAGCACAGAAGGTACCTGTGAACTGACCATTTCTGAAGTATTTCCTGAGAATGCTGGTGAATATATATGCAAAGCTACGAATAAATTGGGCGAAGCCATTTGCCGATCTTCATTAATTGTCGAGGCTTATGAATATATTCCCGACTCTGAAATAGGACATTTCACTGGTTCTGAGGAAGATTTACTAGATAAGGTGAGGATGAATTATCAGATATTATCAAATATGACAAAGGTAGATCTATAGTTTTTAAATTTAGAGAGAATGGCTTGATTCAATTTCTATTCAATTATTTAACAGAAGTATTGGGTTGCAATATTTTTTTACAGTGAAAAAAACCGAAATTTGGAAAAAATTAATGAACTCAAAGGTGGAATTGAATATTTATTGGAAATTTCAACATTTTCATTACAAAAGTCTTCAATACATTTTCCGATGTTAGTGAATTTCTCACAATTTTTTTTTCAGACAATAAGTGAATCAGACATACAATCAGACAGTGACATTGAATGTGCACCAAAAATTATCAAGAAACTGCCTCAAATAGTATCAGTGAAAGATGGCGATGTTACAAAGTAAGTGTTTCATAAAATTTATTTCAGATTCGCCACTTTATCAAACATCGATTTCAAAACAATAACGCTTCAAAGTTTCATTATTCACAAATTGTTATAATATCATGCAGAAACAAAATGTATCAACAGTAGAAGTCTTGCTGTAGATTTTCTGTCATATATTTTCCTTTTAATTATGCTGTGGCTGATTCGACCTGAATTCTGGGGTGAATATGTCACACGTGCATATATAAGGTGATATCAACATAGTGATAGAATACGTATAACTGCACCATAATTAGTTAGGATACTTGCTCTCCAAACGGAGAAATGGTTCTCGAAATACAAGGTTGTATGAACAAACTATAAGAAGTGAAGTCGGGAGCTTTTGAGCGCTCGTTCATCAACCTTTTAAGTAAATTCGCATTTTCCAGTTTCAGAAACTAATTGAAGAAAAATTTGACAACTTTCAGAAAAATGACAGCAGCTCTTTTTCAATTATGACGAATCAGTTGTTGCAGAAATATTAGGATGTTTTATTCAATAATGCGTTTAATTCGTTGGAATTTAAAATGGTTATGGTTATGGAATATGGAAAAAATGTAACTTGAATATATTATTCTCCATTAAAATACAAAATTTCGCCACGATCGAATCCGTAGTTTTGAAATCATCAAGAAAACGGAATTTCGAACGACCACATTTACGGAACCCCCGGGCGAATTCCGCCCAGTAACGAAATTAACCGCGTCATTCGACATTCGAACCTACCCTGAAAATTTCAAGTCTCTAGGTCTTTCCGTTCGAAAGTTACAATTTTCTATGGTTTCTATGGTTCTGGTGAAGCGATCTTGACCAATTCCGCATGTATCTTGAACACGTCATTGCCCATATGAGTGCAAAATTTCATCTCGATCGAATCAGTAGTTTCGAAGTAATCAGGAGAACAAATTTTCGAACGGCCATATTTATGGAACCCCTGGTGTAATTCTGCCTATTAACGAACTCAACTGCGGTATTCGGGAACTGAACCCACACTAAAAATTTCGAGTCTCTAGGTCGTTCCGTTCGAAAGTTATCGTACTTACTGACGGACGGTCGGACAGACTCGAATTTTTTGACGGATTCGTCATTGGTGAGTCGAACCTTGTCGTTTAAGACCATTCTCAGCTCAAAATTCGAAAAATGCGGATATCGCGACGAAATGATAAAGCCCTCATCTAAGTAGAACGAGTGCTCAAAAATATACACGTTTTCATTTGCGAAACGATTTTACAAGAAGAAAAAACCTATGGAATTTGGTTATGTTCTTTAGGTTTGAAAATAAACAAAATTTCTCAACAAAAGTATAAAAAGCACAATTATTTTCATTTGTTCATTGCAGAAACTTTGAATACACCCCTTTTATTCAAGAAGCTAGGTGGAGAAATAACTTTTAAAATTTCTTAGAAGTAGTATTTTATTATATTATCTCTTTTTGACCTTCTTCATCCTCCGAACTTTCCACTCTCGTGAATACTTTTCTATGGTCGTTTCATCAATGCCTTCCAGAGGCTCTGAGCACTTTCGGTTTCCTAGATAGATGTATCACTTTCGCCCTCAAATCTAAGCGGCCTGTATTCTCTGTTGATTTCCTTTTTTTTTTTTTGAAGCAGCTTTCTACTTATTCTTCTTGATTTCCAGAGCCTTTTTTTTTACTCTTTCTTTCATTCAATATTCTCTCGTTGTTATAATTCCAAAATTGATGCAAATTCTTTTTCGTGATTTCTGTGAAGTGCTGAATGAAACGAATTGGTGGGTAGTCGTCACTATCCCACTCATTCAATTGGAATTATATTCGGGGTATCAATCTAACTATTTTTGATACACACAACTTATTGAATCGCCTTTATTTTGTGGTATCACAAAGGGGACATTTAAATAAAAAATTAATAGAAGAATGAACATAAACCGGACCCAAAACATGAATTTTTGAATCCATTTCTTGAAACGAAAGTAGACATATTTCAGAAACTCCTCCAGAAATCATAGCTACGTAGGTTATTGCTTTGTTGTCTTACTTTTCACTTGCACTGTACAGAAATCGGGCTGATGCGGACACAATAAACCTCATGTCAGGGCCATATTAGCGCATAGGCCAACATAGGGCATGGCCTAAGGGCGGCACGGTTTTAGGGGCGGCAAATTTTCGGTAAATCACAAAAAAAAATTTTCTTGAATAAAAAGAAATACGCACCTTCGAAAACCATAAAATTATTCAATATTTTCCATAAATTTCATACATTTTCAAAGCAAAAAGTAAGTTCTTTTATTTCAATACGCAGTTGGGAAAGGAACCAACAATCTTATTTCAAAATTGAAAATCACCATCTGAATCTGAAGGAGCCGCCCTAAAACCCGAACAGCTATCGTCGGTACCGCTCATCAAAGAATGTCGGCAAGCTTGATGAGTTCTATTATAAATTGTTAATATGTCACTCGCAATAAAAAGCGAAAAGGCCCACACCGTCTTTGTGGACTTGTGACTGCCGCATCGCACTTGCAGAACATATTAGGAATTGTAGAAGAATCGAAAACTTCGTCGTGTTTCGGTATTTCTGGATATTATTTTTGAAAATTTTTAATATACAGAAAGTTTTTGAAAACTAACAAGGAAATTGAATGAACTTAAAAATTTTCAGAACGACTTTGCTGCGGAGTTCTCTTTTTTATCAAAATTGCAAAAACTTGATTCTGAAGAATTAGAAATAGCAGTTATCTTATTTCTAGTTATACGGACGATTTAGGCAACAAGCTTCACGGTGAATGTTTGCACTTCAAAGCCTATTAGCTCAGTCAGAACGTCCTCCAAAAACTCTACTCGAGATGAGTCCCTTCATTAGAAGCGAAAAAAGCTTAGTGCAAGTTTTTTCCTATCTTGATATTGCCGTTAGAATGTTTCGGCAACGAACTGCTCAGCAGAAAGGTCTTTTTCAGCTTTGAAACTAAATTTTTCATAGTGACAATCTAGCATATCTCGAGAGCGTTTTAATTATCTTGTCGTTTTTTGCATTGAAGCTGAGTTGTGTAAAAAAATTGATATTTGAAGGAAAAAGCAAGAAAAAAATCGTTGATGAAAAGTTTAATTGCAGAGTTCTTGAAGTTTTTTGAATGTTATGTAGAATAATATTGACAAAACACTCTGACACAATAAGATTGTTTCATTTCCACGGAAGTTACTTTTCTTAATCAACTACACCTGCGAAAATCACTTGATCGAAAAAAATCGGCATGTGTTGCTTTTCAATTCGCTCAACTCAGAGAGGCGGCAAATTGTTATTGGCCTTAGGGAGGAAATAAGTCTAATTCGGCCCTGCCTCATGTAATAGTCACGGAATTTTTTACGGAATCATCTAGCCTGATTCTAGATCCATTTTATTCCCTCATTCAACTTACTTTATTGTAAACTTTACAGACTTGAGGTGCAAGTATCTGGGAAACCAAAACCAAAAGGAAAATGGCTCAAACATGGGGAAGAAATTGTACCCTCTAATGAATTCGTGATTGAAGACTTTGACGATGGTACCTGCATACTCACTATATCCGAAGTATATCCTGATGACACTGGAGAAATTGTGTATGAAGCGCATAATCCTCTTGGGGTAGCAGTTACCTCAACTGAATTATTAGTGGAGTCAGTCGAAGGTGAAACATCAGTGAAAGAAGCTTCTTCTCGAATTTTCAATCCCTCTCCCAAATCCTTAAAACAAACTGAAACAAAACACATTAACTCATAATAATGGATATCATACTCAAGAGTTTGATTTCCATTCTCACACTCATTGCAATGTATTGATTTTTTTTTCATCTCCAGGTATCGTTGGCACTAAAGAATACAGAAAACCTGAGTGGGTTACTCATATGGAAGAACTTCAAGTTGCATTGAAAGGTAATAAAAACAGCTCTTTGACGCATGCAATGTCTGTCGATTTGTCTGCTGATAGCCTAGAAATTCCGCATTCCTCAAACTACAAAGGTAAGACATACTCCGATGAAACGATATCCGAGGGAGGTTCTTTTTACCTGCACAATTCGAAAACGCTATCACAAGTTTCCTTCGGTTCCATTAAGAGCGAACCCAATAACGTTTCAAAAGCAAATCAGGGTTTTATCCATATAGCAATGAACGAGTATCTGAACTGTCATAGACATTCAATAAGTACCATAATGGAATTGATCGATTTTGAGGACCGAGAAAGATTGAATTGCAACAAAGATACGACTCAGTCCAATATTGATCTGGCCGGAACTTCTGATTGTAAACAATCGAGTTGCTTAGATCGTAAAGAATCTTTTTTCTTTTTATCGCCTATCGAAGAGAAGAGCGAGTCATCAACGAGAAGCAGCAGCTTTCATGAAAGCAATGGCTCGGAGAAACGCCGAAGGGCGCTCAAAGCATTCAAACCACTTTCACATTCCTTCGAAACGTTACCCGTCGAGAAAAATTTAGTTCACTTTTCATCTGAACGCGATATATTTCATGAGTCCATTGAAAAGAGCTTCAGGACCAACAACAGTTTCAATGATGCAGCAATTTTTCCTTTAGAGCCGAGGGAACTAGATCCTAGCAATTTTTTTCAACTCCATACTGCGGATAGTCAAGAAGAACTCCAAGAATTCCTGCTTCTAGAAAGCGAATGCATGATAAATAATTGTGATAAGGGTCTTGCAAACGCGTTTGTGCAATATGATTCAGAGGATTCATTCGAAGGACAAGATGCGGCTTAAGGTCGTACCAATATTCACCTCAACAAATAAATTACGGTTTCGACAACGAAGAAAAGGAAGTATATTTTTAATGCCAGATAACTGCTTTGTGTGATTTTTAGATAAACCATTTTTTTCAATTATTTTGTGATTGTTAGCGTTAGTGACCATATATTTTGAACATTGAGCAAATAGTTGCGCAGAGAAAAGGTAGGTTCACTGTTGTTTCCGTTTCATCAGAGCTTTTCTGAATTGTTCATAAATTTTCAGAGTCGCGAGCTGCACCTACTTTTGTGAAGGAAATGACAGACATTAGAACAACCGAAACAGAAACGGTCACATTCGAATGTCTCTTCTCAGGAACACCAACACCAGGTATAATTTTCTGTCTGAAAATAATAATAGTAAAATTCTAAAAAGCAGTGCCGTGAATATTGTAGGTAGAATCGCATTTTCCAGTTTTAGAAGATAATTGAAGAAATTTTTGATAGCTGTCAAAAAAAAATTCAAACTAAGGCGAAACTCCAGACTTCACGTCAGTGCTAAGTGAACAATTTCGTTTTCGATAATTCGCTAGAACTTTTTACGGTATCTTTGGTCTTGATGATGCGATCAAAATTTTATTCGAATCCAATCAGTAATTTCGAAATTATCAGGAAAAAATATTTAGACTTCGACATTCGAGATCCTATCCTGAAAATTTCAAGTCCCTGGACCTTTCCGTTATGGTTTCTATGGTTCTGGTCATGCGATCTGGACAAAATTTTGCATGTAATTTGAACACGTCATTCTCCATCTCAGTGCGTAATTTCATCTCAATCTAATCAGCAGTTTCGAAGTAATCAGGAGAACAAAATTTCTAACAGCCATATTTACGGAAACCCTGGTCGAATTTTGCCAAATAACGAACCCGCCATTTGAGATTCGAACCTTACCTGAAAATTTCAAGTTTTAAGTCGTTGCGTTCGAGAGTTATCGTGTATACGGCCGGACGGCCGGACCGATTAAAATGTTTCGACGTATTTGTCATCAATGAGTCGAACCCTGTCGATTGAAACCATTTTCAGCTCAAAATTCGAAAAATACAGACATCGTGACAAAATGCTATAGCCCTTGTATAAGTAGAACGAGCGCTCAATAATATTACGAATACGAGACTAGCGAATCTTTTTTAGTATAGAAAGATGATATAGTTTGCCAGTATAAATTGAAAAGATATGCTTTATAATTGTTTCGAAAAAAGCAACATGAAAACATTTCCGAGATCTGTTGCTGAACTAGTTATTCACCAAATTGATGTTAAATTATAAATTGTAAATTCAGTCAGATGAATGAAACTATGAAATTCATTGAAATCTTCACTTCTAACATTCAACTATTCATTCTTATTTATTCTTCCAATTTCGATTTTCCAGATATAATATGGTATCATAACGATAAGGCTATCCGAAATACTGAAAATATCAAAATTCGAATCATGGACAACAAAACCACTTGTACTATACAAGAAGTCTCAAAAACTAATGTTGGACAGTATGTTTGTAAGGCTGTGAGCGATGCCGGTGTCACAGTAACTAAAGCGAAGTTATATGTTCAAGAAATACCGGAATATAAAAAGAAGGAAATCCTTATCAGGAAAGCCAAAGAAACCCAGGAAACTGTAAAGAAAGAACGCGTAAAAATTGAAAAGAAGAGGGAAGACAGAAGAAGGAGGGCATCACAGACATATTCAGAAAACGACGAGAATAGACCACTTGTTGTTTCAGAAACTCATGTAATTGAGGAAACTAAAGAAATTCAATCAACTATAAGAACAGATAAAGCACAACCTGTTTTGGACACACGAGAGCCTTTGAAGACAGAAGCAGTAGCATCTTGTAAAAAAGTTGAGGAAGTAGAAGAGCAGGAAAAGCCAAAAGAATTGGCACAAGAGGTAATTATTCCACTGGAATCTATCGTAACTGAACAGAAAACGGTAGAAGAAAAATTATCTGAACTCGATGAAACCAAGGATGAAAAACAGAAAGCTCGCGTGGATATTCAAGAGACTTCATCACTAGACTTTGCTGACATAACCGAAGTTAAACTTGAGAAAATAATAGAACGTGTCGAACATATAATTAAAAAAGGCGAGATAAAAATGGCAAAAGAAGTCAATGAATTATTGGAATTCATCGATGTTAAGCAATTTGGCCCTGGAGAACAACCTTTACGAGAAATTGCAGAGATCGGTTACCTTTTCAAGCATGGCATCACTGTGAAAGAAATCACAATTCTTTATCAAGAAAATAGATTCCCATCACTGAAGACACCACAGGCTCAATCCGCTTTAGTCAATGTTGTTGAAAGAAAAGGTCATGGTGCATTGATTTCTGAAGTACTGACGGAGGAAACCACAATCGATGAAAGTAAGCTAGCTGCAACTGTAGGATTCCGAGCTTTCATGAAAATGGTAGAATCAGAATATGTTACAATAGAGGAGGTGATAACCAATTTCACTCCAGAAGATTTCATTTCAAGGGCATGGGAATCAACTGAAGTCACTGAGGTGAGTTATGATTTTTTTATTTGCTGATAACATGCAAGATTCTTGCATGGATTTTCAATTCAAAACCCATGTTTATTCTCATTTCAAAGAAAAAAGAATTGCACATACTTATGTATATGTAAGAATAAATATTTTGAAGGAAGAGCTATCTCATATTCTTAGTCGTTATTGACAGCTTTGTAATTGAAGCACATTTCAATTCAATTCTTCCTCAATTCAATGAATATACAATTGCAGGAAGTCGTTAAGCCTCTCTTCAAGGAAATGGTCACTATCTCTGAAGAAATTGAAATTCACGAAGGTAAGGATTGAAGCTGACATAAATTCACTCACTTACGTGTCATGCACGCATACATCTCGTCATAGCAATATTGATGCTTTGGGAAGAAATGCATACATAAACTAGAAACTTAAACAGACAACTCATTTTCTCTTTCCTTTCCCAAACACAGCCAAACTCCAATCAAAACGTGGCACGCTTCCTCTTCTATTAGGCGTGTCAGGGGAAATCTTGTATTCCTCTCGATTAGTTTCGATTGAATGTGGCGTCATTCTGTCTTCATTAACCTAATAGTGTCTTCAACTTGCTCCTCTGTTCCCTGCATTGATATTTACTATACGATAGATGTATTCTTGGCAAATCTGTATATGCATAAAGAATACTGAAAGATAGTAGGCCATTACTCATGTTTACTTCTTTTGTTTCCACAGATAAAGCACACACTACCGATAAACGAATGATCAAAAAAGGTGAGTTATGTGTACTCTGGGATTATTTTTCGATGAGACAGATATTAATATCCGCAAATAATGCTTTTATAAATTGATTTCCAATGAAAGGATAAAAGCGTTTCGAAAAGAAAAAGATTTGTCACACTGAGTACGTTCCTGAACTGAAATCCATTTCGAATATAACATGCTCAAAAATAAATGAGGTCAAAGCAAGTCTTTTGAAGGTATATCTGAGCTCATATTATGAGTGCGGTCCAAATAAGGGAACATAGAGAGTATTACTCATACGATAAGAGCTTAGTCCTACTTCAAAAATTTCAAAGTATTCGTGATCTTTTTTTTCAATAATACACTCCAGGGCCTTCTCCGTGTCCCGGTTGGATACTGAAGTGTGAGGCCAAGGGTGTTTCTGTTGTAAATTTTTGTAATTGGCTGGTCCGGTAGTCAAAGGTTAACAAGCCCATGGAAATGACGTACATGCGTTTTTCCCCTCAAAAAGAAATACTTGGATAGGTCCAGTAGTACTCTTTGATGATGAATTTTCGACAAATATGTGAATTCGACAGCGTACGTGCTTTTGATGAAACAATAAAATCGCGAGGTAATGAATCGTTGAAATTTAAGCTAATTAACAAGAATATTGCTTGATGCCCTAATAACTAATAAGGTGCTACTTGTGCGCATGACTACCAGTGCTTCGCTTGATAAATAGGTGAGTAAATAATTTTTCGCATAAACAATAAATAATGAAAACAAATTTCACCATACTATATGCTACTGCAACGCTATTATATATGCAACCTATACTCACATTGATATTTATTTATACATAACACATTACAATGAATACACTTTCACAGAAACCATTGAAGACGAAGAACACACGAAGACATCAACCGTGTTAACAGAAGAAAAATCTGTCCCCAAACATGAGGAAGACACCGAAACGGAAGAAGTAGTGACGAGGAAAACAACCAAACAAAAGCTTGAGAAAAGAAGAGAAAAAACAAAGGAAACAGAGAAGAATCGGAATGAAAAGATTAAGAAGCGGCAAGATACAATTGAGAAAGAAATAATTTCAATAGAACAAAACGAAAGACGAAAAATTCTCGAAAGCAAGCCGGAAAGTATAACATTCGATGATGAAGAAGTGGATAAACTTTTTATTACAGAAGAAACAAGTTCGAAAGTCTTGCCAACACAAAGCACTAATAGTATTTCGGAAGCTATTACGACCTCTCGAGTATCTCACATCGAAAAAATCGAGTCATCAACGAAAGCGAAAATGCTGATGATACCCCAATCTGCCCTAGTAGAAGAAGAAATTGTGGTAGGCGAATGTGAAAAACAAAACGAAATCGCAAAAATTGATTCAGTGAAAGCGGATACTTCAGTCGATTCAATGGAGGCATATCAAATAAGTGAACAATATCCACAAGCAGTCCCTGGTTCATTCGAAAGAACATTCGAGCCAGTAAGCAGTAAGGCTTCGGAAAATATAGTCACTAATGAAAGTATCATAATAGAGGAGGTTAATGCAGGCGATGGATCTCAAACTTTCCTCGAACAAACAACACTTTTGTCACAAGCTGAGGTCTCTTTATTGGAGCAAGAAGCATCAACCGTATCAGAAACTCAATTTGAGATCAAAGAGACAGTCTTTGATTCATCCGAGAAACCTAAGACCTCTAAAGCAGTTTCGAATTTTATTGTACAGAAGAGCGTTAATGTGGAAGAGATTGTAGAAGCTGATACAGAAGATATATACACTACCACTAAAGCCAATTTGATCAAACCGAAACTGGATATAGAATCTAATGAATCCTTATTGATCGAAGAAATCAATACAGAAATCAAACCCGGAAAATATTTGCCAGAGGCTTTCGTGGCAACAGAAGTGGCTTCCGAAAATGTTATACCCCAAATATCTTTGAATCAGACAGAACTGGTTGCTGACGAGGTGGAGGGTGATTTTACGATGCAACGATTACCACTTTCTCAAAAAGCTGACATTCACATCAATATGGAACAGGGGGTTATAACATCTGAGAGTGACATACGCGACAGAGAAGGTCCGCTGGAAGACTTCAGCACCCGCCAGGAAAATGCATTAGAAAATATTATCCTGGCAGAAGGTCTTTCCATAACATCTGTCGATTCACAAATACCGCAAACAGATCTTGATATAGAACCACTGGTTGAAAAGAGAGCAGACGTCGTCATTTCTCCTAGAGTATCAGTAATTACGTCGACTAACACAATAGTAGAATCTGAGCAACAGTATAAACCAGCAGAGAAATCGGAAACGAAAACAGCTTCTATCGATATCACTTGTCTAGAAACCAGTTCGGTAGGAATTGTTAATGTACAAGAGTCGGAACAAGATCTTAAACCGGAAACCAAACCGTCGTCAGCGTTAGCGAACAAAAATATCAACCAAATCGAAACTATCGAAGTCTCGCAAGTCCAAACGGTTGAGATGCCTGAAGAATTCCAGAAGAAATTCGAATTCAAACAAGATAAAGCTCAGAGGAAAATAGATACACATGAGGCCACACATGTCAGTATAACACACTCGGAAGAAAAAGAATCCGAGTATGATGAAGCAAAACCGAAATCGTTCTTAGCCGCATCTCTCATTGATGAAAATGACATACAGGTCGAAATAAGCGAGTCCCATATAATGGAAAAAGAGAGCTCTATTATTCCCTTCGAGTTACCTGATTCTCAAAGAGGAAAATCCGTACCTGTTCATATGCTATCCACAGGAATAACAGAAGAAGTTACAACAGAATATCGTACTTCACCTTTCGACAAGAAAAGTCTAGAAAAAACAACAGCAGAACGCAAACAAAATATTTTGAATGAAACTATTATATCTGAAACACAGGTAGTAGAGAGTTTAGGTACTCATAATGTCGAAAAAATCCCCTTGGAAAAAACAGCTGAAGTGAACATAAGACCAATCAAGAGCTTGAACGTAGAAGAAATCGTATCACAAATTAAGGAAGATCAGTTGTCCCTTGAACCATCACCTGAACTATCCAAAGCTACTGCTGAGATTGAATCACATCAAATAGCAAGCAGTTCTCTCATTTATCCACACGATACGATTGGAAAGTTCGAAGAAGAACAAACACAAACTTTCCTTGCGGAATTCCAGACAGAAAATTTGGAATCTGTACAAGTGTTACAACACGAAATAGCAGAAAAGGAATTTAATGAAGTGAATTTGAATGAAGTACCATCCAAAGTCGCTTCAATCACATTGAGTGATGCTCAAGAAAGTATCAATATAACACAAATATTGACGGTAGAAAAAGAACAAGAGTATATAAGAGACTCCCAACCGACTGAACTCAAAGCTCTCTCTATTGTCACCCCTCATGGAACAACTGTACAATCGGAGATTATTGAAACTTTATCGAATGTTGGTACCATCACTGAAGAGGAAATAAAGAAAAAGAAAGCGAAGAGAGTAACTAAACCTTTAGAGGAGCTCGTTGTTACAGAGACCAATTTAATTGACGTCGAAAAACAACTGCACACCGATATCATTCCATCCCAAAAACAAGCAGCTGTAGATATCACACCTGAACAAGAACTATTGATCACTGAAACTATAACTTCAGATAGAGAGGAAAAATTCATCAGTGAAACGCCAGCCAGTTCCGTTGCTGATATAAAAATCAGCGGAAAGCATGTGGCACAAAAGGAAACCATGAATTCTGAAGTATATCCTGGAATTTATAAGCGAGAATCTCCAGAGAAACAATTAGCTTCTGAAAATATAGACTTGAGTTATCATGTAACTAGAATACAATTCACAACTGCGGAAAAAGAAGGAGAAGCAGAACAGAATAAAATGCCGGAGGGAAAGAAGGTTAACGTAGACGTCATTGAAATTAGTAGTGTCAATATTAGTGAGGAATTAGCTTACAATAAGGAAAAAGTATTCGAAACGCCCACTTCGGCGAAGCAATTCAAGTGTGAAACATCCGTGAATACCCACCCTCTTGCAGTCACTTCCGAAACTCGAACTCAAGAAACAGCTCGGGAATTGCCTGCTCAAATATCAGCAGAGGAAAATAGAGCTTCTTCTGAACATTTAACATTTGACAGTGTTATAGGTAGTGAAATGATAGTGCAAGAAAAAGAGGGAATTTTTGAAAAAGAGTCTCCAACCCTCAAACTCGCGGAAATGGATTTCCAATTAGGACATCCCATTTCAGTAACAGCAATCATCCATGCTGATAGAGAAACTAATTTAGTCGAAGATTCTGTCAACGAGTTCCATGTAGATGCAACGATTTCACCACAAGAATTTCTTACGATAAAAGAAACTGTTGCGCATGACACCACTTCTGAATTTCAAAGAAATATTCCAGAAACAGCTTCTGCCACTCGAAGGGATATAATAATGGAAGGTTTAGTTCATGAAGAAACTTTCATTGGAGAATCGGAAACATATCTGAAGTGTATAGAAAAAGCCGATGAAAAGAGGGCTACAGTGGATGTTCGAGAAACAAGTGCTCCTATGGTATCTCAGATCCTCCCGAACGAAAAGGAAGGCTTACAAGAAATCCAATCACAAATAAGTTCCAAAAATGCATTAGTGAATATTGATTTACAGCCAGTAGCGAATGTAGAAATTGTGACCTGTGAAAGTAATACTGAGAAAATCGTTCCTGAAATACCAAAGACCAATATAGCTATATTGGACCAGCCAACTCTTGAGCATTTGGTTTACACCGAGCCCTTAGTACACGAAAATGAGAAAGAACTCATTAAGGAATCAACTGATTTGAGAGAAGCCAGCTTGGGTATAATTGAAAAAACTGGAGTTATAATAACAGAAGTACAAACTCATCAAACTGAACTTCCATTGAATATTGAAGAAAATTCGGAAAAACAGGCTGAAGCGCAAATAATTCCAAGAAATACAATTGTTCAGTCAGAAGCAGAAGTACACGATACTTTCAGTCCACTGAAAGTTCAAATACCAGAAATGAAATCGGCTAGACCTGAATTGACGAGTCTTAATGTTGGGGTAGTATATGAAACCATAATAAATGAAACTGAGGAAGAACATAAGGCCGCGTTATCAAAAGAAGAAAACGCTGTAGCTTCTCTAGATGTGAAGAGACATTTGATAATCGAGTCTCATGCTGCTAGCGATAAAGAATCAATATTCGAAGAAATCCCTAAAGAACTGAAACTTGCGCAACCTAACCTAGAACAATCTACTCATACTGTGGCATCAATATACCAATCGCTAACGAACGAAGCCTTGACCAATTTGGAAGATAGACCGGAGAAGGGCGTCTGTGCCAATCAATCAACATTACCTTTAGAAACAGTATCACAACACTTGATAACAGTAATAGATAGTGAGAGGGAATTCACTGAAGAAAATGTCCCAGTGACCGCTAAAGCTCTAGGGAATTTCTGCCAGTTCGAAGGTATCCAAATATCCCAAATGACCACTAATTTCAAGGAATCTGATTTCAAAGCGAATCAGTTACCGCATGGAAAATACGCCACATCGAATTTAGATGTTACTCAGAAATTGGCAGAAAAAAGCTCTATAGAAACTATTCATCATACGAATATGTTGAAAGATACTAAACCACTGGCTCAGAGAGCTTCTACAAAAGAGCATTCCTCAGAAGCTATAGTCATCACAGAACATTTGGGACAAGAAACAGAAGTTCCTTTCACAGGAAAATTCGAACCTATCACTAGTAAAGCTCTTGTGTCGCTTGATGAAGAAAAGCAAGCCTTAAGTATTTCCGAATCTCTTGTGCAATATAAAGAAGACACTTTGAAGGAGTCAACATCAAGAAAAAGTGAACAGGCAGACATAAAATTCAGTTCTCAGCCAGTACCAGAAATTATTCAGATCATGTCTCAAGATACAACAGGCGACTTAGTCATTTCATCTGAAAAGGAACAAAAAGCGGCTCTCATTCAAGCAATACATAGTGGAGTAACACGAATGGAAACTCAACCTGGAGAGAAAGAAGATGACTTCGATGACAAAATGAAATTCGTGACAAAATCGGCACAGATAAAATTAGAAGAGGGAAAGGCTATAACCTCTTCAGAAATATTTCCTGTTGAAATACCAACCGAACTGGATATGCAATCGGAACCAAAATCAGCGAATGTACAAGTTGAACTATCCGGTCACATTTCCAGGGAAACAACCGAAACTATACCAGCTCAGAATATCGTAGACCTTATCGCACAAACTACAACATCCGTTACTGCGAATCGTGAAAACGAACCACTGCACAGTCTAGAAAACTTCCAGATTGTACCCTTGGAAATACCCAAAGATCAGATTGAAACAGTTGTCATGATACAGAAAAAAGCAGAACGTAAGTTGGACATACTTTTGGAGGTTCAAGTAAATCAGGTAGAAACTCAAGCACCTGTGCAGCATATTGAAAAAATTGAAAGGAAAGAAGAAACTGCCATGCAAGTTGTAGATCAAACGTGTGCACTACAAGGAACAGAAATCATTGTGAACGAAAGTCTTGCTGACCTTCATTCTGACTCAAAGTCAATAGAGAAAGTAAATGTTTCTCATAGTGTTTTACAGGGTGTAATTCAATCCATTAACACCGTTCATGAATCCGAAGATTCCCTCGATATTTCCGCGAAGGACACAAAATTTGCGGTCCCAGAAATCGATGAGGTGAAATCGATCAATATTGAGCAAACGATGGACTATGATAAAGAAAGTAAAATGACGGATTTCTCCTTCGCTGATAAACAATTTGCTGAAGTATCTTTTCCATTGCATGGTATGTCGGTACCGAGGAAGAATGTGATACAAATTCAAGAAACATTAGGAGAATTCCAGAGAAAGGAACCTTCGAGGAAAAATATTGAACCATCTCAAGAAGGGCTTGAAAGCCTAATAGTGACTGAACAGATTATTCAAGAAACAGGAACTGTCTTCCAAGCAGACTCTCAGCTTGGGAAGTATCCTGATGTATCACTACAAACAGGAGAACATATAACAACAACGGAAGTTATTCCTTCACAAAGTGAATTAGGTCTCTATCTGGAGGAAACAGAAACAAAACTAGCAGAAAAAACAATAAATCCTCAAATAGCAATGCAAATAGCTCAAGCTGATGTGAAAGAAACATCATCTTCCTTGGAGATAGAAAAATCTGATTGTGTTCATCCTAGTTGTAATCAGATAACATACGAAAATATAGTAATTTCTGAAACTTTGACTAATGAGAAGGAAGAAAAATTAAATGACGGATGGAAACCTGAAACCAAATCTGCAACAATTGATTTAAGTGACACAAAGGAATCACTGAATATTTTGGAAATCACTCCACATCAATCTGAAATCGATTTATATGAATTTAATCCGACCATCAAAAAAGCAGAGATTCAAATAGATGAGCAGTCGTGCCTTCAACAAACTGAAACTAAATTATTCGATACTGTGCATGATTTTTATCAGAAGAATATAGAAGAGAAGGTTGCTGAGATATCCCAAAGCGACCAGCAAAGTATTCTCGTAACAGAACCTGTAATTCAAGAAAAGGAAGAAATTTTCTCTAAAGAAGAAGTGACACCGAGGAATGTTGTTCCTGCATATTCACATAAGGATCATATATCAGTCTCGGAAGTTTTTGTCAATCAAGGTGAATATGAACTTCAAGAAGATGAGTTCTTGACGCCAAAGAAGGCTGAAAGAACCATAATGAGTCAAGAAGCGAAGCAAGTTTCTGAGCCGACTGTACATCAAGGTGTTTCTGATATAACTTCGGATGCTATTCAAACAACGAAAGCCACTGAAGAACATATTCCTTTCTGCAATATATCGATTTCGGAAGTTCTTCTCAATGAAAAGGAAGAAATAAAAAGCCCAGATGCTTTACCTGAAGGACAGTCAGCACAAATCAGCATGGAACATCCTCAGAGAGCAGCTATTGTATCCGAAACTATTCCTCGCGAATCAGAAGAGAGTTTGGAATTTATATCTGACAAGGTAAAGGCTGATTTATCTTTGATACACGAGAATAGTTTGTTGTTGACACAGATAGAATCTTACGATACTACCGGCTCCTTCAGTGAAGCAAAGCCCAAAAATTTTGTTGCTTGCTTGAATCAGGATAATCAAGAAAGTGTTATAATTATTCAACCAACAGCAGAAGAAAAGGAAACTGAACTGATCATTCCAGAGACCGATCTCAAATCAAGCATCGTATCAGTGTTACCAGAAGAGCATTTAATAGTCACTGAAGTCAAATCGTCACACAAAGAAGATACATTGGAAGTTACGAAATTGTTAGAGCAGCGCGCAGAAAAAAATATTTCTACACAAGTAGCGACCGAGGTTACGGTAGTGCGACCTGAAGATGACTTGAACAAATTGATATTAACTGAATCTGAGGAAAAACAAGCTCTCAAAGGGACTATACCCTACGAGTCCATCTCAATACAAGAGGTCACTACAGATGAAAATACCGGATCTCCTATCCAATTGACATCAGGTATTTCCCAGATTGCTAGCACAAATTTCGAATCGCCAAAGTCAACATGTGTTACAGCTGAAGTAAATGTACAACAAAAAGAAAAATACTTCGAGATAGCTGATTCTAGTGATGCAAAAGCAAAAATGAATATACTAGAACAAATAAGTGTAGAACAGTCTGATTTCAGTACATTAGATACCACAATAGAATTACATCAAAGTTCTCCCCAAAAAGAATTAGCACTTTCATTTCAAGATGAGCTGAATAGTTTAACAATTACAGAAAACAGAAGTGAGTGCGCTGAAAAGCCGCTCATGGGAGATGATATTGCTCCTGATCAAAACGCCATAATTTCATTGGTTCCAAAACGCCATTATTCGGTTACTGAGATTGTTACTAATCAGAAAGAACAAGAATTTCAAATTTCCGAAAAAACAAGACAAAAAGCTGATGGCTCAGTTATTCCATACGAAGCGACAGAAATCCTTGAAACCAAACCTGAAGATGTGTTCACTTCCTTGCAGTTAAGTCAACCGAAATCTGCCCGAGGGGAACAGAATCAAGTGCCTCTCGAAAATATCACAATAACAGAAGTAGTTTCCAGCGAAAAAGAAATAATCGATGAGAATATTACAATTCTGAAATCCCAAACGGCAGAAATGAATTTCCAGTTGAACGAAGAAACATTGCATGTCTCTAAGGTGGAGGCGGAGGAAAAAGAAACTGATTTATTCTCAACTCAACCTATCCAAAACAGAGCAGATAGGTCATTCATCGAAAAAACAGTTTCATTTTGTAGTGAAAATAGTGCATTAGATACATTGGCACCATTGAACCAGCTAGAGCCAAAGAGAATCCATATATCAGGACAACCAATTCTTGCCGAAAGCATAATTGAAACCCAAGCGGATATTCACGGAACTACAATGGATATAAATGCATCCGAAATTCCCAAAGCTGAGGCAAAAATAAATATAATAGAACAACAAAGTGTGACAATAACAGAAGTTAATACTCAAGGACAAGCATCTGATAAAGTAGAAGAAGTAATAGCTAAAGAAACCACATTCGAGAAAAACATCGAAAATTTGCCAGTAGTTTTGAAAGAAGAAAATGTGTCATTGCTATCACATGAAACTCTCAAACCACATCAATTTGAATCCAAAACTGCTCATATATCACTCACCGGGGAACAACATGGAATCATAGTGATTGATCAGAATTCTGCAGAATATTTTGGAGATATCGCATACGATGAGAATCAGAAGAAACAGAAAAAAACAAATGTTTCCTATGGAAAACAATCCAGTCTCATAGTCACTGAGATAGTTCCACAAGAAAATGAGGGTAAGTTGCATTCAGAATACATCATTAGAACAGAAAGTATTACAAAATCGATTATTTCTTGACATTCATTTATGACACTTTACAGGTACATTGGTAGATCAATCACATGATACAGTGAAAGTAAATGCCACACAAACTAAAGTTCAAACAAACACTGCAGAAAAATATACTCCATCCATCAATTTTGACACTACAACTACAAATGAAACACATGAAATTATAACCACTTTCAAAACAACACCTGGGGAAAGTGAACCAACAACTACGATCACCAAACGAACAATCAAAGTCGAGAATGATTCCGCCATTATAGTCGATGAGATACTAGACGAGCGCAATAATGAAGGAACAGAAAAAAAACAATTTCTACAAATTGAAGAAGTTGAAGGTGACTTCCAAATGATAGACGACACCAATGTCATAGTCGAAGAAGTGCAGGACTCACCTTCCAAAACAATGCCTGAAACGACAGTGAGTATTGAAGAGGTAGATTCACATTGGAAAAGTTCTACTGGTGACCAGGACAGTAATGTTTACTCTCCAGATGAAGGAATAATGATAGAAGAACAAGAGGAGAAGAAAAAATTGAAGGGGAAGGTTATCAGTAAGAAATTAATCAAAACTCGAAAGGGGGCAAACGAGGCGAGAACTATTGAAAGAGTTGGGAAAGAACCGCAAAGTACTGTTACCGTTGAACTAATTGAGGCCACTCCTGAAGAAACTACAATTTTCGAAGACTTACCTGATGAAGTAACAGAAACTATCGATGAAAAAGGTGTGAAACATAAGAGAATTATAAAGAAGAAAATAATAAAAAAACGGAAGGGCGCAAAAATAGAAAATAAAGAGGAAACAACTACTCTGGAAGATGAAAAGCAACCAAATTCATCATTCGAAACTGCACTTCTTGAAGATTTCACAACCGAATTGACCACTAGTGCACTAATAGAAGAATTACCGGAAGAAATCACAATTACAGAACATCCAGATGAAGAAGGTATTATGAAAACTAAAGCGATCAAAAAGAAAATAATTAAAACAAGGAAGGGAAACGAAGAGGAAATAAAGCAGATAACAACTATCGAAGAAGTTGGAAAAGAACCGCGAAGTACTGTTACCGTTGAACTAATTAAGGCTACACCTGAAGAAACAACAATTGTGGAAGACTTACCAGATGGAGTAACGGAAATTATCGATGAAAAAGGGGTGAGAAATAAGAGAATTATAAAGAAGAAAATAGACAAACAGAGGAAGGGCGACAAAATAGAAAATAAAGAGGTTTCAACTACACTGGTAGATGAAAAGCAAAAAATTACAACCTACGAAACAGCACTTCCTGAAGATTTCACACCAGAGTTGATCACTAGTGCAGTAGTAGAAGAATTACCGGAAGAAATTGTGGTTACAGAACAGCCAGATGAAGAAGGAATTATGAAGACAAAAGTCGTCAAGAGGAAAACAATAAAAACAAGAAAGGGCAACAAAGTGGAAAGAAAGCAAATCACAACTGTTGAAGAAGTTGGAAAAGAACCGCAAAGTACTGTTACCGTTGAATTCATTGAGGCCACACCAGAAGAAACTGAAATTTTTGAAGACTTACCTGATGAAGTAACAGAAAGTATCGATGAAAAAGGGGTGAAACATAAAAGAATTATCAAGAAGAGAATAATCAGAGAGAAGAAGGGCGGTAAAAAAGAAATTGAGGAGGAAACAACCACACTGGAAGAACAAAAGCAACAAACTTCATCATTTGCAACTGCACTTCCTGGAGATTTCACATCAGAATTGATCACTAGTGAAGTTGTAGAAGAATTACCGGAAGAAATTGTGGTTACAGAACAGCCAGATGAAGAGGGAATTATGAAGACTAAAGTCGTCAAGAGGAAAATAATAAAAACAAGAAAGGGCAACAAAGTGGAAAGAAAGCATATCACAACTGTTGAAGAAGATGGAAAAGAACCGCAAAGTACTGTTACCGTTGAACTAATTGAGGCTACACCTGAAGAAACCACAATTTTCGAAAACTTACCTGATGAACTAACGGGAAGTATCGACGAAAAAGGAGTGAAAAATAAAAAAACTTTCAAGAAGAGAATAATCAGAGAGAAGAAGGGCGGGATAAGAGAAAATGAAGAGGTAACAACAGCACTGGAAAATGGAAAACAACAAATTTCTGAAGTTTCGTCATTCCAAATTGCACTTCCTGAAGATTTAACAGCAGAATTGATCACTAGTCCAGAAATAGAAGAATTACCGGGAGAAATCACAGTTACAAAACATCCAGATGAAGAAGGTATTATGAAAACAAAAGTGATCAAAAAAAAAATAATCAAAACAAGAAAAGGAAACAAAGAGGAGATAAAGCAGATAACAACTATTGAAGAAGTTGGAAAAGAACCGCAAAGTACTGTTACCGTTGAACAAATTGAGGTTACACCTGAAGAAACAACAATTGTGGAAGACTTACCTGATGAAGTAACAGAAACTATCAATGAAAAAGGAGTGAAACAAAAAATAATTATGAAGAAAAAATCAGTCAAACGGAGAAAGAGCGAACAAATAGAAAATAAAGAAGTTACAACCGCACTGGAAGAGCAACAACCTTCATCATTTGAAACTGCACTTCCTGGAGATTTCACATCAGAATTGATCACTAGTACACTAATAGAAGAATTACCGGAAGAAATCTCAGTTACAGAACATCCAGATGAAGAAGGTATTATGAAAACGAAGGTCGTCAAAAATAAAATAATAAAAACAAGAAGGGGCAACAAAGAGGAAAGAAAGCATATCACAACTGTTGAAGAAGTTGGGAAAGAACCGCAAAGTACTGTTCTCGTTGAACTCATTGAGGACACACCTGAGGAAACTAAAATTTTCGAAGACTTACCTGATGAGGTAACAGAAAGTTTCGATGAAGAAGGGGTAAAACATAAAAGAATTATCAAGAAGAGAATAATCAGAGAGAAGAAGGGCAGTAAAAAAGAAATTGAGGAGGAAACAACCACACTGGAAGAACAAAAGCAAGAAACTTCATCATTTGAATCTGCACTTCCTAGAGATTTCACATCAGAATTGATCACTAGTGAAGTAGTAGAAGAATTACCGGAAGAAATTGTGGTTACAGAACAACCAGATGAAGAGGGAATTATGAAGACAAAAGTCGTCAAAAGGAAAATAATAAAAACAAGAAAGGGCAACAAAGTGGAAAGAAAGCATATCACAACTGTTGAAGAAGTTGGGAAAGAACCGCAAAGTACTGTTCTCGTTGAACTCATTGAGGCCACACCTGAAGAAACTAAAATCTTCGAAGATTTACCTGATGAGGTAACAGAAAGTATCGATGAAAAAGGGGTGAAACATAAAAAAATTATCAAGAAGAGAATAATCAGAGAGAAGGAGGGCGGTAAAAAAGAAATTGAGGAGGCAACAACCACACTGGAGGAACGAAAGCAACAAACTTCATCATTTGAATCTGCACTTCCTGGAGATTTCACATCAGAATTAATCACTAGTGAAGTAGTAGAAGAATTACCAGAAGAAATTGTGGTTACAGAACAGCCAGATGAAGAGGGAATTATGAAGACAAAAGTCGTCAAAAGGAAAATAATAAAAACAAGAAAGGGCAACAAAGTGGAAAGAAAGCATATCACAACTGTTGAAGAAGTTGGGAAAGAACCGCAAAGTACTGTTCTCGTTGAACTCATTGAGGCCACACCTGAAGAAACTAAAATTTTCGAAGACTTACCTGATGAGATAACAGAAAGTATCGATGAAAAAGGGGTGAAACATAAAAGAATTATCAAGAAGAGAATAATCAGACAGAAGAAGGGCGGTAAAAAAGAAATTGAGGAGGAAACAACCACACTGGAAGAACAAAAGCAACAAACTTCATCATTTGAAACTGCACTTCCTGGAGATTTCACATCAGAATTGATCACTAGTGAAGTAGTAGAAGAATTACCGGAAGAAATTGTGGTTACAGAACAACCAGATGAAGAGGGAATTATGAAGACAAAAGTCGTCAAAAGGAAAATAATAAAAACAAGAAAGGGCAACAAAGTGGAAAGAAAGCATATCACAACTGTTGAAGAAGTTGGGAAAGAACCGCAAAGTACTGTTCTCGTTGAACTCATTGAGGCCACACCTGAAGAAACTAAAATTTTTGAAGACTTACCTGATGAAGTAACAGAAAGTATCGATGAAAAAGGGGTGAAACGTAAAAGAATTATCAAGAAGAGAATAATCAAACAGAGGAAGGGCGAAAAAATAGAAAATAAAGAGGTTACAACTACACAAGGAGATGATAAGCAACAAATTTCATCGTTCGCAACTGCACTTCCTGAAGATTTCACACCAGAATTGATCACTAGTGGAGAATTACCGGAAGAAATTGTGGTTACAGAACAGCCAGATGAAGAGGGAATTATGAAGACTAAAGTCGTCAAGAGGAAAATAATAAAAACAAGAAAGGGCAACAAAGTGGAAAGAAAGCATATCACAACTGTTGAAGAAGATGGAAAAGAACCGCAAAGTACTGTTACCGTTGAACTAATTGAGGCTACACCTGAAGAAACTACAATTTTCGAAAACTTACCTGATGAACTAACGGGAAGTATCGACGAAATAGGGGTGAAAAATAGAAGAATTATCAAGAAGAGAATAATCAGAGAGAAGAAGGGCGGGAAAATAGAAAATGAACAGGTAACAACAGCACTGGAAGATGGAAAGCAACAAATTCCTGAAGTGTCGTCATTTCAAACTACACTTCCTGAAGATTTCACATCAGAATTGATCACAAGTACAGAAATAGAAGAATTACCGGAAGAAATCACAGTTACAGAACATCCAGATGAAGAAGGTATTATGAAAACGAAAGTGATCAAAAAGAAAATAATTAAAATAAGGAAGGGAAACAGAGAAGAAAGAAAGCAAATAACAACCATTGAAGAAGTTGGAAAAGAACCACAAAGTACTGTTACCGTTGAACTAATTGAGGCTACACCTGAAGAAACTACAATTGTGGAAGACTTACCGGATGAAGTAACGGAAATTTTCGATGAAAAAGGAGGAAAACATAAAAGAATTATAAAGAAGAGAATGATCAAAAAGAAGGACGAAAAAATAGAAAATAAAGAGGTTTCTACTACACTGGTAGATGAAAAGCCACAAATTCCAACCTTTGAAACAGCACTTCCTGAAAATTTCACACCACAACTGATCACTAGTGCAGTAGTAAAAGAATTACCGGAAGAAATTATGGTTACAGAACAGCCAGATGAAAGAGGAATAATGAAGACGAAAGTCGTCAAGAAAAAAATAATAAAAACAAGAAATGGCAACGAAGAGGAAATAAAGCATATCACAACCATTGAAGAAGTTGGAAAAAAACCGCAAAGTACTGTTACCCTTGAACTAATTGAGGCCCCACCTGAAGGAATAACACTCGTCGAAGACTTACCTGATGAAGTAACAGAAACTGTCGATGAAAACGGTGTTAAACATACAAGAATCATCAAGAAGAGAATGATCAAAAAGGACACAAAAATTGAAACTACAGGAATAACAACACTAGAGGATATAAAACAACAAATATCTCAAGTCTCGTCATTTGAAATCGCAATTCCGGAAGATCACACACCTGAGTTTATGAGTGGTACAGTAATAGTCGAATTTCCGGAAGAAATAACAGTGCCGCCAGATGAAGAAGAAGTCATCAAGAACAAAATAATCAAAACAAAAAAACGAAATCAAGATGAAAGGCAGCATATAACACTTTTTGAAGACGTTGGAGAAGAACCCCAGCGTACTGTTATTGTTGAAGAGACACCTGAAGAACCTACAATTGCTAGACCGACTATTTCCAATGATCAAACACAACAAGTTCATGAAATACAGCAAAAATCTCATTTATTAACCACTAAAGGTAAGATATACACAAACATAATTCATGGTTTTATCTTTCATATGAAAAAGGGCATTATTCATTATAATACAATAATCTCGAATATTTTAGAATCCGGCAAAGTACTTTATGAGCCATTACCCCAACAACATACAGTTGTTGAAAATATTCCTGATGAAGTAACTGAATCTATGGACGACAGGGGTATGAGACATAAAAAAGTGATCGAGACGAAAATCATCAAGAAAAAGATGGGTGATAAAGTCGAAAATACTGAAATCACAACTTTAGTTGAAGAAAGAACAGAAGATATTGCAGAAATTATAACATTCGAAAGTGCAATTCCTGAAGATTTCACACCACAGTTCATTGAGGAGAGTCCCGAAGAGGTTACAATTACGGAACTTCCAGATGAAAAAGGATTCATCAAGAAAAAGGTTATAAGAAAGAAGGTAATAAAAACACGAAAAGGAGACGAGGAAGAGAAAATACATTTGACAACAGTTGAAGAAGTTGGAGAAGAACCTCAGACCACAGTTACCATTGAAAGTGTAGGATTTACTCCTCAAGAACCCATTCTAGTAGAAGAATTGCCTGATGAAGTGAATGAATCTATTGACGACAGTGGTGTAATTCATAAGAAAGTGACCAAAAAGAAGATCATCAGGAGAAAGAAGGGCGACACAGTTGAATATACTGAAATCACCACTTCAGTTGAAGATGGAAAAGAGAGAATTACAGAAATAAAATCCTTCGAAAGTGCAACTCCTGAAGATTTCACACCTAATTTGCTCACTGGTGAGTTTATTGAGGAGGGTCCCGAGGAGACGACCATTACGGAACTTCCAGACGAAAGGGGATTCATCAAGAAAAAGGTTATAAGAAAGAAAGTGATAAAAACACGAAAAGGAGAAGAGGAAGAAAAAATATATTCAACAACAGTTGAAGAAGTTGGAAAAAAACCTCAGACTACAGTTACCATTGAAAGTGTAGGATTTACACCTCAAGAACCCATTCTAGTAGAAGAATTGCCTGATGAAGTGACTGAATCTATTGACGAAAGTGGTGTGAGACATAAGAAAGTGACCAAAAAGAAGATCATCAGGAAAAAGAAGGGCGACAAAGTTGAAAATACTGAAATCACCACTTCAGTTGAAGATGGAAAAGAGAGAATTGCAGAAATAAAATCCTACGAAAGTGCAACTCCTGAAGATTTCACACCTAATTTGCTCACTAGTGAGTTCATTGAGGAAAGTCCCGAGGAGGTTATAATTACGGAACTTCCAGATGAAAGAGGATTCATCAAGAAGAAGGTTATAAGAAAGAAAGTAATAAAAACACGAAAAGGAGACAAGGAAGAGAAAATACATTTAACAACCGTTGAAGAAGTTGGAAAAGAACCTCAGACTACAGTAATTATTGAAAGTGTAGGATTTACACCTCAAGAACCCATTCTAGTAGAAGAATTGCCTGATGAAGTGACTGAATCTATTGACGAAAGTGGTGTGAGACATAAGAAAGTGACCAAAAAGAAGATCATCAGGAAAAAGAAGGGCGACAAAGTTGAAAACACTGAAATCACCACTTCAGTTGAAAATGGAAAGGAGAGAATTGCAGAAATAAAATCCTACGAAAGTGCAACTCCTGAAGATTTCACACCTAATTTGCTCACTAGTGAGTTCATTGAGGAAAGTCCCGAAGAGGTTATAATTACGGAACTTCCAGATGAAAAAGGATTCATCAAGAAGAAGGTCATAAGAAAGAAAGTAATAAAAACACGAAAAGGAGACAAGGAAGAGAAAATACATTTAACAACCGTTGAAGAAGTTGGAAAAGAACCTCAGACTACAGTAATTATTGAAAGTGTAGGATTTACACCTCAAGAACCCATTCTAGTAGAAGAATTGCCTGATGAAGTGACTGAATCTATTGACGAAAGTGGTGTGAGACATAAGAAAGTGACCAAAAAGAAGATCATCAGGAAAAAGAAGGGCGACAAAGTTGAAAACACTGAAATCACCACTTCAGTTGAAAATGGAAAGGAGAGAATTGCAGAAATAAAATCCTACGAAAGTGCAACTCCTGAAGATTTCACACCTAATTTGCTCACTAGTGAGTTCATTGAGGAAAGTCCCGAAGAGGTTATAATTACGGAACTTCCAGATAAAAAAGGATTCATCAAGAAGAAGGTTATAAGAAAGAAAGTAATAAAAACACGAAAAGGAGACAAGGAAGAGAAAATACATTTAACAACCGTTGAAGAAGTTGGAAAAGAACCTCAGACTACAGTAATTATTGAAAGTGTAGGATTTACACCTCAAGAACCCATTCTAGTAGAAGAATTGCCTGATGAAGTGACTGAATCTATTGACGAAAGTGGTGTGAGACATAAGAAAGTGACCAAAAAGAAGATCATCAGGAAAAAGAAGGGCGACAAAGTGGAAAACACTGAAATTACCACTTCAGTTGAAAATGGAAAGGAGAGAATTGCAGAAATAAAATCCTACGAAAGTGCAACTCCTGAAGATTTCACACCTAATTTGCTCACTAGTGAGTTCATTGAGGAAAGTCCCGAAGAGGTTATAATTACGGAACTCCCAGATAAAAGAGGATTCATCAAGAAGAAGGTTATAAGAAAGAAAGTAATAAAAACACGAAAAGGAGACAAGGAAGAGAAAATACATTTAACAACCGTTGAAGAAGTTGGAAAAGAACCTCAGACTACAGTAATTATTGAAAGTGTAGGATTTACACCTCAAGAACCCATTCTAGTAGAAGAATTGCCTGATGAAGTGACTGAATCTATTGACGAAAGTGGTGTGAGACATAAGAAAGTGACCAAAAAGAAGATCATCAGGAAAAAGAAGGGCGACAAAGTGGAAAACACTGAAATTACCACTTCAGTTGAAAATGGAAAGGAGAGAATTGCAGAAATAAAATCCTACGAAAGTGCAACTCCTGAAGATTTCACACCTAATTTGCTCACTAGTGAGTTCATTGAGGAAAGTCCCGAAGAGGTTATAATTACGGAACTTCCAGATGAAAAAGGATTCATCAAGAAGAAGGTTATAAGAAAGAAAGTAATAAAAACACGAAAAGGAGACAAGGAAGAGAAAATACATTTAACAACCGTTGAAGAAGTTGGAAAAGAACCTCAGACTACAGTAATTATTGAAAGTGTAGGATTTACACCTCAAGAACCCATTCTAGTAGAAGAATTGCCTGATGAAGTGACTGAATCTATTGACGAAAGTGGTGTGAGACATAAGAAAGTGACCAAAAAGAAGATCATCAGGAAAAAGAAGGGCGACAAAGTTGAAAACACTGAAATCACCACTTCAGTTGAAAATGGAAAGGAGAGAATTGCAGAAATAAAATCCTACGAAAGTGCAACTCCTGAAGATTTCACACCTAATTTGCTCACTAGTGAGTTCATTGAGGAAAGTCCCGGAGAGGTTATAATTACGGAACTTCCAGATGAAAAAGGATTCATCAAGAAGAAGGTTATAAGAAAGAAAGTAATAAAAACACGAAAAGGAGACAAGGAAGAGAAAATACATTTAACAACCGTTGAAGAAGTTGGAAAAGAACCTCAGACTACAGTAATTATTGAAAGTGTAGGATTTACACCTCAAGAACCCATTCTAGTAGAAGAATTGCCTGATGAAGTGACTGAATCTATTGACGAAAGTGGTGTGAGACATAAGAAAGTGACCAAAAAGAAGATCATCAGGAAAAAGAAGGGCGACAAAGTTGAAAACACTGAAATCACCACTTCAGTTGAAAATGGAAAGGAGAGAATTGCAGAAATAAAATCCTACGAAAGTGCAACTCCTGAAGATATCACACCTAATTTGCTCACTAGTGAGTTTACTGAGGAGAGTCCCGAAGAGGTTATAATTACGGAACTTCCAGATGAAAAAGGATTCATCAAGAAAAAGGTAATAAGAAAGAAAGTAATAAAAACACGAAAAGGAGACAAGGTTGAGAAAATTCATCAAACAACAGTTGAAGAAGTTGGAAAAGAACCTCAGACCACAGTTACCATTGAAAGTGTAGGATTTACTCCTCAAGAACCCATTCTAGTAGAAGAATTGCCTGATGAAGTGAATGAATCTATTGACGACAGTGGTGTAATTCATAAGAAAGTGACCAAAAAGAAGATCATCAGGAAAAAGAAGGGCGACAAAGTTGAAAACACTGAAATCACCACTTCAGTTGAAAATGGAAAGGAGAGAATTGCAGAAATAAAATCCTACGAAAGTGCAACTCCTGAAGATTTCACACCTAATTTGCTCACTAGTGAGTTCATTGAGGAGAGTCCCGAAGAGGTTACAATTACGGAACTTCCAGATGAAAAAGGATTCATCAAGAAAAAGGTTATAAGAAAGAAGGTAATAAAAACACGAAAAGGAGACGAGGAAGAGAAATTACATTTGACAACAGTTGAAGAAGTTGGAAAAGAACCTCAGACCACAGTTACCATTGAAAGTGTAGGATTTACTCCTCAAGAACCCATTCTAGTAGAAGAATTGCCTGATGAAGTGAATGAATCTATTGACGACAGTGGTGTAATTCATAAGAAAGTGACCAAAAAGAAGATCATCAGGAAAAAGAAGGGCGACAAAGTTGAAAACACTGAAATCACCACTTCAGTTGAAAATGGAAAGGAGAGAATTGCAGAAATAAAATCCTACGAAAGTGCAACTCCTGAAGATTTCACACCTAATTTGCTCACTAGTGAGTTCATTGAGGAGAGTCCCGAAGAGGTTATAATTACGGAACTTCCAGATGAAAAAGGATTCATCAAGAAAAAGGTTATAAGAAAGAAGGTAATAAAAACACGAAAAGGAGACGAGGAAGAGAAAATACATTTGACAACAGTTGAAGAAGTTGGAAAAGAACCTCAGACCACAGTTACCATTGAAAGTGTAGGATTTACTCCTCAAGAACCCATTCTAGTAGAAGAATTGCCTGATGAAGTGAATGAATCTATTGACGACAGTGGTGTAATTCATAAGAAAGTGACCAAAAAGAAGATCATCAGGAAAAAGAAGGGCGACAAAGTTGAAAACACTGAAATCACCACTTCAGTTGAAAATGGAAAGGAGAGAATTGCAGATATAAAATCCTACGAAAGTGCAACTCCTGAAGATTTCACACCTAATTTGCTCTCTAGTGAGTTCATTGAGGAGAGTCCCGAAGAGGTTATAATTACGGAACTTCCAGATGAAAAAGGATTCATCAAGAAGAAGGTTATAAGAAAGAAAGTAATAAAATCACGAAAAGGAGACAAGGAAGAGAAAATACATTTGACAACAGTTGAAGAAGTTGGGAAAAAACCTCAGACTACAGTTACCATTGAAAGTGTAGGATTTACTCCTCAAGAACCCATTCTAGTAGAAGAATTGCCTGATGAAGTGAATGAATCTATTGACGACAGTGGTGTAATTCATAAGAAAGTGACCAAAAAGAAGATCATCAGGAAAAAGAAGGGCGACAAAGTTGAAAACACTGAAATCATCACTTCAGTTGAAAATGGAAAGGAGAGAATTGCAGAAATAAAATCCTACGAAAGTGCAACTCCTGAAGATTTCACACCTAATTTGCTCACTAGTGAGTTCATTGAGGAAAGTCCCGAAGAGGTTATAATTACGGAACTTCCAGATGAAAAAGGATTTATCAAGAAGAAGGTTATAAGAAAGAAAGTAATAAAATCAAGAAAAGGAGACAAGGAAGAGATAATACATTTGACAACAGTTGAAGAAGTTGGAAAAGAACCTCAGACTACAGTTACCATTGAAAGTGTAGGATATACTCCTCAAGAACCCATTCTAGTAGAAGAATTGCCTGATGAAGTGAATGAATCTATTGACGACAGTGGTGTAATTCATAAGAAAGTGACCAAAAAGAAGATCATCATGAAAAAGAAGGGCGACAAAGTTGAAAACACTGAAATCACCACTTCAGTTGAAAATGGAAAGGAGAGAATTGCAGAAATAAAATCATACGAAAGTGCAACTCCTGAAGATTTCACACCTAATTTGCTCACTAGTGAGTTCATTGAGGAGAGTCCCGAAGAGATTATAATAACGGAACTTCCAGATGAAAAAGGATTCATCAAGAAAAAGGTTATAAGAAAGAAAGTAATAAAAACACGAAAAGGAGACAAGGAAGAGAAAATACATTTGACAACAGTTGAAGAAGTTGGAAAAGAACCTCAGACTACAGTTACCATTGAAAGTGTAGGATTTACTCCTCAAGAACCCATTCTAATAAAAGAATTGCCTGATGAAGTGACTGAATCTATTGACGAAAGTGGTGTGAGACATAAGAAAGTGACCAAAAAGAAGATCATCAGGAAAAAGAAGGGCGACAAAGTTGAAAACACTGAAATCACCACTTCAGTTGAAAATGGAAAGGAGAGAATTGCAGAAATAAAATCCTACGAAAGTGCAACTCCTGAAGATTTCACACCTAATTTGCTCACTAGTGAGTTCATTGAGGAGAGTCCCGAAGAGGTTATAATTACGGAACTTCCAGATGAAAAAGGATTCATCAAGAAAAAGGTTATAAGAAAGAAGGTAATAAAAACACGAAAAGGAGACGAGGAAGAGAAAATACATTTGACAACAGTTGAAGAAGTTGGAAAAGAACCTCAGACCACAGTTACCATTGAAAGTGTAGGATTTACTCCTCAAGAACCCATTCTAGTAGAAGAATTGCCTGATGAAGTGAATGAATCTATTGACGACAGTGGTGTAATTCATAAGAAAGTGACCAAAAAGAAGATCATCAGGAAAAAGAAGGGCGACAAAGTTGAAAACACTGAAATCATCACTTCAGTTGAAAATGGAAAGGAGAGAATTGCAGAAATAAAATCCTACGAAAGTGCAACTCCTGAAGATTTCACACCTAATTTGCTCACTAGTGAGTTTACTGAGGAGAGTCCCGAAGAGGTTATAATTACGGAACTTCCAGATGAAAAAGGATTCATCAAGAAAAAGGTAATAAGAAAGAAAGTAATAAAAACACGAAAAGGAGACAAGGTTGAGAAAATTCATCAAACAACAGTTGAAGAAGTTGGAAAAGAACCTCAGACCACAGTTACCATTGAAAGTGTAGGATTTACTCCTCAAGAACCCATTCTAGTAGAAGAATTGCCTGATGAAGTGAATGAATCTATTGACGACAGTGGTGTAATTCATAAGAAAGTGACCAAAAAGAAGATCATCAGGAAAAAAAAGGGCGACAAAGTTGAAAACACTGAAATCACCACTTCAGTTGAAAATGGAAAGGAGAGAATTGCAGAAATAAAATCCTACGAAAGTGCAACTCCTGAAGATTTCACACCTAATTTGCTCACTAGTGAGTTCATTGAGGAGAGTCCCGAAGAGGTTACAATTACGGAACTTCCAGATGAAAAAGGATTCATCAAGAAAAAGGTTATAAGAAAGAAGGTAATAAAAACACGAAAAGGAGACGAGGAAGAGAAATTACATTTGACAACAGTTGAAGAAGTTGGAAAAGAACCTCAGACCACAGTTACCATTGAAAGTGTAGGATTTACTCCTCAAGAACCCATTCTAGTAGAAGAATTGCCTGATGAAGTGAATGAATCTATTGACGACAGTGGTGTAATTCATAAGAAAGTGACCAAAAAGAAGATCATCAGGAAAAAGAAGGGCGACAAAGTTGAAAACACTGAAATCACCACTTCAGTTGAAAATGGAAAGGAGAGAATTGCAGAAATAAAATCCTACGAAAGTGCAACTCCTGAAGATTTCACACCTAATTTGCTCACTAGTGAGTTCATTGAGGAGAGTCCCGAAGAGGTTATAATTACGGAACTTCCAGATGAAAAAGGATTCATCAAGAAAAAGGTTATAAGAAAGAAGGTAATAAAAACACGAAAAGGAGACGAGGAAGAGAAAATACATTTGACAACAGTTGAAGAAGTTGGAAAAGAACCTCAGACCACAGTTACCATTGAAAGTGTAGGATTTACTCCTCAAGAACCCATTCTAGTAGAAGAATTGCCTGATGAAGTGAATGAATCTATTGACGACAGTGGTGTAATTCATAAGAAAGTGACCAAAAAGAAGATCATCAGGAAAAAGAAGGGCGACAAAGTTGAAAACACTGAAATCACCACTTCAGTTGAAAATGGAAAGGAGAGAATTGCAGATATAAAATCCTACGAAAGTGCAACTCCTGAAGATTTCACACCTAATTTGCTCTCTAGTGAGTTCATTGAGGAGAGTCCCGAAGAGGTTATAATTACGGAACTTCCAGATGAAAAAGGATTCATCAAGAAGAAGGTTATAAGAAAGAAAGTAATAAAATCACGAAAAGGAGACAAGGAAGAGAAAATACATTTGACAACAGTTGAAGAAGTTGGGAAAAAACCTCAGACTACAGTTACCATTGAAAGTGTAGGATTTACTCCTCAAGAACCCATTCTAGTAGAAGAATTGCCTGATGAAGTGAATGAATCTATTGACGACAGTGGTGTAATTCATAAGAAAGTGACCAAAAAGAAGATCATCAGGAAAAAGAAGGGCGACAAAGTTGAAAACACTGAAATCATCACTTCAGTTGAAAATGGAAAGGAGAGAATTGCAGAAATAAAATCCTACGAAAGTGCAACTCCTGAAGATTTCACACCTAATTTGCTCACTAGTGAGTTCATTGAGGAAAGTCCCGAAGAGGTTATAATTACGGAACTTCCAGATGAAAAAGGATTTATCAAGAAGAAGGTTATAAGAAAGAAAGTAATAAAATCAAGAAAAGGAGACAAGGAAGAGATAATACATTTGACAACAGTTGAAGAAGTTGGAAAAGAACCTCAGACTACAGTTACCATTGAAAGTGTAGGATATACTCCTCAAGAACCCATTCTAGTAGAAGAATTGCCTGATGAAGTGAATGAATCTATTGACGACAGTGGTGTAATTCATAAGAAAGTGACCAAAAAGAAGATCATCATGAAAAAGAAGGGCGACAAAGTTGAAAACACTGAAATCACCACTTCAGTTGAAAATGGAAAGGAGAGAATTGCAGAAATAAAATCCTACGAAAGTGCAACTCCTGAAGATTTCACACCTAATTTGCTCACTAGTGAGTTCATTGAGGAGAGTCCCGAAGAGATTATAATAACGGAACTTCCAGATGAAAAAGGATTCATCAAGAAAAAGGTTATAAGAAAGAAAGTAATAAAAACACGAAAAGGAGACAAGGAAGAGAAAATACATTTGACAACAGTTGAAGAAGTTGGAAAAGAACCTCAGACTACAGTTACCATTGAAAGTGTAGGATTTACTCCTCAAGAACCCATTCTAATAAAAGAATTGCCTGATGAAGTGACTGAATCTATTGACGAAAGTGGTGTGAGACATAAGAAAGTGACCAAAAAGAAGATCATCAGGAAAAAGAAGGGCGACAAAGTTGAAAACACTGAAATCACCACTTCAGTTGAAAATGGAAAGGAGAGAATTGCAGAAATAAAATCCTTCGAAAGTGCAACTCCTGAAGATTCCACACCCAATTTGCCCACTAGTGAATTTATCGAGGAGGGTTCTGAGGAGGTGACAATTACGGAACTTCCAGACGAAAAAGGATTCATCAAGAAAAAGGTTATAAGAAAGAAGGTAATAAAAACACGAAAAGGAGACAAGGAAGAAAAAATACATTTAACAACAGTTGAAGAAGTTGGAAAAGAACCTCAGACTACTGTTACCATTGAAAGTGTAGGATTTACTCCTCAAGAACCCATTTTAGTAGAAGAATTGCCTGATGAAGTGACTGAATCTATTGACGAAAGTGGTGTGAGACATAAGAAAGTGACCAAAAAGAAGATCATCAGGAAAAAGAAGGGCGACAAAGTTGAAAACACTGAAATCACCACTTCAGTTGAAAATGGAGAGGAGAGAATTGCAGAAATAAAATCCTTCGAAAGTGCAACTCCTGAAGATTTCACACCTAATTTGCCAACTAGTGAATTTATTGAGGAGGGTCCTGAGGAGGTGACAATTACGGAACTTCCAGACGAAAAAGGATTCATCAAGAAAAAGGTTATAAGAAAGAAGGTAATAAAAACACGAAAAGGAGACAAGGAAGAAAAAATACATTTAACAACAGTTGAAGAAGTTGGAAAAGAACCTCAGACTACAGTTACCATTGAAAGTGTAGGATTTACTCCTCAAGAACCCATTTTAGTAGAAGAATTGCCTGATGAAGTGACTGAATCTATTGACGAAAGTGGTGTGAGACATAAGAAGGTGACCAAAAAGAAGATCATCAGGAAAAAGAAAGGCGACAAAGTTGAAAACACTGAAATCACTACTTCAGTTGAAAATGGAAAGGAGAGAATTGCAGAAATAAAAGCCTACGAAAGTGCAACTCCTGAAGATTTCACACCTTATTTGCTCACTAGTGAGTTTATCGAGGAGGGTCCCGAGGAGGTGACAATTACGGAACTTCCAGACGAAAAAGGATTTATCAAGAAAAAGGTTATAAGAAAGAAAGTGATAAAAACACGAAAAGGAGACAAGGAAGAAGAAATACATTCAACAACAGTTGAAGAAGTTGGAAAAGAACCTCAGACTACAGTAACCATTGAAAGTGTAGGATTTACTCCTCAAGAACCCATTCTAGTAGAAGAATTGCCTGATGAAGTGACTGAATCTATTGACGAAAGTGGTGTGAGGCATAAGAAAGTGATCAAGAAGAAGATCATCAGGAAAAAGAAGGGCGACAAAGTTGAAAACACTGAGATCACCACTTCACATCAAAATGGAAAGGAGAGAATTTCAGAAATAAATTCCTTCGAAAGTGCAACTCCTGAAAATTTCATACCCAAATTGCCCACTAATGACACTATTGTCGATGCCCTTTATTCAGACACAACACCAGATACTACACACACCAGTTATTCACACTCATCCACGAATTCCACACTAGCACAAACACAAGACACTTTAGAGGATATCGAATCAGGTAAGGTCACACATAACACCAAAAAACACTTTGATATACTTTTTTGTTCCCATTTTTTCACTGAATCCTTTTTTCTTGAACTACAGCTGATACCAATGATGTTAATGATGGAGATGAAATTGTTGCCCAGATATCAGATGAACGTAAAAAAGAAGAAATTCTTTTCGTGCCTACACTCCAAAAGAATGATGGACCAACTGATACAGCTGATGTAGTGAAAATGATTGAAGTAGAAATCATCAAGAAAGCGCTTTCACATAATCTTCCAGAAGATACCACATCTGAAGAACAATTATTGGTAAAAGGAATTAATGAGAAGGATGAAGGTGTGCTGAAGGCAACCAAAAAAAAATCTTCTAGAGTTAGTAGAAAATCAAGGGCTCAAAAAGAAGAGAGTCCAACTAAGGCAAAATCGGAGATCATTCCAGAAATTACTCCAACAGTGAATGTGGAAGAAATTCCAGAAGTAGTTTCACCGAGGCAATCTGAAGTAGAAAATTTGTCGTCAAAATCTGCAGAACTATCAGATGATATCACATCTGAAGAAAAACCATTGGCAGAAGCAGTTGATGAGAAGGATGTAGGTATGCGGAAAGCAACCCAAAAAAAATCTTCCAGAGTTGGTAAAAAACCAAGTCCTCAAAAAGAAGAGAGTCCAAGTATAGCGAAACCGGAGATCATTCCAGAAATAACTCCAACAGTGAATGTGGAAGAAATCCCATTAGTAGTTTCTCTTGACGTTCTGACACTCAATGGGAAACAACAACTACCAGAAGAGACAATTGTAAGTATCAAGGAAGAAGCATCACCGAAACTACAAAAATCTAAAATCGAAAGGAAACAAACTGTTTTGAAAAAAATGACTATATCCGAAGGTCCAGCAACGTTATCAGGTATAAAACTTAAACCATCCAGTAAAAAAATTAAAGAAGTTAAGCCAGAACCTAAATTTCCAAGAATTATGTTAAAAAGTAGGATAAGATTGAATGCTTTTCCACCACTCAACGAACAATACCAAGAACCTCTTATAGCAGTATGTGAACCAGTTACGAAATTGAATGGAGTTTTGTCGAGAAATATGAAGGAAGCTGAAAAAATTCCTAAAACAAAACCCAGAAAGTTGAAAAAATTAGATGAAGAACTGAAAAAACTGGATAGTTTAGATATGGAGTTCGAGGACCTCAAAAAAAATGAATTAGAACAAGTTGAAGAAGCTTACAGAAGAGCCGTTCCTGAAAAGAAACCGAAAAAGAAAGATTCATTTCCGGAAATATCTCTTGGAACTGGAAAGAGGTCAGAACAAGATGGTGTGGAGTTACCTGTTTTGAAAGGGATTTCGAAGGAACCTCAACAGGACGATATACAATCAATTTCTGAAATCGATTTAACTGTAGTTTATTCAGAAGCCTCCGAAATCTGTTCCGTAGATTCGAAATCAGATACAAACCTCCAACCGCATTCTTTTGAAGTGCTAGAAAATGATACAGGAAATGAAAAAATTGGAAAAATGAGTAATGCAGCACCGTTGTCCACTGAGGTAAACCAGAACATTTCTTCAGTAAAACCTTTGCAACCAGAGATAACAGAAAATAATCGCATTCATGAGGAAATACCAGATAAAGGTATCGACGAGAAAACTGATTATGACAAAAAGGGTAAACTGAAGAGACGGCCAGAAAAGATTGATGATCACAATCTCAAACCAATACAGAAACTTCAGAAGCAAGACGATTTACAAACGATCAAAGAAGTACAGATCGTTAAGGAAAAAATTATAGCAAAGGAAATTGTTATTCCTGAAATTGAAGAAGAGTCTCAGCTTATGACCTTGCCTGAACAACCGAAAAAAAAGCCGACGAGAAAGGAAGGTGTTCCAAAAACAGATCAGATCAAACATCCTGAGAGCTCATTTATTGAAACTGAAGACAATGAGGCAATATTAGAGAAACGTACAAAACCTATTTCGGATGGCAAGGCGGAGACCGAGCCAGACAGAATTGATCCTATTCAATCTCACAAAGACACAGTTGAGCTCTTTGAGAGTGATCAAAAACCGGAAAAAATCAGACCGGAAACTTTGAAGGTACAAATTGAAAATGAAGAGGAACCGAAAATTCAAGATTTATTACAGCATGCTCTTCTAACCGAAGATATAACTGAATCAGAAGAATTCGTCGAAGCTCCCCAAGCCATAGTGAAAGGAGAAGGGGAGCCAAAAAAATCTACTGAAAATGAAAAAGAACCAGTCATTAGGGAAGATGGCATAAAAGAGATAATATCAGTTCAAAAAGGAAAGGGGGTGGAAAAAACTCCAAAAGGGGAACGAAAACTGAAAGCAGATAAAAAAGTACCACAAACTTCTCTTATTAAACTAGACCATTCACCTATCCCTCGACTAAAAAGTCTTATACGTCATATCCAATTTCCACCCCTTTCAGAAGTAGAAAGAAAACCTGTTGTTAAAATATTCGAACCACTCTCGAAAGATATAGGCATCCTATCAAGAACTATGGAGGAAGCCAATAAAATTCCGAAGAAGAAAAAGAAGAAAACGAGTAAAGATGATTCCATCGATAAATTAAAATTGCTAGACAAAGAAATGGAAACATTGAAACAAGAACACATACTAGAAGAAGTAAATGAAGAATACAGAAAGAAACCAGAAAAACCTGTTAAGCTGAAAAAGGAACTTCCGAAACCCACAAGAATCGAATGGAAATCTGAGAAACCCACAAAGATGACAATTTCTGAAATAACCGAAAAACCGCTGAATTTGAGCGATATTAAGCTGAGGAAAACAGCAAGTAAAAAAACAAAGGATGTGAAAACAGTTAAAGCTCCCAAAATTCTCCTGAAGAGTAGAATACAACATATCAACTTTCCACCAGATGATGAAGTCAAAAAGCACCCTTCAGTGAAGAAAATGGAGCCTGTCGAGATACAAAATGGGGTGTTGTCACATAATCACGAAGAAGCTATGAGAAAACTCAAAATGAAAAAAAGAAAACTAAAAGATTCGGACCAGCCCACCACTCCGCTAGAAGAACTCGATCTTGAGATGGACGAACTGAAAAAGAAGGAACTGGAGAAGGTTGATGAGGAATACCACAAATTCAGTAGGAAACCCAAAGAAACTAAAAAAGAGGTAGTTACACCTGAAGTTACTTTGAAACTGGGTAGAGGTAAAGTTCCACAGAAACCTGAAGAGCCAGAAGAGAATATCACATTGAAGAAAATTACTAAAACAACAGAAATTCATCTACTCGCCGAGGAAACTCTTCCCGGTCCCCAAAGCACTAGTGAGCTTTCTATTACAGAAAAGGTTTCTCCGTCTAAACAGAAACTTGCACCTTTGGACAATCTTGAATGTGAGAGGCCAGAACGACATTTAGAAAAATATATTCCAGACACACCAGAATCTCCAGAACAAAAGACTCTGACAGAGCCCCAATCAAAATACCAACGGAAAACAAAAAAGAAACCATCTCCAGAAATCGTTTCAATTCCTCTCGAAAAAGGAACTCCAAAAGTTCCTGATACCACAGAAGAACAAGATGTTACATTTAGAATTCCAGCAAGGAATATCCCAGAGGACGAACCTTCGAAAATAACTTTGAAACCATTCAAAAAATCAGAGGAAGAGGACAAAAGTACATTCACTCAGATGGATATTGCGAAACCACAGAGAACTACTGAACAAGATATTAAAGAACCTGTAGTTGTAGATTCCGAAAAGGAAACATTTGAAACAGACGACGCCCAAGTGAAATTGAAGAGAAAGAAACCAAAAACAAAGAGCAAAGATGAACCTTCACCCGTCGGTAAAGCTGATGAGCTTAAGAATGAATTAACTGTAGAAGTATCTCCTGACACTGAATATAAAAAACCACAATCAGAAAAAGTCTCTGCAGAATTACTCAAAGAAGAGGTAGCCTCCAGCGACGAAAATAAATCTGAAATTATGGATTCGGGCATCGCTGAAATGAAGGAACCTAAACCAGAGGAACCAACCCCTGAGGAATTGACTGAAGAATTCACAATAACAAAAAAATTCATGAGAAAGGAGACTATACAAGAAGGTGATGATGCTTCTGCAGAATTCGTCATGAAGAAACCTCGAGATGATAAGCAAGGTATTCTCACTGAAGAAGTAAAAACAACCATAACTAGAAAGAAGAAAAAACCAATAACTGCTGATGATGCTCAGGCAGAGTTGCATATTAAAAAAGTCGTGCCAGAAGAAACAGTGCTCGAAACTACTATAGATAAACCAAAAGAAGAACCTTCAGACTTTGAAACTGAAGAAATCACCGAAGATGTCACAATAACCAAAAAATCAAAGACGAAGCAGCCTTTAAAAGAAGATAACGAAGTTTCCACAAAATTTGTCCTGCCGAAACCTGTAGATACTGAGGAAGGAGCTGTTACTGAAGAAATTGAGACAACCATAATAAGAAAGAAGAAGAAGGAACAAAAATCTCCTGATGATGAGCAGGCCGAATTGCATACTATTGAAGTCATCCCAGTATATATAGAAGAAACAGTTTCGGAAACTACCATGGAAAAGCTTGAAGAAAAGCCTTTGGACATTGAACCTACGGAAGCCACGCAGGATATTACAATAACCAAACCATCGAAAGAAAAAGAACCGGCGCATGAAGTTTCCACAGAAATTAACTTGCAGAAACCTCGAGATGATAAGGAAGAAACAGTTACTGAAGAAGTTGAAACAACTATCACAAGAAAGAAGAAAAAACCAAAAACTATCGATGATGCTCAGGCACAGTTGCACATTAGGAGAGTCGTCCCAGAAGAAAACGAAGAAATAGCAGTAGAAAAGCCAAAAGACATTAAACCTGAAGAGATCACAATAACCAAAAAATCAAAGGAACCTGCGCTGGAAGATGACGAAGTTTACACAGAATTTGCCCTTCAGAAACCTCGAGAAGATACGGAAGAAACTTTTACTGAAGAAGTTGAGACAACCATAACAAGCAAGAAGAGAAAACCAAAATCCGATGAGGGTGCACACACTGAGTTATATATTGAAAAAGTCGTCCCAAGAGAAATAGAGGAGGAGGTTCTAGAAACTATCATAGAAACGCCAAAAGAGAAGCCTTCTGAAATCAAACCTGAAGAATCTACCGAGGAGATCACATTAACTAAAAAATTAAAGAAAAAGAAAGCTGCGCAAAAAGATGACGAAGTTTCCACAGAATTTGTCCTGAAGAAACCTCGAGATGATGAGGATGAAACAGTAACTGGAGAAGTTGAAACAACTATAACAAGAAAGAAGAAAAAACCAAAAACTACTGATGATGGACAGGCACAGTTGCATATAAGGAAAGTCGTTCCGGAAGAAATAGAAGCAGAAAAGCCGAAAGAAAAGCTTTCTGACACTAAACCTGAAGAATCTACCGAGGAAATAACAATTACTAAAAAATCAAAGAATAAGACCCCTGTGCAGGAAAATGTTGACGTTTCAACAGAATTCGTCCTGCCGAAACCTGTAGTTGATAAGAAAGAAACTGTAACTGAAGAAGTAGAGACCACCATCACAAGAAAGAAGAATAAACCAAAATTGTCTGATGATGCACAGGCAGAATTGCATATTAAGAAAGGCGCCCCAGAAGAAATAGAAGAAACAGTTTTGGAAACTACCATTGAAAATCTAATAGAAACGCCTTCTGACATTAAACCTGTAGATGCTACCGAGGAGATCATAAAAACCAATAAGTCAAAGAAAAAGAAACCTGCGCAGGAAGGTAGCCAAGTTTCCACAGAAGTTGTCCTGAAGAAACCTCGAGATGACAAGGAAGAAACAGTTACTGAAGAAGTCGAGACAACCATAACAAAGAAGAAGAGAAAACCAAAAACTACTGATGAAGATGAAGAAAATGTTGAAGGAACTATTACAAAGAGAACTGCGGATTCAGAAGTACAAGAATTCACCATAAAAAAGAAACCTCAGCGCAAACCATCAATAGAAGAGCACTCCGAAGAAATAACGATCAGAAAATTGCGAAAAATCAGAAAACCATCCAAACCGGATATACCAGAATTTACAGATGTAACAGATGTCATATTTAGGCCAAAAATAACAAAAACCAAAGAAGACGTTGATCAAGAATTCAAAATTTCTTTAGATTCGTACGCTGAAGAAGAAATTTCAATGTCAGGAAAAATAAGACTCACGAAGAAAAGACCGTCAACGTACTCTGAGGAAGCTGGACAAGAAACTATTCGTATATTCCGAGAAGTGGAGGATGATGGTCCAGTGATTGAAGAAATTATTGATGAAGGAAGTGATGCTGAGGAATTGCCATATGATGAAGAGAGTCCTGAAAATTTCCATGTTTCCCTGAAAAAAAATATGCGAAGAAAATACTCAGTATTTGAAGAAGATGAGGAGTCTGTATCATTTGGTTTGAAAAAGAAAACTGATATAAAAGATTATGAGGAAGAATCCATCACCCTCAAATCCAAGAAGCAGCCAAAATCAACATATGATCAAGGTACGTGATTCATTCGCTGATTTAAAAAATCATTGATTATTTCTAAATTTCAGAAGCTGCGACTTTGAGTATTACTAGGGAAACTGAAATTAACGAAGAACCAGATGTGGAAGTTGTTGAGGAAATAGTTTTCAGTATACGACCTTATACTGCAGAGAATGAATCGTCTATCGATTTAGTAGAAGGAGAAAAAGTTTATGTAATCGAAACACATGATTCAGATTGGTTGCTCGTGAAGAAATTATTCACGAATGAGAAAGGATGGGTACCTTCCAATATCTTGATGGATGAAACTAATTATAGAATATACATTCAGAAAAAACTCAATGAAAAAATCGATGAATTACCAGTATTCGAACGTAAGTATGATATTTCTAGATTTGAATTTGTAGCTAGAAAAAGCCAAACGGATTATGTTCAAGTCAACCAGTCGATAATGAATATAGGGCTTTCCAAAAAGAGCATCTTTCACCTAAACTCTCACTATTTCAATTTTTCCTGCGGTTTTTTATTGTTCGAAGGGTTATACAATAAGACGGATGGATGTTAAACGTTATTTTTGAAGATTTGTGTTGTACAAAAAAGAAGATTTATTCAATAGAACATGTTATTTGATCCAAGTATAGAATATTCAATGCATAAAAACAGTACAAGAATCGAAAAAATCGTTCGACGAACAACGTGTTTGTTGAACGAGTCTCGTCGCGTCACAGGTCAGCATGCTCCCAGTCCGCCGACGTGTATGAGAGAGAAAGCGCTAGTTTGTTCCGATTGAATACTGGTTTATACATCATCATAAAGCGCATATCCTTCGATTGGACGATCAGGCTCTCTCTTTCATTTTTCTTCGTTCTCTTTTTTTTCCTCAGAGTTCCGCGTTAATTCGATAAATAAGGAATAACTTTGGCACATTTTCGAAATCGGAAAAAGTCTGATCAATGATATAGTTCGTCTGGCGTTTCTTGCAAATAATAACTGAATCGCGGAGCTCGTGGTCTGGAGATAACACGGAACTCAGCTGTATTTCTCGAAAAATCGAACTCTTGAGTGGTACATTGAATATATGGGTCATCTTTTCAATACCTCAATCTCATTTTTGAGGGTTCTAGGTATTTCAAGAGAGTTCTGAATGAACAAAGAAACCGACACACCTCTTCTCATGTTTGTAGTGAAGATAATAAATATTTCTTGCTTTTCCAGAGCCAACCGATAAGAAGAAATCAGTGGCACCCCGATTCATAGAGAGATTGAAGCCCACCGCGGCAAAAGACGGTGACACTGTTCAGTTCGTGTGCCAAGTTGAAGGAGCACCCCGACCACAAATCACTTGGTTCCGCCAAACTGCCATCATAAAACACTCAGAGGATTTCCAGATATACTACGATGAGGACAACATAACCACTTTGATTATCAAGGAAGTTTTTCCTGAGGACGCAGGCTCATTCACGTGTGTTGCGAAAAATTCGGCGGGTTCCGCATCTACAACTACAGAATTAATCGTTCAACACACTGCTTCAGACCGTGATTATACTTGCGTGTCACGAAAGAGTATGTCCAAGGAATCTTCATTGGCAGATATATTGGAAGGAATTCCACCGACATTCTTCCATAAGCCAAGGGCCCACTGCATACCCGAGTATTCTGATATAGAAATTGAATGTGGAATGATTGCCTTGCCAGAACCACACATATTCTGGTACCGAAAAGGTCGAATCATCAACAGCAGTGACAATGTTACAATCACTACAAGATCGAAAGGCCCACAGTTTAACTCAACACTAAGAATTGAGAAAATTCAAAAGATCCAGGAGGGAGATTACGAAATTGTTGCACGAAACAGTGAAGGCGAAAGCAAAATCTGCTGTTCTATAAATGTTATTTCAGAAGGGACACAAGCTCCAAAAATCGTAGAACCACTTGTTTCTAAAACCATTCGTAAAAAGGAACCTCTAACTCTAAGGACAATTATAACAGGAAATCCATCTCCAGTAGTTGAATGGTTCAAAAACAAGGAACCTATAGAACCTTCATTGATAGAAAAAGAAGAACACACTTATACGTACTCAATCAACAAGGCGACACCTAATGATGCTGCTGAATATACTGTCAAAGCATCTAATTCTTGTGGTTCTGCTGAAACTAAGGCATATCTTAGTGTTGAGGGTAAAACAATAAATCATTTGCAGTTGCTTTCGCAAATGATGCTTCAAATAAAATGCCCTAATCAAACCATTTTGCTTCAGTAGGTGCTGAATAAATTGATTTTCAGTTCATTCAATACTCAATGCTCATTATTAATAAAATGAATGTGAATAATGAACAATTTTTATATACATATTTAACACAGTGCTTAAATTCATGAATCCAAACCTCTCTGATTAAGCTCCCCTTTGCTGTATAGTAGTATAGTATATTATTCATAACTTTGAGGTCGAAATACCAAGAAACTAAGTGTATTTCGTTAGTCACCTGTTTTAAGAAGTTTCTATATTTTAACTAAAAGAATTCTATACCTTTACGTTATGGCAAATATTAATGAAAAGCCCTGTTTATTCCATTAGTTTTAACAATCCGCTATTATTCACGTTGTTATTAGTATATTATGCACAAGCTTCTGCTAATCAACGATTTATAGCCAATGCACTGAAAAAACTATTATTTTCAGAATATACGGTTAACGAGGTGCCAATGTTCATTGAACGATTCGAGGAATCAACAGTACCTGTCAATAGTACCATCCGTCTTTCTGCTCGAGTGACCGGCAATCCAATTCCGGAAATAATTTGGTTCAAAAATAACGCACCGCTCGAACCAAGCGAAAGGATCCAGATTTCTTACGATGGAGAAAATATTGAACTCGTTATCAGTAATGCCAACTCAGAAATAGATTCTGGTGATTATAAGTGTATCGCCCAAAATAAAGTAGGTAAGGCTTCGCATGGTGCTAAAGTAACCGTAGAAGTGGACGAAGTCAAATTCACCAAGAGACTGGAGAAATCCTACCAGAGTATCGAGAGAGAAACCTTGCAGCTTGTGTGCGAAACATCCCATAAGGTTTCGACAAAATGGTTCTTCAACAACAAAGAGATAAGTGGAATGGATTATCGAACGGTAGTCGAAGAAGGAAAAACTCACAAATTGATAATAAAAAATATTACTGAAAAAGATAAGGGGCATTACAAATGCTCTGTGAAAAATATATTTACAGAAACAGTTGTCACAGTTATTCCTACGAAACCAGAGTTCACCAGGAGATTGCAAGACCTTGAAATCCCTGAACGAGAAATGGCAATTCTTGAAGTGGAAATTTCATCAGATACTGCAGATGTTGTCTGGATGAAAGACGGATCTGCCATTAGAGAAAGTGAAGACGTTGAACTGGTTAAAGATGGCGGACTGAGGAAACTTATGATTCGCAGTACCTCGATTCATGATGAGGGAGAGTATACCTGCGTTTTAGAAGATGATGAATGCAGAGCTGAGGTGAACGTTATTGAATTACCTCCTGAAATCATAACTCCTCTTCAAGACAAATCGGTAAATAAGGGAGAAAAAACTGTATTCGAGATCGAACTCTCCAAGGGAGATGCCTTAGCCAAATGGTTCAAGGATGAAATCGAGATCCAATTTTCGGAACATATCCAGTTATCGATCGATGGAAAGAAACAAAAATTGAAGATCTACAACTCAGAATTAACAGATGCTGGTGTTTACACTTGTGAGGTAAGAATTTAGTTTATCTAAAGTTAGATAGAGTTAGCCACACAGTCTTCTGATTTGTCGCTAGTTTGTGGTTTTTCCTCACACGCATTGAGCGTTGAGCATGATCAATTCTTTTTTCAAATTTCAAAATGAGACAAGAAAATATGTATTAGATAGACTAATAAAAGCAAGCCAACAAATCAATACATGTAAACCTATGAAACATCGAAATTTATCCTTTGCATCTGCAGACCGGTTTCGCCGTTTTACGGCTCGTCAGTATAGATCAGCTCAGGATAAACTCGATGTAGCAGACAGCTACCCAAACAACCTAACGCGATGACGGTCAGAGATTATTTCTCTACTCACGCCACTTGTCGGCCGAAGGAGCAACTGAATGCAGTCCATGATAGTCCATGTAAAGATTCCTTGGCTCTCCTGACAAAACCAGAACAAGTAACCAGACCGTAAACATTACGGCCTAGTAGTCACAAGTGGTAATAAGGGTTTAAGCTACAACCTTATTCGCCAGAATAATTGACATAAATGAATATTGGTCGTCTATCTGAAGTTTTCAAATTTCAAAATGAGACAAGAAAATATGTATTAGATAGACTAATAAAAGCAAGCCAACAAATCAATACATGTAACCCCATGAAACATCGAAATTTAGCCTTTGCATCTGCAGACCGGTTTCGCCGTTTTACGGCTCGTCAGTACAGATCAGCTCAGAATAAACTCGATGTAGCAGACAGCTACCCGAACAACCTAACGCGATGACGGTCAGAGATTATTTCTCTACTCACCCCACCTGTCGGCCGAAAGAGCAACTGAATGCAGTCCATGATGGTCCATGTAAAGATCTTTTTTCATTTGTAAGAAACTTCTTAAGCGCTCAACATTTGAAAACAACTTTGGGCATATGGTCACCAGGATTATTACTCACAAAGGTCTTTCTGGGTGTCCAATTTTCGACCACTTCATCGAGCATTCGATCTAATGGTTTTGTATGAGTTGCTTTTGGACGGCGATCAGTTTCTCATCATGCTCATGCTCAAAAGATATGCGATGAATTCTTTGGGAAGTGTCAAACTTTGACCCTCGAATTACACTCAAGATTCCACAGGAATGTCAATTTTTGTAATATCAATGTAAGAGTTTACCAAAGAAGATCTTGGAATGATTGTGTTGACCATTGAAAAAATTTATTGGCGCGATAAGACTATGAAATACAAAAGTATATTACCAACATTTCGCGATACCTTAAGATGTTCTCTAACCAGATATTCAGATATCAAAGTGCTTGAACAACAATTTTTCAACAGATTGAATATAAATAATTTTTTTTAATTTACAGGTCGGTCTACAGAAGTCATCTGCCAGACTGACTGTAAACGAAGGACTTTTCCATTTCAAGAGGCCACTTCCTCCCACAACATTAACTGAAGAAAACTCAGAAGTTGAATTCTGGGTTGAGCTATCACAAACTGACGTTAAAGTAGAATGGTACAAAAACACCAAAAAGATAGTGAGCTCTGACAAATATACAATAAGCTCAGACAAAACCATAAGGAAACTTGTTCTGAGGAAATCCACAACCGAAGATGAATCAGAATACACTTGTCATGCAACATTTAGATCGGAAACTATTACTTCCTCGACACAACTGAAAATCGGAGGTAAGTGGGAAAATTCAATGTAGGTAGGCATTCTTCAACTTGTGTACAAAACAGTTCTTTTCATACTCTACTATGGGTATCAATAAGTTAATTATTTTTGAGCGCTCGTTCTACTTACATGAGGGCTATATCATTTCGTCATGATTTCTGTATTTTTCGAATTTTTAGCCGAAAATGGTCTCAATCGACAGAATTCTATTCACTGATGACGAATCCGGCGAAAAATTTGAGTATGTGCGTCCGTCCGGCCGTATACACGATAACTCTCGAACGCAACGACATAGAGACTTGAAATTTTCAGGGTAGGTTCGAATCTCAAATGCCGCGGTTAAGTTCGTTATTAGGCAAAATTCGACCAGAGGTTTCGTAAATATGGCCGTTCGAATTTTGTTCTCCTGATTACTTCGAAACTACTGATTCGATCGAAGTGAAATCTTGCACTCGGATGGAGAATGTCGTGTTCAAGCTAAATGCAAAATTTTGTCTAGGTCGCTTGGCCAGAACCATAGAAACCATAGAAAATTATAACTTTGGAATGAAAAGGCCTAGGGACCTGAAATTTTCAGGGTAGTTTTAGATGTCAAATGTCGCGTTCACGTTCATTGATGAGCAAAATTAGACAAGGAGTTCCGTAAATATGGTGCTTTGAAATTTAGTTCACTTAATAATTTCAAAACTACGGATTCGATCGTGACAAGATTATGTATTTTAATAGAGAATGATATATTCGAGCTAAATTTTGTCCAGATCGCATGACCTGGCCAGAACCATAGAAATCACAGAAAATTATAACTTTCGAACGGAAAAGCCTAGGGACTTGAAATTTTAAGGATAGGTGTGGATCTCGAATTTCGCGGTTACTTATATCATTGAGCAAAATTATACTAGGGGTTCCGTAAATATCGCCGTTCGAAATTTTTATTTCCTGATAATTTCGAAACTACTAATTGGATTGGAATGAAATATGGCACATAGATGAAAAATAATTCATTCAAACTACGTGCGAAATTGGTCCAGATAGCATCACCAAGACCATTGATATCGTAGACAAAAATTGGTCACTCAGTACTGACGTGAAGTCTGGAGTTTCACCTTAGTTTGAAATTTTTTTGACTTCGCGGCAGTGCTTTTTAAATATTTTTTTCAAATGTAGGAAAGCCATCGCCGCCCAGAGGGCCGCTTCAAATATCTGGAATGTCTGCTAATTCGTTCACTATTCATTGGGAACCTTCAGAGCACGATGGACATTCGCCGATTATCGAATATATCGTCGAGATGAAGGATGTTCTTACCCATCAGGAATTTAAGAAAATAGGAGCTACCAAAGGAGAGGTGACAACTATACCCGTTAACTATCTGGAGAAAGATCATGGTTATAAGTTCAAGATAACAGCGAGGAATAGTATTGGTATAAGTGAACCTTATCTTCCAGAAGAAAGTATTGTTGCGGGATCGAGAATCAGTAAGTACTCATTTCTTTTAAATAGATGAGTCACATCAATGGTTCTCGGATGTTATTCTTTTCGGTGAAGCTGTTATTAAATGGGAATACAAAGCACGTCTTCCAAGTCAGAGGCCTAAATTTCACGCACTACATGGTTGTTTTTGTGATGTATTCTCGAAATATGGTTCAAACACGTAACTTTGTGTTTGTAGCTCAGAAACGAAATTGTACTTATCTGTAGAGATTGCATAAAGAGAAAAAAAACAGCATCAAAATAATGTTACGGCAAGAAAAATATGACATCCGGAAACTCTTAGTGGAATATCCTTCACATTAGCTCGAAAGATAATAATTGAAATAACTTAGTGGGTATGCTTACACAGATTTGCATTTATTTCTTATGTTTAAAAACCTAAACAAATTCTAGTGTCATATAAGTTTTTCATTTCTGCCTTGCTTTAGGAATAAGATACCAGTTCGAAAAAACTGATGAAAGCTTTTACTGCTTACTTGGCATTTTCCCCCCTGCTAAGCTTAAATCTAAGAGTAAGTTTTTCGTATGTTCAAAACTTTTTTGTGCTGTTATTGTGGACAAATTTCATGTCTTGATTTATGATCAATCATCTAGGTACTCTTTTTTATTTCATTTCATTCGAATTTTCATGGATCTAATACCTATATTCCCACGGCCGTTTTTCAGTATACTTACTTGCTCATTGTAACATATTTGGGTTTTTCTACAGCTCCACCCTCACCTCCAATCAATTTGACTGTGAAAGATGTGACCAGCCGAAGCGCTACGCTTCATTGGGAACCCCCCGAGAACAATGGTGGTACTGAGATTACAGGTTATGTCGTCGAGAAAAAATTCGAGTTTATGCCAAAATGGGAAAAAGTCTTCACTCTGGAGTCATTCACCCTCCAGTATACGTTCGAAAACCTCAAGGAGAAGAGCGATTACAGATTCAGAGTATTTGCAGAAAACGCTATTGGTTTGAGTTTACCTGCTGTAACAGAAACTGTTCAACTCAAAACACACGCAAGTAAGTTATCCCAGTTCAAATAATAAGTTAGTCCAGTATATGAAATTTCTGAGAACTTGAACAATTCGGTGAACTGAACACAATGTCGTGTTGGGCATAAAAATTCGAAAGTTGTACGCGTATTTAGAACTCCAAATAATTGTTTGGATTTTTCTGATTCCGCTAACATGGCAAAGTAATGAGAACTCCCAGATTTCTCTTAGTATTCGCTGATACATCGCACTACGATTTTCACTCATTAAAATGGATTAGTGATTTAGTGAATACTAAGATAATGTGGATTCCAAACAAATATCGACCACATCGATTCAATATTGTTCATGTTATTATTTCAAGGTAACACAGTAGAGAATTATGGCCTCTCAGAGGAACACCATTTGTCCAATAACATTTCTAAAACCTTTATTCTCCAAAAGTAACAAGACACTGAATTCTCCCAAACCTCCTAAAATTGTATGAACTTTTTTACGACGATGGCGATGTTCTCCAAGTTTGGTTCAAAACAAAATGTATCTCCAAGACTTTTACTCAATCTGAAAGATCGAAACTTTATTCAGATTTCAGTAAAAACATGATATCTCACGTATAACGGGCTTCTTCACATAGCACTGCCACCTACCTCCTTGTAACACTAGGTCTGGCGGAAAATAACGAAGGTGTATTATGAGGAAATTAGCAGGATACTTCTTAACGTCTCATAACATAAAGCTCCACCATTGGAAGCCAACGCAAAGAATGATAGCTACTGTAATTTATCAAAACAGAAACTATAGCCCGAGATATATCTCAACCAGGACAAGACACGGGTACAATAGATTATTAGGTCTCAGGGCATTAGACACTGCCAATTTTCAATACACAAATGTATCATCATTGTATTCATAATTGAGACGACTATTGGGCTTAGTACCTATAATTATTCAGTAAAGTGTGTATTTATTTCAATTTATAGCAAATAATGAAAAAACACATTTTCAGCTGTTCCTTCGCCACCAACCGCTCCATTGGAAATAAGAACCATTGGACCAAATGCCATAGTTATAGAATGGGGACTCCCAGAATCTGATGGTGGTTCACCATTGCTTGGCTATAAAATTGCGATCAAAGACACCAAGAAAACAATGTGGATGGAAATCGGCAGAGTAAATAAAGGTGTTCTCAAATTTACCATCAGAGATTTACAAGAAGGACATGACTATCTGATAAGAATTTTCGCAAGAAACGAAATAGGACTCAGTGACCCACTAGAATCAGATGAACCATTCAAGGTCCTCCCTTCAGGTGGTAAGTTCACAAAACTTCTAGGACTTTTCATAAAATCCGATATAAACCCATATTTCATAATAATTTCAGAAACTGACCAAGAAGACTTCAGAGAAGTAACAGACAGAGAACCTACGTCGTACAGTACCGAAACTACAACCTCCTGGTTGAGGGAAAACAACATGGACGCAGATATTTACACCTACGCCAGAGGAAAACTTTTGCAGCGCGATGAATATTTCTTCCGTATATGGTGTTATGCGAAACAGTTGTTTAAATGAAAAAATACTAAGGATAAGATAGAACGCTGTATATAATCATTATATTAATATTTAAATGTACTTATCGATTTGTTATAATTTTTATACATCTGTTTGATGACCGAAGGGGTCAGACAAAGTGATAAAGTCTTTAATCTTCAATTCTAGTCCTCAAATTTGTTTGATAACTACTGTGATATGTTATATCAAATAATGGACTTGAAAAGTATTTAGTAAACATGTGGGTTTAATATTAACACTCATGAAAACTATACCTATAAACGTATCTGATGTTCGTTTTATACATCATACAACTTGTATAAATTGATTTTGAATTTAGTAGTAGTGACTTAATTGTATTTCAAAAACTCTCATATTCTTTGAACTGTAAGAAATTATTGATTACAGTGGTTGAGTACTAATCGAGAAAAAATATAGGTGCAAAATAATAACGGAATTAAGTTTATTCAACCACTTAATCAATAAATTAACTCTATTTGTTTGCATTACAACTAAATAAAGATACATAGAAATTATAGTTTTGTTTGAATTCCCTCTCTTATCCTATCAGTAGATAATCATCAGTGAAACATCAAACATAAAAGTTCTCCTCTTGTGTTCATTAATTGATACCACAGATCGCGAAGATCGTCGCCTTAAAATCCTGGCTTCAAAGGACTACTTCACTTCCCCAAAGACGATTATGCTGACATGGATGAACTATTGTGGTGCGAAACGTTTATCAATGCATACGGAGTTTTCCCATCTCATATTACCATAGATAAAGGAATGTATAGATGGGACACTGGCCTCGTAAACGGTCGGTTCGATTTGAATCCTGGTGTTTATATCCAGTACTAATAACTTGTCGGTAATGCAGTTTCCTGCTTTACCGAGTGCCTTGGTTGGCGCGATATTTGAATTTTTCAGTGGGGTATTCTGTACAGCATAATAATATCACCCATTCTGTAAAATATCTAGATAATCCTTCGAATATGTTAACCTCTGAAAGTAACTTGATGAATTCATACAAATTACCAAAGGAAAAACATTCTAAGGTATATCTAAATATTTCAGCTCATGAGTGATATAAATTATGCCCTTGTACAAAGAAATAATACAATAGTTTGATATAGTTCAATATAATTCTATATTGAAATTGAAATTATAATATAGTTCTTTAGTGATTACAATGCCAAATGAAGGAGTATTTTAGAAAGATTAATAACAAAAAAGGGTGCAAATGAAAATAGAACCTATAAATTTAAATCAATTGAATATATGAGACAATAGTAGTATTCATTAATGACCCCAAAAAAGTGCAAATGCATTGACAAAAACTAAACATGACATTAAATGAATAAATCGAAAAAAAAAATAAAATTATCAGAATCTCACAGAAAAACCACTACTAGTCACAGGGACTGTACATAACATTGAAAAAAATTTATACTATGAAGAAACGATAATTGAATGCACTATTGACCACAAGGACAATACAATAACATTCAACAAAAAAAGCACTATTTTTCATATTAAACCCCACTTAACCTTCTTCTTTTTGAATCAAATTTCTGTTTCGTATGAAGTTTAATCTGATCTATGAAGTCGTTTTCTGGATTTGTTGATAAAAATTACGAAATTTTTTTATCAGATCTTTTGATTCACTATTATGAGCTACTAAGTTATTCCTACAAAGTTTGCATGTTTTGAATGACTCATTTTTCAAAATTATTTTGCATATTGCACCACTCATGTAAACAAGGGTGCACCTGGTGAGGTTTGATTTCCTATTCCATGCAATCTTTTCAGGAAAACTATACTTGGTATAAAAAGCACATTCTCTTGGGCCATTGTCAAAAAAGATTTCAAGTTGTTTAGCAACCTGTTGTTAAATCCTCTTAACAATCAGATATCTGGCTTTTGATAAACTGATACGTTGGTTAATTGCAGTATTGATGAAAATTATCCGTTGACATCACGTGTTCTGCCTCAGCTAACAGTTCTTGGTAAGAACAAATCCTACCTCTGGCCTGGTATAACATTTTGCCTTGCTACTGAAACACTTCCTCCCATGACAACTTGACAACTGCTCCCAACATCTCAGTACTAGAATTTCCAGTATCTGAAAAAAATGACGAAAAGCACTGCCGTGAAGGCAGGAGCTTTTGAGCGCTCGTACATGCACCTTGTAGGTAGATTCGCATTTTCCAGTTTCAGAAATCAATTGAAGGAATTTTCGACAGCTGTCAAAAAAATTCTGAAACTTGGGCGAAACTCCAGAATTCATGTCAGTGCTTCAGCTGATCAATTTTTTTTCGATAATTCGCTAGAATTTTCTACGGTATCTATGGTCTTGGTGGTGCGATCTGGACAAAATTTTGCACGTAGTTTGAATACATTATTACTCAGCAAGGTGCAGAATTTCATCCCAATCTGCTCAGTATTCTCGGAACTATCAGCAAAAAATATTTTGAACGGCCATATTTACTGAACCCCTAGTCTAATTTTGCTCATTGATGAACATGACCGCGATATTCCCGATCCAAACCCACCCTGAGAATTTCAAGTTCCTAGGCCTTTCCGTTCGAAAGTTACAATTTTCTATGGTTTCTATGGTTCTGGTCATGCGATCTGGACAAAATATTGTTTTAATATATCATTCTCGATTAAAATACAAAATTTCATCTCGATCGAATCCGTAGTTTCGAAATTATCGAGAAACCAAAATTTCAAACGACCGTATTTACGGAACCCCTAGTATAATTTTGCTCATAGATGAAAGTGATCACGACAATCGAGATCCACACCTATCCTGAAAATTTCAAGTCCCTAGGCCTTTCCGTTCGAAAGTTATGATTTTCTATGGTCCGAGTCATGTGATCTGGAGAAATGTAGCTTGAATATATCATTCTCCATAAGTATACAAAATTTCGTCACGATCGAATCTGTAGTTTTGAAATTATCAAGAAAACTAAATTTCAAACTACCATATTTACGGAACACCTTGTATAATTTCGCTCATAGATGAACGTAATCACGACATTCCAGATCCACACCTATCCTGAAAATTTCAAGTCCCTAGGGGGTTCCGTTCAAAAGTTACAATTTTCTATGGTTTCTATGGTTCTGGTCATGCGATCTGGACAAAATTTCACATGTAGCTCAAACACCTTATTCTCCATTTGAGTGCAAAGTTTCATCTCGATCGAATCTGTAGTTTCGAAGTAATCAGGAGAACAAAATTTTGAACGGCCATATTTACGGAACCCCTGGTGGAATTCTGCCCATTAACGAACTTGACCGCGGCATTTGGGATCTGAACCTACACTGGAAATTTCAAGTCTCTAGGTTGATCCGTTCGAGAGTTATCGTGCTGACGGACGGCCGGACGGCCGGACGGACGGACGGACAGACTCGAATTTTTCGACGGATTCGTCATCAGTGAGTCGAACATAGTCGATTGAGACCATTTTCGGCTCAAAATTCGAAAAATACAGACATCGTGACGAAATGATATAGCCCTCGTGTAACTAGTACGAGCGCTCAAAAAAGGTTATTAATAATCATTAATTATGGTTTTTCAACACGGTTCCTATATCAATCCTATATTATTATTCGTACATACATAAATAAAAGCATAACCTACTTGGAATACCAATAGTGGGAACTGTGAGACCTATTCTGCTTCCGGGTAAATGAACCTCTACTGAAAAATGTGCATGGCAAACTCTACTTTAAGAGTAAATTTTTGTATCCATCATTTTTTGCCAATCATCCGGAAAGTTGATTTTCATCCACACTTCAGCAGACTGTACATCTTTGGGAAAGGAATGTATCGTTTTACTTTTATTGTCACAACCTTTTACACGACACTTTTTCATTTTGAAGCAACTGAACAACTGAAAAAGTAAATAATAGTGGCTTTCCAGCCACCGTCTGGGGCGCCCCAGGAGTGCTCCAAACCAAAGTTTGACATAAGTTTGACCAATCCAGTGCCGAAGTGTCAAGCCCTCGCTCCTCCCATTGGTGCACAACCCGAATTTTCGGGGCTTCAAGCGTAACACGCACCTGGCTGGAAAGCAGTTAATGATTAAAATGGACGCCGGACGGTAAACGTAAATGTCAGCTGAAAATAGCGACGGTGGCGGAGCTTGTGTCTTTATCCAGAACTCGAAATGTGTCCTTAGGTGGGGGTAGGGAAGTGTCCCATCTATACATTCTTTTATCTATGCATATTACCCCTCACTGCTGAGCATCGTCTTCTGTGGAGCAGGGGGCGGTAACAGTGGCACCAGGAATGAAACGGTTGAATTGAGCGACGAATCCAGGTTCTGTTTGGGAATGACTGGCAAGGGTGAGATGGCGATGTGATAAAAGGCGTGATCTTCAATCTTCTATGAAAAGGCACTGTTGAAATTGTGATAGCTCTGATGTGGCATTCCGTTCCGTTCCGTTCGAGAGTAATCGCGTATAAGGACGGACGGACTCGAATTTTTCGACGGATTCGTCATCAATGAGTCGAACTTTGTCGATTGATACCATTTTCGGCTCAAAATTCGAAAATTACAGACATCGTGACGAAATGATATAGCCCTCGTGTAAGAGTGTTGGGCGATACTTGGTAAAGTATCGTTACTCTGGATCGTATTATATCGAAACAAATAGTATCGATACTGAAATCGTATCGCTTCGAAAGTATCGAAACTGTTAATATCGAGTACCTTCGTAATGTAGAAAAACAAATCAATTTGATATCTATAAAGATGAAATAATTTTGGAGTCAACAGAATAGTAATTTACGTAGCAAGTCCGGAAAATACTGTTTTTTTGGACGAGTAGACAAAATTCTAGTCTGTGAGTCCAAAAAAATTGTTTTTGGACATGTTGCGAACACTATTTTTTCGGCAACCGTGTAGAATAACAAATCAATGAGACACATTTCTTTATTGCGATAAATGCGACCAAAAACACTCCAAGCTTTCAAAAATCGAAATGGCAACTTATTTCATGTTGGTATTTCGTTGCTTACAATGATCAATTGTATTTATCGAAATCAGACCCACCTAGCCAATGATAACAGCGTAATAGGTGTCAGTCGTAATTTCGTTGCTACGGGAAACGTACTTTCCGGCGGAAAGTACGTACTTTCCGGACTAGGCCGGGAAATGTTACTTTCTCAAAGGAAAAGCGTCTGGGAAATGAGTACTTCCCGGACGGTTGCCGAAAAAACAAATTTATTGAAATTATTACTAAAAAAAAAACAACATAGAACAATAAATAAATATTAGTATTTCCCCGCTCAAATTATTCCGTTTCACTGTCATAATATTATTTTCGCTTGCGAAAATACTCTTTCGAAGGGAACTAAACTGCCATCAATTGATAACTATTTAATAGCAATTTCTTTCAGAATATAATATTCATTATCATTTCAAAATAAATATGAAGCGAGTTTCGGAAAAATTAAGTAATTGTTCAATTCCCCAATTTTTGGGATAAACATATGTACAGCAATCTGATTCTGAAACTGAACTAAATTTAGATAGCGCTTATTATCTTATTCAGGAGTCCACATGCAGAGATCAAGTGTGATGCGGAATTAAGGCTGCCATCCGTCCGGGTTTCCCCGGATTTGTCCTAGTTTTTAGGGCGTCCGGGGAGCGTCCGGGCCGGATTTTATTTGTTGTCCGGGTATTGCAATTTTCAAGTAGAACCGTTTTTCCGCTTGGATCCCGGTTCGAAACTTTTTCTAAAACATTTTGTAGTTGACGTCACCAGTTCGTGTATCGATAAAATGCCATAATTTCCAAACGGTGACCTCCTACCATTCAAATCTTCACAAAACGCACGAATGAACGAATCCATGATGAAATCAACAAACATAACCAATATTCTTCAAGAAGTTGTTTCCGAAAGCGCTCAGAATCTAGTCTATCCATGTCATAAAAGTACGAACTGCAGTTCGAACTATCCCAAAACTTGTTTTCGAACCGGAGTCAATTGTTTCTAACTATTTGGTGCGTGACGCCACCATTTCGACGCAAAAATACGAATATTTCAAAATTGACTAAATAGTTTTGAAAAATCGTCGCGCGAAAAATATGTATCCCCGGTAGAAATATCTTTTTTTTTCTTCAAAATAAAGGTTTCTACTACATCATGTTGCGTTTCTGTGTAACACGCTCACAAATTAATCAAATCCATCAGTTCCTTCATAGCAAAATATTCTTCATTGAAATACCAATAGATATACAGAAAACCGTATGAATAACTGTTGTCATTTTTTTGGAAAAAAATATCCAACTTCAAATTTCATCTTAGAACATCATACTTTCACATACCTAATGAAATACATATCATCATATCATATTTTATGAGGAAATTTGAAGTTGGATATTTCTTTCCAGAAAAATGACAACAGTTATTCATACGGTTTTCTGTATACCTATTGGTATTTTAATGAAGAATATTTTACTATGAAGGAACTAATGGATTTGATTTAATTGTGAGCGTGTTGCACAGAAACGCAACGTGATGTAGTAGGAACCATTATTTTGAAAAAAATAGTATATTATTTCTTAAGGGTGAAAAGTCACTTCTCCTCCGAATAGAATATGTTATTGAAATGCATTGAAATCTGGGGATTAGATTCATATTTACGATCGTTATAATTGAGTGATCAATAGAAAGTTTGCCTAGTAACGGTTGTCTCGCAAAATTAATTTTGATAGTTAATTACATTTTTCCTTACGGCGTACGGAAATAGAATTCATCGTTGACATAGCAACTCATTTCCCTAGGGCGGAGGAGAAGTAGAACTTTTCGATGATCCTGTCAGTCGAAATATGACGTTGTTTCTGTTCGTTTGAGAAAAAAGATATTTCTACCGGGGCAAGTTATTTTTTGTTGACATATTTTTCCTTTATAAAGATAGTTGAAAAAATATTCCAACATGTCCGGGTTTTTAGATAAAATGTCCGGGGTTTTTAAGCTTCTTGTCCTAGTTTTCAGATCACAGAGATGGCAACCCTATGCGGAATCCATACATTGCATGCTAGATGGATCTTCGAAAAAGAAGCAATCAAATTTTATTTTATTGTTTTGATACTCGATCTCCGATACACGCTAGTATCGATACATCCTGGTATCGTTAAGTAAAGTATCGATACAAAATATCGAGTACCGTAACGAAAAGTATCGATACTAAAATATCGATACGTATCACCCAAAGAACGAGCGCTCAAAAATGAACATTCTGCAGAAGCTTCATTTGCAGACATGACCGATATCATTGAATAGGTTCTTCAGGTGTTCTAAGATTTTCGGCCCACATCTCAATTTCTAGCTGTATTTTATTGAAAATATACTGTATACCCTCTTCTGAAGACAAACTGTCCCATGGCAGAGAAAAAAAAATGTAACGAAATCGAAACTTGGGATCCGGTTGAATATTATCTAGCAATATGATGAATATCGCACCTGTCGTAGAATAAGGAGACAACTCAAAAAAGGTCAATTTTGTGTTCGTCACGGTATTGAACTCGGGAAGTAACCCTTTTCTTACGAGCAATATCAGGATAACTCTAGTTGGCCTCTCCGCCACATAAGAGACTGTTCGTGAAAAAAGGTAACATTTTGAATTTTTTGGAAAAACAGTAGAATATTCCACCACGACGGGGAAAATTGCATTAATTGAATATTGGGTGCTAGATGCTAAATGTTCAAATGGATTGCTGCAGTAATTACGAATGTCCAGCGTGTTAAATTGAGTAAGTACACAAAAGTATAGAACGAAAACTTCGGTAAACCAAAACTTCAAATATGATTTCCCAACAAAGAAAATTCTTGAGTTGTCTCCTTATTCTACGACAGGTGCGATATGTTGATTCTGTAATACTTCTCAGGATCATTGATGAAGATATTTGTCTTGCGTCGACTTTAGGAAGGTGCATCGAAATGTCCAGTTTTTCGTTAAGATCTTTTCCTTTTTCGAAAATTGAATGGAAGCAAGAATCGATATTTTACCTCTTTCACTTTTAATACGAAATTAAACCTTCGACTAGTTTCTGTATATGAGAAGAAAAAACTGGAGCTGAACACTAAAGGCTATTTCGATATATAGAAAAAAAGTATCTCCTCCCCCTTGCGACGCGCTGATCACAATCACGTAAATTTGGTTCAAATGTGCTTGTAATTGAAATACAGTGATAAAATATCATGCGGTATATCATGTTAAAGTTCATCTGAGATTCATTGCATGATATTTATGTCAGACACTGATTTATGTAGATGAAATTTATGAATTTAATTGGTTGATTCTTTTTGAGGGTGGTCTCGAAATGAATACTTTTGAAAAATCGTTGCAAATAGCAATCCAAGTAAGAATCTAAGTTACAATTTATAAATTTCATTTACACAAATCAGTGTCTGACATAAATAAGAGGAACTGTAAGTTATCATATCCAAACAAATTTTCGATGGATCAGGTTAATTGTCAATCCACTGTCATTATTTATTAACATAGAATTTTATTCTTCAAAATATAATTTATACATTTCTACATTCTTCTAATGAATATTTGTTACTTGAAGCATAATCACAATATTTAATACACTTAAAAGATAAAAATGCCTATTTCTTAATTATATCTGAAGGGATTAAACTGAAAGCCCGGCTTTTTGACGACATTTTTGCATAAGAGCCCTCAAGATGAATTGTTTTCTCGATAAAGTTCTAACTTGACGCAAAAACACATCAAGGTCAACTACTCCACATCGTAATGCCTCTCCCATATAATATATAGCATCTTCGAGAGCTGCTTCTTCCGCAAATGCATTCAATAATCTGGAATAAAAAAAATTGTTTTTTTTGGGAAAATGTGCAGTTATGCAGTATGAATAAACAAATGAAGGCCATGACAATTATAAAAAAAGTATGAAAATTGTACTAACTGTTTATACAAAGGAGCAGTGGTTGTAACAGCTTCATCAACATCTATTGGTTGTTCGTTACTAATTCTTTCTATAGCCTTATCAAGTTCCTCTTCCTTATCTTTCAAAAGGGTTATATTTTTATCCAGATCATTCTGAAAATAATACACCTATTGTACGATGTTGAACTACAATGATGAAGACATGAATTATATTATTATAGAAGTTTTATTTGTATAGAATGGCAAAGCTTCTCAATTCTCACTACTTTGATAGAACACCAAAAGTCTTATTGATAGAATTTTTTATTTCTCATAAAAAATATGAACAATATCAAAGTCGTACCTGCTCTTTTTCCATTTTGCCCAAAATAACATCGAGTTTAGCTTTCCCTTGCTTCAATTCATCTTGTGTCCTTCTCAAAGTATCCAATTCTGCCTGATTTTGTTGAAATAATTCTTTCATTCTTCGTAACAATTTATCCTCTATTGCTGATAACAAGGATACCCTAATATGTTCGTCTTTAATTGTACCTGTTCCTCCAGGTGTTGATACTGAATTGACACTTCCAAACCCACCAGGTGCAGGATAACCTGGGTATGAAGTAGGATAGGGTGGTGGGTAACTTCCTGCAGATTGTGAATTTGTAGGGGGATAACTAGGATATCCAGGAAAATTTGTTTGAGGAAAAGGATTGTTGGCATATGGCATGTAGGCATTGCTACCATAAGCTGAAATTGCGAAAAAGAAGCTGTCTGAGTTGAGTAATTTTTCTCCCAAAATGAAACTACATACTAACATGGTTGAAAAATGAAACATACATCAAGACGAGGATGAATCAGAATTCTGAATGTAGGGCACTTTGACAAATGGTCAAAATGAGCTGATTCCGAGCTGAAAAAATGCCAATGCGAGACAAACAAAACGTTTCTTCGAACCGAATGGTGTAGAAATTTTGTTGATTTATTATTTCAAATAATAACAAATGTAATATATACTTACAATTCATAAAAGGTATTTCCTTGTTTTGTGGTTTCGCAAATACTGGTGGCTGCTCCCCAAACGTTACAATCATAACTTGAATTAAACCCAATAAATCAGATGTATTCTGAAAAAAATATATTTAATTTTTTTCAAGTAGCTTCAATAAATACAATTTTGAATTCAACTGGCCGATTATTGATGGAAATATACAAAGAACTAATGAAAAAATTTACCACACAGGTAAGGTTACAATTAATATGGTATATTCTTGAGATGAATCACATGATGTACTTGTGAAGGGGTTAAGTGAGAGTATGTGAAAGACAATCAATAAACAGAAAAAAAAAGTATTCAACGATTAACATTAAACACACCATTTTCAAAAGAATATTCAGTTTCATTTCTGCAGTCTTACATATTTTTTCTATGAATATTAAGTAAGGGAGCGCCACTAGATGGTCTGCTCAATAGAAGGTTATATAAGCTATTTCCAATGTCTAGGATTATAGAAATTCCAGACGATGGAAGAAGTCTCTTTATATCTATTAGCTGCCAATATCTGAGTGAAAAAAAATAACCAAAAGATTCAAAATTATCAACACATTTTTGTATAAATGCCGTTGAAAGCTCTCATAAGCGGACACGCACGGAACCAGATTTTTTTGTCCGGTTATGGTAGATGTCCAGTAGAAAGATAGGTGCCCAAAAATATAGCTGTTTTTTGATCACTTGAATCAGTAAAGAAAAGAAATTCAAAAAGAGCCATTATTCATTAAATAAATTTGATGAAAGATCGAATTTAACGTGAATACCTAACATATAATAAAAATACCATACTTCATAATTTTAATAAGAATTGCATGTACCTACAATGTACACAACTACATCAATACAATGATGTAGAGTTGAGAAAATCACGTTGATATTGCTAAGGCCAATAAATAAAGATTCATTTATTTAGTTTTTGAATGATTTGTACACTCGCATTTTTGTTCACATTTATAAAGATTCGAAATAAGAGGACATATATAACATATTGCAAAATTTTATGTGTGAGAAATTGATGATAGTCACTTCATTTGAGGTTCTACTTAGTAGTGACTTCAACAAAATCCAAAATGTTGGCTTGTCAAAATCTCGCTTTTTTTCTTTTGCAAGAGAGAGTTTTGAAAATGACTTTCTAAGTTCTTTAAAAGTTCAAATCCGGTGAAATATTCTCTTGTGAAAATTTTCAAGTTGTCTATATGGTCTTAAGGCTTCTTTCTGTATAAGAACTCATCATATTTAAATAATTCTCAGTCATCAGCTCTTCTCACTTTTTCATCTTCACCCAGATTCTCGGAGGTTATATTCTGTTGAATGTCTCATCCTCAGTTAATGTCCTCCAAACATTGTTCACCTGTTGGTTCTAACTGTTGGACACCTCTCAACAAGTTCGCGAGTTCCGATAATGGTAATTCATCTTCGTGGTCGAAATCCGCTCATTCATGTTTCTTGAAGCCAGTTTTCTATGGTTGCGAAAGTTATTTTATTCCACGATGCTTTTATAAAAAAATTTAGAAAAGCACTGCCGTGAAGGCAGGAGCTTTTGAGCACTCGTACATGCACCTTGTAGGTAGATTCGCATTTTCCAGTTTTGGAAACCAATTGAGGAAATTTTTGACAGCTGTCAAACAAATTTTCAAACTGAGGCGATAATCCAGACTTCAAGTCAGTGCTTTAGGTAATTCGCCGAAATTTTCTACGGTATCTATGGTTTTGGTGATACGATCTGGACAAAATTTCGCACGTAGTTTGAATACATTATTCCTCAGCAAGGTGCAAAATTTCATTCCAATCAAATCGGTAATTTCTAAATTATCAAGAACAGAATAGTTTGAACGGCCATATTTACGGAACCCCTAGTCTAATTTTGCTCATTGATGAACGTGACGGTGAAATTCACAATCCAAATTTCAAGTTCCTAGGCCTCAAAAACAAAACAAAAATAGAAAAACACACTACATACTGGATTCCAATCATGAAGATATGGTAAATATATCTTTCCGTTCTGATCCACAAACATTGAAACTTTAATTGACATGTCAGATGTTGGCCTCACATAACATATAGGTGCGTTATTTGGATGTGTGTCCATTAACCATATGCAAACTGGAATGTTGTAAACTGCTCCTTTGAACCTCACAGGTATAGTGCCGTTGAGCTGTACCAATTCCATTGGAGTTCCATCATTAAACACTAAAAGAAAAAATATTATAACAAATAAGTTTACTTCATTCAACACAGATTCAATCTTGAACTTCAACACAGATTCAATCTTGAACTTCAACATTCCCTAACAGGCATACAAGACACAAACTTATTCATTATGAGAAGATCTGGATAGACAAAACAGTCATTGATTTCATTTCATATCTTGAGGATAATCTCACATGCCACAATCTTCAAACCTACAAGAGAAATAATGTAATAGTAACAATTTTAGATTACCGTAAGTGTCTTTCGAAACTTGTAAGCCATGGTAATGATTCGTAACACTTAATATTTCTCTCAAAGTAGCTTCTAGATTTCTGTACTGAAATATCGAGCAATTAGTTTAATAAGAATACTTTCGAAGGTAAACCATACTTTGAAGAGCCACAATCTTAATTCACATTCATCAACAGTTGCCATTTTGTTGGTTTGACGAAATATTAATCTCTGAATTATAAGGATTAGTACTCAAAATCAATTTTATGGTATATATTTTCCAGTAATTATTCAATATCAATCATTCGATAGTCAAGAGTCAAGTTAATTCAAGAGATTATTCATTGTATCATTGTTGTTCATTAGATTGACACTATTGACAGTGACAGTAGTGACACTCACACTGACACACGAGAGGATAGTTATCCCAAGAATCCAACGTTGCCACACGTTATGACAGACGTTTTGGAGCAGAGAATTTGTAATCGTGATGTAGGGAAACAATTATTTTAACTTAACTTAACCTAACCTAACCTAACCTAATAATTAATGAGCGAGAGTTAATCAATAATAATTTTTTATGTGATTACAAATTCTCTGCTCCAAAACGTCTGTCATAACGTGTGGCAACGTTAGATTCTTGGGATAACTATCCTCTCATCACTGACACTTGTGAATGTCATAACAAAGAGTTGTTAAGTTGTTTAATCTTTGGTCATAATAATACTCGTAACTGGTAACTCGCATACTCGTAATATTTTCTAAACTATAAATCGATTTCAAGCGAATAATCACCAATGACCGCGGTTATTGTTGGTCTTGCCTTTGGTTTTGGCCCTTTAGGAATAACCGTGAATAACCAACTTCCCCTTGAATACAGTGTGTTGAGTGTGTGTTGTTACTCTTTGGTTTGATAGTTTGATGATTCCTGTCCTAGGCAGCGGTTGCCAATCGGCGGATTTTTATCCGAATTGCGGATTTTTTTGCCTCTTGCGGATATTTTTCGGATTTTAAAATATATCGGATTTTTTCGGATATTTTGAAACGACAGAGATTTTCACTAGAAAACTTTAATTAATAATTCAATTCATCAACTTAGGCAATAGATCATGCAGTTCAGTTGTTCGAATTTCCTATCCAAATAGTCCAAGTATTATTACATTACATTTACTCATTCAAATATTACTACCTATTGACTGTGAAACGGAATCCCAGATGGGCCAGATGTGGCGAAGCCATAAAAATTGTTGTTACCGCTTATGGCCTTTTTCATATTCATTGATTCATTCTTTGGAACGGAATAACGGAACGAAAATCGATTGATTTGAGTTTTCTGAATCAACGTATCTGGTGCTTAGAGCTTTGTTGAAAATTCATACCTATATATTTATCTTCACATTTCATCTTTCTTTGAACAAACTTGAAAGAATGATGAGAAAATTTCCTAATATAGTCAGAATAATTATAGTCAATCATAATTATTATAATGGTCATTTCGACTATTCGATACTTCTGGTTATTTTAGAGAAAAATATAGTTGGTACGAATTATAAGACTTGGCAGTTTGTTTTCAGTTGAAGTAAAAAACTTATTTTGGATATAAATAATGACTATGTCATTCCCGTTTCGAACATTGCGCCTATCATTATCTTTCAACCACTACCGAAGTTCAATCTCCATCAATTACAGAATACTCAGAATACTAACTAGATTTGAACAAGCTTTGTTACTCATTAACTTTAGGTGACAGCACAGTCGACAACCCGACGAAGCTTGTCTAGTATTTTTATTTTGTCTTCTGAGTTAATTTTATGGTTCGATGATAAGGTGGATTTTTTTCGGATAATTTCACCGATGCGTCGGATTTTTTCGGATTTTTTTTGTTTTTTTTAAGTAAAATTCGGATTTTTCGGTGGAACGCCATTGGCAACACTGGTCCTAGGACTCTGGGAGTTTGCGGCGAATCGTAGGCGAATCTGGCGAATGCACAATATAATATACAACAACAATACTGTTTGTTGTATTTGGACTGTGATAATAACAAAACTGTTTTATAATTATTTATATTTTATCACTGTGGAAGGAGCATATTGAAAATACACAGTCAAATGTAACAAGTTCTCCGTTTTTTTTTGGATGGGAGATATCTCGAGAAATGAGAAGTAAATAGCAGAAAACTGAGATTAACCTTGATGAGACAAATCAGCAGATATATTTCCTCAATTTGGAGTATTTCAAGTACATAATATATGAGTATACTACAAAGTCATCCAAGTAATTTCTGAAATGCTTGAAAGCTTCACTGAAGATGATTTCCAATATTGCGTGAGAGAACTTTTGAGATTGTCAGAGGAGTACCAAGATGGATGGAAACTACACCAAAAAGAAGGAACTAAGTCGATCTACATTACAAAGAAATCTATTATCAATTTGGGGGTAATCGATGACGAGATATCGAATACTCCAGTCACAATTGAATATCATATTGCGTATCATTTGAGTTATTGTGTTCCTATATTAGCTTTCAATGTCTGGAAACAGAATGGAATGTCCTTAACCTTAGAAGAATTCTGGAAATATAATTCACTGTTAAAGCAAAACAATATGTATGATACTTTAACACAATTAGACCATCCAGTTTTACAGAGACCAATTTTGACTATGCATCCATGTAGAACTCGTGAAGTTATGCAGCCATTTATTGAACATAGTAAAAATCCACTTATTTCTTGGTTAACTACTATAGGACAGTTTGTGTACTTGGAGTTATTCAAGGAATATTTGAGACTTTGTTGATCCAGTTTAACTAAAGAAACTTGTATAAATTATATAGATTTTAATTGTGAATTACATAATACCCGGACGTTATTCATCATAGTCAGTTTTTATGAAAAGTTAATTGAGCTATTTCCATCGTCTATGATATTTCTTTGTTTCAACATTGTCATCTGATTACTCAGACCGTCTTGAAGACAGCCCATATAGAAAAAAGTATCAAAAAGCAAAAAATTGCTCCACTTTTAAGTATCAAAGAATTTTTTTGGAAATTGTTCATTAGATTGAAATTACTACTCAACCCTCATTCGCTATTCAAAGTATAGAATTTTTCGGCTATCCTGCACAAGACTCGAAATGAGGATAATGCAGAAAAAACCGAAAGTTGCAAACTCAAATTAACCTTTCCAAACATTGTTCCTTCCCCATCATGCTATACCTATTTCTGTTGGAATATCCTAGCTAAATTCAGTAAGCAATACGGTCAACTCAAATGGAAACAAATTAGTAGGAACATTTATTAAAATGAATTGAGTCCAATAAACGAAAAAATAAACTTTCCTGTCTTACTAATTATTCAAATATTTTAAAATATCATTTGCATATCCACAAAAAATTGAATATATCACAATGAAGAGCATAAAAAATAGGGAACATCAGATAAATTCTAAAAGGCTTAAGTCCTCAACATTCATAACACAGTTTTACTTTGTTTATTTGGCATGTCGAAAATCACAGCTCATTTTCGAAATGAATTCAATAAATATAACTCCAAAAAGAGCTAAGTATATTTGATGGTCCGAATAATGGAAAAAACAATAGATTTCAATGTTATAATAAGTGAACATCAAGTGAGAAAAATTAAAGCCAAATGTATAGAGAAATAACATAAGGAATGAATGCAACAAATAGAAGCTCAAGTTTTTTTGAATCCTGGTTGTACTGAATTTCAATTGGTTGCTTCTACTTCTTTCTAATGATATTTCACCCATTCTATATCAAATATTTGTCAATTAATTTGTTAGTCCAACGTTTGGGCTTATAGCTTTGCAGCTGTTTATCAGTCAAGGATTGCTGGACAATTGAAGAAGGAGTTTGGAATGTACTCCTTTCAGTCCATGGCATTTGATATCCTGCCTTTTCAATAGACGATCCACAATTTCATCATGTAATCCAAGTGTAACATTTTGGGCCTCGAGTTCTTTTTTCAGCCACAGTTTCACAATTGTTTCATTCAAAAAATCGAAATGGGTAAAATAAAAATGTTCACTTAAATTTTCTAGTTTTTCCTTTATGAAACTCGGACTAGCAATTGATTTGGATGAATATTCCAAGCAGTCTTCAGTCTCTATATTGAACACAGTCAGAAGGAGAATACTTGGGTCTCCAATTGAAAAAATTATCTCTATAAACTTCTTTAATCTTTCTATATCATCAATCTTAAGATCATCAAGCACTACTATGAAAGAATCAGAGAAATATAACTTTCCACGAAGCTCCTTGCTGATAGTACTTTCCTTAAAGGACAAATCAAGCAAATTAGAATTATGGAAAATTTGAATGGACTCTGAGCTAATTTGTTTATTCAAAATATTAACAAGGTGTGATTTTCCCACACCAGTCGGCCCCACTAAACATGTTAATACTTGTTTAGGAGGTTCTTCATATAATTTTTTCAAGCTACGAATGACGGTAGCAATTGAAGACTTTTGGTTTAAAATATGGGTATGTAATGCTTCCTCCACTTCATGAACCGAAATGGGTTCACTAGAGAAGCGAATGTAAGGAAAGATATATCTTCCTAGTACAACCAATATGAATATGACAGCGAAAATATTTGTGAATCTATATAGGTAACTTCGTTTCTCTTCTTGGTGTTCGGAAGAAACACGTATATTAAATTTTTTCACTTTCAATTTTTTAGATTTTTCTTCTGAATTGATCAATTCTAGTGGTAATAAAGATGGGAAAATCGAACTTTCATCTGGATTTCCTGCAAAACAAATATTCATAGTGATTTCCATTTTTGTATGTTTTTGTAAATTCATTTTTCAACCTATTCTTAGAGTAGATCAAATTCCCTGATTATATCATCAATTTCACACTTACTTGAAATTTCTTGGCACTGACTCAATTTGATTCGAGATTTCAATGTGCCACCATGATAAATTTTTTTGGTGAATGAAGTTTTAATCAAAATAGGTTCCTCACTTTTAGTATCTTCGTTATTGTGGAATATTGAAAAGGAATTTGAAATATTTGGCTTTGAGACGACTTCGGAGGTAGTTTCTTTTTGCCTTTCCATTTATTCTTATAAATCAATCGATTTTGGAGTTGGATAACAAATATTTAATACAGTACAATGTACATTAGTTTGATTTATTCGCAGAGATGAATTCAATTATTGGTTCTCTCTTTATTACTTATTATTCAGTATTTTCAAAGATTTCTCCTCAAGATTAGACCACTGGTTGTTTAGTTGGTTATGGTTACTCTGTGGTATTTTAGTAATCAGATATTGCAATTTTTACAGATGAATTCAATTGTTGGTTCTTTCCTTATTAGTCAGTAGTTTCAAAGATTACAAATTAGACCACTGGTTGTTTAGTTGGTTATGGTTATTCTGTAGTAATTTAGTAATGAAATATTGCATGTTCAAGTTCACAGACTGAAATTTTAAAATTTGTATAGATAGAAGTCGTAGAACAGAACTGAAGTTTTTTTAGGTTAGGATATAAATATATAATATAACCAAAGACTATTCTTTGATATAACCACCTGGTTATAACTTTGAATAAAGAACCACTTGTTCTTTGATCATAGTATATTAACTATATGACATGAGATGTTGAGACAGAATTCTTGTAGAGACTAGCAGTAGCAGATACAATTTTTTGCAGCTCTATTTTTTCTAGATGTTGATAGGTGATGGCGCTGCCGGGGCTGTTCAGATACATTCTCCATATTCCCATCCAGCAGGATTCCGTTTACATCTGATATATTCAATTTTTTTATATTTTGCAAATCCTTATTTTTGGAAATCTCCATAACCACAACCAGATTGAAACACAAATTACACAAATTGTGCAACTGCAGACAACTCAAAAAAACTCTGCAACCTGCAAGTATCTTGCATTATGGTTCCATTATTTCATCAGCTGGTTTCATCTCTAGATTTCACTGGTTTGCGAATGGTTTATTTGGCATTTAACTGTTTGTATATGTACATAAATATATAGGTAAGTATGTATACTTATTCATTCCATTATACATATATTATTTATTATTATTATATTATTTATTATTATTATTATTATAAACCCGAAAACAAATTTGGTTTATACCAAGGTGCTGAGAATTGCAGCAGGTGGATTAAACATTTCTTTCATCGACAATTCCAAATGAATGTTTCAAAGTTCTTTATCGGCTTTATCCTAGGTCATCTACTAAACCCCTGAGACTCCTGAGAGCTCATGCGAATTAGGAGATCCAGTTGTGTACTGTGTAGGATTTGTTACTGTGTCCTTACGCCATCTAATGCACAGCATTGTTGATTGTTGATCCAACAGTGAATTGAGTGAATAGTAAAACAATACACCACGCCAAAAAGTTTTTCCTCCGGCCGCAGGATTCAACCTGGGACCTTCCATTCACGGGAAATAATAAACCGATCTACGAAACCTAGGAGCACCCGGAATTTTTTCTGGTAGGGGTTATCAATCGAAATTTGAATCATGATGTTCGAGCTTTATATTTCGATATTTCAAGGTTATCTGTTTTTTAGAAATGTTGAAAATCGGTGAAAATTCGTTCCTCAAATTTAAACAAAAATTATTGTTAGCACAAGAGATTGAGAGATATGATTGGATGTAAAAATCTGAATATTGAATTCGTTTTGATGTTTTCATAAAATTGTTAGAGGAACAAAATAAAATAAAAAACATTTCCCACCGACTACATTTTGTAAATGGCAAAATCCTGGAACGGAATCCGTCCTTGTTGGAAATAATATCCAAAGTCATCGATTCAGTTATAAAATGGAATAGAGCTCGGCCCTTCTCCGGAATTGATTAAATTTCGTTGAATTATTTTCTAATCTCTTCATGTCGAAGGAAATTCGTTAAGTGTGTCACGTTAACAACCCGCTTCACTATCTGCTATCTGCTTGCCTGACCGACAGCATGTTCACATCGCGACTTCTATGAAAGGCGGAATCTCCTAGTCTACTATACTGACAGGGATACCGGGCTCTTACTCATCACCCAGACCAACATTTCACAACCTCGTCTGTATAAAACACCTATTCTTCAGTATCATCCGGTAGTGGACGATTTGAACGGCTGTGACGAGTGTGTAAAAAGTTTGTGTCTCACTTGCAATATGATGGTGAGTTGTGAAATGTTTTTGTTTTCGATTTTATGTGACAAACCCAATTGAACCAATTTTTCCACAAGGGTCGCGCTGTCAGGGAATATTTCATGGACATGCGAAATGTGGTTTATTATTTTCAATCATAATCCTTTGGAATTGTTCAAAGAAGAACAGTGTTCAATCCGAAGTTTAATACAAAAATTTGTTTCTTAGCAAAATAAACTTGCGTCAAAAAAAACAGTGAAAAATAATTTTGTATCGATATTATTACTTTAGTCGAGAATGAAAGAATATTTCTATTAGAGTTTAGATACTGAATTCCCAACGAAGACAAAAGATATATACCATCATATTAACGAAAGAAATGTATGTATTTGTTACTGTATCACTAAAAAGACGGCCCAGGTCATATTATATGTAGGTACTCATAATTAATTAAAAGGGGTTTTGCTTGATCCCAAAAATCTTCAGACTGACACCGATATCTACCATACGCATATTTTCTATTAGAACTTTGTTTACTCCAATACTCCATTCACTATCCCGTTATCGAAGGGAATTATTTCAAATTTTTGAGTTGTGTAAGTTTGTTAATTTTTCAATGAAAACTTCTTTTTCACTTTTGATTTCGAGTTCTTCAATATTTAATTCGTCAGATATGTTTTTAAATAATTTCATTATTATTCTTCTATCGAATATTCTCTAGAAATTTTCTTCTTACATTTTAATCCGTTTGAGTTCGATTTCTAAAGTTCAATAATCCAAACTCTCAAAATTTTGAATCTATCCCTTAACGAAACACCAGTTTCTCTGTTGACTTTTCAGTTTTCATTATTTAAATGAAAAAGAAAAATTATATAAATGACAACATGTGCATGTTTTAAATCATCGATGAAGTTGTAATTCAAAAAGTATTAGTTCATTGAAGATGGAATTTGACCCTCATTTACGATTTGTAACAAAGAATTCATTATTTTTTGAAGCATATTCTCACTTGCTTACCAAGCTATGAAAGTGAAAGGGACAGAGTCAAAAGTCACAACCTCCGTGGAGTGTACACAGTACTTCAAAATCTATTATGTGGGAGAAATGGACCCCACATCTTTTGTTGGGAGGGTCCTCTGAAATGTCTTCCTGTGTGGAATATTGAATACCTTTTCATTTTACGTAGCTACGTGACCTGAAGTTCGTTCGTAAGACCTACCAGTACCAATTATGTAAATTGATATTTGGACCTTCACAATACAAATCCACAATTTCTACCAACCATATTTTCGAAGAAGCAGTTGATAAAATTGAAATTTCGATACCTAATCCGAAGAATTTAGAGGGAACAACATATATTTTCTTCATCATTCTTTATTTTGGAATGCAAAGAAAAATTGCTGAATATTTCAAAACCAAGGCATTAGTCGAACAATGTTCATTTTTAATTGCTAAAGTAAATGTTTATTGTATTGAATACGCATGAACACATTTTGTCAATATCAATAGAGAACAGTTAAAAAACTCAAAAAACTAACCAAAATAAATAAATTCACGGCAAAAAATGGGAAATGTCCAAACTTTTTTCGAACGATATTCACCAAAATCATTTCAATTATTGATTAGATGCCTTAGATCAAGAATATGTTATTAGTTTTTCCGTGAAGCTTTTACTTTTTGAAACATATCCCTTTCAGACGAAAAAGTTGAAAATTTTGGTAAACTTTGAATGACTGTATCTACCAAAATGATTCTGGTGGGCCGATGACCCATTTTTCTTATATTTCTTTGATCCTTCACTAATGTAAACATGTAAATTTGAACGACGTACACAAAACAATAAGGATATAACAACTTTTTTCGCGGGAGCCTATTTTTCGAGTTTTTCATATGCCCAGTATTCGGAAAGTAAAGTAAAAAAAAACTAATTACATAATCCTAATCTAAGCCTTCGAATTAGTCAATACCGTAAGTTTGGTGAATATAGAATCAAAAATAATTTTCGCGGACATCGCAGTTATTCGAATCCTGAAATCGTTCGAAAATCATTCCAAATCCAAATTTTTTTTTTTCGTACGATATTCACCAAAATCATTTCAAATATTAACGTATCACTTAGAGATGAAACAGTTCGAAATTTTGGTCAACTTTGAATGGCTGTTACACATGGACCCTTCTTCTTCTCATCCATCACGCAGGGACATTTCTAGTTTTTATTCTTTGTAGTATGCCTAGTTTTCGGACAATTCAAATTATTATCTTTCATTCTATTGAGAAAGAGGGACACGTCTTAAACCTAGTCTAATTCTGCTCATTGATAAACGTGACCGCGATATTCGAGATCCACACCTATCCTGAAAATTTCATGTCCCTAGGCCTTTCGGTTCGAAAGTTATAATTTTCTTTGGTTTCTATGGTTCTGTCCATGCGATCTGGACGAAATGTAGCTTCAATATATCATTCTCCACTAAAATACTTTCGTCACGATTGAATCCGTAGTTTTGAAATTATCAAGGAAACTAAATTTCAAACGACCATATTCACGGAACCCCTGGTCTAATTCTGCTCATTGATAAACGTGAGCGCGACATTCGAGATCCACACCTTTCCTAAAAATCCCTAGGCCTTTCCGTCCGAAAGTTATAATTGTCTTTGGTTTCTATGGTTCTGGACATGCGATCTGGACAAAATGTAGCTTGAATATATCATTCTCCATTAAATTACGAAATTTCGTCACGATCGAATCCGTAGTTTTGAAATTATCAAGAAAACTAACTTTCATACGACCATATTCACGGAACTCCTAGTCTAATTTTGCTCATTGATAAACGTGACCGCGACATTCGAGATCCACATCTATCTTGAAAATTTCAAGTCCCTAGGTCTTTCCGTTCGAAAGTTATAATTTTCTGTGGTTTCTATGGTTCTTGTCATGTGATCTAGATATTTTGCATGTAGCTTGAACACGTCATTCTCCATTTGAGTACTAAATTTCATCTCGATCGAATCAGTGGTTCCGAAGTAATGAGGAGACCAAATTTCGAACGGCTATATTTACGGAACCCCTGGTGTAATTCTGATAATTAACGAATTTAACCGCGGCATTCGGGAACTGAACCCACACTTAAAATTTCAAGTCTTCCGTTCGAGAGTTATTGTGCTTACGGACGGCCGGACGGACAGACGGGCAGACTTGAATTTTTCGACGTATTCGTCATCAGTGAGTCACAATTGGTCGATTGATACCATTTTTTGCTCAAAATTCGAAAATTACAGACTTCGGGACGAAATGATATAACCCTCGTGTAAGTAGAACGAGCGCTCAAAAAAGACATTTAATCAAATCTAAATTGTAATAGTGATAGTAGATTTACGGTTTTGCACGATTTCTGAAAATCTCTATAGTGCTTAATGACGAACAGCCATGTGGTGTTTTGAGGTTCATCAAATATTTGGTTTGATATCGATTGATTATACCCAAAAAGTTAGTTCTATTGTTGACTGCAATCATACAGATTGAGATTTATCTGCTTACCCTTTTTCGTGATAAATAGACAATGATTTCTATTAACAGGTGCTGATGTTATTCATATCTCTATCCATAAAAGCGTAAAATTCCTCCAATACGATTATTTCAATCAGAATTTTGGCCGTCCTGAATTCGTTAACCATTTATTCAAAGGTCGAAAATTAACTGTACCTACTGGTGACGAACCTTATCGTTGATATATCATTTGTCAGATAAACTATTTCATTTTTTGATCTAGAGAGTTATCAACAGTCATTTCCGGAAATATCGGAAGTTGTTTTTTCTCAAATATGTCAAAAAGTGCCGTCTAGTTAGCATATTAAAGGTTCCAAATTTAAGATATATAGCTAGAGAAACGAAGGAGAAAAGGTGGGTGTTTCATGTGTGTTACACGGAACTAGGTTGTTCAATAAATTTTGCGGTTCGATAAGAAAAACACAATTTTTTTTATTGATGCCCCATTTCACCTATTTTTTTATTGATGCCCCATGAAACCTATTTCGAGAAACCCTCAGCTTGTTTAAATTGAACTTTCAAACTTTCGCACGACGGCGAGCCGGAGTGCTCGAAATAGAGCAAGTATTTTAAAGACCAGTTATCCACGAATACTTTAATATACTATTTTGAAAAGTAAAACAGAATCGTGGTTGATACCGCATTTGCATTTGGTAATATTTTATTTGGCGTAACAAGGTACTCCTGTCAGATCTATAATCGACAAATTGTCATTTAGACTTCATGTTTCTCGAATCGTTGCTGTTGCCATGGTGACTTTAAAAAACGCGCGTTTTTGAAAGTTCGATTTAAACACGCTGAGGCGTTCTTGAAATAAGTAAAATGGGGCATCCATAAAAAAAAATCTATATTAGAATTCATTTTCAAGCACTGCGGTGACAACAATTCATTTTTGATGACAAATCGCAAATCAAATAGGTACTGTTTTTTTTTCAGTACCATGACAACGAAAGGTATACTGATCAAGAATTCAACCATTTTACATTCTTATTTCCATTTAATGTAGTAATAATACCAGTATTCATGATTTTAAAGTGCTCCAATAAAAAAAATAGCGTAAAGTATTCGTTGATAACTGGTCTTTAAAACACTTGCTCTATTTCGAGCACTCCGGCTTTGCCGTCGTGCTCGAAAAATCGCGCATGTTTTAAAGACCTTTTTATCCACTCATACAAGTATACTATTTATGGTTTGAAATACACTTTATGTTTCCTGAACATCATCTTTATGATTCATGAACTTGTTCCAACGACATTCCAATTTATGAACTCCATCCCTGAAGTGAGATTGTGAGAATCTGGAAGAGTTGCAAAATACGTTTCTACAGCTGTTACGACCTGATCATTTGATGAAAAATTATAGAAAGCACTGACGTGTGGTCAGGAGCTTTTGAGCACTCGCTCATATATCTTCAATTGAAAAAATTTTTGACAGCTGTCGAAAAAATGACAGCAGCTCTTTGTCAATTATGCCGAAAAGACCCCTAGTCTAATTTGGCTCATTGATGAACGTGACCTCGACATTTCGAGATCCCAACCTACCTATGGTTCTGGCTATGCGATCTGAAGATTTCGCATGTAGCTTGAACACGTCATTCTCCATCTGAGTACAGAATTTCATCTCGATCGAATCAGTAGTTTCGAAGTAATTAGGAAAATAAAATTTCGAACGGCCATAATTACGGAACCTCTGATCGAATTCAGCCCATTAACGAACTCAAATACGGCATTCGGCAACTGAACCCACACTAAAAATTTCAAGTCTCTAGGTCGTTCCGTTCGAAAGTTATCGTGCTTACTGAAGGATGGCCGGACGGACATACCTGAATTTTTCGACGGATTCGTCATCAGTGAGTCGAACCATGTCGATAGAGACCATTTTCGGCTCAAAATACGAAAAATACAGACATCGTAACGAAACGATATATAGCTCTCGTGTAAGTAAAACGAGAGCTCAAAAAATTAAAATGTCAGTTCTATATTTCGACCATAATACCCTAATTTTCAGATACCCAATAGTCATTCGAAAATACGGAATAAAAACATCAGTTCGCTATTTTTTACGATACTCCCCACCATTCGGAAACTTCTGTATGATCTTGAACTATCTATTAATCTGGGGAATATCCTAAGGAGTTTTCATTCGTAATATTATATTTACACAGTACTCGATTTAGAATCAGTTGTGAAATATCTAACGAGCAGTCACCACAAAACAGCGTATTCGTCATGTCTTCTAATCTTTGGTGGCATTATGATCATTTGGTAATTTTTCGATATCATCATATGAATTTTTAAAATGACCCTTCCAGTTTTTCCCGAGAAAAACCAATCTCAAGTTATTATTATGTACAAACAAGGAATGAAAAATGTATATGAATTGTTGCTTGTAATGGTGCTCATGTTTTTTTGTTTCAGAACGGAGAGACTATGGTCAATACGAAAGAAAATCTTCTTACAGAAATATCAACACCAGTACTCGATTCCAACGATAAAATTACAATTGTTGGAGTTGGTCAAGTTGGAATGGCCTGTGCATTCACTATTTTAACTCAGGTTTGTAAATCCTTCTTTGTTAGCAATCCTCTGAAATATAGTGGATTTTGACGTCTGACAAAAATCATTACCGAAAAACGATTTGGTTGCAGGGAATATCTAGCGATGTGGTTTTAATTGATGTTGATGAGAATAAATTGAAGGGAGAGATGTTGGATTTACAACACGGTTCATTATTCTTGAGAAATCCTAAAATAGATGCAGGAACAGGTAATTTGAGATGATATGTAATAAGATATTATTAGGAGTAGAAAAATTGATAGTTTTGATCACAAAGAGAAAAAAAAACAAATTTATGAAAACAAATCCTGAACTATTAAATGCATATTACTGTATAATTGTTTGTATTTATAGTATGGTGAATAAATATTATTATTAGTATTATTATTATTATAAGTATATTTAGGTATCATTTTCTTTTTTCCTTCTTTTCAAAAACAACTTTCATTCTCCATATGGGGTCCTTTGAAATATATATAGGCGTTGATTAAAAAGAAAGGAACTTGAATTAACCTTTTGAACTAAGCTGTTTAGAAACATCATGATATACCTTGTATATTATTCTATTGTTTTACAGACTATGCAAAAACTGCAAATTCCAAAATATGCATCATTACTGCTGGTGCCCGTCAACGAGAAGGAGAGTCAAGATTGAATTTAGTACAGAGAAACACAGATATCTTTAAATCCATCATTCCCCAATTGGTTAAATATTCCCCAGATACTATTTTGATGGTGGTGAGCAATCCTGTTGATCTCTTGACATACGTAGCCTGGAAAATAAGTGGATTTCCTAAAAACCGGGTGATAGGGAGTGGAACCAATTTGGACTCGTCCAGATTCAGGTTTTTACTTTCTCAGAAGCTAGGAGTAGCTCCTAGTAGTTGCCATGGATATATAATTGGAGAGCATGGAGATAGTAGTGGTGAGTTTGTGAATATAGACAGTTATTGGCCGCTCTATGAAAAGGAGCAGTAATAAAAGCAGTGGTAATTTGACATCTTCGCATGCGCTTTATGATGCACAAATACGGTTTTCTCTAATAAGATTAGTGCTTGTCATTTGGATGACAATTATGACGTCTGCTCGCAGACATTCTGGTTCATTTTGCACTATACATTTTTGGACACATTCAATTCCGAACGAACATTCTCAAAATTCTCGTAGAGAAAGCAGGCCAGGTTAGAATTTCCAGAAACATTTGGTTGTTTGTGGGATAGGCCACAACACAAAATATGGCTAGGTGGCCGGCGCAAAATGAAAGAATTCCAATAAAAATAAGTATTTTTTCGTCAACAAACTAAGAATGATGGAGTAATTAAATAAGGCAGTATAACTCCCACTCCCCATCAGTGATAAATAGCTCACTAATATATTTAATTATTCCCTCCGTCGATTTAGAACATCACGAGAAAATTTGAATCTTTTCATTTTAAGAGCACAATTAATGATTTTCATTAGAATTTGTCACGATTCCAACACGAAGAACCTTGCGCTCATGCATTAAATGAATAAATATATTGTTATTGGGTTTTATAATTGAAAACTAACCAATCCAAATATTTTCTTTGATCCGAATTTTGATTGGAATCTCATATACTGAAATAATATTTGTTCCATACGTATTTATACATATTTCTAATAATAAACTTTAGTTTGAATCGGAAATATAGTTCATAGTCTTCTCCAGATATCTCTCGATGAAGATCAGTAAAGATTTCCTACAACGTGACTTAAGCTCGAAAAAAGAATGTGTGGGATTGTGTAGATCTACACTAAATCGCCTTATATGCAATGATCCCATAAAGAAGCAGAAATTGGCTTCAAAAGAACCTGTTCGTGATCGAAGCCGCAACAAAAAGATAGTCGTCACTTTTTTTGGAATTACTGGGCATGCTTCCACTGTAAAACTGGATAAAAAAACTGTTAATCCACAATGATACACTACTGTTTGTTTGCTGCAGGTTCGCTAGGAACGTACAAGAGTAAGGAAGGATCATCTTGACTCAAGATAACGCTCGGGCTCGCACGGCTGATCGAGCAAAATATTATTTTGATGCCTTTGAAAAAAAAAAGAATAGAAGTAAATACTGCCGGAAATTGAAGCAAATATTTTCGAAAGTGGTTTTCGCGAGTGCAAGAATGCATTGTCTGTGGTGGAGAATACCTTAAATAATTATAAATAAATGTTTTTCGTAAATAAACTATGTTTTACAATCTACTAGGTTAAGAGAAAAGAGAACAGCCCCTACGTATTAAACATTTCATGACTCAGAAATTATTCTATTCCCTATCATCATATGAACCTATTCTAAATTTCATGATTCTACGTGGCAAAGTTTTTCAGCTATGATTTTTAAAAATTGAACTTTTAATTTTGTTTGATTGCGTCACTCGGGAAAAACACATCATCATTATTATAACTAAAAATCAATTGCTATCCGGCATTGACCCTCCTAGATCGAGAAACGAATCCGTGAATTCTAAAAGCAGAAATACAGGGATGAATTATAACAAAAACCATCGAGGGAAAACTGTGCCATATTGAATAGTAAAATTTGAAATCTTTTTGGGTACGATGTTCCACAATCAAAAAAACCTTGACATAAACGTTTACTTCTAATAGTTCGTGAGTTATGAAAAATGAATTATTCCAAATTCTAGCAAGAATCACGCCCCAAATTACATCGTAATTATCTTCTAACATCCTCTATATTCACTCAATATTTTTTTCAGTTGCCGTATGGTCTGGGGTGAATGTAGCTGGTGTTCGTTTGAGGGAGCTTAACCCTGAAGCAGGAACTGCGAACGACGAAGAGAAATGGAAAGAAATTCATAAAGAAGTTATTGATGGTGCCTATGAAGTGATAAAATTAAAGGGTTATACTTCCTGGGCTATTGGATTGAGTGTGGGATCGATTGTCAGGAGTATTTTGCGAAATTCTTCTGAACTACATGCTATATCGGTGAATGTTAATGTAAGTTATTTGTCTAAGTGAATTAAAAAAAATCAAAGACTCTTCTCGCAAACTTCACCTGATTGCATGAAATCTAATACAAAATCAGTTGCTTGTCGGTATTGATACCTCTAGCTGGTGAATCAGATCCATGAGTACAAAAATCAAGGGATCAAAAAAAATTATTTGCTGAAAAACAATCAAACATCATAAAGAACCATAAATGATATGGTGTTATTTAATCCATTAAAAAAAATTAAACCAAAAGCAATTCCTAACAGTTCATGGATTATGAAGATTTGTTATTAATTTTCGAGAAATACTCAACTTGGTGCAATGAAAGAACTTCAGCTAATACTTTATATAGCTTATTGAATATATAACATTACGTTTACAATGAATATGATTAATAACTACTTCAATACTTTTTAGGGTTTTCATGGGATCGAGGAAGATGTATTCCTATCACTGCCCGCTATTTTAGGTAAAAACGGATTGACTAGAATCGTGAAGCAGAAATTGGAAGAAAAAGAACTAGAAAAACTTCGACATTCCGCTAAGATAATAAACGAGGTTCAATCAGGATTGGTCATTTAGAATGTAATTTGTTTTCTAAACTTTAAAACAGTATATATTTTTCATTCGACATGTAAAAGAATTAGTTCTTTTTAGCAGAATTCATTCAACTGAACCGGAAGTATTCTTAGGTTATGAGTTTGTGATTGTATCATGACATTGTTGTGAATAAAATAATTTATGTAATTTACGTTTTGATATTCTACAATAATCACAGCGTTCGAAATATTTGTTCAGGGATACTGTAATGTTCTGCAGTGTTAGATATTATTCTTGATATAAGAACGAGAGCTTGGGACACTTACAATATAGGAACGAACGAGGAATCCTATAACTATACTAATCCTACCTATTTTTGGCAGCGCAATGATCGATATAGTAGGAAGTTGATACCACAGAATTCTCTCAGTCGTACCAATGAAAATGGGGGGGAAAGTTTTGAGGAATTCAAACAAAATGGTTTGCGAAGGCAAATAACATAGATTTATTGGGGTCAAATCATGAGAATCGGGAAAAACCTGCGAGCAGGGCCGAATAAGGCTTATTTCCTCCCTTAGGCCAATAACAACATCTTTTGAGTTGAGAGAAATAAAAAGCAACACATGTCGATTTTATTAATCAAGTGATTTTCGCGGGAGGTGTTGATTAAGACAATTTACTGTCGTGGAAATGAAACAATCTTGTTTTAGATTGTTAATTTAATATTATTTTACATAACATTCGAAGAACTTTTAGAAATTACTGCAATGAAACTTTTCATCATCAATATATTGACGATTTTTTTCTTGCTTTTTTCCTACAAACTTTTACAACACTACTTCAAAATCTTTTTTTTCCACAACTCAGCCTCAATGCACAAAAGGGCGAGAACGTTTGTACGCTCCTGAGACATGCTAGATCGCAAATATGATAAAATTCGTTTCAAAGCTGAAAAAGATCTTTCTGCTGAGCAGTTCGTTGCAAAAGTGGAAGACATTCCAACGGCAATATTAAGTTAGGAAGAAACTTGCACTAAGCTCTTTTCGCTTGTAATTTTCTAATGAAGGTACTCAGCACGAGTAGAGTTTTTGGAGGACGTTCTGACTTAGCTACGTAAGCCTTGAAGTGCAAACATTCATCATTATTGTGAGTTAAATAATCACAATTTACGATAGAACTCATCCAGCTTGCCGACATTCTTTGATGAGCGTTACCGACGACTGCTGTTCGGATTTAGGGCGGCTCCTTCATATTCAGATGTGATATGATTTTCCAATAAGATCATTGATTTATTACCCAACTGCGTATTGAAATAAAAGAACTTACTTTTTGCTTCGGAAAAGTGTGAAATTCATAGAAAATATTAAATAATTTTATGATTTTCGAATGTGCGTATTTCTACATTTTTTCTATTCGAGAATTTTTGCTTGTAATTTACTGAAAATTTTCCGTGCCGCCCTAAGGCCATGACCTCTGTTGGCCTAAGGCTCTAAGCGCTAGTATGGCACTGTCTGCGAGAAAACCCATTCTGTAGCAAATATGTATATCACAAGCAAGGTAAATACTCCAATTATACTCCATAATCAATAAGTGGTGGACGAGCCTGGCTGACTCCGCGTAGCCAGTGCCACAACCAAATAAGCAGTAAACAAATGGTGGATGAGGAATTAATGTATATTAAATGAAAAACAGTACAAGCATAGGTGGTAAACAGGCATGGTATATGATAATGAAGTACCAGTATATGCAGAAAATTAGTTAGAACATCAGGAACTTTCGTTCGGGATAATAGGTGCTAAACATGTCTACACTCACAACTTCAATGGTACCCAAGTAGTCCCAGGAAATAGTTCCAGAATTGTATCTTCAACTAAAATGTGGACATGTGACAAATAAGCAACAGTATCTAATACCAGTGGAGTGAATTCTGGTAGCCTGCAAGTTCGACAAGTTTTCAATTGGTCTACAGGCTACAGGAGGGAAAGGTTCTAACTACTTCTATCCAAATGGAATACAATTCTTTCTAAAACTCCTATGGGGACCCTCCGCACCGAGTTATGAGTTATTATGTTTAGCTGGCACATATCGCGTTCTAATAAAGTAACCCCTTCTTTCGTCAATTTTCTCAACTCTCGCTTCTACGACTGCTTTTTTCAAAAATGGTGATATTTCATTGTGATCGTAAACACCACTTTACTTTCTTGAAACCTTCTAACAGATTCAACGCTAACCCCTAGAAAAATCGACTATCGAAAATGAAAATGACATTATCTTTACATACACTTATACAGAGTAAAAAGAGTATGTGTGAATCTACTAAAGAAAACTTTCTCACTCGATGGATGGGAATCCAGGTCCGAACCATTACAATACTATTCATTATGTTCGACATGTATCATAGAAAGAATTCATTTATTTGGAAAGAGAAATAAAACAAATTTTTTGGCATTATATATAAAAATATACCCTCTCATGAAATTTATAATATATATAGTTCAGATTTGGAATAATTGAGTATAGATCTATTTCTAGTTAACACAATGATTCCTAATCATGAACTTCACTCAAGAAAGGGATCTTAACATGTTTTTGGAAAGATTATAATAGATAGTGAATGTATATACATGTATGTTTTTGTTCGATTGAAATAACTATGTTTCAGTTGGTTGACCCCATCTTTATGTACACCACAAGTAAAACGCTTATAGTTTCATACAAAATTTCGCACGACATCTTGGTGCAGAAAAGAGAAAGTTCACAACATACAGAGCACATGTAGGCATTATTTTACAAATTGCCCTTGAAAAAAGTTCTGAAAGCTGGAAAACTCTAAAACAGAAATACAGAGTAGAATAATGAATAAAAAATGGAATCGAAAATTTAATAACCTAAACAAATTTTTTGGCTGTTTGTCTAAAGATGCAAATTACAAGTAATGAAACAATTTTTCCGGAGAAAAATTGTTCCAGATAAAATTTATTCTTGTCAGTTATTCGGACGAATGAGTTTTTGTTTGAGGAGCCAGGAAATCGGTTTATATAACTGCAGAGATTGGGGGACTTTTGCTTTTGGAGAGAACTGGTGGTGTGAGTGGAGAAATTTTACCCGGTCGCCACTGCGTCTCGTTTTAAAGCATTCTGTTTCTTACATAGAATTCATCCTCACTGAGCTATACGCCTGAGACTTGATCAGTCGAAACCGGTCTATAGTTGCGAATGGTGGATTTGGTGTTCTCTGGGGTTACATGGATTGATTTGTTGGCTTGCTTATTTGTAATCCAAACAAATTTTTCCTTACTTTCATATGCTTGCAACAAACAATTAGGCAAGTTGGAGCTATCAAAAATAATACTGGTTCCTTAATTGCTTCTCAATTAATATCCCGAGAAGTTATACAGTGCATTCAATGACCGGTATTATAAAGACAAGTTGACCGTCGGAAATGTTTAACCGACAGTGGCTCCCAACTCTTGGTTGACCGATTGGAGCTATGGTTCATTATACCGGCCTCAAATGTTCCTTATAACTTCTTGGGGAGATATTAATCGAGAAGCAACAGGTCGGTATCATAAACGATAGCTTTAATTTCTGAATCAAAAGTTCAGAGTCAACCATCAGTAAGGCGTGACCGGTCAACTTGTCTTCAAAATACCGGACCTTAAAAAACTAAAGTTGCATTCGTAATCAATTGGCTGGCCGAGTGGCAATTTAGCACGAAAGTTGGCACGGAATTTACCTTTCGCAATTACCTTCGGGGTTCAATTGAACGCATACGCTCGAAGTTTGGTTTGTAGCATATCCGTCAAAGATAAACTAACCTAAGGTGGACGTAAACAAACGTGCAACACGCCTAACATGGCCGGGGAAAGGAGTGGGGAAGCGAAAAGAGTAGTGAGTCATTCCTAGACGGACGACGCGTCGTGCTAAAATCAGAAGCAGGTCTGCGCAATGCGCATCCGCAACCGAGTAGCACCTTTCTGGTCGGCCATGGTTATGGGCCAATTATTGTTGCAGGAATTTTCTCAAATTCTAGAAAACATACATTCTCTTCCGAAAAAGTATCACTTTCTGAACAATTCAGGAGTGCCATTACTGAATATATATGGGAAATTCATCTAACCTTGAATCATAAAATCATATTTCAATGATGAAAAAGTCGTTGTGAGGGTGGATTAACTAATACTCGTGTTTTTACGTACAGAGTTTATTAGGGAATTACACAAACTTGAAAATAACAAAACTTACACAAAATGGTCGCTTGTTGCTGCTAATGGAGAGGAGCTCTTTATCTATTCGTTGTCTATAACAGAACAGTGCCCTCTCCGCCATTAGCGGCCAGATATTACCTTGTTGCGCATGCGCAATAGGTTGACATAGAATTAGTTGTCAGTAGGTTGTTTTACAGAAGTGGACTGGCGCCAAAACTACTTTGGCCAGCAGTTCTCACTTCAACACCCCCTCCCAAACTGAGAACCTGACAACTAATCAACAGATTCAGATAAAACATATTCAGATAACAGATAAGTTCCAACCAACTGATTTCAACAGATAAAAATAAAAAAAAATATGGAATATATACAGTATACAATAAATAATATTTCATTTGAATTTATATAAACAAAGCCTTAAACCTAAATCAACAGAATTGTCAGTGGAACTGTGTACAGCCGTTACTGTGAGGCAATCGAATAGGGTTACTTATAGCAAACCAACTTTCCTGAGAATTTTGTATGGTATCAATATATTGTGTCCAGGGACCGGAGACCCTTCCACAAGCGATATTATACCATCAGATCAACAGATACATATAACATATCTACAGATACATCTTATTTTCCATCATATTGGACTAACTTGTTTAATTTGTCACACACACTATATGTGAGCCAGACTCTTGTATTCGCATCTATCATTTCCAGGGACCGGAGACCCTTCTAAATCAAGACACTAGTATTTTTCAAAGTATGTATCCAGGGACCGGAGACCCTTCTTACATGACTTGAATAAACACTTAACATGTAAGCATATTCACCAAAGTACATTTCCAGGGACCGGAGACCCTTCCAATATAACTCCGACAAACACACATCAGATTTCAGTATTGTCAAAATATGTTTCCAGGAACGAAGAACCTTTCCACAATATACAGACGAATACTCAACAGATATAAGAATTATCAGAGTATGTTAGAATACTAAGATAAACAACAGAATTTATGATCCAAGTATGTTCGGGATCGAAGATCCTTTTTAAACATCAGATAACTGGTAATTTGTATACAAATCAACTGAAAATCAAGCCTCATAGAATACAAGGTGATCACGAAACTTACTGAGCTTTGCTGCACTTAAAGGTTTTGTAAGAATGTCAGCAATCTGGTCATTGGTATTAATCTTCACAATGTTAATTTTCTTGTCTCTTACATGTTGACGAATCAATAAATATTTGCGGTCGATGTATTTTAAACGACTTTTACTTGTGCAGGTTAGACAATTTTGTCTTGCTGCTTCATTGTCTTCATATATATCAACAGGAAATGCTCTGAGACCGACAGTTTCTTCTAATAATTGTGCTAAAAATAAAACGTCATTAGTAGCATGAGTAAGTGCAATGAATTCTGATTCTGCTGAACTTTGTGCTAATGTTGATTGAAGTTTTGAGCACCATACAACAGGATTACCATATGCAAAAATCACAAAGCCTGTAGTCGACTTTTGACTTTTCTTATCACCGGCAAAATCTGCGTCACAATAACATGACAAAATAGGAGAACCTCCTGTATATTTTAGACCTAACTGACTGGTACCTTTCAAATATCTGAAAACTCTTTTTACTAAGGTCCAATGGTACTGTTGTGGATTGGCTTGGAATCGAGCCAAATAACTATCTTTCTCTTTCTTGTATAAACATGGTTCACGTAAATTCGGTTCAAATCCAGAATCCTTCAGAAAATTATCAAGTGTCATAAACCAACATTTTGGTGCTATCGATAATCCATAAAGAGCTTTTCTCAACTTCAGAGTTACCTTTGTTTTATCCAGATTAATTCCTTCAGGTACACTTACATATTTTGGTCTATCAATTTCACCATGAAGAAATGCTGTTTTGATGTCCAACTGTTCAATATGCCAATGTTTAGAAACTGATAAAGCAAATAATAATTTAACAACAGATAAAGCTGGTGTAGGAGATGCAGTTTCCTCAGCGGTATACTTTTCAGTATCTCTGCATCCTACAACAACTAAACGAGCCTTGCATACACCATTGTCTTTAACCGTAAATACCCATTTCAGAGGAATACTTTTCATATCTTGTTTTCTTTCCACAATTTCCCAAACTTTATGTTGGTTTATTGCTTCTAGTTCCGACTGAATGGCAGTTATCCACTTACTACTTTCTGAACAGGTGATTGCTTCCAGATAAGTTTGAGGTGTATTACTTGTCTGATATATTTTAGAATCATATACAAAACCAAATGGATTCAAAATTGTGGCATTTACTGAAATATTTGGTATATCAAGTCCACTGGTTTCATTACTATCAAAATCATCTAACTGGGAAATTTCTTCATATTCTATCTCATTATTTATCTGAGAATTATCTGAAACATTTTCTAACATATTTGTAGCACTTGTTTGATTAACTGAATTATTCGAGTTACTTTGTACTGGACTTCCAGTTCTTACAGAACCAGATTTTTGTTCAACTGATTTGATTGCAACAGGTTTGTTTGTAACAGATTTGCCTGCAAGAGGCATAACTTGTATGTCCTTACTGGACTCAACAGATTTGGATGAAACTATAAGTTCATCACTAGGTACTGATAACTTCGATTCACATGACTTGTAAGTCAAATTTTCATTGATTAAAACATTACAAGATGTAATCGTCTTACAGGTTTTAGGGTCATACAACAGATAGCCAGTATCGGTATACCCTACTAAATACATTGTACTAGATCTTGTGTTCAACTTTTTACCTTTTGGAACATTTTCATTTTTAACTTCTGCCTGTGAACCAAAAATTCTTATGTTTTGCAGATCGGCTTGTTTTCCATAAAGTTTTTCATATGGAGTAAGAAAGTCTACAGATGAATGAGGCGTACGATTGTATAGATAGCAACCGGTCAAAAATGCAAAACCCCAGAAAGTAACGGGAAAGCCTGATTCAAATAACAAGGCTCTAGCTCTCTCTTGGAGTGTTCTATTGAACCTTTCAGCCGTTCCATTATGTTCGTGTTGATAAGGTTCTGCTAACTGAATTTGAATACCAAACTGATCAAGAACTTGTTGACAGGAATTACTGATGAACTCTGTCCCGTTATCACTACGTAACTTACTGAATTGACCAGGACCAGGAAATAATGACTGAAGACAATTCAAAGCTGACTTTAAAAACTTGAAAGTTTCGGACTTTTGTTTCAACAGGAAAATTTGTGCATATCTTGAATAATCATCAAGAACGATTAAAACATACTTCTTCTTAGTGTAATGTGTTGGCGGATTGATAACTAATAGATCAGCATGAAGAATTTCACAAGCTCTAGTAGCTCGATCTCTTTCTTTTGCACATGTTTTTCTGGTCATTTTTGCTTTTGAACAAATTGTACAATTACCGGTACTTAAATTATATGTGAGTTCTTTAACACCTTGAACAACATTAGGTAGTTTTCCTAAATAAGACGATGATATATGACCCATTCTACGGTGCCACATACTACCTTCTTGAGCCAACATTTTCAACTGATTACGAGTGAATCTTTTACGTAACTTACGTGTTTCTCTTCTAGTATTACTAACGTTTTTATTGGTTTTGATAACAGAGAGTTTCATTTCACAAATAGAATTTTCTTTCAAATTAAACTTTTTATTTAGACTTTTACTTTTATCTACATATTCTTCATTGAAGACGTTGCCTGTCCCACCTGGATTTATTCTTGCCGATATTCTATACACTCCGTCAGATACAAAAAGTAGGGTGATTTTTCTTCTCAATTTCCTTGACAAACTAAAACCATTATTAGCATTTAGCACAAGACTTGTCCCAAACTGAACATTGAATGCGCGAACACTCAGTACATTATCCCTTACTACTGGGACATACTGAACATTAGCTAGATGTACAATGTGCGAACTTTTTCCAAACTGTACAAGTAATGGAAGAGTTCCCTGACCCATTGACACTATGCTCTCAGTTTCTGATGCCAAAACAACAGATATAGGCTCATTATAAGCCTCATAATTCAACAGAATATTTTGTACATTCACGACATGGTGAGATGCACCAGAATCAACTAGAAATGTTACAAACATACCAAAATTGCTTAAATCAAACAGTGACTTACTAGATTTATAGTCTTTTAGTTTCCTGCAGTCCTTCTTTTCATGTCCTTTCTTATGGCAGTAAAAACAGAATCTATCTGTGTTCGTACATGTGCCCGATTTATGGAACATCAAACCACACTTTTTACAGCTCGCCTCACGCTTTTCAGCTGGTGTCATGCGTTTGATTCTGTCCAATTGGTCTGTAGAATAGGGACTATTGTCATCTTTCCTTTCTCTAAAGTGCGAAGGGCTTTTAAAGGAGGATTTATCCTTCTTTGAATGGGGCTCCCTAAATGCTCTATCAGATCGACTCTCTAAACAGAAATCACATATATTATTATCACTCTTTCCACATTTAATGCAGAGTACTGAAACTAAATTATGATTAGTGAACATATATTCCCCAATGGGATGATCAATGCATAAGGAACATGCTGTGTACACTTCATTGATCTCGGTATCGAGATTCCTACCTGAGTCATCAAAACATTCAAAACAAATATCATTCAGATTACTTTTATACATACTGTTATTAGCCTCTCGGAAGTACTGGCTGTTTGCCACCTCTAAAAATGCATTTTTTACAAAATCATATGTCCTTGTTTCCTCGGGAAGAGTCGTCATGGTTGTGAAAAATGCCAAGAAACCATTAGCATTCTTCACTTTATGTAGGAAGTAAGCTACAACAATTTTTGGGTCCAAAGGGACACCTAGTTCCTTGAACTCCTGGATCCCTTTCTCAAATTGAGAAACGAAATTCACGGGGTTCATTTTCGGGTAGAAAATAGTCTTTCCAAAGTTGTCCAGCACCTCTACCATCTTCTGTACGTCATTCTTTCCAAACATCGTGGTAAGTTTTTTGAAGGCTTCTGCTGCTGATTCCTGGTTCTCGATTACAGCTTTGGGAGCGTGTTGCAATGATGCCTCCAGATATTGCAACACTTGGGCATTGTACATGTTCTTGTCTTCCATACTCATTGTGCAGTCTGGTCCACCCATGTCGTAATTCAAGAATTGGGAGCGTCCTAATGCCCGCATGTCACGCTCTACCCTTTGCTTCCATGAGCGGAAATTTGAGTGACCCCTCAGTTTGTCACAGTTCTCGAACTGCGGTATTATAAACGCCGGCATATTCACCTTCTCTGTGGCATTTTCAGATACGCTGCACGTGCTCGTGGATAGATTCCCAATGTTTCCAATCTTCTCTGCTAACAGTCTGACAAATGTTGGATTTGTCAGCATGGCAAAGATGTTCTCTGGAACTTCCATCATCTGCTCGCTGTTGGATTGATCCATCTCTACTTGAATTTGATCCATCTCTTCTTATTTTAGTTGTAATTTATCAAAATTTCTTTTGTTCACTTAAACGACACAAGCTCTCCTACAATCACCTAACGCTTTGCTACCATGTGAGGGTGGATTAACTAATACTCGTGTTTTTACGTACAGAGTTTATTAGGGAATTACACAAACTTGAAAATAACAAAACTTACACAAAATGGTCGCTTGTTGCTGCTAATGGAGAGGAGCTCTTTATCTATTCGTTGTCTATAACAGAACAGTGCCCTCTCCGCCATTAGCGGCCAGATATTACCTTGTTGCGCATGCGCAATAGGTTGACATAGAATTAGTTGTCAGTAGGTTGTTTTACAGAAGTGGACTGGCGCCAAAACTACTTTGGCCAGCAGTTCTCACTTCAACAGTCGTCAAACTTCAGCTTTGCCATATCGAATTGTAATTAAAATCACTCTATATACAATGGGGAAATTATATTTATCTACTTCCTTCAGTTCAACTTCAACACACTCATGGAAAAACCAAGGACGAAGCTATAAAATTACATACAGAGAAAAAATGAACACTTTTAATCTCAATTTACAATAATCTTCATTATTTATACTAGGAGGTAGAAGGGGACTTGAATTTTTGACTGAATAATTCCAATGTTATCTGCTACGTCGCTCACTGAACACGAACCGGATATTTGAATATGTATGATGCGAGAGTGCTATTATTTTTAATTATTGTTTTATATGGAGTTCTCGAGATATCAGCAAATAAGTTTCCATAGTAGTTCGTCCAATTGGGAAGGATAACCAATCGATTCTCAACGACTATGTTCAGATGCCGGGGTGTGAAATTGTGAATTTTCTGAAAAATTCTTAATGTGCATTTTACTGATGCAATTTGACATTGACAATATACGGATTCCCTACAAGGAAACTATAATTATACGGAAAATTTCTTCAATGTGACGAAGATCCTTATAATTAACGCAATGAAAAACAAGTTGCACTTGAAAAATATTGAAATTAACCATCATTATTACTGGGTCCTGTTTGTTCGATATAAGTACGTATTTGATTATGAACTTTTATTTCATACTGATACATTATAAACAAATAAACCCTTAGTTACCGTAACTATAAACATGGTCATAACTCCCTTGGGAGTAATACAAAACATAAATATAAATCTTTAACTCCCTCTAATGTATTCACAGAAACAAACCGACAATAATTGTTGAATTTTCCACTGAAATTATTTCCCGAAATGCAAGGATTCTCCATTGAATTGTTCTCACTGTTTATGACTGTAGTCAAACATGAAGTTGATGTTTTCCTTCCTATCGGACTTGCCAGCATGCCAGCCAACATTCTTGCAGTTTTATTTTTCAATTCCACGCTGTCGGCCAAATACCCTTCTGCTACCGTTGAACTTCGCTATCCACCAAGTCTCTTCAATGTTGTCATATATTTGCTCCTGCATTGACCAAGGCAGTCGTAGAAGGCCTTCGCAGACAATGTCCCGTAAAAGTTTCTGGATTCAGCAAATCCAAAAAACTAGCTCTTTTTCTTGAGATTTTACCGAATGTATTTTTCCCAATGGGCTGATCTGTGCAACGCTTTTCGCGATATGGAATTTGTCATATCCTTTTTTGAGCGCTCGTACTACTCACACGAGGGCTATATCATTTCGTCACGATGTCTGTATTTTTCGAATTTTGAGCCGAAAATGGTCTCAATCGACAGAGTTCGACTCACTGATGACGAATCCGCCGAAAAATTCGAGTCTATCCGTCCGTTCAGCCGCCCGTATACACGATAACTCTCGAACGGAACGACCTAGAAACTTGAAATTTTCAGGGTAGGGTCGAACCTCGAATGCTGTGGTTAAGTTCGTTATTGGGCAAAATTCGAAATTTTGTTCTCCTGATTACTTCGAAACTACTGATTCGATTGAGGTGAAATTGCACTCAGATGGAGAATGACGTGTTCAAGCTACATGCAAAATTTTGTTCAGATCGCATGACCAGAACCATAGAAAATTATAACTTTGTAATGGAAAGGCCTAGACTTGAAATTTTCAGGATAGGTGTGGATCTCGAATGTCGCGGTCACGTTCAGCAATGAGCAGAATTATACTAGGGGTCCCGTAAATTTGTTCGTTTGAAATTTAGTTTTCTTGATAAGTTCAAAACTACGGATTCGATCGTGACAAGATTATGTATTTCAATAGAGAATGATATATTCGAGCTATGACTAGAACCATAGAAAATTATAACTCTCGAACGGAAAGCCCTAGAGACTTGAAATTTTCAGGATAGGTGTGGATCTTGAATGTCGCGGTCACGTTCAGCAATGAGCAGAATTAGACTAGGGGTCCCGTAAATATGGTCGTTTGAAATTTAGTTTTCTTGATAATCCCTCAGGACTCACGTCCCTTGGGATTGAGATCTGTTGCCCTCTGTGATTAAAATACTCATAACTCCCTTGATACATAAACTATTATAGCCGTGAAGTTATTCTCAAGGAGATAAAATTTCCGAATCTCATTAAAATTTTCAAAGTTTACATTTAGGGTAGTGCAGAATCCAAAAATCGAAGCACAAAAGCCATTCGTCTGCTGTCCCTCGTCCATCGTTCGTTTTCCAAAGCTATTCTCGAAAACTATAGAAGCTCATTGCATGAATTTCGTTTCAGTTGCTGCCTGGTATTGATACTCCTAACTCCGACTTTTTATCCTGAAAGATAAATATGTGAAATTATAAAAAGCACTGCCGTGAAGTCAGGATCTTTTGAGCGCTCGTTCATCCACCTTGTAGGTAGATTCGCATTTTACAGTGTCAGAAACCAATTCAAAAAAATGTTGTATCTATGGTCTTGGTGATGCGATCTGGACAAAATTTCGCACTTAGTTTGAATACATTATTTTTCATCTATGTGCAGAATTCCAATCCAATCAGTAGTTACGTTAGTTATCGGGAAAAAATATTTTGAGCGGCCATATTCACAGAACCCCTCGTCTAATTTCGCTCACTGATGAATGTGAACGCGATATTCGCGATCCAAACTTACCCTGAACATTTCAAGTCTCTAGGCTTTTCCATTCGAAAGTTATAATTTCCTATGGTTTCTATTGTTCTGGTCATGCGATCCAGACAAAATTTTGCATGTAGCTTACACACGTGATTTTCCATTTGAATGCTTAATTTCATCTCTATCGAGTCTGTGGTTTCCAATTTATCAGAAGAACAAAATTTCGAACGGCCGTATTCACGGAACTTCTGGTGGAATTTTGCCCATCACCGAACACAACCGCGGCATTTGGGAACTGAACCCACACTGAGAAAAGCCTCTAGATTGTTCCGTTCGAGAGTTATCGTGCTTACGGCCGGACGGACAGACTCGAATTTTTCGATGAATTCGTCATCAGTGAGTCGAACCTTGTCGATTGAGACCATTTTCGGCTCAAAATTCGAAAAATACAGACAAAAATGATATAGCCCTCGTGTAAGTAGGACGAGCGCACAAAAAAGAGGAATCAAATTTAAAAGAATAATTTTGCGGGAAAACTTTCCGTCATAGAAACCTGAAATTCAGAGAGTGTATCAGCAGGATGGTACTCAATCGAAAACACATCACCGCAGAGCTCTAACTCTACTGGTAGCAACTGTTTCTTGTACCAAATCTCATAAAATTAGCTCTGACAGATCCGATAAAACCTACGGAAGACTTTCAATTCGATTTCATGATTCAACACTAAATTTCTTGGACATAGAAATTTTTTTTCCTCGAACGAGATTTATTATTGGAAATAAGTGACCAACAATTTAGGTGATTCTTGGGGTAAATTGAGAAAATAAGTAAGGTTTATAATAAAAACCAATTTTAGCCACGAACCCAAAAGACCCGTAGGTTTCAAGTCGACCAATGCCGAATGGTTAGAGTGTGGATAAAGAATTCAGAGCTACAGTGTCTTTTTATTGAGCCGGGAAATCTCACGGATTGAGAACCAGGAAGCTTCAACACTATGTTGTACCTACATTCTGCACTTATTCGATAGTTGTATATAATAGTCTTGCGTCTAATTGTGGTTAATGGGTGAGGTGTGCCCCACTATGGTTCCATTTCAATAGTTGTGCACTAAACCAACAGGTGATGGTATACGATCTGGTTAGTCAACACGCAGAGAACCTGGCGGTGTGGTATGTGACAGTGAACGGTTCTATAACGTGCTCCTGCACCGACTGTTACCTTTGTTGCTTTTCAATTTGGAATTTGTGATTCTGTGGTGCTTTGAAAGTGATAGTGAAATGACATAGTTGAAATTTCGAACGTTCTTCGTCACAATGACGATAACTTATACTAATTATGTTCCCAATGGGAGCACTTTTGGATGTTTTTGGAAAGTCCTGTTATTGTGAGTACCAGAATTAAATTCGAAAGTGTCTCAACTTTTGTTCTCTCAAATTCAATCATAGTTCAAGTTAGCCCATTCTGATCAGGTGAATTATCGCGTTCCCCAAATAGATGAATTTTTATTATACTGAGTTGGCTGTTGTTTGAACAGAAATTCCTGCCTACACGATGAAGTGTTCAATAAAATTTTCCTTTTGTTATATGCTCGGCGGTAACGGAAACTGAAATTCGATTTCTTTCTCGAATTGTTGGATGGGAATTGATGAAATAAATGTCGAGGAACATGACATTACGGTTCCATTATAGAATTGACCTATTATTCTACTTTAGACTGAGTACGTTGTCACACATAACCATTTGAAATATTATGTGATTTTTTCATTCGAATTGGAATCGTATGCAATGGAACTGAAATGGTTGAAGCTTATATGTGCCTATGAATATAATATTTGGGCAAGAACAAGTAATTATATGGAGCTATATGACAGTATTAATGTTGTTTGTCTGTGTTGTGTTGCAGCACGGGAATAAAGTTGATGACATAAGTTGCAAGAAAATTACCACTTCGTTACAATAACATATTGAGTTATTATTAGGACATAAAAGAAAACAAAAGTTTGATTCAAGGCACTATAAGAAAATAGAATCCGTGCACTACCATATTCCTATCCATACATTCATTATCATATAGCCTTGGTGTATAGTTTATGAGTCTTTCCAAAAACCTAAAACACATTCCTTAGATCAAAATGAGCCTTTTTGATCGAATTCACTCTGATAAACAATTGCTCAGTTTTGGCGCGAATCGGTTCCGAAGTTTTGCTGGAACTTGGTACTTACATCGCTGGAGGCCATTGGAAATTTTTTTTTATGAAATTATGATTGATATTAATTGACACAAAGGAGGAGAACCTGGGCTCATTTATTACTGAAAATGTCTTGTCTAATTAAAAGGAATTCGAGATTGCATGATTAATTTACGTTAATCATAATAATATATACATAGTATATTTGCTCGTGAAGATATAGACAGAAGGAAGAGTCAATCATAATTCTCACGGATAGAAGATAAGGTTGCCAAAACAAAGATTTGGAGAAAAAAATTGAACCAAATATAGACTTCGAGAATAGAATATTAAACACTAGTCTTCAATTTGTACTGAGAATTAACCGATCTGTTAACCTGAGAAATGCCAAAAACAACCAATAGAAATTTATGGTCGAGCGAATACTCGATGTTCATTGGTTAGATTATTCTTAGTTTACTATACATGTGGTACGTTCGATAAAACTCTAGAACTCGCGTGGTTTAGGAGAAATTTCTATTTGAATGATTTTCAGTAGACTTTTACAAACAAATCGATAGAAGTCAGCTGCTTTTCGGTGCTTGTTTCTGTGCACCAAACCGACCTTCAGTTTTCATTGTATGTGTGACAAAAAATGTCATTTTATTTTTATAAACTCAAAAATATGGAATTACCGAATTATATTGAAGATATCTGAAAGATATGAAAGAAATTTTTCACATAGATCAGCTACGAAGCTGAGTTGCCACAGAACTCATCGTATGGATTCTCCATTATGTAAAAAATGTATACAACATTTCAGCAGGATATAGTGTAATAGTTTATTGAATAAACATGTTGATTCAGAATTCATTCGAGTTCAACATTCAATGATTCATTCTTCGAAGTGAGAATTGAGATTACATTCATAGATATAACACGTACTAGAATCATCTCGAGCTTGTTGAAAACGGTCAGTTGCCTAGGAGTAGTAGGAATGCTGGTTGAATAATAAGTGCAAGAAACAGGTTTCATTTCTGTTGGATAAGGTATTTTTCGTTGTCTATTTTAAGTATTTATTGATTTACAACTATTTCACTTCATAATGCACTCCCATTTGATGTGGCATATTCGGTTATTGTTATCTGCTCAAGGTCTTCCACTCTGTTTATCAGATCTTTCAAATTGACGAGAACAGGTTAATGAATAATTTATCATTCAATAGTATTGATTTTCCTTCATTAATAATTGTCCTGGAAAAGAAAGAAAGAGAGAAAAATATGAAATGAATTCAACATTTATGACAAAATTTTACTTCCCATAGAGGAAGACATTCACAAAACCTCTTGGCTTTTTTTACGAAATGTCGATTTCGTTACAATATCGCAAAAAATGAAGCCTGCAGGATTAATATGTTTTTCTTTTTTGAGCGCTCTTACTACTTACACGAGGGCTATATAATTTCGTTGAAGGTATTTTTCGAATTTTGAGCCGAAAATGGTCTTAATAAACAGAGTTCGACTCATTGATGACGAATCCGTCGAAAAATTCGAATCTGTCCGTCCGGCCGTATACACGATATACGCGATAACTCTCGAACGGAACGTCCCAGAAACTTGAAATTTTCAGGGTGGGTTCGAATCTCGAATGCCGCGATTAGGGCACAATACACGGACGGATTATCCGTACAGTTCTGATACGTAGAGATTCGATTTGACAGATTCAGATGTGAGATTTTACACCAAAAACGGACGGATTTGATACCATACACGCACTGATATACCTATGTACCAATTTGGCTCGCCACGTATGAGATATGACAGATAATGCGCCCGTGTATGTCGCCCTCTTGAGTTCGTTATTGGGCAAAATTCGACCAGGGGTTCCGTCAATATGGTCGTTTGAAATTAAGTTTTCTTGATAATAATAATAATAAAAATAATAACATCATTTATTCTCAGAATCATCATCATACATACTACCATAGCAAACTACGGAAAAAGAAAAATATATTGGAATCACCTTTATGTTCTACAATATCCTATGAATTCTTCAATGGAATATGGCTCACCATTTGATATTTTTCCAAACTACGGATTCCATCATGACGAAATTATAATGGAGAATGATATATTCAAGCTACATTTTGTCCAGATCGCATGACTAGAACCATAGAAAATTATAACTTTCGAACGGAAAGGCCTAGGGGCTTGAAATTTTCAGAGTAGGTTCGGATCTCGAATTTCGCGGTCACGTTCATCTATGAGCAAAATTAGACTAGGGGTTCCGTAAATATGGCCGTTAAAGACCATAGATACCGTGGAAAATTCTAGCGAATTATCGAAAAAAAAATCACCTAAAGCACTGACGTGAAGCTTGGAGTTTTGCCTCGATTTGAACATTTATTGTTTCGAATTTGTTCCTAAAACTGAAAAATGCGAATCTACCTCAAAAGCTCCTGACTTCACGGCAGTGCTTTTCGTCAATCCTCAGCATACCTCTATTTTTGTTTTATTCTATACGCATATTGATTTTCTAATTTTGGCGTAATTGTCCTTTGATTTACTCAATGTACTCAATATCAAGATAAGGATCTGAATTTTTTTTTGATCTTCTTAGTTTATCAGGGAACCGAGAGGAGTGAAATTTATGCGTTTGGCATACTATATTGAAGTCAACATAAAAAAATTCCAGTGATACATAGTGTCATATGACACATTAAAAAAATTCCAGTGATACATAGTGTCATATGACACATGGTGACTTAAATTTTTTTATACTTTCTGTTGTGTTTTCTCTTATATTCATGATACGTACTTTGCTTTCATGAGCCTGCAAACATGTTGTTTGTTTAAAAGATGAAAGAATCGTAGGTATGCAGAATGACAATAAAATAAACTTCCTTCAACAATTTCTACTGGTTGAATGGGATTGTTCAGAATAAAGAATCATATTGAATTGGTTTGGAAATGTGTGTATAATCGTTATTCATATCTGTTTCTAACCCAGTGGAGCAATCATTTCGTTCACGTCATCAAAATAACTAGTTTCGAAACGAGTTTGAATTGGAAGCCTATCAAAGAATAATAAATAATAAATTAAAACGATTTCTGGGAAGTTTATGACTTTATAGAGCAGATTATGATCGTTTTCCGTCGAATTTCCATGTACCGAACGTGATTTCAATGTTCTGGTTTTCAAAACACTATTAAGACACGAAAGCATAGTGATTTCTAACAATAAGACTCTTTATGATCAACTAATTGGTTTATTCAGATTGAAAACAATATTTACTTCCATCATCATGAGTGAAATAATCAAAATATTTTGTTTTGTGTTAGAGAAAGGATTAGAAGATCCAAATCAGAATGGATAATACATCTATGTACAGTTAGGTTAGGTTAGGAAAGTGAAATATTTCCAAAATAATAATCAAATACTAAACTCATACATCAATGCTGAAGGTATTACGGAGATAGACCTAAAACAATCTGCCCTGGTGATAGGCTGTAATAACCGCTTTTGAGTAAGAGGAGAATAAGGTGAATTTATGTAATAAAATCACTTTAATCTGACCTTGTCAACCGTCAAAATATTTCTTCTTTGAGATGTGATTTCATGAGAAACCATTGAAAAAACTTCTTTTTCATCTGACAAATAATGTATCGATGGATTCACTATCCTAGGGGAAAGCCCTTAGGCACATACACAAATAATCTGTATAGAATGGATTCAGGAAATTGGTAGATATACGTATACGTATATAGTAAATATAGGTATCTTGCCACTGTTCGATCGCATTAAAAACTCTTAACAGCCAGAGTTTGAAATTATACCTATTTATAATTCACGACAGTCGTTCGTGTCATTTCTTCACAACTTAGTCAGTTTCAAGTAACTTAATTGTTGGCTTTACTTTTGAGCAATTCGGTGAATGTTGAAAAACATCAGAAATGGATTATTTTCAATGATAATTTTCTGAAACAGAACAAGAAAATTACATCATCATACAGAACCAACACTTAAATTCCAAACACAATTCTGTTTTACATAAAATGATCAAAAAAGATTAATTTCAAGTCTAATTAAAGGAATATCATACCTAATGCTGTATGAGGAAAATGTTCAATTTTTTTGAATGACACTTATATGACGGATGACTACTATATTGTTTCATTTCTGAAGACTGCTTGACATCTTGGTACTAAAAGAAAACCTAGGTGACTCTTATGGTGTCGTTATGGTTCAATTACTTCTTGAATTTTATCCGTTTATCTTCATAACCCCCTGTTGCCTGAAAATATACAACCGGCTATGTATCATATGTATGTACTTAGGCCCTAAAACTTAGTTCAGAGTACCTATGCCAATATTTTATTATTGTAGTCCCAAGATGCTGAATTACATACTTAGTTACCCACTCCAACCAATTATTGGTGTTGAAGTTAAGTCTTTGAAATAAGAAAAATAATCAGAGTTAAAATATTTTCTTTTATAGTGGGTACATAATGCCAAAAATTAGTTTCTTCACAAATATCATATCTTCCAACAACAAGGAATCATCAGAATATAAGGAAAATTATAAAAACTGACAACGAGGAATTTATATTTATGCCTTGGTAAAAATTATTGTATATGTAGCATTTTATATAGAATTTGAAGATGTTATGAGAATATAGGATGTCTGGTTGAAATCATTTTTGTTATTTTCAGTTTATCATTGAAATGAGCCACCTCTCTGAATCAGGTTGAATTGGTCGTGCTATTTGTCGGGCGACTTTCTAATCTGAATCATCGGTAAACTGGCTCAGAGCAATTGTTTATTATCTGAATATTTTGAAATTAAAATTATAACATTCGAAAGATATAGCGGTAAATAATAACTGCAAGGTCGATGCTAGTAATATTGAATATCTCCTGAGGAAAAAAATCTTGCTCGATCTGACGATCAGACGATATTTTTTCCGTATTTTCAATAAATAAATAACTGAAATTAGATCTATTTCGAAAATCCTTTGTCATCTTCCCCCGAGAATGATAATGAGATATTCTGAACCATGATCCAAAACGTAGAGAAAAACTAAAAAATCAAACTTTCTCTTGAATGAAAGTTGAAAAGAAGTAACTATTCCAACGAAACATTACAAATTCAAATCGTCTGTTTATAAATGTTGTACGTGTGGTTCTGAAGATAGTAATTAAAATGCATCAAAATCCAACATGAATCAATGAAATACTAATGAAAACTATGGAAAAATTCTATCTTTGGAGCACCACATGTACCCACCTAGTAATCCTACTATTATGGTCTTATCCTCACTAATACACCGTATGAGATAGTTCTTCATGACGTTCAAGTGAATATTGGCAGTTAAAGGAATTCACTACTCACTATTTTCGGAATCGGATTCAATTATGGAATACCTCGTGATGGCATAATTTGTGTTGGAGCGAGGAATTCTGGAACCCTTTACTCAATCAACGATATTCATATAAAATTTCTAACTTTGTTGTCAATGATATTGGAAAATGAAATTAAAAGGAAACAATCGGGATGGTACCTACCTATAAGTTTTACCCAATGTAATCAATTGCTTTTGAATATGTTGCAAGCTTTTCGAACTCATTGATGATAATGTCTTCCATTGGAGATTCTGAATCGGCACACAAAAAAAACGAAGTGAACTATTTTCCAACAGATATCCAATTGAAAAAAAATTAATTAAAAATAAAATAGATAATGAATGTTAAAAATGAAAACACTCCTTGCGCTGGATGTGTGTCTATGAATCAAATAGAAGTCTGGTAGTCTGGTTGGAAACTTGTTGTTTCTCCGCCAAAAGTCCATGAATGGCATGAATTATAATGAATCGAGAGGAGAACACTCATATTCCCTGCCATGTAAACAAGTATCTCTGATCTCCAAATATTCCTCATGGAAGAGAATGTATAATCACACTTGCATGAAGCTGCACCTTCCGCAAAAATTCAAATTACCGGTTACGAAATTCAACACCCATAAGTCATTGACGAAAAGGTCAACCCGATGGAATTTAATGTTCTGCAAATAAGACTTATTTTATATGCGGAACCATCATTCCCAGATTTGATCAAAACGAATTTTTTGGACTTTTGGAGTACCAATAGAATCATGATGATTATCTTCTGCTCATCATAGATTTAGTTATCCGCTTCCTTGTTTTCTTTGAAATTCTTTCCGAGGATATGATCAGGATGTGATTTCTGGTTTTTATTGGACCTGTCCCATACATTTTGTGTATTATGTCATAAGGGATTAATAAACATTCTATTCTATTCTATTTGCATTTCGAAGACTTTATTTCAATCTTCATGTGTGTTTCCCATTTTATTTGAGCAATGAAGAATTGCATGTTTGAAACAGAAAGTTAATTGCTTATGTAGGCTACTACCTCATACCTATATAATTACGTTACATAATGAATATTGTGACCTAAAGAAGAATGAATGTTAGAGGTAGCCTCACCGAGATGAATTCTTCGAAGCCTTTTATCCTCTCGTCGCTATCTTTAGAATCTATAATAACAACATTTACTATATCACATGAAACAGGTGTGGTCTCCAAGAATATGGCAATGAGTTTTTAAAGAACCAGTTTGGAAGGAGTTTTGACAACCTTACAAGGTCGTCTGACGATTTGCGGAATTGCGTTTTCGGGCAGAATATAACGCCCATCAAATTTGCATACTCGGATAGAGCAGAACGAATTGGTTATTTGCTCGATAGGAACTCGAAAATGCTTGTGAAGTTCCTTTCTGATTGAATCACGTTATTGATGTGTTATCCATAATGATGAACCTATGGCATTGTTCGACTTAAAAATATATTTGGATTATGTGATGGAACAAAAGTTTTATCATAGATAGCGATACCATTTCTTTCGAAAACATTACACGATAAATGTCACGAAAAGAGATTATATTTGCCATATTCAAGGAATCGCTATTGATTTCGTCTTTGTTCTAGCAATATGCTGAGGTGGTTTGTCCATATATCACTAGATCGGTTTGATTTTTCTGTTACTGGAAATTAACTACAGGACGAGAAACGTGAAGTGTAAATGATAATTTTTCGATCATTGATCTGATAGGAGTTCCTCGTAGTGTCAAATAAATATTGAAAAATTTTTCGAAACTTGGGAGAAGAAGTATCATCGGGCGGAAAAATCATGATTTTCTACTTTTTTCAAGTATAAATATTGAGCGCTCGTTGTACTTACACGCGGGCTGTATCCTTTCGTCACGATGTCTGTATTTTTAGAATTTTGAGCCGAAAATGTTCTCAGTCGATAAGGTTCGACTCACTGATGACGAATCCGTTCGAGTCAGTCCGTCCGGCCGGCCGTAGACACGATAACTCTCAACCGGAAAGATCTATTAACTTGAAATTTTCAGGGTAGGTTCGAATCTCGAATGCCGCGGTTAAATTCGTTACTGGGCTCTCTCGAGTTTCGGGAGGAATCATGACTCCGTCAAAGTTTGAATTAATTCTCGAGAGAAACATCAGAGGATATCTGTAAATTTCGGACTTCTTCACGTTTGTCAAAAAATTGTTAATTCACATTCTTTCTTTTCACATGGTCAGCTAGAAAGTTGAATCTCCATATATATGACTAATTCAATCGATAACTCATATGTAGTCACAAAATTTCTGCAGGATGTGGCGAACAGTTCCTGAGATACTGAAGTTTTGAGAAATTTTTCAGTTCTAACGAAATTCCACATGAACTGTGTCGTGATCTCGAAACTAACTACAAAGTTTCAATTCGCTCAGATCAGTATTTTTCGAATTATTGCGCCAAAAACTCAGATAGATACATAATATAGGAAAATATTTGGCGAATTTCACCCATTACCGCACTAACACCTCGATAGTTGCCTGAAAATTACAAACACTAGGCCTCTTTTTTCGAGAGTTATCGCGTTTACGGATGGATGGCCGGACGGACTGGCAGAATTGATCTAGACCTCGAATTCTTTATCTGAGTCCAATCTAATCGTTCAATACATCTTTCGGCTCAAAAATCGAAAATTACAAACATATAGGCTCTTCTTCATAGGAACAGGCTCAGAAAAAGACTTCAGATATCTATAGAAACAAGTAAACGCACTTCAGGAAAACTCTCATCAAGTTATACAAAAATAGGGTCAATATCGACATCGTACTGCAGAATAAAAGAAAAATCATAAAAAATATTTGAATGACATAGTCTCAGATTTTTCTCAAAGAAACTAATTCATTCCTCAAATCAATTGAACTTTTGGTCCTCGGAGAATGTCAAGGTTTTATAATTGGACGTAAAAGAAATCGCTTGGTCGTCGAAAATTCCTAGGCTTTATAATTATTGGAAGTAAAAGAAATCGTTTGTCAAGGAATCTGCCAATCCCGCCGTTGAAGGCTTTTATCAGAAAGCGGCTGTTATTATGCCAATCAAAAATAACAACTGAGTGCCTAATAATACAGGATTTCCTTCTGATCTATGTACAAGATTGTTCTATGAAAATTAAAGGTTTACTATTGATTGGATGGTAATTTTAGGTGCTTGTTAGTTCTCGCTCATAATGGTTTTTTTAATTAGGTATAATTGAGGGAAAACTACTGTAATTCTATGTAAATGAAATGTGCATACTTTCGGTTTATTGTCCATGTTTTGAAAACGCAAATCATAGCGATCAAATCATCTGAAAACAAACCTGTAGGTAGTCATAAAAAAATTTTCGTGAGGGGGTGGGGCTGTCTGTTGACTTGGGCTGAATTTGATTTTCAGATTTTATATTTGCAGCATATGTTTTTGAGCGCTCGTACTACTTACACGAGGGCTATACATTTCGTCACGATGTCTGTATTTTTCGAGTTTTGAGCCGAAAATGGTCTGAATCGACTATGTTCGACTCACTGATGACGAATCCGTCGGAAAATTCGAGTCTGTCCGTCCGTCCGGCCGTAAGCACGATAACTCTCGAACGGATCAACCTAGAGACTTGAAATTTCCAGTGTAGGTTCAGATCCCAAATGCCTCGGTTGAGTTCGTTATTGGGCAAAATCCGCCCAAGGGTTCCGTGAATATGGCCGCTCGAAATTTTGTTTTCCTGATTACTTTGAAAGTACAGATTCGATCGAGATGAAATTTTGCATTCTACTGGAAAAGGAGGTGTTCAAGCTACTTGCAATTTTGTTCAGCTCGCATGACCAGAACCATAGAAACCATAAAAAATCATAACTTTTGAACGGAAAGGCCTAGGGACTTGAAAATTTCAGGATAGGTGTAGATCTGAAATGTGGCGTTCACGTTTATCAATGAGCAGAATTATACTAGGGGTTCCGTAAATACGGTCGTTTAAAATTTTGTTTTCTCGATAATTTCGAAACTACGGATTCGATCGGGATAAAATTTTGTATTTTAAACGAGAATGACATATTAAAGCAACATTTTGTCCAGATCGCATAACCAGAACCATCGAAACCATAGAAAATTATAACTTCCGAAGGAGAAGGCCTAGGAACTTGAAATTTTCAGGGTGGGTTTGAATCGTGAATTTCACGGTCACCTTCATCAATGAGCAAACTTAGTCTAGGGGTTCCGTAAATATGGCCGTTCAAAATATTCTGTTCCTGATAATTTCGAAACTACCGATTTGATTGCAATGAAATTTTGCACCTAGCTGAGGAATAATGTATTCAAACTACGTTGTCCAGATCGCATCACCAAGACCATAGATACCGTAGAAAATTTTAGCGAATTATCGAAAAAGAAATTGGTCACCTTGAAGTCTGGATTATCGCCCCAGTTTGAAAATTTGTTTGACAGCTGTCAAAAATTTCCTCAAGTGGTTTCCACTAATTTTGCCCAATAACGAACTTAACCGCGGAATTCGAGATTTGAACCTACCCTGAAAATTTCAAGTTTCTAGGACATGGATGTCCGTTCGAGAGTTATCGTGTATACGGACGGCTGGACGGCCGGACGGACAGACTCGAATTTTTGACGGATTCATAATCAGTGAGTCGAACTTAGTCATTTGAGACCATTTTCAGTTCAAAATTCGAAAAATACAGACATCGTGACGAAATGATATAGCCCTCGTGTAAGTAGTACGAGCGCTCAAAAAAACCAAAAGGAGTATATCGAGTGAAATACGATGATTTATAAGTGATCGCACAATCTCACTATATCCCATACATCTTTGTGATTTGTGTTAATTAATGCTCATTCCCATTAGTCATAACTCTGATTTCTACCGGAACAGACCACTCTTGCGTAGGTAAGCTATAACAGAAATATCTGTCGATTGATTGTGATCTCAGCATAATCTTCCGTCTTGATTCTTCAAGAGAGAGTGAAAACACAGTATTAAAAATTACGAAAAGCACTGCCGTGAAGGCAGGAGCTTTTGAGCGCTCGTAAATGCACCTTGTAGGTAGATTCGCATTTTCCAGTTTTAGAAATCAATTGAAGGAATTTTTGACTGCTGTCAAAAAAATTCTGAAACTTAGGCGAAACTCCAGACTTCATGTCGGTGCTTCAGCTTTTTTTCCGATAATTCGCTAGAATTTTCCACGGTATCTATGGTCTTGGTGATGCGATCTGGACAAAATTTTGCACGTAGTTTGAATACATTATTCCTGAGCTAGGTGCATAATTTCATTCCAATCCGATCGGTAGTTTCGAAACTATCAGGAAAAAAATATTTTGAACGGCCATATTTACGGAATCCCTAGTCTAATTTTGCTCATTGATGAACATGAACGTGAAATTTGCGATCCAAACCCACCCTGAAAATTTCAAGTTCCTAGGCCTTTCCGTTCAAAAGTTACAATTTTCTATGGTTTCTATGGTTCTGGTCATGCGATCTGGACAAAATATTGCTTCAATATATCATTCTCGATTAAAATACAAAATTTCATCTCGATCGAATCCGCAGTTTCGAATTTGTCGAGAAAACAAAATTTCAAACGACCGTATTTACGGAACCCCTTGTATAATGTTGCTCATAAATGAACGTGATCACGACATTCGAGATCCACACCTATCCTGAAAATTTCAAGTCCCTAGGCCTTTCCGTTCAAAAGTTACAATTTTCTATGGTTTCTATGGTTCTGGTCATGCGATCTGGACAAAATTTCACATGTAGCTTGAACACCTCATTTTCCATTTGAGTGCAAAATTTCATCTCGATCAAATTTGTAGTTTTCAAGTAATCAGGGAAACAAAACTTTGAACGGCCATATTTACGGAACCCCTGGTGGAATTTGGCCCATTAACGAACTTAACCGAGCCATTCGGGAACTGAACCCACACTGAAAATTTCAAGTCTCTAGGTTGTTTTGTTCGAGAGTTATCGTGCTTACGGCCGGCCGGACGGCCGGACGGACAGACTCGAATTTTCCGACGGATTCGTCATCAGTGAGTCGAACATAGTCGATTGAGACCATTTTCGGCTCAAAATTCGAAAAATACAGACATCGTGACGAAATGATATAGCCCTCGTGTAAGTAGTACGAGCGCTCAAAAAGTGTGTCTATTATGAGAGATTACATTATTTCAGTTTTATTAGAAAACCACGAATTAATATAGTAATGAAGCGACAGCTGTAAAGCATGAACCAGCATAGGAAACGCAAATCACAAACCAATTAAAGTACAAGTTCCATCATTCTCTCTCCCGCGGAATTAACCCATTCTGAAATAGAGAGTTTTCCGACTTATGTGTAGAACTAGTTATATACATAATTGAGATATGTATAATATTCTGTTTTACTGATGGAAATTCGAATGGAAGTAGGTATGCCTCTTGAATTTATGTCATGACAGTTATCAATTACCTCCATGAATATTCGAAATACCGTTAACAATACTGAACCAAATAAGTTATTTCAAATGTTTGAACAATTTTTAACATACCTGCTGTTTACATTGATTATTAGTTAATACCATGCCGCTAATTTGTTAAACAGATCCAAATTTATGAGTAACGATTCGTGAGATGCACCGAAACTGTGTCATTGGGATGGTTTTTCGTCCACTGAACTATTTTAATTCGTCTAAATCCAGATTAAAATGTGATATCAATCATTTTCATTTAAGAGTTCTGAATTTCCATATAACTCCCTTAATTATGAACATGCAACATTTCAGCATGATATTGCTAATAATTCCTGAAATAATGAAGTTTAAAAAAATTTTTTTTTTCATCTTCGAGTGATTCCATTCTTGCAAAATTCCACATGAATCTCTGTGTCGTCATCTTACAAGTAACCACGAAGTTTCAATTCGATTTAAAGGGTATTTTTCTAAATTTTCGAGATGAAAAATGTTCAGATAGCTATATCTACAGAACCCTTAGGCGGAACAACCGGCGTATTCAGACTTCGAAGGTACTCTGAGAAATCCACAGCTTTAGGCCTCTTTCTTTTTTACCGTGTTTACGGCTGGGCGGACACAATTGAATTTGATCACGAATTCTTGATCTGTGAGTCCAACCTAGTCATTTGAGAACATTCTCGGCTCAAAATTTCGAAATTACAACGTTATCATTTTGCCCAAATGTCTGTAATTTTCGAATTACAGATCACAGATGAAGAATTCGTACTCAAATTTAGTTCTGTTCGCCCGGCCGTGAATAAGATAACTTTAATATTAGGCATCAAATGGTTCGTATTTGATCGTATTCACCCAGTTATGACCCCTAAATCGGTATATTCCACGATTTGTCCATACGAAATTCGAAATTTTAGATTTTGACAAATATCACGAATTATGGAAATAGATTCTGTGAACCAGACCAGCTGCCAGTATGACAAATAATGTCCCTTTATTTTTACAAACTTCAAGGGATGGAATCACCGAATTATTATCAAATTTCTAAACACTAGATCAGAAAAAATCAATTTTCTTTCCATCTAGATGGCTGAGTTTCTATATAGCTCATTTTATCGATGCCCCATATCTAAAACAAAATTTCGGCAGATCGATATTTTTCGAATTATTGAGATGAAAAAATTCAGATGGCTATATCTACGCAACCCTTTGGCGAATTTTGCCTATTTACGAACTTAATCGGCGCTTTCATAACTCTAGGACTTTTCTTTCGAAAGTTATCGTGTTTACCGAAAGACGGTCAAACGGACAGACAAGAATTTGACCTCGAATTCGCCATCTCTGAGTCCAACATAATCGTTCCACGATTCTCTGCTCAAAATTCTAAAATTACAAACATGATAACGTTCTTGTTCAAAGAAACAAGCGCGCAAAAATAATGTATGAAAGCGTTCAAAGTTTATTATCACCACATGGTTTTCTTAATATTCATTTTTTTTTTCAGATGGAGAGGAAGTGTATACAAATTAGTGTGGAGGGAACTCTTAGCATATTTACTATTATACTATACTATACTGGTAACTTATAGATACCTACTTTATGAAGAACAACAAAGGTAAGTGTAGAAATTTTCGAATTATAATACTCCTTGTGACGGAACAACATCAAAAAGAAATGAATTCTCATTGCTGTGTTCGTCCTTCTAAATTTCATCTTTGAATCAAACAAATAAAGGCGAGGGAGTATTTTCATGGATTAGCGGGGGTTGTGCACTTGAAATACCTTATTTTTGAATACTTGGTGGAATTAAATAAATGAGTATGCATGATTTTGACATCAAATTAATGTATCTCATAAGTTTCATTTCTCACTTCGCTTTTAACTTTCACATTGTTAAAGAATCTTATATTTGTTGGGGCACTAGGTATCTTAACCATCTCAAAAAATCATAAAAGAAACGAGAATGTTAGAAATTTCTTGGGACATTAAGGCTTAACATTTAACATTGAGAATTACGATGTTTCAAACAAAACATCGCCTAAATAACGCCCCATTGAAGGCTCAAACATCTTAATGTTGAATCTGAAGATTTACAGAAGAAGTGGTTTCAGACCACTTTATCGTGGTCCTTTATTATGGAATCTTGTGAACCTTGTGTCTACATTTGATTACTGAGAACATCTGAACATTAATTGGAATAATCAAAATAAACTTTCTTTTGAACAACGTACATCGAAAACAATAACAAGTAAATCAATACGTTGTGTTGCCTTATCGAAAAAAACCAGTTTTCGAATAAAGATCAATGTCTGTAACCTACTGGGACATTCGAATTATGAAGAATAATTGCAACGAACCTTGAACAGTAATTGTAGGTAGCTACATCTGACAATCTCCGTAACCAGCATCCACGAGTAGTAGTGTAATAAGTAGAAATACAGTAACGGGAAATAACGAAATATGGAATAGATAAATGTTGCCAGATGTTCGATCGGAAAACAGTCACTGTTAACCCATTGGTAATAATATATAATGTATTTGGGTTTATTTCATCACAACCAGTGGCAATTCCCACTCAATTTGTGGACTTAACGGCGTCTGATTGAATTCTGAATTCTCATTTCCTAGTAACTAAGTTGAAAGGTAATCACGGTCACTTTGTTCGAAATTATTCACAAGGTAGATCGATTTATTTTGTCAGTTAAATGTCCACTGGAAGTGAACATTGATGTTTCCGTTTGAAGGCCTCAAATTGATTCTTTTTCGTTCAAATCGCTGATTTATGCTTCTAATTTATATGAAAGTCCTGTTTTGAGTGTTATTTATCTTAGAGTGATAGGACATTGAAGGAACAAAATAAAATTAATTACTCAGATGTTCGATGATTAGTTATATAATGGTCAGTTACTGATTTCAATAATCAATGCCTTTTATGCCTTTAAATCGTGAGCTGAGTACTGAACAGAAATTGAAGATAAATGTGTTAGGAACTGAAGTGAGTTTATTCGATACACCTGTATTGACTGCTCGTAAAGATGTCCAAAAAGAGATTTTTAATTATAGATTAAATCGAGAAAAGGTTAGGATGGTTAGGTGTAGTTAAGTTAAGGAAGGATAGCTTAATGGACTCAATATACATGCGGAAAAGATTATGTACAAAATACCTATACATTTTCTGATTGCTCCAGGAATTATATATAATTTCGTACATTTCGGGTTATACGTATACACATTATTTGATGGAATCACATATCTTAAATGATGCACGAATTGCAATTATATTGCAGTTATAATTGTATCCCAGATTATATTAGTCTAAAAAGATTTTTTTTTAGGATGTTCGAAAAAGTAATTCGTTACTGTGGATCTCAGACAGAAACGATACCAATGTCGTTCGTCCTAGGATTTTATGTAACATTGGTTGTGGGCAGATGGTGGGACCAGTACAAATTATTACCCTGGCCTGACACCCTTTGCCTTTTTTTAAATGCAGGGATCCCAGGGTCGGTAAGTACGTATTATTCATTCAATACCTACTCAATTCAGGTAGTATTTATTTTTATCAATAATTATTCCTCCTGTCTTTATGATTAAATTTCTTATTTCTATAGAAACTTTCAGTTTTTTCATCGAATAAGTAGACTTATCACCCGCAAAATTTCGAATTGAAAAGTTGTAATGGTCTCGGCAATTTCTCCTTTTCCAAAAATCAACTTTTTGAGATGTATACATCTAAAATTTTTTTTGCTTCTAGCTCATATAATTAATCTACCCGAATAATCTCCAGGTATATCAAATCAACTCGAAAACCAATAAAACCATACAACACCCAGGAAGAGTTAGAATTACATATACACATATTCAAATGATCGCGAATTGATACCTGTGGTTCGCTTTTGGGTTAGTGAAAGGTACTTTCTCTATCTATAAAATTCGCTATGTTCAAATATCCGTTGTTATTATGAAGTCCAGTTCGGAGCAGTCATATCTCACTTTCATTGTATAATTAAAAAAATCGAAATCACGGGATTTCCGCAATACGCTCATTCGTGATCCCAATAGAATGCACTTACTCACGAAAGTTATGATAAAAGCGATGATAGCGGCGTTATATTCCGTGTAGGCAGCATAATAGAAGAACGATAAACCGGTAGGTACTATTCATATTTGCAAGTTATATTCAAATATGATTATTGATCACCTTCGAAGAGAAAGTATTTGAACATAGAACGAGAGAAGTATGATAGGAATGTAACTTATTTTCAAATAAACCAACGGTAGTAAATTGATACGACTTAACCTTTAGGTTATTTCATGAGGAGAATTGTGTTTTCTCAAACTGTTTGATTTTATGCGAAAAATCCTTTCATTGAGATAATACGATGAAATTCACAAGAAGAAATATGTCATGAAGTAAATAAAAGTAAAAAAAAAAACAACCATTTTTACCTGAAGATAAGACCTCAGAACTGTTCATTTTCAGATTTAGGTACCTAAACCATACAGGCTGTTATTTTTGAACTCATTATATACAGTATTGAGCCTTTTCTCCATTTTTTTCAAAAACTATCCAGCTTGTACGTTGCTTCTCATGCTATATTATGTAAATATAAATGCTTCAAGGATTGTGATTATCTTCAATTCCTTAAATTATTTCTTAGTTTTTTTATATCACTTTTCTGGGAAGCTATCTGAAGTATAAAATGTGAATTTTGAAATGAACATTAGCAGTTTACCGAAACACTTTTGATGAATCAATAAAATTGAATGTAATAAATCCGGTTGGTTAATCGAAATTGTACTTTTCAATCGTCATAAAATTTCAAGAGGGAATTCAATGGTAATTGATTAAATGGAATCAAGAGATTATTATTCACAGTCCAAACATTATGATCGAATTCAGAAAAGGCAGAAAATAGGACCAAAAACACATTGTCCCAATATGTAGAGGTGTCCCTAATTGATGCTCACTGAGAGCATCTCGAGAACTACTCCTATAGTTCTCTTAGAAAAAATCTTCAATGACCCCGATCTTTTTTGAGCGCTCGTTCTACTTACACGAGGGCTATATCATTTCGTCACGATGTCTGTATTTTTCGAATTTCGAGCCGAAAATGGGCTCAATCGGAAGAGTTCGACTCACTGATGACGAATCCGTTGAAAAATTCGAGTCTTTCCGTCCGTCCGTATACACGATAACTCTCGAACGGAACGACCAAGAAACTTGTAATTTTCGAGGTGGGTTCGAATCTGGAATGTCTCGGTTGAGTTCGTTATTGGGCAAAATTTGGCCAGGGGTTCCGTAAATATGGCCGTTCGAAATTTTGTTCTTCTGATTACTTCGAAACTACTGATTCGATCGAGATGAAATTTTGCACTCGAATAGAGAATGACTTGTTCAAGCTACATGCGAAATGTTGTCCAGACCGCAGGACCAGAACCATAGAAACCACAGAAAATTATAACTTTGTAATGGAAAGGCCTAGGGACTCAAAATTTTCAGGATAGGTGTGGATCTCGAATGTTGCGGTCACGTTTATCAGTGAGCAAAATTATTAGACTAAGGGTTTCGTCAATATGGTCGTTTGAAATTCAGTTTTCTTGATGATTTCAAAACAACGGATTTGATCGTAACGAAATTTTGTATTTTAATGGAGGATGATATATTCAAGCTACATTTTCTCCAGATCTCATGACCAGAATCATAGAAAATCATAACTTCCGAACGGCAAGACCTAGGGATTTGAAATTTTCAGGACAGGTGTGGATCTCAAATGTCGCGGTCAGGTTTATCGATGAGCAGAATAGGGGTTCCGTGAATATGGTCGTTCGAAATTTAGTTTTCTAGATAATTTTAAGGGATTCGATCGTGACGAAATTTTGTATTTTAATGGAGAATGATATATTCGAGCTACATTTTTCCCAGATCGCATTACTAGAACCATAAAAACCATAAAAAATTATAACTTTTGAAAGGAAAGGCCTAGGAACTCGAAATTTTCAGGGTTGGTTGGGATCGCGAATTTCGCATCTACATTCATCAATGAGCGAAATTAGACTAGAGGTTCCGTGAATATGGCCGTTCAAATTATTTTTTTCCTGATAATTTCGAAACTACTCATTGGATTGAAATGAAATTTCGCACATAGATGAAGAATAATGTATTCAAACAACGTAAGAAATTTTGTCCAGATCGCATTACCAAGATCATAGATACCGTAAAAAGTTATAGCGAATTATCGAAAAAAAAATCAACTGAAGCACTGACGTGAAGTCAGTTTCGCCTAAGTTTGAAAAATGTTTTGATAGCTGTCAAACCTTTTTAGAATTCGTTTCTGAAACTGGAAAATGCGAATCTACCTACAAAGTGTATGAACAAGCGCTCAAAAGCTCCTGACTTCACGGCAGTGCTTTTTATAATTTCTTTTCGAAATAATCAGATATCATTAATCAGATCGTGAATATCTTGCTTCATTCTAGAATTACAGGGCGTTTTTAAAAATGACTGCTTCGAATATTTCACTATATCTTGGTTTATGCTCGAGATTTTCGAAAAATTTTAGAGCGCGTTTTTCAGTAATTTTTATGGTTTCAATGATAACACATTTAGAGATTTAGGGCAGAGTTGTTGTTTTTTTAATGGACCATCCTATATTCTCTAACACAGGTTTTTAGTAGCAGATTTGTCAAAAATCCTTCCGTTACCGGTTTTTCAAAAATGTCATCCGTTTCAAAGATATTGAGTTATTCTACTTCATTCTTAAAATATTAATATTTTTCATTTCTGATATCTGATTATTTCGAAAAGAAGAGATCGGGGTTCGTTGAAGATTTTTTTCTCTAAGTCTTATAGTTCTCGAGAAGCTCTCAGTGAGCATCGAATTTGGGACACCCTGTACATATTTGCTCTTATTCATCTGAATATGGACGACAAATGATATCTGTCTGATTACTACCTTCGATATTTATTCACAATATTGTGCGTGTCAACAATTATATTCCATCATTACAATTTAGCCAGTGCTGTTCAAACATGCTTAGTTCAACGAATCATCTACGTAATGTGAATATTGTGATTCATTTCTACGGGAAATATGACCATAATGAATTTCACGAAGATCGGAAAAACTAGGAATTTCCTTCTAGAATATCGATAAATAAGCGGTGAATATTATTTTCTTCCTCTTAATGTCAATTCGTTCACCTTTTGGTACCTCAGTCAATAGTTATTGTTCAAATGAACAATAATTCGAGGAATGGGTGCTCCATCGAAACATTTTGTGCAAGACATAAATTTCCATATATCATCGTGCATATTTACTTGCAGAGAGCTAGCCGTTTACACTCTGATTAATATATGGTGTCATCAGAATAATCACGGTATAAATGAACTGTAAATTGGGACATTGACTCGCCTATGCTCTGAGGCAACCTTATTGTTGTGTCACACGTAGTGAATGACATATTATACATTATTCATAGGAAACTTCGCGAGATTTTGCTCGTAGAGCTTCATTTTCTTCAGGAGGAAATAATGATCTTTCTCCCTTGAACCTACAATTCAGTCTAATTATGAGATACATCAAGGACGTCTTCAACAAGTTGGTTCATATCAGTATGCAACATACCTACAACTTTGTTACCATATTGTTTTCCAATTAATCATTTTTCCGAACTTTCATGTATATGAGATTTCGATAGCATCTTATTATAATTTATATATAATAATATATAATTATATTATAATTGTGTGTCACATTTTCGCTACTCCTCTATAAGCCATGAAAACTTTTTGACCGTTATCTTTCGCAGGATGAAACTCAAAGACTGATGAGGCGAAATATCATAAGATACGTTATATTAGCTTTTGTGATAACTATGCAAAGGATATCGCTCAGGGTGAAGAGAAGATTTCCTACCTGGCAACATGTTGTGGATTCAGGTGAGTGAAATATGATATAATGATTTTTTTTTTGAAGAAACTGATCTTGTATTCAATAATTATATCATTTCAGAACTTTACTCCCAAGATCATCTTATTCAAACTATGTAGACGGCTTAGACCTATAAAACGATCACAAAAAATCCTTTCGGTGTCTAAATTCGCAGAAGGAATTTGTCAGATCAACCTTATGCTCAAACTTCCGTGTATAGGGTATAATTTGTAAAATTTCTCGCCTTGGCCTACTTTTCGCTACTATCAAGGTGTATAAATTTATAAATTTCTATAAAACTTCAAACAGAATATTCACAGAACAGCACAGGCGACTTTATTCTCATTTACGTCTGATAATTTGATTTATCTTGAGTGAATTTTTCGTCTAATCGTAATGAATTCACGTATTCGGCCGAAATGTTTTCCGTCGTCTAGAGAACAACTTCATTCTAACTTTTCGTTCTACCGACTCTACCATTAGCAAAAAATCCTTTCCCTCTGTACCTTATCCCTCGAAACTCCAAAGAATTTTTCCAAAAAACTCGGAAGGCAATGAGGATTATCTCGTACCAAATTGAGTATAACATCTCTATGTCTATAGAGTGTTCCACCATCAAACCGAAAACAATTTATTGTAGGGGTCATTACGACCAGAAAATGTTCATAAATGATACGTAAATTGTGGAAAAAACCAGTATGTACTATCTCAGGGCTAAGAAAATCGAGAGTAGTATCAGTGGCCCGAGTGGTCACAAATTTACTCGCAGCTGATTCCCGGTATAATATTCATAGATCAGGCGCATTTAACAAGATGAGGTCCCACATCTGATTGAACAAACCCTATATGACATAATGGTAGCTCAACATGCACCTCCTATCATTGAGGGGCCTTTGAGCGCTGGAAATTATCTACAATAATTTTCGGAATAAAAATTACTTAACTCGTGGAAGATATCGCTGGAAGCACAACATGATGTGTGTGGTTTAACCAAGATGGGGCACCGCCACCTTTTGAGGACAACTCCTGGCGTTTCTCAGTCGAAAATTTCCAGGAAGGTCCTCCACCTAGTGGTCCTATGCCATCTCGGTAACCCGCTCTATCAACTGATTTTTTTTTTGGTAGCCTGAAATTTCGTTAATATTGTGCGGGTTATGAACCAACCCAATAAAAATTGCAGAGACGAAATGAATGTGCACCAAATAAATTGCAAAATTCCATGGTTCCAAGAGTGGCTGCTTGTTTGAAGAAAATTGTATTCTATTGAGGATTTCATTTTATATCATATCTAAATATTCGGAATACGGGGGAATTCAGGTATCTTTCTTAACAGTTTTTGTTCGTGATGCCCCCTAGAATATAGTAAAAGCCTATTGGTAGTATGGTGGGACACCCTGTATTCCTTGAATTTCTTATTTCAACTTTAACAAAAACTCTATTGAATACCACAGAGTGCGATCTATGGATACACAGAGATGAAGAGTCGAAATGTTATTGGATTCATATTTGGTCATGTGAGTCGAACACTTCGGTATTTGACAGCTCACAATGAAAACGCGCAGAATATTGGTATTCCGAACATATGCATAACGTAATTCTTTAACAAAGGTTTGGAATGTAATCCTCGCACACGTCCCATTTGTTAGACATGCAATAAATCGACATGACCGGATGTTGGGCAAAAAGCTGAAAAGCTCAGTTTAGTATGCGGGTTTTCCATAGTTTGTATACGTAAAATTCGCCAATTCCAGAAGTATATTTATATAAGAATCGAGAACAAAATACGATATGGGCTTATAATGATATGAAACCTAAAAATTTTGAAAACCCCTATAAAAAAAACTAGCATCCCTTTATCGAGCAGAAAAGAACTGATGATCTTCAAACCGCTGAACAGATTTTCTCTAAGCATCGCTAAGAACACTCCCGGTCTTGATCATGTCACCTTTCAAACAAAAAAACGAAATCAAAACCGGTTCATTGAATTAGAAACTGTGGTGCCACACGTTGAACTTACAACACCCCTCAGTTTGCGTCAGGGGTTAAAAAGAATGCATTCCTGAATGGATTCAAGGATGTTTCAAAGTAATTTCGATCGAAATCTATCCACCAAAATTGACTGAGATGCCCACATATTGTTTGTCGAATTATCACGTGTTACATGTTGAACTTCAAATTCCTATAAGCTTCATTGAAAGTCGAACCTCATTTCTCCGTTTTAATCGATTACTGCTAACCTTGATAAGACGGAATGTCTCGGATATAGAGTTGACCCTGCCACTATGGATGCTTTGTTAGCCGAATAATGTTGTAAATTAGTCAGTTTCAATTCGGCGGAGAAACTGCAAATTCTACACAATTTTCCGTCATCTATATCTCGCAAAACATCTTAATTCATTTTCCGAACCAACTTTAGATTATACGGCGTATGGAATCCAAAACTTTCAAGGGTAAAGTTGATGTGAGCTTTGCGATAAAGTTATTCAGGAACATTCGATCAACACCAACATACCTACTAAATTTCATAATTTTCTTTTGGACAATTTGTCGGAAATAAATTTTTTTATCGATCCTTCGATTGCTAGCTTTCATATTTCATGGCTCAGATGCTCAAGCGAGAATGATCGAAACCGCCAGGGCCGTATCTAGGTTCTATTGCGCCTGTGGCAATATATTAGACAGCGCCCCCCCATTTGCGTAGATTTTTTTTCATGCATCATATTTCCTTATAGAATTTGTTTTATAATAGATAGCTCGGGAGATAGTCGTCTGATTCAGGAAGACCTCGATAGATTGAAAGTTTATTGTATAGAAAACAGCCTTATAGAGGATGGAGATATATCATGCCTGAGGCCATCTTAGCTATTGAAATTCAGAGCAAACCTAACAAACTTTGATGTTGCATACGTCTAAACTGAAGGAACCTCGGATGACTTCTTTGAACTATGTATTTTTCCTTGAACTCTATATGACTCTTGTTCAACCTTGACTACCAACATCGATCATAATTAAGTTGTTACTCAAATTTCAGTTCCTGATCACCACTCTGTCTGCAAACATTTATGAACGATAATGGAACAACACGCATACCTTACGATCCCATTTATTGTTTGATGGTCCTTCGTTTTAATTTCTAACAATGAATTCATCAGTGATTACATTTTTTGTTACTTGAATTGAAAACTAGTCATGAAATATCAGCGGAGATGAAAGCAGACACATCTGCATAACAATAGACTAAGGACAAAAAACAATGAAAAGCGTTTCACCTCAAAAGTTCAGGTCCTGGGTCGGTCTCAATCTAGCATGATTATATTCTCAATTTGGACGTGCTGATTAATAGATTTTTTTATCTCGTCTTGATGGTGAACGTCAATTCCTACCGATTTTATTATTTTGAATTATTGTCAGCTCTGACCTTCGCGAAGCTGAGTTTTTTCACTTCTCTGTATATCGGGAACGTGAGGCTCAATTTGATGGGACTTCGATGGAAGATATGTTTCAGAATATGATGAAAATGTTATTGGTGTAGTTCTAGTTTATCAAAACACTCTGAATATGCTGTGTAATTTTTAATCATTGAACGTTTCTAAACAATTGGAGAATGTAGACAGGCTATTCCACATGATGCTGTGTCTCCAATATCCCTGTTATTTGTCTGAAAAACGAAGTGCATGAAGATAAAACATCTTGAAGATCAAAACGCTGCACAATTTACTTCCTCAAAATGGCAAGCCCTCTGAATTTGCTTGGATCTCTCATTCGATTTCAAGTCCTCTTAATCAACCGTTCTTCTCGAATGATTTTCAACATATGTTTATGAAAAAGATGGGTAATATGAAAGGCCAAGTCTTTGATCTTTAGGAAGTGGTTTTACTATACGTTTGACCATCCATTCATATCTATTAGAAATGGAATTCCACATTCTTCATCGAAAATATTGTCATCACTTGATGAAAAATATTTTTCAAACGTTCATAAAAAATAATATGTATGTATGTTGAAATCGGCAAATATCTCCTTTTGGTAGTATGTATTTATAATAATAATTCAATGAACTCAGTGTTTTTATACACATGCCTCGAATACAACACCTATACAGTGTTCCTGCCACTGTGAATATATTTTCGCGAAGTCCAGAAAATTGTTAAATTTTGTCGAAAATACTAGAATATAATATGAACTTATATAGCCTTACTAGCTGACCCGGCAAACGTTGTTTTGCCATATCTCTCCCTTTTTTCGCAATTTCAAAATTGCTCGAGGCCTTCGGCCTCTCTTACCTTAGGAAAGCCCGTTTCTCCCTCTCGAAAACGCGGGGGGCGCTTCGCGCCCCCGGTCTCTCCCTTTTTTCGCAATTTCAAAATTGCTCGAGGCCTTCGGCCTCTCGTTGTTCTGGCTATTAAAAAATAAGGGTTGATCGTAGAAGGGTGAAAATTGGGGATTGTATGTATTTTTGTATGTTGTATCATACAAAAATAGAAATTAGAAATTTTGTCTAAAAAATAAAAAAAAAAAATTCAGGGGTGGACTACCCCTAACATTTAGGGGTATGAAAAATAGATGTTGGCCGATTCTCATAGATACCGGATAAGCACAAAAAATTTCATCAAAATCGGTCAAGCCGTTTCGGAGGAGTATGGCAACAAAAACTGTGACACGAGAATTTTATATATTAGATGAGGCTCTGGATGTTTCCTAGTAATATATTCTAATTTAGTCGAAATAATATACGGAGATTATAAGATAAACAATAATTACCTTTTCATCATTGACACCAATCCCTGACACATTTATGATCAAGAATATTTAGAATCATATTAATATTAATAATTATGATTCCAAAAATTTGTTATCCTGACCGTAAATTGAGTTAACTCTCAACCTATTGGTATTGACTATAACCTTTCCAACCGTACTCATTATTTTCTTTTTTATAAATACCCTCACAAACTTTAACGATGTATTCTCTGGGGTTTTAAGATCAAAGAATATTCAGGGTGTTACAAGAATTCCTCTTCATTTAGCAGATATCGAAGAAAATTGTTAGAAAAGTTGGTGATAAAAAACTGATTCAACTACTCACTTACCTTTGATTGTTTCGAGTATTTTGCGCAGATGTTCATTTGTATATTCCTCAAGATTATTGGACAATCAGACACCAATCGACTAAGAAAATAATTGCCGAAATTATGTATATGTTTGGCAAAAAGTGGTTTTCATTCTGAATGACTCTATTTTTTCTAAAATAAAATTCCTTAAGGTTTTTCCTAATTTTCTTTGATATCTGCGAAACGAATAGGGATACCTACACATATCCTTTAATGACATTTTTGGATTTTAATGACCCATCGAATATATGTTGAAAATTCGTAGGTCGAATGTTGGACAACTGTATTTTCATTCATTTATGTTACTCACCATGTGACATATTTATTTTTGAGCGCTCGTACTACTCACACGAGGGCTATATCATTTTGTCACGATGTCTGTATTTTTCGAATTTTGAGCTGAAAATGGTCTCAAACGACTAAGTTCGACTCACTGATGACGAATCCGTCGAAAAATTCGAGTCCGTCCGTCCGGCCGTGTACATGATAACTCTCGAACGGAATGTCCTAGAAACTTGAAATTTTCAGGGTAGGTTCGAATCTCAAATGCCGCAGTTAAGTTCGTTATTGGGCAAAATTCGTCGAGGGGTTCCGTAAATATGGCCGCTCGAAATTTTGTTTTTCTGATTACTTCGAAACTACTGATTCGATCGAGGTGAAATTTTGCACTCAGATGGATAATTACGTACTCAAGCTACATGCATTTTGTCCAGCTCACATGACCAGAATCATAGAAACCATAGAAAATCATAACTTTGTAATGGAAAGGCCTAGGGACTCGAAATTTTCAGGATAGGTTCGGATCGCGAATTTCGCGCTCACGTTAATTAATGAGCAAAATTAGACTAGGGGTTCCGTGAATATGGCCGTTGGAAATTCGGTTTTCTTGATAATTTCAAAACTATGGATTCGATCCTGACGAAATTTTGTATTTAAATTGAGAATGATATATTCGAGCTACATTTTTTCCAGATCGTATGATCAGAACCATAGAAACCATAGAAAATCATAGCTTTCGAACGAAAAGGCCTAGGGACTTGAAATTCTCAGGATAGGTTCGGATCGCGAATTTTGCGATCACTTTCATCAATGAGCCAAATTAGATTAGGGGTTCCTTAAATATTGCCGTTCAAACTATATTTTTTCTGATAATTTCGAAAATACTTATTGGATTTAAATGAAATTCCGCACATATATGAAGAATAATTGTATGATTTTGTCCAGATCGCATTACCAAGACCATAGATACCGTAGAAAATTCTAGCGAATTATCGAAAAAGAAAATGGTCACCAAAGCACTGATGTGAAGTCTGGATTTTCGCGTTGGTTTGAAATTTTCTTTGACAGCTGTCGAAATCATTCCAATTGGTTTCTAAAACTGGAGAATGCGAATCTACCTACAAGGTGCATGTACGAGCGCTCAAAAGCTCCTGCCTTCACGGCAGTGCTTTTCTAAATTTTTTTTATGAATAATTTTCTAGAGTACCTGATATGAATGAGCGATTAATGAATGTGGGAGTTCCCAATTATTTTGCCATTTCCAACAGAACAATAATAAAACTTCGGGAGAATAATTCTTCAACCTCCCTGAAAACTTCACATTTTTTTTAGAGAATTAGTAAATTCTCTTTTTTAAATGAGTTTAAATTTTTTTGAAACATTAATGTTATAGAATTAAAGAAAGCGACATCGAAAATAAATCCTTTGTGCGAAATTTGCAGACTTTCTCAATATTATACATAAAATCAGACTTAGTCATACCTATAAGCAGAGGATATTAATAGGTAATTTTTTTGCAGGTCTCATGCTAGAGAATGAAAAGAAAATATTCGATCTCATGGATGCCAAAACTCCGATGTCCAAGTATTGGATGCCTTTGGTATGGGCGACGAACATCATAAACAGGGCAAGAAAAGATTCTCTCATAACCAGTGACCATATTGTGCAGACTCTACTCTTGGAGCTGTCAGATATTAGAAGAAAATGTGGAGCACTCATTGGATATGATTTGGTCAATGTTCCTCTGGTGTACACGCAAGTATGTTATTCAAACCATCACTCAAGAGGTCTAATGAGAGGTATTTTTCATTGCATTCGATTCACAGATGTGCCACGTTTAAATGAGACACCGCTTGAGGCCTCAAGTGGTTGTCATAAATAATTCATTACTCATTCGGTCGCGCAGTCGTCGTTTATTATTCATTTTGTCGGCGTAACCCCAGTCTGGCTCAAGTTTATCGTAACATGTGGCCCAAATATTGGAATGAGTCAGGATAAATGATTATTTCATAACGTTTCATCTTACTCATATTACGGGCGGAACAAATGAATTTTTTAGAAGGAACTGAAAGGTATGGAAACAGCTGAATGATAAAACTGAAGGATAGGTGATCTCAAAAGATTCTTAGTATAGAATTTTCTACCTTTTGAATAATTTTTTCGATTCCCAACTTTTTTCCAATTTTTTTTTCAATTCCTGAACAAAAAAACCATTCAATATTGTAGATTTACTTGTAGGATTCTTGTTTTAGTTTTAGTTACACAAAATGAAAAGAACATTTTCCACCTTAGAGCTGATTACACTTGTTATTGTTTTTCTTGTGACATAGATATGTATATTTTCATATTTATGTACTAGCAAATTTTGTGGAAAACTAAGGTTTGAATCGATATTCTGCATTGCACCAACCGTGCGTGTATGATCTTATCTTCCGTATTGTAAAAAACAATAATCAAACCATAAATGCTTCTGATCATAGAGACAACGCCGGTAATAATTTTCGGAAAACGAAGGCAATGGGAAATTCGCATGACTCATAATAATTATGGAAACACGATAATTGTTTCAGTATTAGTGTCTGCTATAAACACATTTAATTATCATCGGATGAGTTGGCAGGAATATCGTCTATTAGCATATCGTCTTCAACTCGCCCGATAGACATTTCGAATACAACAATAAGTCGTGATGGTTCACTGCCAAGGACGATTCTACGAACAATAATCTTCATTTCGAGGTATTTTTTTCAATTCTGGTGGGGATATCGTGAGCTTGAAACCGATTCGAGAACAAAACCTAAGCAAAACTCGCACTTTGATGTTATAATGTCCCCATTAAATTAAGATTCATGCGCAACCTGCCGTAAAATTGTCAACCATTTCTTTTTTCTTCCTGATCACACAGGAACGAAAGATGTTTCGTTGGAATTTATCTTTAGTGAACAATGACACTGACATTGAGATGCGGCGAAGCAAAGGGAATTGCGAATTGCAGGATTAATTGCTTGCAAAAAGTTCCTCCGGAAGCAAAACGCCATTTTGTTCTCGTTCCGTTCTAACGAATCTTTTGTTGAATTATTCCGACAACGAATTATCTTACTTAATTGAAATAAAAACGCGTTGTTTTGAATTCGATCGTTTGTCACAGATAAAGGTTGATCTGAAAAGTGCATCAGAACTTTTGAAAGAAGAACAAAAATAACTTCGAGTGATAATCCTTCAATATTTATTTCAATTGGAAGAACAATCTACTCATTATGTAATACACCTTCTCCGAAATCGCCAGACTGAATAAATTATGCAGCATCGAACTTTTTTCATCTCAATACCACAACCACCTAAGTCGTTTGTCCTCCCTGCATATGGCGTGATAGATCTCCGGCGTTAAATCCCGTTGAAAGTCGAGAATTGTTGGTTTCTTATTTTTGCAAACCACTGATTTCCAGTAAAAAAATTATGAGGATGCGTTATCGCACGATTTTGGTGGCCAGATGGCATTAACATTTCTCGGAATAAATCAATTTTTGTGCCAATGAATAAATTGTCTGACGAGATCTTTGATATTTTGTCGATAAGAAACATCGTTTATGTCTACTTTTTAGTCACTCAAGCTTAACTAGCCAAAACAGTAATTGTTTACATCATTTGAATGAGTCGCACAAATTTGTCCGAAATCTTCGACATCCACTAAACCACAAAGCCATTCAGATCTTATTCTGTTTGATTTCGGTATAGAAACACCGGCAACAGTCCATAATGGTTATTTTTCATACTTTTTTCGATCTATTTCAAGGCGAACACCTATTCGTAAACCGGTCAGCTATCCTGCGAGATTTGAATCAATAGAACGAAACCAATTCCAATAGGTTGATACAAAGTTCAAACTACATACACTTATGCCTTCGAAGTTAACATATAAGATTGCTCAAGAAATGTAATGTAAATAAGTTTTTTTCATCGATATTCGTTTGTTTCTGCTTCTTCTAAAAAAAAAATTCTCTGCAGCCTTCTCGATGTTCCAGATGAAATGAATAAAGCGTTTTTCTGAAATCTTCAATAATATTCGGCGATTTCACCTTTCAAAATTCATACAAACAAAATCACATTCTTTGTCATACTGACAATGAACACTAAAGGTCGGTTTGCTACACTGAATAAAGCGTTTTTCTGAAATCTTCAATAATATTCGGCGATTTCACCTTTCAAAATTCATACAAACAAAATCACATTCTTTGTCATACTGACAATGAACACTAAAGGTCGGTTTGCTACACCGAACCAAGCGAGCAAAAGCTGCTCGAGTGCTTTACTCGAATTTCTCATTAACTGATATCTCCTTTCTAAATTGTCCATCTTCTTCAGCTTCTAGCACGATCTATGTTTTTAAGGACTCTAGGTATAATTATTTGTAAAAATTTTTCTGTTTAATCAATTCATATCTCATGTCTTCCATAAATTGTCGTTGAATGCATCTATTATTATTGTTACTAATCTCGAATTATAATGGCACCCGGTTCAACAAGTATCCATAATGTTCTATTAGAATATACTTACGTCATGTCAGAGTGCTACCTACACTGCAGTATAATTCTTAGTGGATCGATCATAAGCTATTATAAGGAAGGTATTTTGAGGAAAAAGTAACCTTCATTTGAATTTTCCTGGCTGGCATAACTGAAAGACAATTAATTTCTTGTTGTCCATGTGTAATTTCACACCTGACGATATTGATAGCATTTCATCTGCTAGGTTTTCTTTACAAAATGACTCAGAAGTAACAACGTCTTCACGAATATTGTTGTTTTGCGCAAGATTTGTATAGTATTTAATTGAGCTCATTTTTCTATTCGGTCGTCTAATTACTACATATAATTCAGAATGAACCCTTTTTTATGTAAAACATGGGCTTTGTTACTAGAAAAGAGAGTATGAATGCTAGCAACTGGGATGAATTGACGAGGAATCACCAATAGTTTTCAGAAATAAAATTATCAACTTAGAAACAATAATCGTGGACTACAAACTACAAGAACAGATATTGTTTGGATATTCATTTCTGACTCTCCATATTGATTTCAGGTTGTCACCTTGGTGTTATACACATATTTTATAGCAGCACTCATTGGAAAGCAACAACCGATCGTTGCAGGTAACCCAAAAGATGACGAAGATTTTTTTTATTTCCCATTATTCACCGCGCTAAGGGTGAGTACTCAAAAATATTCAACCAAAATATTTTCGAATTTTCCTTCACAGAGAAGGATAGAAAAATCTAGGTCATGTTTATCGTTCTTAATAATAAAATAGAGCTCTTATGTTTTGTCTCATCACTCGCTTCTTCGAAGAAAATGAGTTTTTTTGGATTTTTGATCTAGGTTTTAAATTTTGAAATATGTATGTTAAGTTTGAGGTATTTTTCTGATCAGTTTTCTAGTCAACTGATTGTATTTTCTTCTACGGTTCCTATTAATTCCATAACGTGAAGAACAAGTACATAAATAGTTTTCTAATTTCAGTTCTGCTTCTTCTTTGGCTGGCTCAAAGTAGCAGAGGTGTTGATAAATCCTTTCGGCGAAGACGATGACGATCTCGAATTGAATTGGCTCATAGACAGACACATCAAGGTAACCACAGCACCACAATATTTTCTACGTCTTATCTTAATGATCGACCAAATATCAAATGAACTTGAAACCCAATAGGAGAGTTCGTATTTTTCTCTAGCTCAACTGTTTGAACGCTAGAAAGAGTGTATGTTCACTTGAACTTCACGAAGAAATTTCGTTGTTCTCCGTGTTTATGCAATTAACCTCTAATTCTCAGAAAAGCTGAAGTACATTATGTTCAATTTTCCAGGCCAGTTACATGATTGTTGACGAAATGCATGAGGAACATCCAGAGCTCCTGAAGGATCAGTTCTGGGAAGAAGTCGTGCCTAAGGAACTTCCTTATACCGTTGCCTCTGAACATTATCAAAGGGAAGAACCAAAGGGCTCTGCAGACCATTACAAGATCAAAGCACCAGATGCTCTCTATGCAAACTTAGATATTCCTAAGAAATCAATGGTAGATGACATGTATGCAGATTATGTGAGTTCGATTAATCAACATGTATTAATTGTTTCCTACGTTAAAACAATGCCGGGTGGAATATTAATTTAAGCACTTTCAGAAATTACCAAAGATATCACCTATTCGGTCTATATAACTTTTCTTAGACGTAATTCCGTAATTTCTACCCCCGAATATCATGTGAAATATATGACTAAGAAATGTGTGGTGAAAAACTTCATTACATCGCTTTTTTGTGCGTCTTCTTGATGTTTGCCGAATTTCAGGAGAGCGTTGATACTCCAATTCAGCCAAGAAAGGGGTCCATGAATTGGTTCCAGAGGCAGATATCACGAACAGGTATGGGATCTATCAGATCTGCCTCAACCGCTTATTCATCTGGAGGAATTTTCACTAGACCTAGGGGAAACTCGGTGTACGCTGACCCCGAGAACGGTCACCTTCCAACTGCAAGTCATAAAATGTCGATTTATGATCGCCTAGTAGGCAGGAAATCTGAGAAGAACCAGAGGCACAGAACTGGTGAGGAATATTGTTCGGTTATTCGGTTCAAAATATCGAGCCTTGTATACGGAAAAAAAAACGAGATCAAATAAGCCTCGAGATATCAAATAGATATCTTGCATATACATATCATGAGAAAACGCTTCAGACGAGGAAACATATAATGTATATTCATAAGATAAAAGCTAATCTACATTGAAAATTCCACAGCAATTTTGACCGCGTTTTGTATTGAGCGCTCGTTATAAACAAATGTCTATGAGATATACTTCTAGTGAAGTTCACGATCGTTGCCTGATTAAATTTATCTAGAAAATTATCTCATACTTCAAATTTCTTTTTCAAAAGCATTTATCATAGAGACTTCAGAAATAGAAGGAAAAATCAAAGAATTGGTTTGAATTTTTCTCAAGAAATATAGAATATCCTATTATAATAATAATAATAAACGCTACTTTCGCCTACTTTGAATAACATTTTCTGGTATATATTATATGTGGTATATCATCCGTCAATACAAACCTCTATTTTATCTGCCAAAAGCATATCTGCGACAATCTGAGTATTTGATATGAAATTTTTCATCATGGAATTAATAACAGTTCAGTTTGTTGAAAAGTTTCCAAACTTTCAACAGCTATAACGTGTAATTTGACGTGAGGATATTGCATATTCAAGCTTCCATGCCACCGTTTCTGTACTGGGAATTATTAAGTTTTATATTTTTCGGTGAGGTTAGATTTCGCTGATTATTTGTTATTGAAATTTCATTATTGAAAGAAAACTTAGTTTTCACTGAAGGAAAACGAAAATGACATCCTTAGAAGAAAAACACTGAAAAGAGAAAGTTTCAAAAGAATGAGAAAAAAACAACAAAAAAATTTTTTTTTATACCGTTCTGATTTTTCAAGTGGTATTCCACAAGCTTCATTCTTGAAAGAAGTTCTCATTGAAATAATAATATGTCCGAAACTGGCTCGAATTCTTTGCTTCAGGGCTGTCATTTTTGAAGCACGTCTTATCTCTTTGAGCGGCAAAGATAAAAAAAAATAAAACCCAAGTCGGGCAAAAAAATTTTTTTTTTGTAGTTTGGAAAAAAAATTTCAGCAAAAATTCATCGAAAATACATAAATGATACATTAACAATAATATTTCCGAATTTTTCTCAATATTTTTCTTAAAAGGGGTGGTACTCTTAACGTACCACCGCCGCGCAAGGGGGTCGAAATAGGTGGTACGTATTTTGTACCACCTAGCCCCAAAGAGTTAAAAGCCAACACCATTAATTCATTTTGAAGTTTTTCAAGATTGTGGCTACTAGTTGGATGAGAAATTGGAGAATTCACCGAGATAATTGCAATCGTCAAAGTTTTTTTTCAAATAGCATTGTGATTTTAATTCTCCTATTTCCTACAGGCAGTAGATCTGGAGCTTCCATCGCCGTGAAGACAAGACCAAGAATACCAACTCCAGATGTTACTAAAGAAATCCTTGAGAGAGAAACCCGTTTCAATGTTACAACAGCTCCCTCAAATCTGAATCAACTGAATGCTGGTGTTTTGATGCCGCATCAATTACAGCAGGGTGAGCATTTCACATGGAAAAGAAATCACTTTTTTTGTGTAATTTGAAATTATTTCATTTCAAGCATGTACAGCATGAGTCATCAACTTCTACATGTTTGAGGTGCGACAGAGTAAAAAGCAATTTCGAAGAAGATATACCTAAAATTTCCCGAATTTTCTGTAAACATCAGAAATAGAAGAACAATAATACAAGAAAACTGAGTCGATACAACCAAGTTTGGAAAATAATTCTAGTTCATATGTAGATTAGATTATATATTATTTATATCTTTAGGGTTAACCACATAGCTTGAACTTTACCGCGTCCTTTACAGGTCTATTGCGTGGTCCACTTCAACTAGCATCGATAAGTTTCGTTTGCCGAATACGCCGGTCCTCTTATTTCCTTGATACCCTTTGTGTCCAGGAACCCATGCTAAGGCACTTTGATTTTCTTGGCCTGTTAGTCGAATGCTTGAGCGCAGCCACATACAAGTGTAAATTTGTGGCTTTTAGTGCTGCCTGACTGTCAGAATAGACAATAGAACTAACTGTTCTACTTTATTCCATAACTGTAATGTATCTTATGTTTGTCCTAATGAAATGATCATTTTTGCAGGTTACCCTTATGGAAACGGAGAAGGTACAATAGTCCAAGTTGTCCTATCGCCAATTCAAGAGCTTGATGGAACTGGATCAGTCAACAATACTCTCCACGCACATCAACCAGGAACTGCAGCTCTTGCCCAAGCCATTCTATCCCCCTCACTTGGACCAGTCAACGTCCCAATGACAGTCTCACAGTTAGCCTCGTTAGGTTTGTCTTCAGTCAGTAACAGTCCCATGTCGACCAGGCACTTTCGAATGGACAACAAGAGTCCACTGTTCACCTCTAATTTCGAGAAAATATTAAACGATAAACCTTCAAGTCCGATTCAAGGATTGACAATCACTGAACTGCCTGCAACTCCTGTAGAGAAGGAAAAGGGTATGTTGGGAGATAATTGTACCGTGAGCAGTACAGAGAGCAATTCTTCCAAGTCCTCGAACAGTTCGAAAGAAAGCAAAAGTACAGAAGCTACAGCTTCCCTACAGAATTTTGAGGTGGGTAAAGAGCAGCTTGATGTACTTTCGATCACACCAAGCGCATCAGCACCCACATCATTAACTGCCCTGGTATCAGATGATGTCAAGAGTAGAAAAACTTCAGTTGTTTCATCAAATTCACCTAAAAGGGAGGTATATGTATGAAATCTCGAACGTTCAGTGATAACGCGATTTTTTATAGTCAATAATGTGCCTTAATACTTAGTTACAATTCCGGATAATTGGTGGAGTGCAAATTAAAACAATTCGAGTTGGGAAAAAAGTGAACTTTGGGAAACTTTTCTCCTCCTCTTCATGGAACATTTGGTTGGCAGCTAATGGAGTTGATAAATCAGTGAATAAAAATTCAGAACATATTATAGAACCAATATAATAAACGACGTTAAATAACGACAAATTTCCAAGTAGTTTTAGTTTACGGTTAACAATCATATATCATTTTATATCCACCAAAAATATTTTCTCGGCGTGACCATTATTGTCCTATTTATATTCTTTCCATAAAATAGTTGAACTATTATGACACGAACTCTCTTCTGAGCATGCTAGGAGCTGTTTTGTGATAAACGTAAAACTATCACAATCGACAAATGCCTATTCATTTCTTCGTTTAGTTTGAGTCACAACTGTGATCATTGAAGTTAATGATGCCGAATGTGGGGTTTTATTTGAATAACATAATCGAATGTTTTTTGTAAAGTTGATTAGATAATGGAATGTAGTGAAATATCAAACAGATAGGAGGTTTTAGTGAAATAATGAATTATGTGAATGTGTGAATATAAATAAAAAGTCTTTACTTAGGTGATTCATTGTTTTATCTTTCAGATAAACCAACAGAAATTGAAGAAAGAAGTTGCAAATTTTGCACGAATATAGTGTGCAGTGTTGATTTAAATTGATTTAAATTTTTCACGCTGTGGCTGTGGAAAATCGAATTCAAGTTGGTAATAGACTATTCAGTAATGTTTTGGGTTGCTGAATTCAGGTTGGTATGGGAAAAACACTAACTCATAGAGACCTTGGTTTGGTGATTTTGTCAAATATCAAACAAATTCGGAAATAATTTTATTAATTTTGAATGCTTATCGATTAGTTCTGCATTCTGAGTATTTCTTCAATAGTGTCTTGGTGATGCGATCTGGACAAAGTTTCGTACGTTGTTTGAATACATTGTTCTTCAGCTAGGTGCAAAATTTCATTCCAATCCCATCAGTAGTTCCGAAATTATCAGGAGAAAAATATTTCGAACCCCTAGTCTAATTTTGCTCATTGATGAACGTGACCGCGACATTCGCGATCCAAACCTAACCTGAAAATTTCAAGTTCCTAGGACTTTCCCTCCGGAAGTTATAATTTTCTATGGTTTCTATGGTTCTGGTCATGCGATCTGGACAAAATGTAGCTTTAATATATCATTCTCGATTAAAATACAGAATTTTATTTCGATCGAATCTGTAGTTCCGAAATTATCGAGAAAACAAAATTTCGAACGACCGTTTACGGAACCCCTAGTATAATTCTGCTTATTTATAAACGTGAACGCGACATTTCAGATTCACACCTATCCTGAAAATTTCAAGTCTTTAGGCCTTTCCGTTCGAAAGTTATGATTTTCTATGGTTTCTATGGTTCTGGTCATGCGATCTGGAGAAATGTAGCTTGAATATATCATTCTCCATTAGTATACAAAATTTCGTCACGATCGAATCTGTAGTTTCGAAATTATCAAGAAAACTGAATTTCAAACGACGGAACCCCTAGTATAATTTTGCTCATAGATAAACGTGATCACGACATTCGAGATCCACACCTATCCTGAAAATTTTAAGTTCCTAGGCGTTTACGTTCAGAAGTTAAAATTTTTGATGGTTTCTATGGTTCTGGTGATCTGGACAAAATTTCACATTTCATCTCGATCAAATCTGTAGTTTCCAAGTAATCAGGAGAACAAAACTTTGAACGGCCATATTTACGGAACCCCATTAACGAACTAAACCGAGCAGTCTCTAGGTTGATATAGCCGTCGTGTAAGTAGTACGAGCACTCAAAAACATTTTTTGCACGCTCAAAAACATCAAAGTAATTTGCTGTGAAAAATATACTAAACACTTTTCTACTATTTTCTAGGTTATATTTATATTTTTATTTTTATGATAAAATTGAACAGTTACTTTTTGTAACCAGAAATAAAGTCACGATGGACGTTCAAGGCCTGCTTTGATGTCAATAATTTTTGAATTTTTTATACTGAGTCTTTCTTCGAGCCCTCTAGCAGACCTCATTTTCAACCAAATTTTGATTTTTCTTGAATAGAGAGTTGCAGAATTTTTTATTATCGTGCGAACCTAATGGTTAACCTAGGGTGCAAGGTAGGTATGTGATTTCTGACCTATCGTTTGTGTTGTTCGCGGAAGAATAATTTCCTATTTCTTGAACTATACTGATGTTCATTGAAGCTTACAAACATCAAGTGTTTTCTTTAGTGAATTAGAGCCAAGAAATATAGTCGCAAGTCTATAATCGCACTCTTGGCGAATAGGCATTCTGTAAAAAACAAGAAAAGCATTCGAAAAATTATCTTAATTAACCATTTTTGTGTCACCTCTAGTTTTTTCAAGTATGTTTTCACAACAGCACCCCATCCATGAATTCCATAAAGTACATGAGGCTAAAACAGAACAATGTATAGCCTCCTCAGCAGCTCCGAATCAAAAAATTCTCGTAAGTTCTTGAACTTCGGGACAAGGATGTGCAACTCATTCACCAGATGGTCAACCTGATTATTCCATCTAAGATGAGCATCCAAATATACTTCAAATATTTGACTTGATTTAAACTTTATTCTTCCACTACATATTATATACAAAAAGAAAATCTATAGTACATACCTCACCATCAAAAAATTACATGGTTTGTCTGAAGATAAAAGTACACTTAAAGTTGTATACAACACACAATAAGACAAATATTACATACATTACATAAAAATATCATAAATTTCGCGAGTATCATTCGAAAAATTCTACATCAGGAACTCATTTAGGTCGTAGATGGTGTTTTCGAGCAACAGTTCTCTCACTGAATTGCCTTTGCGGGAGTTTGTTGATTTGACACATGTGTAGAGGTCTAACAAGCAGATTTCCTCCCCTAGTGTCATAGCCATTATTAAACGAATTTATTTGGAATCTATAACGATGTTGTTGCACAAAGTTCCACCAAACGTTTTAGTTCATCCCACGTATCAGCTTGATAAAGCGGCATCACCTGCAAAAGCAAACATCTCACCTCTACCATTTAGAGATAAGATGGAATTCGGATAGGTTAATTATCCGATCGGTTCGGAATTTTGTAGTTAGTTGGAAAATAACCGTACAAAGTTTCGTATGAAATTTCGTGAGGATCGTATCACTAAAACAACATTTTTTTGTTTCAAATAAATTGATGAGTCAGAAACTATTCGCCATAATAGCCTGCTGAATTTGTGTCTATATAAAAGGTATGGATGAAATGAGCTAGATATGTAGAAATTCAGCTCTACATCTGGTCCACATAAGATAAAAGTTGAATTTTTCAGTGGTTCCAAAAATTACACTTTGTTGAAGAATTTGATATATTCCATATAATTCTGTGATTCCATGTCTTGAAGTTTGATGACATTATTTTTCACTTTGTTTTCAATGAGATCTTATCTCGATAGAAGGGAGTTACTCAACCGTAATGTATAAATTACCCGTCTATTGTAAATTAGCCATCGAAGACATTCAGTAGAGGAGGTGATAAAATTCAACCACCTAAGTTGGATAATATTCAGTAGCAGTGAAGATTTAGAAGACCTTCTTAAGAAAGGCTCTTACCTATGCATCTGAACTCAAGCAGAAAGTTCAAGAACCAAATAGCTAATGGGCATTATAGAAATGAAAACCTTGAGAAACTCAAGGACGTAGAATAGCATGTAATGATCAAGTTCGTAGTACTACCAGAAGATGAAATTTGCGAGTGGCGAACTCAGTGGGATGGATAAGATCTAAAAGATTGAAAGTGGACAAAAGACCAGATAAGACAAAGTGGAAAACCACCAGAATTCGAACAGACGCGCAAGAGCTCCCGATGACATGATGAGAGTCATACATTCCGGTCATATAGTACGTCCTTCCGTTTTTTTTCCGATACTTCCGATACAAAAGCTGATGTGCTCTTTTGATAATGCATTTAGGTACATGAAGATAATACAAGAATTATTCAGAAATAAATTGATTTTCATGGAAACAGATTGAACACATTGTTGAGTGATTTATATTCGTTATATAAGGATGGCACTATGCAAAGCTCAAGTTGAAATACGGCGCAGAGAAGATGACTTTTAGATTCAATGCTTCCAAGCGAGCTTTCAAGCGGCTGAGAGTAAATATCGCCATATCCTAGCTCCTTTGAAGTTAAGAACTATGTGGTTTTATCTAAAGTAATGTATCTTAAGTGACTTATATCGGAGTGAAATATAGGTTGTTATGTTATGAAATAATATGCTTCTCATACAAAATGGATCAGTAATTCATAGTTGCCATTTGCGCACTGTGGAGTTAAAAATTATGCCTGATAGACCAAGAAACGCAGAAGGGGGATAAATCAGGAATCAGGAGAGTAATGATAGCATTCTACCATTATTTCAGATCATCAACAATGAATTTGAGCCGTATTCAACTGAAGTATTCCAACGATGGCCGGCTATTTGTACTATTAATATGAGCATCTTCCATTCGGTGTAATTTATGGGAAACGATGAAGAATACATCGGGAGTATTCGCAGTCAGGATATTTATTATGGGTGCGCGAGTAGGAGATTGATAATAATTTATCAGAAAATTGCTTTGCGGAATCAATTCTAGCCAGGTAAAATATATGGACTTAATTGTTTACAGTTTGAGCCTTTCGGAAAGCAATAAAGAAAAGATTTATCATGGCATACACCACGCAATGTAGATGGGTTGGACTTGACTTCGTCTTTTGTATAGAGGTGCTTTTTTCAGTACGTAATTTTTTATTTAATGCTTCTCTTTGATCACCAACAATCTAAAATTCAAATGATTCAGTAATTGGTAGTGTACCTATATCCATTAATACTTAGTTATGCAATATATCGCACCCGTCGTAGAATAAGGAGACCATTCGAAAAAGGTCCATTTTGAGTTAGTAACGGTATTGAACTCAGGAAGTAACCCTTTCCATACGTGCAATATCGGAATATTTCTAGTTGGCCTCTCTGCCACATAAAAAACTATTCATGAGGAAAGGTAACTTTTCAAATTTTTTGGAAAAACGGCAGAAATTCTACCACGACAGGGGAAAAATTGCATTAATTGAATATTGGGTGCTAGGGTTATAATGTTCAAATAGATTGCTGCAGTAAATAAGAATGTTCAGCGTGTTCAATTGAGTACACAAAAGTATAGAACAAAAACTTCGGTAAACCAAAACTTCAAATACGACTTCCCAACAAAATCAATTTTTGAGTTGTACCCTTATTCTACGACGGGTGCGATATATTTAAACTGGGATTGAAGGTGGTTGTTTGGCCTCGAAGGAGCATTTCTACACTAAAACCATTGAATCTTTTACAAATCTCTACAAATTCCACTTTTGATATCACAAGCTGAAATCAAACAATCAAACAAAAAAAAGTTTCCGATCTGGAGTACGTTTCCACTGATTGTGTTGTGTCTCAGGTGGCGTAAGGACAAAGTAACAAAGCCAAAGCCAGAACATAACCGTGTCTCCTAACTCGCACAAGCTCTGAGCTTATGAGGGGGCTCACAGAGACCTAGGAGACTCGGGATATAAATATAAAACAAACAAACAAAACAAATACAATAATTCGTTTTTGTTATCTGGTTGGGATGGCTTCGAAAAGTTAACCTAAAAACTTTCAACCTGTTCAACCTGAAAGTTTATGAAATTCTCTCAAGAAAAACACAATTTTGTTAATGGCAATTATAGTAATTCAAAAATCGGCAACCACTTTGGTCAACGACGGCAAAAGAAAAAAAACCCACCTGCTCTCGAGAATGGTCATTGGCGCATCTCCTTCCATTTTTGATCACAATTTTTGCGGTTTACCGTCATTGCCAACTTCAGGAATTCGGCGACGCCAAGGATCTTGAAGGGGGTCGATACATTGACCGGACAATTGAACTGTTACATTTTTCTTCGAAGTACCTCGTTAAATGTAAACAAGCGGACAAAAGTTCCTGACTTCAAGTCAGTGCTGTTCATATTTTTTTTATTCATTTGACGTTACTTAATCGCATAGTTTTTTTTACCGCAAAGCTTTTTTCCTGATAGTTAATGGTATGAAAATTCTGAACATCGACTGGTAAGATGGAAACACTCAGGATTCGCCAATTTTTGTTTCATTCAGATTTTTCAGGAAAATATGACATTAATGGATTGCCTGCGTACACATAGCATTTGAGCATTCGTATCAACTCTAGCAATTTGCTGAAATGAGTCCATAAATATTTTCTGTTTGATTCGATATTCGTTACGATTTCATGAAATTAAATCAGAGATTTATAGGAGGTTCATCTCGAGCGAGCTGCGGAGCTAGATAATTCTCGGTATTCATTTCAATCTCAAATTAAAACGCCACAGGTAAAGATTAATAAGGTTAGTATAGTTGCACGATAAATCACTTTATCTGCTTAGAAAACCTTTTTGTAATGGCTTAAAACATTTTTGCAGACTGAAAAAAATTGGAGATGAGCTATCGAGATTTAAATTGGTGAAATGCTATCAGCGTTTTCAGTGTGAATTAAAACATTATTATCTTTGGTTACAACTCGGATCAATGGCGTACATTCAATACATATTTTTCGTTTATCACCAAAATAATATCGTCCACTATGAAAAAAACATACTACCTATATGATTTCTGAGAATATCTACAATGAGTGTTCAAAGTAAAATTGTCCCACTCTCTAGGCCTAGTTTGTAAGGATGATAATCTGAAGAGACGTTAGTTGGGAATTTGCTGAAATGAAAGACAATATTAATTTTGTATGGAAATTTGAAAATCGAGATAATTTTGCGGGACAGCCGGAAGGAAAGAGGTACGTAGCCAGTATCCTTTCGTTGGTTCTTAAACAATGATCGACTTCTCTCTATCGTTTCATATATGAGCAGAACAAGAAAATCGTCAGAAAAGTGCAGGAAATTGTGACGAAGAACCCGAGAGCGACGTTTTAGCGTTCTTTCATCTCAATCTATTGTCCTATATTTTCTCGCTGCAGTATGATGCAGAAGCAGTGGGGAAGATGTAGTTACGTGACGAATTTGAATAGCTATATTCCAAGAATATTTCAGAACAATTTTCTAGAATTATTATAAATTAAGGTTACGACAGCTTGCGCGCCAGAGTCCCGAGTAAACATGCGAGGATAGAAGATTGGTTGATAAAATGCGATTTTAAGCTTCATTTTGCACCGCTATTATTCATGCAATAAATTATTTATATCGAATTGAAATGGGCTGGTAATAAATTTAACCCTTGCTCATTAAATCTTATCTTACACGTTTCTTGAGATAATTCAAATACTTACTTACTTTAAAAGTAGAGCCACGCTTTCCCGTGCCATCTTTTTTCTAAAAAGTACGTGATTTTTTTATTTATGGAAGAGATTAGCGTCGCCAGAGGCTCTAGACTCAGGGTGGTATTCAGAAATTTCAATCTCTCTGAAGATTATTCTAGGATTCATTGTGAAGGATTTTGGACCTTTTTCCATCCCATAGAGATTACTGCGAAACTCTTCTGTTCATTTCATTTGTCATCATACAACTCTTTTCACAACTGAATCCATTAATTTTCCCCGAAAATATTGAACTGGCATTTTGGATGCATTCATTTTTTTGTTCCGAAATTTTTAAAATCTCGTGAGGATATGAACGTGAACAGTGATAGGGGGGTTTCATGACTTGGTTGTTCGCCTCGCCAACATGTTTGCTGATAACTCTACTTCATACGAATTATTGTAGATTTTATTTCGCACTTTCATGTCTCGGTTGTTTATATCCATATATGTTGTTGTTGTTTATATCTTTGTTGCAAAGTTTGTCATTCGGAATGATATTCTGCAGGTTTCGAAGTCGATTCAGTTGATCATTCAGCTCATTTGAAGTGTTTATTGATGATGACTTTCGATTTATTATCTCTTCCAGCACGTTTGAAAGATAACTTTGATTTAGTGGTTAGTTATAAATGTTCTTCTTTTTCCTCTTTTTGTCTAAATTTGCTTGTTTTTCTTCGTTTCTTGGCCTGTAATTCATTCAAGTGGGCGATTACCACTACAACGTCTTCCGATGCTCCTGCGTCCAAGCGGAAAAATGTTTGTCGTTATTCTTGCCATTAAACGTTTATTTCATTAAAAAGATTTTTCATTTAATTCTGAAGTAGCTAATTTTCCGATTTAATTGGTGAAATTATTGTTCTTCTCATTGTTTCTCGGTTGTGCGAGTTCGGTGATATTGATATTGGTTTATATTCTTATACATCGTTTCGCCATAGTACCAGTTTGTTCCTATATTGCATATTTAATTTCTCAGTGTTTTTCATTCTTTGTTATTATTATTTTCGGTTCACTTTACGGAGAAATACGTTGGCACCCTTGAATAATCCTCAATTTCAACCCAACCTCTTTCTTCAACTGAAGCCAACCGCGGTGTATAAATTCAGCGCTCTATACTATAAAGAATGTAAGACATCGATTCAGATGGAAGTATTTTTTTGCTTGCGATAGTTTACCTTGCGACAGGGATGAGAAATAATGAAATAAACTGTACGAAAGTGTTGTGTGATTGTTCTTATCAATGATTTCTGAAGGAAACTTGTTCAGTGAATAGAAATACTTCACACTCCACGACAATATTTTTGATATATCTAATGTTTATTTTTCAAATGCATAATCCTCAAATACTCTCCTTGTACTCTTGAATTCGAATCCAGATGCATAGATCTAGTCCCACCCTGTTGAATACATCCGAGAACTAACAGAGGAGAAGATTTAAAAATATCGATAAAGACTGAAAATAATCCAGAGCATACGTAAATGTTCAATATTCATAAGATACTACGCAATTTTAGATGCAATTTGATCACGAATAAATAATGCTACAAATTGCTAAGTGCTTATTACCTGTCAAAACTGTTTAGATCTCTCAGTGTTGCCGTTTAAATATGACCGCTAGAGATTCAGGGTGGTAAAACAAGAGAATATCCATTCGCGGAATGAATTTTACTCGAACGAGATAAGAATAAGGACAAAAACCCAATTTTACATCATTGTCCGATAAGAGTGATATTCAATTTGGAGAATTCCCAGTCCTTCCAACATGAGTTTGTGTTTAGTATTCTTTTAACACATGGGTTTGTCAAATTCCGCATTTTCTTTTTGAGCGATAACTAGGATTCGCTTCCTCTTACTGGTATTTACTACATCGCAGCTGAGTGCTTGCGCTCTGCTTGTCTGTGATAACGATTCAAAAAAGATCGAAACGAAATGAAAAACATTATCTTCGGACACCAAAGCGCTGAGCTTTAATGTCGCCTGTTCGATGATTGTAGGGGAACGCCTAGGAAGTCTAAACAAACTAGGGAAAAACAAAAAGCGGTGTTGAATTTTATCAATTCGAACGAACTATAAAAAATTTGCAAAGAGGTCACTGTCAGAATAATAATAAAAATAATATAATAATACACAAAACTAAAATGCAAATAATCAATACAATTCAATTCAATTACGCAAATTAGGAGATGCAATCAAATGAATAAAACTAGTCACATCATATACAATGCCAACATTAGTAAAAGTGACAAAAAAAAATTCAGATTTTACTTCCTTATCTGTTCCCATCAAACTCAATGAAAGTTTCACAAATCATGGAGACTTTGTCGAAGTGAATATCACAGAGATGGGATACTTGATTTAATTTGAAACACATCAAATTCACAGGTGACTGTAACAAAACATTTTTGTTCCGGGCCTAGCAAGATTGAACAAGTGTACGGATCTAGAACTAGAGCATCGTACATAGAATCGTATATTCTAGTGAAATGGAACAGTCAACAACCATTCAAAATTCCATGTGGAAACTTCAGACAAGCAACACCCCTTCTGAGATCAAGCTCAAATGCACCGAATTTATGCAACAAAACAGCATGATCGAAACCTCTCAATGGATAAGCACCCTCCTCTCTGATTACAAGTTCTTGAAAAATCTTCTCTGAACAGCCTCTATATGATATCTGTGACACCTATATATTGGATTCCAAACAATGCATCCAAACTCCAGTTTGCTCCTCACAAATGCATTGAACAGCCAAATCATGGTTTTGGGATCAGAAAAATATCTGCAATGACATACGATGAATCTAAACATCCTCGACGTAGTATCAAGTAAATTACCCATATGCGAGACAAAATCTCTGATCAAAGAATATGCCCAGATCCCTTATATCCGTTTTTCTGCTCAATACGTTGCCATCAAGACTATAACTATACAAAACATAGTTTTTTTCCTGGTGACGTGACAAATGAACAATAAGTCCAGAGTACGCTGCAAGGAAACGCAGTCCACAAGAGAGCCTAGTTTACAGCTGAACATGAAATCATCGGCATAAGCCAATACAAGAATAAGATATTTTAGCTCCGCAACAGCTGTCACCCGCCCACCGCGCCATACCCCGCAGCTATCCTCACTATCAAGATCATGGAGCAGATCATTGACAAACATAATGATCAACAATGGACCAAGGTTCGAGCCCTGCGGTAGACCAGATGCAGAAATATAAAGAGCAGAGCAGCTTCCATTCGGGTGAGCAAACTGCTGAAGATCTTTATGACCTTAACCAACGCCTTCTGAAAATCAGTTTATGATGGAGCCGTAGCTTAGTGGTTGAGGCCTTTGGCTCGTGATCGAGAGGTCTCGGGTTCGAATCCTCCGGTAGGGAAAGAAATTTTCTGACCTGGAGTACGGTTTCACCATTCACTGTTGGGTAAACAATTAACTGTGCTGTGCTGGTGGAGTAAGGACACAGTAACAATGCCTCTCAACTCGCACAAGCTCTGAGTTTATGAGGGTTCTCACAGAGACCTAGAAGAGTCGGGATATAAAAAAAATATAAACAATATAGTATATCCAGATTCTCAGAGAGATACTGAGAGAAAACCGCCAGATTAGTAGTACACGATTTCTTTGACATAAAGCCGTGCTGTTCCGGTTTCCGGTCTGATCAAGTGCCTCACAGCACAGTGTGATCTCAAAGAGCTCTGCAAAATTAGAAAGTAAAGAGATCGGCCTGTAAGTTCTTAAATCAGTTGGACCACCTTTTTTCGATACTGGGACAAACTTAGCCAGTTTCCAACACGATAGGAACTTCCTATCTCTAAGAGTCATGTTGAAGTTATGTAAGAGCGGGATCGATAGGACACCAATGAAATCCTTGACGAGGAAGTCCACCTTAATTACAAGTCGGTTGAAAAAGTACAATATTTCGCTTTTTGCGCGCTTGTTTCTATGAACAAGAGCGTTATCATTCTGCCAAAGGTCTGAAATTTTCGAATTTTGAAATCACAGATGACGAATTCGTAGTCAAATTCAATTCTTTCCGCCCATCCGGCCGTCCGTTCTTAAATACAATAAATTTCGGAAGAAAATACCTATAGTTTTTCAATTTTTAGGGTACGTTCGAGGTCTGATATAGCCTTATGAATATATTTTTTCTCAATAATTCAAAGATAAGAATAAGAAGTTGATTGAATTAAAACTTTGTGGTTATTGGGAGATAACAATACGACAGTTCGTGTTGAATTTCGAAGGGGTCGTACCACTAGAAGATTCAATAAAGAAAAACTTTTCAAAACTTCGGTATCTCAAAAGCTATTCGTCATATCCTGCAGAAATTTTCGGGGTGCATATAAGGGATGGATAAAACGAGTAATATAGAAACTCAGCTTTTTGACGGTTCCATGTAAAGAGACAATAAGGTGTTTTATCTATTGTTGGGATTATTGGATATTCGTTGATTTCATTGCGCGAAGTTTATAAAATAGAATAAAATTATTCGTCACACTGACGTTTGTGGTTCTTTTCATGATAATAATCGCAGAACAGACATGTTTATACCTACCTACTTCATTTCTGATATGGTTTTGGGTCTATACGCTACAGTGCCTCCTCATGACAAATTATCATATCATCAGTCATAATAATTCAATTCGAAGAATTTTTTCTGATCCATTTAAGACTGAAGCTTTCTGATTGATCTAAGGGAGATGATTTTACTTCACTAGGCTCCTGTAGTGGCCTACGATAATCTGAAGCTCCAAAAAATCATCGCTTGAATGGCCAAATCTGGTTGGAACAACCCCCCCGTTCAAAGAGCAGCAACTTTAATATTTCAAACCTGAATATTGAAGGAATTTCGATAGACAATGCGATTAAGTTTCAACATTGGCAAAGGAGTATGGTCTTAAGGTGGTCCTTCTACAAGAGACAAATACGGCAACAGAGGAAAATCTTAGGAAAGAGGTCTTTTTAAATGTTATGTACTGTTTGATTTTTTGCTGGGCCAATTCTAGGGTTCAGCTTGTTATGTTAAAAGATTTTTTGTAATGTTGAGTTAAGTCGGAAGGTTTTTTTTTCAGTTCCTTCAAACATTTCTGTCATTATAATTCATAAACCTACAAACCGTAGAAAATTCCCACCCATCGAATTACTGTGGAGATTCATTTATGGAATGGGTGGTTATCGCTCTGGCGATGAATTCAAACAAGCGCTCAAAAGCCCCTGACTGCTCTTCAAATTTGTCGATGTAGCGGCGGTGCCTGCGAATTAGACATTGTTGTTGGACCTAAAATTAGTGTCAAACCGTACAACTTTTGAATACTACGTAGGGTAAACACTACAGTTATTGGCACCTTAAGCCAACTGTCCCAATAGAATATAAATAATTTGTTATTTGGGTATGAAATGAAAATATTTCTTTTTCGAGGTTATGTGTTGGTTATGGTTATGTACTCGATTCAAATTAACAACCGAAAGTGGAAAAACCTTTTCAGAAGAAGCTTTAAAACACATCGTTAACATCATGTGTCAATTTTCAGTGATTGACACTGTAAAATCTATTGTTGACACCACCTGATACAGTTATTGACATACTGTTGTCTCTCATATTTTCAATCAGCTGAACAAGGATGTGGATAGGTATAATATATAGTAATGGATCGTTCATTATAAGATTTATTTATAAGTTTTGCAGTGAAAAATATTCGAAATGGAAACCTTCTCTATGAAGACATATTTCAATAAACATTAAACATGGAATTTTCATGCACAGGAAATGCATTTAATTATTTGATACCATTCAAATCCAAATTCTTTTTGCAAATAGGACACAAGCCCTGGCAGTTGGTTCTCCAGTAGCCGTTTATAGCAACTTGGTTTTCATTGTTATCACAGATTATGTCTTCAGATGTACAATCCATGTCCATATTGGACTGTTTCATGACTGTATAAAGGATTCTTCATGAATTTCATCATCAAGCTTTATGTTTGAAATAATTTTTTTTTTATTTTTTTTGGCACACCCGTCTATTCTATCACATAATTTGAGATCTTCTTCATAGGTTAATACAGGGCAAGGTCCGTGATTTGTTGAGCGCTCGTTGGACTTACACCAGGGCTACATCATTTCGTCAAGATGTCTGTATTTTTCGAATCTTGCCGTAAGCACGATAACTTTCGAACGGAACGACCTAGAGACTTTAAATTTTCAGTGTGGGTTCAGTTTCCGACTGCCGTAGTTGAGTTGGTTAATGAGCAGAATTCCATCAGGGGTTCCGTAAATATGGCCGTTCGAAATTTTGATCTCCTGATTACTTCTAAACTACTGATTCGATCGAGATGAAATTTCGCACCCAGATGGTGCGAATGACGTGTTCACATGCAAAATTTGTCCAAATCGCATGACCAGAAGAAAATAATAACTTTCGAACGGAGGGGCCTAGGGACAAGACATTTTCAGGATAGGTGTGGATCTCGAATATCGCGGTCACGTTTATCAATGAACAAAATTATCAATGACCAAAAGTGGATGTTCAAAGAAATTTTTTTTAGCAAGATTCTACCTACTAGGTAGATGAACGAGCGCTCAAGAGCTCCTGACTACACGTCAGTGCTTTTCATTTTTTCAACAAGTTTGCCACTCAACCAAAAAATTATTGTAGAACGAGGAACGCTATAGGTTTGGGAGGCAAGTTTTCTGGACATTCCTTCTGATTTTACTGCTGATAAGGCAGAAATAAAAGCATCCTCCGTGTAATTTTTCTTATAATTGCTTCCTTCTTTTGCTTTTGTCATGTTGTTGAGAATGAAGCGTGGAAAATCGATTCAGGGGGTAGAGACAAGAAGTAGGAACTAGTTGAACTTGCAATATAGTTATTGACACGTGGAAATTCACAGAGATTGACACTGGTGTCAACAACTATCTAGAACAAAATTAGATAAAGTTCAATCATTTTTCAGTATTCATTGAGAAATTGAGGCCTGAATAGTAGGCAATACGGACTAATTTTGCAAAATTTGAATACGACAGTTATTGACATTGTATGTCAATCACTATTCATCCACATATTTTCAAAGACAATTATTGACACCCACAAAAAAACGCGAAACCTTCAACCTAATAGATTTTAAGTTACGAGAAAGTATTTATTGAAGAGTTTCAATAATTCAAACAAAAATTATGCTTCAGACAAAAATTAGAACAATTAAAAAAATGTTATGAACTTGAGTTGAGTACCTTGAGAAAATGGCAGTATTTTTCTAATTGCAATGATCGTCAGCACGCTGCACATTGATAAATATATGGTGAATTAGGAATGCAAACCTAACCCAAATTAATACTAACAGTCCAAACTTGAAGAATTGAAATATTTTTTTCAAAGCTCCATGTTTTTAAGGCCTCCATCCAATTCTTATAATTCAAATATGAAAATGAGGGTGTCAACAACTGTACCTTTTACCCTATACCGGGAATTTTTTATTCGATTCTACCAATTCGAGGTCGTCGATTCTTTATCTAGCGCCGACAGTTGATATATAGACGGAGGGGTCTAAACTACCTCCGTCCTCGGTTTTCTATCAAATCCCGCTCCTCGCCATGTTGAGAATGAACGGGAAATTTGCTCGGTCCAAATATGTTATTTCTCGAGGTGCACCAATGATAAATTCTTGCCAACAATTGAATTATCCCTCAGCGGCCATTGAAGTTTAGTCGTGTTCTGGCCGAACGGGCCGGGTCGACAGCGTGACCAAGCGTCGTGACATTCACAGATATACCATTGAAACTCGCACTGCCTGCACTTCGGTGACCTCGACCATCACCACAAACCAAGTACAGCACGAGGATCGTCGTCTTACCCCGCTTTGTCGCCAGACGCAGTGGCGTCTTTCTCGATAATCGATCCTGTAAGAAACTTGGTAGATTTCTCTCCTCAGGCACTCAGCTAAAAAAAAACTGAGACTCGAAAAGCATCATATGCTGAAATTGAAAAAGAACATTTAGCAAGATTATTTCAATCACGTGTTTGTTAACTGAGGTTATTGATACAATCTTAAACTCTTCGAGGCTCAGTGTGGAGCAAGAAGGATGATCTGTCTTCTGATAATACGACGTCCCAAACCTCTTGCACAAAGTATCTTAGATATTATAGATAGTGATTAACTGAAATATCTTGCAGGCCAGTCTAATGTTTCCATACATGGATGAAAAGAAAAATATTCAATGGGTTCTATGTGTCCTTATCATAAAGAAAGTCGTTTGAAATGGAATCCACATATCGTCGCCTTCAGGAGAAAATTGCGTAACTCCATGTTACAAAATTTAACAGGAGAAATGAAAAACACTTTAAACGTCAGAAAGCGACCTGTCAGTATGACTGATTTAGTATGCGAAATACGGGAGTTACGCATTTTTCCCAAACGCGGTAGGAGATAGGTAAGTAGATTTCATTTTCTAAAATTTAAATATACCCGATCATTTTAAGAGTTTGTTAATTTGCAAGCATATTAGTAACTACGTTGCCCAACAGATTTCACCAAAATACCATTCCTTGAAAAATGTGGAGTTACGTAGTTTTCTCCGGAACACGACGATTTTGAAAATCTACGGGTTACAAAATTAGAGTGACACACTTTTTGAGCGCTCGTACTACTTACACGAGGGTTATATCATTTCGTCACGATGTCTGTATTTTTCGAATTTTGAGCCGAAAATGTCTCAAACGACTATGTTCGACTCACGAATGATGACGAATCCATCAAAAATTTCGAGTCTGTCCGTCCGGCCGTCCGTCCGTATACACTAAAACTCTCGAACGAAATGTCCTAAAAAAATTGAAATCTTCAGGGTAGGTTCTAATCTCGAATGCCGCGGTTGAGTTCGTTATTGGGCAAAATTCGCCGAGGGGTTCCGTAAATATGGCCGCTCGAAATTTTGTTTTCCTGATTACTTCGAAACTACAGATTCGAACGAGGTGAACTTTTGCACTCAGATGGAGAATTACGTGTTAAAGCTACATGCTACGTGTCCAGCTCGCATGACCAGAACCATAGAAACCATAGAAAATTATAACTTTGTAATGGAAAGGCCTAGGAAAATTTTCAGGATAGGTGTGGATTTCGAATGTCGTTCATCAATGAGCAAAATTAGACCAGGGGTTATATTACTATTATTATTAAATATGGTCGTTTGAAATTTAGTTTTCTTGATCATTTCAAAACTACGGATTTGGTCGTGACGAAATTTTGTACTTTAATGGAGAATCATTTATTCAAGCTACATTTTTTCCAAATCGCATGACCAGAACCATAGAAACCAAAGGAAATTATAACTTTCGAATGGAAAGGCCTAGGGACTTGAAATTTTCAGGGTAGGTTTGGATTGCGAATTTCGCGGTCACGTTCATCAATTATCAAAATTAGACCAGGGGTTCTGTAAATACGGTCACTCGAAATATTTTGTTCGTGATAATTTCGAAACTACTTATTGGATTGGAATGAAATTTTACACCTAGCTGAAGAATAATGTATTCATCTTGCTTTCGAAATTTTGTCCAGATCGCATCAACAGGACCATAGATACCGTAGAATATTCTAGCGAATTTTCGAAAAAAAATTGGTCAGCTCAAGCACTGACATGAAGTCTGGAGTTTCGCCTAAGTTTGAAAATTTTTTTGATAGCTGTCGAAAATTCGTTCAATTGATTTCTAAAACTGGAAAATGCGAATCTACCAACAAGGTGGATGTACGAGCGCTCAAAAGCTCCTGACTTAACGGTAGTGCTTTTCGTAATTTTTCAATGAGAGGAAGTCCCCAAATGAGAATTCCGAGTCATCTGTCAAGGTGTAATAGGCAAAGCTCTTTGCATCGATCAACAGTCCATCTGGACACAACACTTCCTATTGCTGCAGCAAAACTATCAAACCATACCTTCATAGTTTCAGAACAGTAGATAAATTATCAGAAAGGTGTATTTTCAGAATAATTCACATATAGTATGTGACATTATTACCGAGCCCGAATACTGATATGATTTCGGTCTTTGCTCTTATTTTCCATTATGATTCTGGTAGATCTGAAAATACCGATCTGTCAAATAATTCTTTCTCAATTTAGGTTTCAATAGACTCTTATCAATAAAAATCATCGTTTCAAAGGAATTCAATATAATAACCAATTCCGTGCCCAAGAGCAAAAGGTTATTAAGTCACGAAATGTAAATCGTACAGGAGAACGTAAAAAAATGAGAAAATATACTGTTTTGGTCCAGAATCGACGTGGACTTAATACTGTTCTCAAAAAGCTATTTTCGTAATTTTGAGTCCAAACGTCTTTAAGGTAGACCACTAAATAGAGAACGAAATTTAAATGTAGTTGAGCCAGTACGAATTTCAATCTTTTGATATGAACTTTAAAATTTCCTATTACTTATCTAAATCAAAAATACTTTAGCGTCTTTGAAACTCAGTTCCACATCGCTCAGTGTTTTTCTTTCTCATACATATACTGAATTTGTTCCCTACAATTCTCCTCTATCTGCAGATTATCACAATTTTCATCTCCTAGGATTTCCTTTCCATTTGAAATGCAATTTTGTATCTTCCATTCAGTCTGACATGACTTTTTTAAAGCAACCACTTTCTTGGTATGAAGATCCAATAATTTTCATGAATATAGAACACACTGAAATAAACTCATATCTACATGACCTTTCTTTATGAATTTCAATAAACGTCATATTTCGATTTCATTCAAGTTATTTCTGTTTCATGTAACTGAAACTTAATGAATACTTGAATATGATGAATTTCATGGGTGTCGGCAGAAAAATGTTCGAGGGGGTGGCATCTCCCAAGTACTCAAGATATGGGTATAGATATACTTAAGATATAGGTATAAAGAATAATTTTTTTTATGGTAAATGGCTAGACGCCCTTGATGAATTTGCTTTTGTTTTATTACGATTGATTCAGAATTTCTAATGAAACTATAAAGCCTGTCGAAGATAAAAATGGTAGAGCATCAGAATCTAGGAAACGGTAAGAGATAAGGTGTCGGTTTGATTAGAAAAAAAATTGAAAAGCTCCTTACTTCACGTCTGGTGAACAATTTTCGTTTCGATATTTCGCTAGGATTTTCTACGGTATCTGTGGTCTTGGTAATACGACAAAATTATGCACGTAGTTTGAATACATTTTTCTTCATCTATGTGCGAAATTCCGTTCCAATACAATCAGTAGTTTTATTTGAATTTTGCCCATTGATAAACGCGACATTCGAGATCCACACCTATTTTGAAATTTCAAGTCCCTAGGCCTTTCCGTTAGAAAGTTTTTAGTCTATGGTTCTGGTCATGCGATCTGGTCAAAATTGCATGTAGTTTGAACACGTCATTTTCAATCAGAGTGCGAAATTTCATCTCGACCGAATCAGTAGTTTCGAAGTAATCACAAAAACAATATTTCGAAAGGCCATATTTACGGAACCCCTAGTGGAATTCTGTCCATTAACGAACTCAACTGCGGCATTCGGGAATTGAACCGACACTTATTAACAGTGCTGTGCCTCAGGTGGCGTAAGGACACAGTAATAAAGCCTACACAGAACACAACCGGGTCTCCTAACTCGCACAAGCTCTGAGCTTCTGAAGCTTTGAGCTTCTGAGGGGTCTCACAGAGACCTAGGAGAGTTGGGATATAAACAATATACAAAACTGAAAATTCCAAGTCTCTCCTGAAAATTTCAAGTGCCTAGGCCTCTCCGTCGAAAGTTATAGTTTTCTATGGTTTTTATGGTTCTGGTCATCCGATCTGGAGAAAATTTTGCTTGTAGCTCGAACACGTCATTCATTTCATCACGATCGAATCAGTAGTATCGAAGTAATCAGAAAAACAATATTTCGGAAGGCCATATTTACGGAACCCCTGGTGAAATTCTGTCCATTAACGTACATAACTGCGGCATTCGGGAACTGAACCCACACTGAAAATTTCATGTCTCTAGGTCGTTTTCTTCGGAAGTTATCGTGCTTAGAGACGGACGGCCGGACGAACGACTTGAATTTTTCGACGGATTCGTCATCAATGAGTCGAATCTTGTCAATTGAGACAATTTTCGGCTCAAAATTCGAAAAATAAAAATATAGCCCTCGAGTAAGTAAAACGAGCGCTCAAAAAGTTGTGTTTATAAACCGCTTAGGAAGTTTCCTGAGTTTGCAAAGTCTCCCTAATGAGCTTAATTTTTGGAAATACGGTCCTCTGTTATTTCGATCACACAATCTAAAGCCTATTGCAGACACGCCAGCATAGTGCTGCCATATTCAGAATTGAAAAGGATCTCAGTATTCTTCATGAAAACATACAAAAAATGCTGATGGCGGAACGTGTTGATACTATGGTATAGGACAAGTAGAAATGCTGGTATGGAATTCATTGTCGAATATAGCCAGCAAAAAAATTAAATCATTTTAACAAAATGTTGGGTATTTGCCCTGTTTTTTAGTGCTATCACTACTATCCCATCCTTATCTTGGATATACAACATATAAAATTGGACTTTAACAGTACCTACTTACATATATTATTCGTCGAGCTGATTGACATTGTTTCGTAGTTTCATTGCTTGTGAAGCAATAGTGGTATTCCAAAAGACTTACTCTAAGGGTTTAGAGACGCCACTGTCAGTAGAACAACTCAACAAAAATCATGACAGACTCTATTTGCATTGCGGAGTCCACATTACATGATTATCGCAAAGTGATTTACCCAAAGACCCATTTTCGTAAATCTCGATCATCGAAGACAATGGAGAATGAGAACAATGGTCTAGTTCCTATAGCTTATTTCATTAGATATCTTCGAAGTCCACAGACTAACGGCGAGGCCTTCACTTCATGATCAGAATCTTCTATCCGTATCATGTCGAGTGTACGTTACTATAAATTTTCGTTTGAAGTCTTCTGCGTGAGCTTTTGCATTAGATGAACGTTATTTCTGAAAAAACGTTGAATAGTTTGGTGAAAGACGTTATGACCTCGCAATAATTTCGTCTCTTCTAGGTATGTTCTATAAATAGTGTAGTAAACGTATCGCCCAGATTTTCTCACTAAAGATACTGAAGTATCACAAGTCAGCCAAGTACGATAAACCACTTGTTTTGACTGGACCGAAAGTGTTTATTGACAAAAATTGCTTTTTGAAGAACTCTTTTACAAATATGAGGTATCTGACCGATAGAAAGGTACCAATTATGTTCTGATAAAAAAATGTATATTACTCCAAAGATGAATAAAATTAAAACTGGAGTTCGACCATAGAACAAATCAAATTCATACAATACGAAGAACCCTCTTCTTTTTTTTCTGTTAATATTGAAGCACTCGTGTTCGTAACTTGATACATGAAAGTGTATTCTATTGAGGGCACTGATGAATGATAACTCAGCTGACTTCAAAAGTTCATACTGAATGGCGTTGTCCATGGCCCAAAGTCCCAGTACATTATTGATAAGATCTCTTGGTTAACAAACTATTTGCTTCGGTAAAATATTTCAATTCAGAGCAAGATTCGATTTTTGGCAGGGGGCTGAGATGATTCAACTCAATAAACAGTCAACAAGTCAAGATGAAGGTAATGAGACAGTGTAGCAATTATAAACAATTTTTTTCATTCTTCGAACGATTCAAAAATCGACTGGAAATAAAGAAATAAAAATATTTACCATTTTTTAGTTCGAGAAGAATATTTCTAATAAAAAATGACGAAAAGCACTGCTGTGAAGTCAGTAGCTTTTGAGCGCTCGTTCATCCACCTTGTAGGTAGATTCGCATTTTCCAGTTCTAGAAATAAATTCAAAATTATTTTGACAGCTGTCAAAAAAAATTTCAAACTAAGGCGAAACTCCAGACTTCACGTAATTGCTTTAGATGATTCGCCAGAATTTTTTACGGTATCTATGATCTTGGTGATGCGATCTGGACAAAATTCCGCACGTAGTTTGAATACATTATTCTTCATCTATGTGCAAATTTTCATTCCAATCCAATGAGTAGTTTCGAAATTAACAGGGAAAAAATTTTTTGAACGCCAATATTTACGGAACCCCTGGTCTTATTTTGATCATCGATGAACGTGACTGCGAAATTCACCATCCAAAGCTAACCTGAAAATTTCAAGTCCCTAGGCTTTTCCGTTCGAAAGTTTTAATTTTCTATGGTTTCTATGGTTGTGGTCATAAGATCTGGAAAGAATGTAGCTCGAATATTTCATTCTCCAATAAAATACAAAATTTCCTCACGATCAAATCCGTAGTTTGGAAATTATCGAGAAAACATAACTTCAAACGACCATATTTACGGAACCCCTAGACTAATTTTGCTCATTGATAAACGTGACCGTAACATTCGAGATCCACACCCATCCTGAAAATTTCAAGTCCCAAGGCCTTTCCATTACAAAGTTATGATTTTCTATGGTTTCTATGATTCGGATCATGCGATCTGGACGAAATTGTGCATGTAGCTTGAACACGTCATTTTCCATCTAAGTGCAAAATTTCACCTCGATCGAATCAGTATTTCCGAGATAATCAGGAGAACAAAACTTTGAACGGCCATCTTTACGGAACCCTTGGTTGAATTTTGCCCATTAACGAACTTAACCGCAGCATTTGAGATTCGAACCTACCCTGAAAATTTCAAGTTTCTGAGTTGTTGCGTTCGAAAGTTATCATGTATACGACCGGCCGGCCGGCCGGACGGACGGACAGACTCGAATTTTCCGACGGATTCGTCATCAGTGAGTTGAACATAGTCCATTGAGACCATTTTCGACTCAAAATTCGAAAAATACAGACATCGTGAAGAAATGATATAGCTAGCCCTCGTGTAAATAGGCTCAAAAAAGGTTTCATCAAATGCCTCACACAATAAATCTAGTCGAGAAGAGCGTGTGGTTTTCATACGAACTCCCTAGTTAGATACAATGAGTTGTGCGTGTTGGCAAAACAAATCAATGGGTTGTTGTGTTATTCGTTCCAGATAAAAGAACAGGTACAAAGACATTTTGTTTTATTGTAGTACGTTAGTCTGGGTAATAAATAGTATTTTTATCATATTGATTTTATTGCTTCTTTATTTTGTTCTGCAATCTCTCTCTCTCCCTCTCTTGGACGTTGCTGAGGTGACATTTGAATGGTACCACTGGCCAAGGCCGACTGTGGTTGTAATACCATCTCCGTTGCGACTGAATCGTTTAAGTGGAGTTACCATTGAAAATTCAATAGGCACTGTGCAGGGTTGCCATCGTAACTTGATGAGAAAATATTCGAAAATCAAAAAAGAAATAATTTTCTGGTTCGCATAAGTTTGTTGGTTAATAATTCTCAAAATGTTCCGTTGTAAATATGCGTGGAAAATTATTTAACCCAGACAAAATAATAGTTGGCGGTCTGGGGCTTTCCTCGGGAACAATATGAGTTAATGAGCGATATTTACCCAGAGAGAATCTGGACAACTATATATGACTATTAATTGTTGGATGTGGACACTTTTTGAGCGCTCGTACTACTTACACGAGGGCTATATCATTTCGTCACGATGTCTGTATTTTTCGAATTTTGAGCCGAAAATGGTCTCAATCGACTATGTTCGACTCACTGATGACGAATCCGTCGAAAAATTCGAGTCTGTCCGTCCGGCCGTCCGGCCGGCCGGCCGTATACACGATAACTCTCGAACGGAATGTCCTAGAAACTTGAAATTTTCAGGGTAGGTTCGAATCTCGAATGCCGCGGTTAAGTTTGTTATTGGGCAAAATTCGTCAAGGGGTTCCGTAAATATGGCCGCTCGAAATTTTGTTTTTCTGATTACTCCGAAACTACTGATTCGATCGAGGTGAAATTTTGCACTCAGATGGATAATTACGTACTCAAGCTACATGCAGAATTTTGTCCAGCTCGCATGACCAGAACCATAGAAACCATAGAAAATTATAACTTTGTAATGGAAAGGCCTAGAGACTTGAAATTTTCAGGATAGGTGTGGATCGTTAATGTTGCGTTAACGTGTATCAATGAGCAAAATAAGACTAGGGGTTCCGTAAATATGGCCGTTTGAAATTCAGTTTTCTTGATCATTTCAAAATTATGGATTCGATCTCGACGAAATTTTGAATTTAAATTGAGAATTATATATTCGAGCTACATTTCTTCCAGATCGTATGATCAGAATCATAGAAACCATAGAAAATCATAACTTTCGAACAAAAAGGCCTAGTGACTCGAAATTTTCAGGATAGGTTCGGATCGCGAATTTCGCGATCCTTTTTATCAATGAGCCAAATTAGACTAGGGGTTCCGTAAATATTGCCGTTCAAACTATATTTTTTCTGATAATTTCGAAAATACTTATTGGATTGAAATGAAATTTCGCACATATATGAAGAATAGTGTATAATTTTGTCCAGATTGCATTACCAAGACCATAGATACCGTAGAAAATTCTAGCGAATTATCGAAAAAATGGACCCAAAGCACTGACGTGAAGTCTGGATTTTCGCGTTGGTTTGAAATTTTCTTTGACAGCTGTCAAAATCTTTCCAATTGGTTTGTAAAACTGGAGAATGCGAATCTACCTACAAGGTGCCTGTACGAGCGCTCAAAAGCTCCTGCCTTCACGGCAGTGCTTTTCGAAATTTTTTCAACACAACTCGAGAATGAAAGTTGCCAAAAGTCCTATTCTTGCGTCTTACGCCACCAAAGGCACTGCACTAGTGCCCTTTTTATTGTTCACCCAACATTGAATGGCGGAGCAATACTCCAGCTCAGAAAATCTCTTCCCTCATTAGAGGATTCGAACCTAGGACCTCTCGATCACGAGTTGTGTGCACTGTATGTCATAGATATATCAAAAGAAAAGCACGGATGCAGAGCTGCGATGAAGCAGAGACGGAGACGCTACCAGGTCCTACGCAGATAGAGCGCATGTCTACAATCTACAATTCTACACACTCTACATAGGGAGCGCAGGAACGTTTCCAATATGTTTCAGTTAGGGTGTCGTTTCACTTATCAGCTCTATCGCTGGTAAATTTTTGTGATATGAAAATTAAGAATGGGTGCCATAACGTACCTATCTATCTGATACATAATAATTCCACTAGAGGAAGCTGTCGAATCAAATTTTTTCAATTATGCGTATCTCGTCCTGATGTATGTAATGAGAAATGTACGGGGTTCGGTATGGAAATAAAGGATTTGTATTGCCATCCCCTTCGATAAGACCTCATGAAATATCTGTTTAATTTCCACAGAAATATGAAAAAATTTAACATCGTGAGAGTTTAATTATAGATGCGAACTCTTTGAAATAAGCGAACAGAAACTGAGTTGTAATAATCCATACCTATTCCTATTGATGCTGTGTCAAATATGATTATATTTCATAAGGTTTGTTATATTTCAGGATTTATACCGTGAAATTATTCTGTGTCGTTTGGATGTGAACTAATTGATTCCTTGAAAGCATAATTCGATCTGGAATTTGTTTTATTTGTATTATTCCAAAACAATAACTTACGAGGAATTTGAAGCTAGTTTTAATGAGTTTTCTCGGAAATTACAAATCGAATCAATTCTGCAATGAAATACGAGTTAAGCTGAACTTCATCTCAGATTGGATCACAATCTTCGTTGATTTCCTGTTAGCTGATATACTGAAGCTAAAAATGTTCAATTTTTAATTCCATTCTGAAATATAAATTTCAGTCCGAAACATAATCATTACAGCATTAATTTAATTGATGAAGCTTGATGCCATTTTGCTACTGGAAATCCAAGAATTAATTTCTGAATTATTTAATTTCAATCAATGAAAAATTTCAATCAATCGCCAGAGTGGTCACCTATAAATAATCTCATCATTTCGATTTGACATGAGTAGATACTGTAGCTAGACTATCGAACCAAAGATCATGAAAAGAACTAAACTTTCTGTGAAACACACTAGCCGTCAAAGTGATAAATAATGTCATTTTATTTTCATAAACTTCAACTATATCAGAAAATCTCAATGTTACCTTCACGTGGAACAGCTGAAAAGCTGAATTTCTACCTAACTCATTTATCCATGCCTTATATGTAGGTAGGTACACACAAAAATTTATGGCCAATCATTTATCAGATACCGAACTTTTCAAAAAGGGAGTTTCAATTTCACCGGATCGGTATTTTTCAAATTATTGAGAAAAGAAACATGGCTTTATTTGCGTTGGATTCTGCTTGCCCATTCAAGGAATTAACCGCCGCATTCATACTTCCAAGGTAGCCTAAAAATATCGAAACTGTAGGCCTTCTTATTCGAAAGTTATCGTGTTTACGGACGGACAAAATTGAATTTGACCTTGAATTCTTCATCTGTGAGTCAAAAGTAATCGTTTGAGATGTGGCGGCTCTCTGCACTTCCACGTCCGTAAGATGGCGTTGTCTCCTACGTCACACCTCGTTGTTTTCCGCGGTTCTCATCATGAGGCGAACTCGCCTTGCGGTGAGTACCAGTTGAGAAAGTCATTGCCAAACGACTAAATGCAAAATAACGAAAAGCACTCCCGTGAAGTCAGGAGCTTTTGAGCGCTCGTTCATCTACCTTGTAGGTACATTTGCATTTTCCAGTTTCAGAAACAAAATGAAAATTTTTTTGACGGCTGTCAAAAAAATTCTCAAACTGAGGCGAAACTCCAGACTTCACGTCAGTGCTTAAGCTGACCAATTTTTTTTTCGATAATTCGCTAGGATTTTCTATGGTATCTATGGTCTTGGTAATGTGATCTCGACAAAATTTGGCGCGTAGTTTGAATACATTATTCTTCAGCTATGTGCAAAATTTCATTCGAATCCAATCAGTAGTTTCGAAATGATCAGGAAAAAAATATTTTGAACGGCCATATTCACGGAACGCCTAGTCTAATTTTGCTCATTGATGAACGTGACGGCGACATTCGCGATCCAAATCTACCCTGAAAATTTCAAGTCCCTAGGCCTTTCCGTTCGAAAGTTATAATTTTCTATTGTTTCTATGGTTCTGGTCATGCGATCTGGACAAAATGTAGCTTGAACACCTCATTCTCCATTTGAGTGCAAAATTTTATCTCGATCGAATCTGTAGTTTCGAAGTAATCAGGAGAACAAAATTTTGAATGGCCATATTTACGGAATCTCTGGTGAAATTGTGCCCATTAAGGAACTCAACCGAGGCATTTGGGATCTGAACCTAAACTGAAAATCTCAAGTCTCTAGGTTGTTCCGTTCGAGAGTTATCGTGCTTACAGACGGGCGGAAGGACGGCCTGACGGACAGACTCGAATTTTCCGACGGATTCGTCATCAGTGAGTCGAACATAGTCGATTGAGACCAGTTGCGGCTTAAATTTCGAAAAATACAGACATCGTGGCGAAATGATATAGCCCTCGTGTAAGTAGTACAAGCTCTCAAAAATAGAAGCACTGAATCTGATACCACTGGATCAATTTGGATTCAGAAGAGATCATTCCACAGAACTTCAAATGTTAAAGCTCACTGTGTATGTCAGTGAAGGATTTGAGAATAAACAAACCACAGGGTTAGTGCTATTAGAAGTCGAGAGAGCCTTCGACTGAGCTTGGCACGAAGGACTTGCCTAGAAGATAATGATGGCAGGCTACACTACCAAAACCTGCAAGATAATGAGAAACTACCTGAGAAACAGGAATTTCTATGTCAAAATAGATGACACATCATCTTTCACCACACAATTAGAAGCAGAAGTGTACCAAGGTTCAGTTCTAGGACCTATTTTCTACAATTGTATCCCTAATAACCAAAGAAATCTGCTAGCAATGAGCAAATTTTACCTACTGCTAGGAACAAAGAGCCAAATGAACCAAAGCACGAAACTATGAGTCAAGTCGATTGCAACAGCTCATATTCTATGGTTTTTCATAGAAACGAGAACGACAAAATTGAAGACAACGTGCTTCAGTTTCCTCGCGGATATAAAAATAATAATAACAAAAGTTCAGATAGGATAACCATTGTGTTATTGTGAATAGGGTTACAATAGTTTTGACATATTTGTTGAATGTGAACGGAGCTTAAACGTCAATTGTTTTGTGAGGTTAGTGTTTGTTTTGACATCTTTGGTCATTTGCGAATTAAATCATGGAAAATTTGAGCATTTAACAACGTGTTAAGGTAATTGAAGCCTATTACGAACATCTGAAAACAGAAGCCTATGTCAACATTCAACAGACGAGATATCACGGCGCTCTGATGAGAGTGAGGAATTATCATATCGAGATGATGTAAAAAAAATTTAATTTGCTGATGGACTCGTGCCGTCTGTGAGGTGGCAGAGATTTGGCAGAAATAGTTTCCCACATCAAATTTAATAGATCAAGTTAGTTTCGTTGAGGAAATCTTTCCTTTTGTACACATAATTTTTAATTAACATTTAATATTGATGCATTTTATTCTAATACCCTTTATTTTATGTATCAAATTTCTAACAGTTCCTATCATATCGAATATTCAAGAATTATTCACAATTTCCACCAACTACGGTTAATCCACTCATCCCCTTGTCTGTTCCATTTACCTACGACATTTTCTCTGGAATCGAAGGAAGTATGCTCTTACAGGTTGATTGTTCCATTTTAGATCGGAGTTATATGTGAAGCAATATTAGCAAGCACACATCCTTTCTTTGAACACCTGCTTGTCTGCGCCACTTTTCTGTGTCCTTCAGTCCTTCAATATCATTTTACCGTAATTGGACGACACTTTGTGAGAATTCGCACAGAAATTTAATAGGAAGGAAGTAGGCTCGACTACTAGTATTTCATTATCAGGCCCGATACATACGGAATATAGCGGATTTGAAACAAAGAGGTTAGGTCGAAATGTCTCGAGAAACATGGGTCCGCCAAAAGTGATGGTTTCGAAGATATGGAAGATTATTCTTTTTTGTATTTCTGTTCATCTTTGGTGAAAATAACTCAGTGTATGTATATCCATTTGTTATCATTTTATTTTACTTTGTGTTTCAAATCAACCGGTGTTACTGTATGTAAGCCTTTTTATCTAGTTCTACTCCTAGATATTCGACCTCATTTCCTATTTAATCTCTTCTGCATCTATCTTTAGGTTGGAATTTATTTCATGTCTCCGCCCCGATCTTTATGCTATTCATTTGAATTTTCCATCTAATTAACCATTCATCTGAATCATCAATACACGAGGCCGTGGCGCAGTGGTTAGCGCAGTCGATTTTGGGGCCGGTCTCCTTGATCGGCCCGGGTTCGAATTCCCGGCCGGGAAAGAAATTTTCTGACATGGAGCACGGTTCCACCATTCACTGTTGGGTAAACAATTAACAGTGCTGTGCCTCAGGTGGCGTAAGGACACAGTAACAAAGCCTACACAGAACACAACCGGGTCTCCTAACTCGCACAAGCTCTGAGCTTCTGAGGGGTCTCATAGATACCTAGGAGAGTCGGGATATAAACAATAAACGAAACAAACAACAAACAATTTCAAATTTCAAAATGAGACAAGAAAATATGTATTAGATAGACTAATAAAAGCAAGGCAACAAATCAATACATGTAACCCCATGAAACATCGAAATTTATCCTTCGCATCTGCAGACCGGTTTCGCCGTATTACGGATCGTCAGTACAGATCAGCTCAGGATAAACTCGACGTTTCATTTCATAGGTCCTGGTTTTTGAAAAGGGCTGAAATTTACTTCCCTTCGCCTTTAATGTAATTTTTCCTTTTTCTTTCTATTGATTACTTGGAGAGGTCCTCCTCTCTTCTGCGTGGTTCTTGGCTATCCGTAATAAACTCGACGTAGCAGACAGCTACCCAAACAACCTAACGCGATGACGGTCAGAGTTTATTTCTCTGCTCACGCCACCTGTCGGCCGAAGGAGCAACTGAATGCAGTCCATGATGGTCCATGTAAAGATCTGACCGTCATCGCGTTAGGTTGTTTGGGTAGCTGTCTGCTACGTCGAGTTTATCCTGAGCTGATCTGTACTGACGAGCCGTAATATGGCGAAACCGGTCTGCAGATGCAAAGGATAAATTTCGATGTTTCATGGGGTTACATGTATTGATTTGTTGGCTTGCTTTTATTAGTCTATCTAATACATATTTTATTGTCTCATTTTGAAATTTGAAATCTCACATGAACGAACATTCGTGTAATTATTTTACAAGTAACTGCAAAGTTTGAATGCGATCGAATTGGTTTTCTTCTAATTAATACAAAATTCAGATGGCTATATCTACGGAACCCTTCGCCCTTTGCCCATTAGCGAACTCAAACGGCACATTCAGACCTTAAATTTCCTTCTATCGGACAGAATTGAATTTGATCTTCCTTACTCCATGTGTGAATCCAACCAAATTTACAGACATTTGGCCAAAAATATAACGCTTTTGCTCATAGAAACAAGTACATACGTAAAAATAACAGATGTCGCAGGCCCTTGATGATTATATTCAGGGTAATAAATCCGAACAACAGTCCAAATAGGAATTTATCGAAATAGCTACTATCACCATAGACGACAGAAATCGAAAAATTGCCGCCTCTTCATTGTGTATATCAATTTATCAATTCATCAGTCCACCTTAAAATAAGATCTGTTTTATTATTTCTGCGAGGCAGAGTGCGCTTCCCTTCAGTAAAAATGAATGGACGACCTTGCATCATTGTCATGTTTATTGTTCCGCTGTTGTACTGAAACAAAACAACCAATTCTCCTCTTCGTACGTTCTCTCGGCGAAGAAGATATAACTAGAGTTTGTAGCAAATTATTTACTATTGCATTCTTCCTCTTGTTGTCCGATCGCCGATCTTTATTCCTTCCACACCCGATTATAAAATATGTTCTATCATCGTTAATAAATTTGTCGGAGAACAAAGCTCAGTTTATTGTTGGTTCGTCTATTTGTTTTCTGGGTTTATAAATCTCGAGAATAAAGCTCTAACGAACTGAACGATTAGTCTTTATTCCTGCCATTCTATTAATACTCATATAAAATAGAAAAATCATTGTCATCATTATTATCGGAGCTTGCAGAAAACAGGACTACATATTTATTTTTAATGAAGCACAAAATATCTCAAAACATTTTCAATGTGACATTACATAACAATCAAACGTGGTATGATTATCATTCCAATATTCACTGAGACTGCACCAATTTAAAATTGACTTGAACATCGAGTTTTCTAGATATTGCTCGAGTTATTTCTCGATTTTTCATGTAAATGTTCTCCTTTAAATCCTTTATTGCTCATAAACGAATACAAACGATTCTCCAAAAAAATCCAATGGTACTAGCCATCAAATTATCTTGATGGCCCATTGAAATTTGCATTTCGCAAAATTCGGATCAAGGAAATTCAGACCGTGAAAACGTAAAGTACGTATTGTCAGTTCTATGATATGTATATGCACATCTTTTTGGGAATAATATACAATAATATTCATAATATAAATATATTAGTAAAGTCGGGTGAGATGGCCACCGTTTTGCAAAGTATGCGCCTGCAAGTTTTTTTCAATGTTTAGGATTATATCATATTTTTATTTCAACAGCTTAAGTATCATCCACACAGGTAGGTAAATAAATAGGGTCAAAATACTTTTAGAATTTTCGTTTTATCATTTATAAATATAAGTGTTATGTGGCCATCTATCCCAGTTCAGTGGGGTTAGTTGGCCATATGATTGGAGCGCCCTTTTTTTTTTTGTTTTGTTTTCTTCACAGATCTTTCTTCACCTTCCTCCCAATGGTCTTCCTAGGAATACCATAAGTTTTTGAGGCTCCGGTTACAGAAGACCCGTTTCTGACAGCTTCTATTTCTAGCCTTCGATTTTCTTTCGAAGTATAGTTTCCATGGTTTGAGTTCTTTCTGTTATACTTCGTTGGCATTTTTGCGCAGTAAACTAGAATAGACGACAAACTATAAAGAACGAGACTTAAAAACTAAACGGCCATCTATCCCTACAGTTTGAAGGCCATCTCTCCCTACAGTTTGATGGCCATCTCTCCCGAATGCTAGCGAGAAATGGCTACGTGAAAAAAATAATCCATTACATGCTTCTTAAAAAGTTTCGGAGGTAAGAATTATAGAATGAACATCGTACGCACCTATAACTTGAATGAATGAATATTTAGGAGTGCAATGGATTGGGAGGTACGGCCCGGTAAGATGGCCACCAAGGAGCTCCGACCTTACGCCTTTGGATTTTTATGTCTAAGACACCTTGAAAGAAAAAGTTTATCAAATTCACGACTCGTGAGGATCTGATCGAATTAATAAGTTTATTATGTGCAGATTTGCGTCAGAAATGTTGTGAACTTCGCAGGGTTGTAGATTAAATGCGAAACCAAGTGTAAAATGTATTGAATAAGGGGGTGGACATTTCGAACAATTGTTATAAGTAGTAGTACCTGTTTTTTTTAAATTTTTTCCATGAAATCTGTATTAGTGAAATTTAGTTTATTCCTTCAAATTATTTTGATTCGACAGATAAATGCATGATTTCCATGAGAATTACTTCAGTATTCAATCATAAAGAGCAAATTTAGGTTTGGAATATTTCGACTTTTTCGTTATTATCATGTTAGCCATGATGTTAGGGCAGAAGACAAGTAGCAAGCACGGAAGATGATATGTTATCCGGAAGCATACTAAATAAGGTATTTTTGCTGAAAAGAATACATGTACATAATTGAGGATTTTTCATCGATGAAACCATTGGAAAAATATGATTGATTTTGTTCAATCCAAAATCGTGATATTCATCTCCTTACCATGCCCACGATAATAATTATTTTGGCACACAGCAATTTTTATCTTGTAGCAAATTTGATGCCAGATATGTGGACAAATTTGATGAGGCTATAAGGATAACTGAAGTATAATTGATGTTATGGAAAAACTTGAAATATATCGTGAAATCAAGAAATGTCAAGAATTGTTAAATTCCGAAAAGATTCTGAACGCTGTGTGAACAAAGCAACTTCTTAGCAAAGCCAAATTATATCGGATAAAAAAGCGCCTGCTGTAAATATTATACCTACAGCGCATTTGGATGACCCACCTGATTGAAATTACCGATGTCGGTACCATAGATACATGTATTGAATCGCCATAGAAAATTCCAACTATAAACCTCGAGAACTTCGCAGGACTCGAGAATTATGATACGATCAAGAAACTATTATCGAAATAAAGTTATGGGAATTACTCTCAAATTTAATAAGATACCAGAATAATGGTTTTAATTATCCATTTCGCAGTTTTCAAGGCAATAGGCAATATTTCTAGTATCTAATGGACTATATCATATACTCATATATTTATGAATCTCGGCAGTAAGGAACACAGGCTTCCCATTATATACAGGGTAAGTCTTTGGTTTACCCAAATTTGTTGAATTGGTCCTCTTGAGAGAAATACTCGTTTCATGAATCATTCCCCATCTTTCTTCGTTAAGAAGATATGGGCTGTTAAAATTTCTTGAAAAAATTACAAATTCGAAATGAAATATTTCGAAGTGATAGAATTATGGGGAGAAATTAACAATACTCACTTCATCTCATATACGTATATTATGCTCAAGTTTTGATTCTGTTCCTATACATGGGCCCCCTGCTGCTGTTAGGACATAATGTAGTTGTCCCATTATTAGAAAGTCAGAAAATGTTGAATATTTGGGCGTTCACAATGATCAGTTTACCTTGTATGTTTCTTGTGTTCTACAACTTGCGCGGAGTTCTCTTGGTCTGTGGTCTTATTAAGGTCTATGGCGATCTGGTGGTATCAATTCTACGATATGGAATTACGATTTGGGGCGGTGCTTTGAATATTCACCTGAAAAACTTGGAAGTCGCTCGAAATACTGTACCTACTCAAGAACATACGTAAGGTGGGAAGAAGATATAGCACATATATAGAGTGTTTTTTAAGGTGAGGCTTTATTTTTGACAGGTGCTAGAACTCATCAAAAGAGATCATTTCGCCAGAAGTTGATCGTATAAAATATTCAATTTGGAAAAAGTGCCAAAAATCTTGAGCATCAAGATCTCTGTTAGAAGATCTGCCATGACTCACAGTGCCATATGCAGCAAGTACCTGGATAAAATGCTGGATTTTTTCGTGAATTCGTATATTTTCTTTCAACTTTTATTAGGAGTTTTTTCTGGACTGAATAATTGTTGAAGTTCATACTGAGGAGAGGAAAAATTACTGATTGAAAAGGTCCTATAAAAAAAAATTACGAAAAGCACTGCCATGACGTCAGGAGCTTTTGAGCGCTCGTACATCCACCTTGTAGATAGATTCGCATTTTCCAGTTTTAGCAATCAATTGAAGGAATTTTCGACAGCTGTCAAAAAAATTCTGAAACTTAGGCGAACTCCAGACTTCATGTCAGTGCTTCAGCTGAGCAATTTTTGTTCGATATCTTATCATCTTATTCAGAATGAAAATTATGTTTTAATTTTTTCTCTTCCTGAAACTTTCAAATCTATTGCAACTTTTTAGTGGTTCTTGCAAAGTTTGGTTAGAAAATTCCAACCCCTTCTTGTTGTTGCGTCTGGAAATCATTCCTATAGAAACAATGGTGTCCCTCATTGTTTTCAACATAATCTGATCTGAGTGCGCGCTCATGGAATCTCAGCTTGGTAATTTTGCAGCACAAAGTTGCAATATACCGTCCTTTTCGTTTTTTACTGGTATCGAACATCTCTTCAAGGGGCCATTAGTGTGAAATAATGAAATATTGTGATGGTGATGTTTTATACTCGCTCTGACCGGAGGGCATCTCTAATAACGTCACTTATCGTGCTGTTATTCAATGTTAATTATTAGAAATAAGGTGGTATTTTACGTCCTTGACTTGGCCAGGGTCAATACGGTTGACTCGGAATCTGTATGTGTTCGTGCACTTCAATCTAATGACAGTGTCATATTAGTGCACAAAACATGGAGAAGGAAAGTGAATCGTTGTGTACAGGGTGAATTCTAGTCTACAGAAGAAATCATGGATACTGGCTATTTGTCCTAAGCAAAACGTTTAACAAATTGGCTGATCAATGAAGCCAGTTAATTTTAGAGGTATGATTCGTCTATCGAAATTGGGGTTGGAAAATTACATCTCTATTAGGTCTATCCAGAAAATAATTTGAAAATCTCCTTCAATGGGTATAACGAACAATGAAAATGCAAAAAAATGTCAAATAAACTTTTTGAGCGCTTGTACTACTTACACGAGGGCTATATCATTTCGTCACGATGTCTGTATTTTTCGAATTTTGAGCCGAAAATGGTCTCAATCGAATATGTTCGACTCACTGATGACGAATCCGTCGGAAAATTCGAGTCTGTCCGTCCGTAAGCACGATAACTCTCGAACGGAACAACCTAGAGACTCGAAATTTTCAGTGTGGGTTCAGTTCACGAATGCCCCAGATAAGTTTGTTAATGGGCCAAATTCCACTAAGGTTCCGAAAATATGGCCGTTCAAAGTTTTGTTCCCCTGATTATTTGAAAACTACAGATTTGATCGAGATGAAATTTTGCACTAAAATGGAAAATGAGGTTTTCAAGCTACATGTGAAATTTTGTCCAGATCGCATAACCAGAACCATAGAAACCATAGAAAATTGTAACTTTTGAACGGAAACGCCTAGGGACTTGAAATTTTCAGGATAGGTGTGGATCTCGAATGTCGTGATCACGTTCATCTATGAGCAACATTATACTAGCGGTTCCGTGAATACGGTCGTTTGAAATTCTGGTTTCTCGATAATTTCGAAACTACGGATTCGATCGAGATGAATTTTGTAATTTAATCGAGAATGATATATTAAATCAATATTTTGTCCAGATCGCATGACCAGAACCATAGAAACCATAGAAAATTGTAACTTTTGAACGGAAAGGCCTAGGAACTTGAAATTTTCAGGGTGGGTTTGGATCGAGACTATCGCGGTCACGTTTATCAATGAGCAAAATTAGGCTAGGGGTTCTGTAAATATGGCCGTTCATAATATTTTTCTACTGATAGTTCCGAAACTACTGATTGGATTGGAATGGATTTTTGCACCTAGCTGAGGAATAATGTATTCAAACTACGTCCAAAATTTTGTCCAGATCGCATCACCAAGACCAAAGATACCGTAGAAAATTCTAGAGAATTATCGAAAAAAAATTGGTCAGCTTAAGCACTGGCATGAAGTCTGGAGTTTCGCTTAAGTTTCAGAGTTTTTTTGACAGCTGTCTAAAATTCCTTCAATTGATTTCTAAAACTGAAAAATGCGAATCTACCTACAAAGGTGCATGTACGAGCGCTCAAAAGCTCCTGACTCCACGGCAGTGCTTTTCTCAAATTTTCAATCAAATGAATAAGACCCTGAAGTTTTTGTTTGTTTTGTTCCTCAGCACCCTGTATACCGAAGCCTCTTACTATCTACTCTCTTCTAACATCCACATTCAAATACTGGTCGAAACGAATACCAAATACCGGCTTCAGCAATAATGCGATCGTCCTGTGCCAGAAACTGGACGGCAATCCACATTCGTGACTGGTTCGAATCAAACTTCGACACAGTATTGTGGTTGGCGTAATGCCGAATATTAATTAAACCGTTTTGTTGTTTTCAATGTTTTTTGCTTCTCCGCGAGATCCAGATACACCAGATGGACGTGGTGCGGCACCTGCAAGTCATGTTTTGATGGTGTGTCCAATTAAACATCATGCACCAAGAATAGAGATGGACGAGGTTGTACGGTATTGCAAGGTCGTTCGTAGCATCGGGTGTAATGGCCTGCACTCTGTTTTATTTCTTTCGCGATCGACAGAGAGGCATGAGATTTTTTTTGTCATCTTCAACCCCAACAGAAAATGAGGAACTGAATGCTCCGACGATTCAGTAAACCGTACATATCGATTTATAGCATCGATATTGTACTGAATAATCATATTTTCGGTTTCATCATCTTAATGATGGAGTGTTCCCATTTAAGATTAGCTTAATGAAGCCTTTTGGCCCAGATAAGGCTATTCTTTCATGAGAGCCAATTACAGATTTTCCTATAGACTATTATTTTAGATGTAGTTCTGGATTAAATTTCGATTCTCGACATCAAAAATTTGAGAAGCCCCTGACTTCACGTCAGTGCTAAAGGTGACCCGTTCTACCCGTGACTACTGATTCGATCGAGGTGAAATTTTGCACTCAGATGGCAAACGACCTGTTCAAGCTACATTTTTTTCCAGATCGCATGACCAGAACCATAGAAACCATAGAAAATTATAACTTTGTAATGGAAACGCCTAGGAACTTGAAATTTCCAGGATAGGTGTGGATCTCGAATGTCGTGATCACGTTCATCTATGAGCAGAGTTAGACTAGGGGTTCCGTAAATATGATCGTTTGAAATTTAGTTTTCTCGATAATTTAATAACTACGGATTTGATCGTGACGAAATTTTGTATTTCAATGGAGAATGATTTATTCAAGCTACACTTTTACAGATTGGAATGAAATTTTGCACATAGATGGATAATAGTGTATTCAAACTACGTGGAAAATTTTGTCCAGATCGCATAACCAAAACCATAGATACCGTGAAAAATTCTACCGAAATATCGAACAAAAATCGCCTAAAGCACTGACGTGAAGTCTGGAGTTTCGCCTTAGCTTGAAAATTTTTTTGAAGCTGTCAAAAATTTCTTGAATTTATTTTCAAAACTGGACAATGCGAATCTAACTACAAGGTCAGGAGCTCAAAAGCTCCTGACTTCACGGCAGTGCTTTTCAATTTTTTTTATTCAATAATTCGTAGGAATTTAAAATGGTTTTGAAACGATCTGGAAAAAATTTCGCATGTATCTTGAATATATCATTCCCCATTAAAATACAGTATTTCGTCACGATCAAAACCGTAGTTTTGGAATTATCAAGAGAAAAAATTTCAAAGGACCATATTTACGGAACCTCTGTTCGCATTTTGTCCAATAATGAACTCAACCGCGGCATTCGAGATTCGAAACTTCCCTGAAAATTTCAAGTTTCTAGGTCCTTCCGTTTGACAGTTACCGTGTATACGGACGGCCGGACGGACCGATTTGAATTTTTCAACGGATTCGTCATCAGTGAGTCGAAACTTGTCGATTGAGACTATTTTCGGCTCAAAATTCGAAAACTACAGACATCGTAACGAAATGATATAGCCCTCGTGTAAGTAGAATGAGCGCTCAAAATACTTAAAGAATTCATGAAAGTTGCATTAAAACTAGAAAAATGTAACATTATCCTAAATTAAGCAGTTGACAGCTAGGTTCGCCAACATATCACATGCAAAGACTCTATTTTACAGTCGGTTTTTCTGAAATTGAATTGAATTAAGTCAGATTATAATGAGATAGGACAGTGTTCATATTCAGTTCAAATAAAGTTACATTTTTAAGGAAAAATGATTATATTTTTGAACGCTCTTTCTATTTACGAACATTGAGAATGACGTGTTCAAGCTATATGCATAATTTTGTCCAGTTCGCATGACGAGAACCATAGAAGCCATAGAAAATCATAACTTTTGAACGGAAAGGCCTAGGGACTTGAAATTTTCAGGATGGGTGTGGATCTCGATTGTCACATTCACGTTTATCAATAAGCAGAATTAGACTAGGGGTTCCGTAAATATGGTCGTTTGAAATTTGGTTTTCTTGATAATTTCAAAGCTACGGATTCGATCGTGACGAAATTTTTTATTTTTATGGAGAATGATGCTCGTATATTCGACCTACATATTCTCCAGATCGAAAGAATAGAATAATATAAACCATAGAGAATTATAACTTTCAAACGGAAAGACCCAGGGAGTTGAAATTTTCAGGATAGTTGTGGATCTCGAATGTCGCGGTTACGTTCATTAATGACTGAAATTAGATTAGGGGTTCCGTAAATATGGTCGTTTGAAATTCAGTTTTCTTGATAAATTCGAAACTACTGATTCGATCGTGACGAAATTTTGTATTTCAATGGAGCTAGATTTTTTCCTGATCGCATGAGCAGAACCATAGAAAATTATAACCTTTGAACGGAAAGGCCTATGGGCTAGAAATTTTCAGGATAGATGTGGATCTCGAATGTCGTGGCCACGTTTACCAATGAGTAAAATTAGACTAGGGGTTCCGTAATTATGGTCGCTCGAAATTTAGTTTTCTAGATAATTTCGAAACTACGGATTTAATCGTCAAGAAATTTTATATTTTAACGGAGAATGATATATTCAAGCTACACTTTGTCCAGATCGCATGACCAGAACCATAGAAACCATAGAAAATTATAACTTTCGAACGGAAAGGTCTAGGGACTTGAAATTTTCAGGATAGGTGTGGATCTCGAATGTCGTGGTCTTATTCATCAATGAGCGAAATCATGTCCGTAAACATGGCCGTTCAACATATTTTTTTCCTGACAATTTCGCAACTGCTGATTGGATAGGAATGAAATTTTGCACATAGATGAAGAAAGTACGAGCGATATTTTGTCCAAATCGGATTACCGAGACCATAGATACCGTAGAAAATCTAGCGAATTATCGTAAAATCGAAAAAGAATTGGTCACCTAAAGCACTGATCTGGAGTTTGTTTGATTGGTTTCTAAAACTGGAAAATGCGAATCTACCTTAAAAGTGGATGAACGAGCGCTCAAACGGTCCTGACTTCACGGCAGTGCTTTTCTCGATTTTTTTCATGAGATAATGTGTTTTACTCTTCTATTGGATTCAATGTAGATTGTGACTGTTAGTTTCGATGATTTATGTCTAGTGATCTAAGTCCCTCATTTCCAGACTGGGAGTATTCCTACGACCGTGTTTTATACCGATGTAGGCCGCTTCTTTCTATTTTTGCTTGTCGAGTGTTCCTCCATAGATATTAGAAGGCTCTTTTTCAATTTACTTTGTACAATGGAAGCGGAGGAATCGCCGAGGCATTTCCCTTTTTCCATGTCAATTTTAATTGTTCTTCGACTATGACATTTAGAGGATGTTTAGTCTTTCCTAGGTATGTTTTTCTACCACAAGTACCTACAGGTTCTCGTACAAACCACCAAAAACTACATTAGATCAATCAACGTAGGTAATTAGTCATTTCGATTTTGGAATAAACCTTGAAACAAATGAATAGCCAAATAACTTTCCATTTAACAGACAGTTAATAACATCAAGGGAACAAATTGTTTCATAATTTATATTAGTTCTAGGTTTTGTGTTCATAAAATCTTCATGGACGGAGGGCCAAATCTAGTCTTCTTATTCGTCATATTGTGGTCCTGCAGAGGGATAATTGCTACAAAGGCGATAAAAATTCAATACGAAATTTTCAAGAAGCCAAAAAGTGATTCTAAACAGGAGAGATTTACTCACATATTTGAAAAAGGGAATAAAATTCATATTTTGTTACCACATGTAAGTACCTATTATCTCCCGATAGGTACTAAAAAGTAAAAAGCCTAGTCGAGTCTTGATTCCTTATAGATATGGAGAAACTCACGATTCGACCCCTAACCTTTATCTCCTTTAGAAAATACCCAACTAAAACGTAAGCGTACGCAAATTGTCAATACAATATTGTTGTGGAGTGAAACATATAAAGCTAGGAAATTTATGTTCAAACGTTTCGCTAATTGACATTGTTAATGAGATGGTAGTTTAGCCACCATGTTCTTGGCGACATTCACGTCAATTGAATCATTTTTATGAAGCAAGTCACGACTTTCATGGGGCTAATAGTTTTGCATATCAATACTATTATTGGCCTGAGAGCCTTAAGGCTCGATTAAACTCCGAGGTAACGTTTGTATTGTTCGTTATATAATTGCCTAGTTCAATAAGAAATATTATTGATGCGATATTATTTATTCAAATCGTACAATCGAAAATATTAATTATATCTATCTCGGCATAAGAGAAAAATACGAAAATAACTAATTGTGACAACGAAAACAGCGGTTCGTTAAATTCAATGTAAAAGGAATATTCTGGAAGGAAATCATAGAGTATTGTTGCGAAGGGGTTCAAAGATGATCAATCAACTGAGGAAAAGTATTTTATGGTTGTTTTTGAGATGGAACGTGTGATTTATCGGGGATACATTTTTGACCTTCGGTAGCCAATATCTTTTGAACTAAGAGAGACAGCAGACAACATATATATTTGTCTCTATTAATCTTGTTCAGCAATCCAAAACTTCCTGCGATATATTATGATGCTATCTACTGGGTGACCCAATGTCAAACGTTCAGGATCGTTTTTCAGGAAAATATTTTTTATTCCTATAATCATCAGCTTCCTTTTCGAGTAGTTGGATACTTACTTTCATGAATGAAAACTGTTTATCGGGTGCTTCATCGATAAACGTTTTTATTTATTCAGGTGAAAATATTTTTTTCCAACATATCCTTCGTACTTTCGCTTTAATGAAGCTTGTAGCTTCTTATATTTGGAAATGTTTATATTACGGTCAAGTTCATCAATGAGCAAAATTAGACTAGGGGTTCCGTGAATATGGCCGTTCGAAATATTCTGTTCCTGATAATTTCGAAACTACCGATTCGATTGAAATGAAATTTTGCACCTAGCTGCGGAATAATGTATTCAAACTACGTGCGAAATTTTGTCCAGATCGCATCCCCAAGACCATAGATACCGTAGAAAATTTTAGCGAATTATCGAAAAAAAAAATTGGTCACCTAAAACACTGACTTGAAGTCTGGATTATCGCCTTAGTTTGAAAATTTCCTCAATTGGTTTTCAAAACTGGAAAATGCGAATCTACCTACAAGGTGCATGTACGAGCGCTGTAGTTTTGAAATTATCGAGAAAAACAAAATTTCAAACAACCATATTTCTGAACCCCTAGTCTGATTTTGCTCATTGATGAACGTGACCGTAACATTCGAGATCCACACCTATCCTGAAGATTTCAAGTCCCTAGGCCTTTCCATTACAAAGCTATGATTTTCTATGGTTTCTATGGTTCTGATCATGCGATCTGAATGAAATTTGGCATTTAGCTTGAACACGTCATTTTCCATCTGATTGCAAAATTTCACCTCGATCGAATTAGTATTTCCGAAGTAATCAGGAGAACAAAATTTCCAACGGCCATCTTTACGGAACCCCTGGTTGAAATTTGCCCAATAACGAACTCAACCGCGGCATTTGAGATTTGAACCTACCCTAAAAATTTCAAGTTTCTAAGTTGTTGCGTTCGAAAGTTATCGTGTATACGGCCGGACGGACGGACAGACTCGAATTTTCCGACGTATTCGTCATCAGTGAGTCGAAATTCGAAAAATACAGACATCGTGACGAAATGATATAGCCCTCTTGTAAGTAGAACGAGCGCTCAAAAAATGTTTTTATTCGATTACAGGTATCAATAAGGAGAACAAACTTCTACGTTTAGAGATATCGATAATATGTATACTCCGTTTAAGAATTATTGACATCTCGGTTGGCTGTGAAAAATCGAATTTAAGTTGGTAATAGACTATTCAGTAATATTTTGGGTTGCTGAATTCAGGTTGGTATAGGAATAACACTAACATTACCCATAGAAATCTTGCTTTGATGATTTTATCGAAGATATTGGTGAATATGTAATTATAAAAATTTGCTCTGAATTTGAGTATTTTTTGTCTTATGCTATTAAAATGGCTGGAATTCACCAGGATACATCGCGCCTAACAAGATGACGCCAGGCAGTTTGTCGGTGTTTTTCAACGACTTTGTTTTTGCTAGAATTAAAAACAATCAGTTTAGATATCCTTTTCGAACTGGCCAAAGAGCACCTAGATTTCAATTGATCAAAGTCAACATTATATTATATCATAAAAAAAATTCTTACTGATAAACAGAAAAATATAATGAAAATAATACGATATTGTGATAAATACCGAGAATACACGGATCAAAACGTAAAATTCAATTATCTAGATGAAATTTGGATATTCGAAAACGGTATTCAAATTCGTCAGTGGACACTAGAAAATAATCCAAAAGGTTTGCCGAGTATTTTCAAGGGTAAAGGCAGAAGGTGCCCTATTTTGAATGCAGGAACAATTGATGGATTTTTACCTGGATGTGATCCGATTCTTGACAGTGGTATTAATAATAAGGATTACTATGAATGGTGAATTATTTCATAAATGGGTTATTGAAAAATTGAAACCTTCCCTGCAAAAGGATGCCCATCAATAGGATTATGTCAGCTTATTCAATAAACACATCCAAATCACTACACTACGTGAAAACAAAGTTTTCAATGATATTTTTATTTTGCTCTTGTATCATTCAAAGATATTTTAAGTTTATTTATTATACTTATACTGTATGGTACCCTGTTCACATTCCCTCTGCTAATACACATGCTATATTGTTCCCAATTCAAAAGTATACTGAATAATCGTCAAATTGCTCATCAATTATAATATATTCAATATTTCATGGACAGTTTTAATGAATGAAAATAAAAATTGACTTTCTTAAAGTATTCAACACCGAGCAATAAATAATTCACAAATTGGTTCATATATTGATAGTTCGGAACAGATTTCATGTCAAAATTCTTCATGTACTACAAGATTCTGAATTTTTGTTTCTCTCTTATTTCTTAACTCTTTGGGGCTAGGTGGTACAAAATACGTACCACCTATTTTGACCCCCTTGCGCGGCGTTGGTACGTTAAGAGTACCACCCCGTTTAAGAAAAATATTGAGAAAAATTCGGAAATATAATTGTTAATGTATCATTTATGTATTTTCGATGAACTTTTGCTGAAATTTTTTTTCCAAACTGCAAAAAAAAAAATTTTTTTGCCCGACTTGTGTTTTATTTTTTTTATCTTTGCCGCTCAAAGAGATATTACATTATAACGTTTTATCCAATCCATTCTTTTGGCCCTGTGCTTGCGAAGTATCCAAAAAATTTTTTCTGTTGCATCACTAGTTACCTGCTAGAATTCCATCAATTATCCTTCTTGAATCCTGACATAAAATGGTACTCTTATAGTTATATGGTTAGAATTTTGCAAGATTTCCAATACCAATAAATATTGCATGGTCCTGAGTGAAAATAAATATTTATTTGAATGATCTTCAATTTTCCATGGTTGACTTTTATATGAACGATAAGTTCAGATAATTCCATATGAAAGCATTCCAGGATATTTTTGCGCTTTCAAACCTGAATTCCCATGTTTGAACTGCAATCGAAATATTCCGGCTTAATTGTTCGATAATTCGTATACTCAACACTTTCCTAGGTTATATTTATGTTTTTTTCTATGATGAAATTAAGTGACTTTTTTGTAACCAGAAATAAAGCCTCGACTCGACGTTCATGGCCTGCTTCGATGTCAATAATTCTTAAATGGACTATACATAGGTATTCATTTTACCTTTAACTATCCTCGGCACTGCGTATTTCGAACCGTGAGATATAAATCGAATTATTTGCGTACTGGAGTTCGTTGAAAAATATTCGAGCATGACATTGATTTCCTGTTCCAATAGTATCCCTAATTTTCAACTCTAGCCATAATATAAGAATTTTGTCAGGTTTCTCAGAAGGACAGTTATTCTGCTACAATTAGGTATAAAAAAGGATAATTGGTTCGTTAACTGCTAATGTTCCGCTTTTATTTATCCCAAGTCTTCATAATACTGTGATGAATTAAAATACTGTAATTCGCAGCTTAGCGAAGGAGTCATTCAGGAAGGAATTATTCTTTTTATAGTTATTTGAACGCTATTTTCGAAACATGTTCGGTTCTACTCATATTGCGCATTGTATACATATAACATCATAATTATAAACTTCTCATGGCTGAACATAGAGACAAAAAAAATTTCAATAAATGTTGAAATGTACATGATATTTCTAAAGAATATTTTCCAATATAATAAAAAATTTATAATGTGCATCTGTGAGAATTTGAACAACTTCGGTATATACGAATTTTCTGGTCAATATTTTAACGAATTTCTATCTAACATCGCATTTTTATTTCCTCTGAGGATGTTTTCTAACCTTCGGCAAGTTGTAGTAATCGAAAGTCACCCATTCGGGCAATCGACGAAAAAAAAATTTTCAGAACTTCAGAAAACAGAAAAAAACACATTTGTCTGAAAATTATTTTTCGAGAATAATGAGAAAATTCCGGAAAATTGACTAGTGAATTTAGGGAATTGGAACTAGTATATTCCTAAAACATTGAAATATGTATCTGTTCAGCCGTTAATGAACCAGTTAGGACCAGCTTCCTGAAAAAGTAGGCACACATGAATAAACTGACTTGTTTATTTTTATCATACATACAAGTGGAAATTAATCAAATTGAATTCAATTCCCAAAGTTGAATAAGTAGTTGAGCGAAAATCAATCACCTTACATAACAGTTCCTAACTCTCATCTTGGAGGGTTTCCCTTCGAAGTGAACGTAATAATCTCTCACAATGACGAATAACCAATTTGAGAACCACGAAATGTTGCGGAAGAAATGTTCTGCAAGTCATTCGGCTTAAACTGAAAAATCGTGAAAAATAAATACGGCTAGCGTGATCTGTCAATAATGTTTGAATAGCGACAACTGTACCCGAAATATTGACATTTGACCTCTCATTCCCTCAGGTGAATATAATATTGACAATGAGACTTATTTAACAAAAGACGGTACTGTTATATAAAAATACTTTTACTTCCATTCTAACTCAAGAATCCACGGAGATATACTCTGTAATGAATACCATTCCGAAAAATTTGTCGCATTTTGTTTTGGTTGCGAATCATATAATTTTTGAGATATCGAAAAATTTATCATTGATTAAAGTTTGATTTTATGAGAATTTTGTAGACCAGTTACATTTCATCATCCAAGCTGATTACTAGGAGGCTAAGGAGGCTATGGACCCATGAAGTCTAAAGATCGAATTCTTGTATGGTATTTATATTAGGGACTTGTTAAAGTTCTCCATCGTTCATTATTGAAACTTATTCAGCAATTATTGTACCATTTTGTAGACAAGAAAATTCCCACTTAACCGTCTACAGTTTAGTTTTCAGAGAACGTGTAAGAGCTGATGACATATCAATTTTTGGGTTCAAAAATTGAACATCCAAAAACCTTGTTGACATCGCTTTCAGCATAAGATTATGTGAGTGTGAATAATTGAGACGAATAAAATTGGCATTTCAAAAATTTGTGAAGAGCTGTCTTCAACTCAAGAGCTTTTGAGCGCTTGTTTGAATTCATCGCTAGAACGGTCACAACATAACGAAAGAATTATCAAACTCGTCCTCGGTTTTTCGAACCGTTGTTCAAAAGACAGCGATGTAAGATACATTTGGGTTTCCAAAATGTTTTTAAGTGGAAAAATTAACTAATTTATGATTATTTCGATTTGACATGTGGAGACCAAAGAAGATGAAAAGAACCACAGTGTATCAAATAAAGTCATTTGCACAGGATTATATGGAAGTATTTGAAATTTTTTTCTCGTTCTTCTACTGCTACGATCATCCCATGGACCTAAGTATAAAATTTAAAATTGCTTAGCCTTTCCTTCCGTAAGTCATAGTGTTTTCGGACAGACTGACGAACAGGCGGACGAACAGACGAACGAACTGATGGACGAATGGACAGAATTTAACTACGAATTCTTACTCTGTGACTCTAACCTAATCGGATCAATTTCGACTGAAAATTTGAAAATTACACACATTTGGACTAAACGATATCGTTCTTTGTCATAACAAGACAATCATTTCAGCTAGTCAAAACGTTATTGAAGAAGAATGACGACCATCAGAATGCAGCTTCAGACAGGTTTGACTTCATCAATCCAGCTTATCCGATGACCACCCTAGTGTAATTTGAGTAACATACAGGAATTCATCGGCGATGGCAGAGTATTATGCATACACTAACGCCACCTACCAGCTTCAGAGCTCGTTACAAATTCTCTCATTCAGAGAACTTCCTGAACAACGCTTATGATTTTCATTCCTTTGCTTTCAATCAGCGGGTAGTTTAAATTATCACAATGTGATGAGCATGAAAATATAACATGTCGAAAGGAAGACATGCATCTCAAGGACTTTTGGATGCAAAATTTTAGAACTAAAAGACACTGACCAAGCTAATCGGTTAGATTTCACCAATGAAATGCTTGCAGTCATTTTGAAAAAATTTTGCTCCTTTTTTTGAGAGAGGCAATATCTAATGAAGACATCGATATTGCTTGAACCCGTTGTGGAGAGTGACCATTATTCGATAATTTCTTGGCCCAATGACCTCGGGTGAACCCATTCACAATTTTTTTCATCAGAAAAAGGAACAGATGACCTGCAGCTAGATTTTACACGTTCCTCTCGGGAATTGCGAAGACGCATATTCTACCATTATAATTTTGGCAGTGAGAATTGTTGAATTGAAACCAAAGAACTTCATATTCGATGCTGAGAATCGCAAAGACACTGATTGGACAATTGAACCGTTACACGTTTTATGAGTGATTCTGTTGCTTATCATACAAGATAAGAGAAACTCCCATAGCGTTGTGGTCAGCATTTGGACAATAAAATGAAATCTTTGTCGAAAAATTTTCTATTTCATTCTTCATAAATAACGATGAATTCGAATTATTCATGTTTCAACTCTCAAATACACCATATCTTTTTGGACACTCTGTATGTCGTTATCCATGGAAAGCGCGTTTTGTTAATCTCGAAATAAATTGACAATTCTTCAGCAGAATGGAGCTATTTCACTAAATAATGAATTGTTGTTCAGATGAATTTATATTTCCATGTATTCCTGTGATGGAACTGCTTCCAGGAATTATTGGTCATTACAAATACCAAAGAAGAATGGAGCTGAAGATTCATCAAAACGAACATTTACCTATTTACATACCTGACTGACTGTTCGAGAAGAAGATCATCGCCCGCAATAATCTTCATAATCATTCTTATCTGCCGTAATATCCACTTATCGTAGCCATTATGGCTTACATAATACTTGTTCGTTCCAGGTCTTTATGCCCGAACGTTAGAGATGTCAAACAGGACCCGATTTGCATTAACTCGATTCTATACTTTGTGCTACTGGTTACGTTAATGATGGCAATAAGTGAAGAAACACCTACAAGCTTGCTTTTCACCTGGTGTATCAGAGATCTGTACGTTGACTTGTCTCGCCTCCTCCAATGTGCATCTGCCGAATGGTGGGCAGACAACGTCTCTTAAAACCTGCGACATTGAACATCTTCAACTTATCACTCCGAACGAACAAAAATAAAAAATGCACTGACTTAAATTAAATTTACAAAAATAAATTGAATTGATGAAAAAAGTGTGATTATGAATGAAATTTGCTTACAAGTGTGCCACCAGATCTACCTCGGAAATGGGTCTATATTATGCGTATCCGCATTGAATGTGGATCCTGAAATGGAAAAATTGGCATGCAATTGCCAGTGTTTGATATTGATAAATTCCGTATTTCACATATTATAATGTAGCAGCGTCGCAATTCTTTTGAGGAAAACTACGGAAACCGGACACTCATTTCATTTAATTACGTTCGAATATAATGACCTTACTTCGAAAAATATAAACACTGAAATTTGGAAATTTCTGCAATTTCCATAAGGGTAGCAATCTTGCTTTTTTTCCAAAAAAACTTCAGCATCTATAGAATGCAGTAAGACTCGTTCAAAAATCTCGCCCAAATTTTCCAGTTTAAGAAAACAATTGCATAAATTTTTGACAGCTGTCAAAAAATTACAGCAGCTTTTTGTCAATTATGCCGAATCAGCTGTACAGAAATATAAGGATTTTTTAATCAATAATTCGTTGGAATTTGAAATGGTTCAGGTTATGCGATCTTGAAAAAATGTAGCTTGAATATATCATTTTCCATTGAAATACAGAATTTCGTCACGATCGAATCCGTGGTTTGAAATTATCAAGACAACTAAATTTCAAATGACCATATTCACGGAACCGCTGGTCGAATTTTGCCAAATAACGAACTCGATAACTCGTGTAAGTAGAACGAGCGCTCAAAAAAGAATTCAGTATCTTTTTTTCAGAAATCAATGCTTTCTTAATCGAGTAGGCCGTACTAAAGGTGCATTCGTAATCAATTCGCTGGCCGAGTGGCAGTCCGACACGCAAGCTAAGAAGATGGCGTTGTCTGTTGTCATTCGAAACGAACTTCAAGTAGAGCACGGAAAACGGAAGTCAAAGCCGGCGAAATTTCTTGCAAACTTTCAACCTCAGTAGGTACGAACTTTCGTGCTGACTATGGATCATGAGTGTGCTTCAACCAAGGCCAATTGTTATTTTATTATTTTTCAGCCATAGTTTTAGCGTCCTGTTCTATACGGCACAGGACGCTTGTTTTGGATTAAATAAATTGTAGTAATGTTCCTTCGTCTATTACACTTCATTAAAGAAAAAAATTTGTGAAAAGCACTGCCGTGACGAGCAGTCGAGCGCTCGTTCATCCACCTTGTAGGTGGATTCGCATTTTTCCAGTTTTAGAAACCGATTGAAAAAAATTTTAACAGTCGTCACCAGACTTCACGCAGTGCTCAAGGTGACCAATTTTTTTTAATTATTCGCTTTTTTACGGTATTTATGGATTGGTAATGCGATCTGGACAAAAAACGTAGTTTGATTACATTATTCTTCATCTATGTGCAGAATTTCATTTCATATCTACGGAACTCCCTGTCTTATTTTGCTCATTGATGAACGTGACCGTGACATTCACGATCCAAACCTATCCTGAAAATTTCTAGTCCCTAGGCCTTTCCGTTCAAAAGTTATAATTTTCTATGGTTTATATGGTTCTGGTCATGCGACCTGGAAAAATGTAGCTTGAATATATCATTCTCCATTGAAATACAAAATAATGTCACGATTGAATCCGTAGTTTTGAGATGATCAAGAAAACTAAATTTCAGACGACCATATTTACGGAACCCTTGGTCTAATTCTACACTCGGCCAGCGAAATGATTACGAATGCAGCTTAAAATCTCCGCTAGGTCCTGTCCCTCCTTTTACAATCACTGTACTCCATTTCTGTTCACGAGAAATTCTTTTTTCGTATTGCGCCTGGATTGTAAGTCATATTTTTCTGCTTTCTAAATAATAGTCTTGTTATTTGCTGAATCAAGGTTCAATTTCATAGCCTTTATTATTCCAAACAATCAACTGGAATAGTTGGATATTGAAATTGATAACTCCTAAACATCTCAACTCATCAACAATAAATCCATATCCATCCTATATTACCTCTATTAACACAAGGGAACTCATAAGTTGTAAAAAATAATTCATAAAGTGGAAAGTTGGAATAAACATAGCTAGTGTCACTTTACTAAATAAAAACATTGAAAAGTGGATGAAATGTTCATTCCTATTCATATGATCATAAAATATTATGTTCCTGTTTTATATGGAATTATCTCAGACCATAGATATTGCAAATCAATTCTGCGTGAATATTCAGCTAATTTAAACACTGGGATTATGTTCGATGTACCTACTGATTATTGTTCCCACACATTACGCGTTTAGAATTTGTTTGAACAAGAATCGTGAGAAACAGCCACTTCAGCCATTTTTGCATGGATTAACACTAGAAGGTGTTGAATTCATCGCTTCAGAATATTGCTGACATTTTTCTTCTAGCAGTTGAGAAGTTTATTGAACGACTCATAAGTATCTGGTCAGAGGAACGAGCATATAAGTAGGTACACATCGTTTGAGAAAAAAAAAGATTTTTCTGTATTTTATGGTCCATCACTTTCCCACTTACCTATAAAATGAAATTTTTTACTTCGAGACTTCTTTTGTTTCAGTTCATTAAATCCAATGAAGAAGTCTCTCCAGGAAAAAAATGAAAAAAGTACGTGGCACAACAAAAGAATATGAAATAACTTCGAATTTTTTTTATCTTGGTTTTTTAGTAGAAAGAAGGTATAGCATGATCAAAATATGTTCTGAAATACACCGAATATAGGATTGTGTGTTTCACAACGACCAAATTTTTCGCAATTATGAACTAGGTATTAACTGAACACTAACTCGCTCAAGCTGTGAGCTTATGAGGGGTCTCACATAGACCTAGGAGAGTCGGGATATAAACATAAACATAAACATATTCTGATATTTTCTGTGATTATTATAATTATTTTATAAGTATTATTATAAGTATCATTGAACCCAGTGAAGTATCTAGGAAAACATGATTACAAATTGATGTAGCAAATGAATTTCAGCGAAAAACAAAAAAATTGATGAAAAGCACTGCCGTGAAGTCCGGAGCTTTTGAGCGCTCGTTCACTCACCTTGCAGTGTAGTAGATTCGCATTATCCAGTTTTAAAAAAGGATTAAAAATTTTGGACAGCTGTCAAAAAAATTTCAAACTACGGCGAAACTCCAGACTTCACGTCAATGCTTCAAATTTTTTTTCGCTAGAATTGTTTACGGTATCTATGGTCTTGGTGATGCGATCTGGACAGAATGTCTCACGTAGTTTGAATACATCTATGTGCATTTCATTACAATCCAATCAGTAGTTTCGAAATTATTAGGAAAAAAGTATTCACGGAACCCTTAGTCTAATTTTGCTGATTGATAAACGTGACCGCGACATTCGTGATCCAAACCTCACCTTAGAATTTGAAGACACTAGGCTTTTCCGTGTGGAAGTTATAATTTTCTATGGTTTTTATGGTTCTGGTCATGCGATCGGGACAGAACGTAGCTTGAGTATATCATTCTCCATTAAAATACAAAATTACGTCACGATTGAATCCGTAGTTTAGAAGTAGTCTAATTTTGATCATTGATAAACGTGACTGCGACTTTCGAGATACACACCTATCCTGAAAATTTCAAGTCCCTAGGCCCTTCCGTTCGAAATTTATAATTTTCTATGTTCTATGGTTTCTATAATGATAATGCGATATGATGTAGCGATGCGATGTGCATGTAGCTTGAACACATCATCGAATCTGCAGTTTCGAAGTGATAAGGTGAACAAAATTTCGAACGGCCAATTATACGGAACTCCTGATGAAATTCTGCCCATAAAAGAACTTCCGCGGCTTTTGAGAACTGAACCCACACTGAAAATTTCAAGTCTCGGGGTTGTTCTGTTCGAGAGTTATCGTACTTACGGACGGACGGACATACTTGAATTTTCCGACGGTCGACCTTGTCGATGAGAGGATTTTCGGCGAAAAATTAGAAAAATACAAACATCGTAACTAAATGATATAGCCCTCGTGTGAGTAAAAAGAGCGCTCAAAAAATCATTGTATGAAATTATGAACCTTTATATGGAATATTACGTTGTTAGGTTATTTTATGATAATTCATTCTTTAATTATGATATTCTCTGTATAAAGTCAGTATACCTTATATCATTGTAATTCACTCATAATTTGAGTCTTGGCAGATGATGCAAAAGTTTCTTCTTCATCCTCAGTTCTATCCTGCTCGAAAAGACTAATGGAAACAACTTAATTATTCCCTATATACACTTCAGCTGTCCGCAACCTACAAATCCAAACTTTCTTCCTACGAAACGTATTTCATATCGACAACCAGTACATATATACATGGCAGAATTTGTGGCCATATGCGTCCACTTTCTTACATCTCGAACGTGTACGGAGTTTTAAGGGCATTTACAGATTCCTCAACAGAAGAATGAGTTCCACATCTACCTGTCAAAGAATTCTTTGTGGAAATAGGTCGCATATTCACCCATAAATTGTGTAGATATTTTTCAAATTGTCTGACAATTGACTTGTTGTGGTAAGTAAACAAAAGGCAAAAATATTTTGAAATCAATTACTCCTCTGATAAGTTCAGTGAAGGGAAATCGTCATAATTTTATTCGTTAGGGTCTTGAATTTTTGCTTCAATTTGTCAAATTCTGAATTCTTTGATGAGTCTATGTTAAGTTTCAAGAATTCAATAAATTATCCGCAAATGACTCCTCTCATAACCTCTGAACGCGATAGGGACTTACCAACCAATAACCTCGTATATTATATTTGGGTGAAATTCATTTATAACAAATAAATTAATGCAAGGATATCAATTCAATGAATTAATGTTGTCCATGAAGCACGAGCGAGCTCGCATGCGTGCACGCACGTGGAGAAAATGCACGTGATACCAGGTTTATGCAAATTACGTAAGTTGCATAGTGGACTGTAAAAACTTCTGTTGATCCAGCTATTACTTTGGATAACGTCGAATAGAATTTGAAGAGAATACACCGAATATTAGGGAGATCGATTGCTTCTTTTTGCGTGCTTGTTTCTGAGAGCGTTATCGTTTTGCCAAATGACTGTTATATTCGAATTTTGAGTCTAGAATGTCTTGAACGATTAGAGTCAGGTGCTCTAGAGCGCTCGTTCATCCACCTTGTAGGTAGATTCGCATTTTCCAGTTTCAGAAACCAATTGAAAAAAAAAATTAACAGCTGTCAACAAAATTCTCAAACTAAGGCAAAACCTATTTTTTTCGATAATTCGCTATAATTTTCTATGGTATCTATGGCCTTGGTGATGCGATTTGGAAAGGTACAAATACATTATTCTTCATCATATGTGCAATTTCATTCCAATCCTATAAGTAGTTTCGAAATTATCAGGAAAAAAATATTTTGAACGGCCATATTTGAGGAACCTCTAGTTTAATTTTGCTCATTGCTCATTCGCGATCCAAATCTACTCTGAAAATTTCAAGTCCCTAGGTCTTTCGAAAGTTATAACTTTCTATGTTTTCTATGGTTCGGGTCATGCGATCTGGACAGAATTTTGCTTGATGCTTGAACACGTCATTCTCCATTCGGGTGCAAAATTTCATTTCGATCGAATCTATAGTAATCAGGAGAACAAAATTTCGAACGGCCATATCTTTAGAACTCCTAGTGGAATTCTGCCCATTAACGAACTCAACTGCGGCAATTGGGAACTGAAGCCACACAGAAAATTTCAAGTCTCTAGGTTGCTCCGTTCGAGAGTTATCGTGCTTACGGCCGGCCGGACGGACAGACTTGAATTTTCCGACGGATTCGTCATCAGTGAGTCGAATCATGTTTATTGAGAATACAGAAATCGTGACGAAATGATATAGCCCTGGTATAGGCAAAAACGAATAAGTCTGTATAGAATATGTTGTGGAATATAGAGAAAAGAAACGGAGTTATGTAGCGTTTCTATGAAATGACTGAGCTTTAATCGTATTTGAAATATCCGAAGTTGAAATATTATGCTCTCCCAGTTGGACAGGAATACAACCATTGATGTGTGGAACCTGCACACTGATTCTTAATTTTTTTATTATAATATGGGTGGTTTGCGTCGAATTCACAATAAGATATAAGTTATTACACATAATTATTGTGCAATAGAGAGAGCAGACATGTATAGCGTTTTCTGCAAATATCTCATGTCTTGCTGTGTATCTATCCCACTTTGAAATTAATGAGTATTTTCAAATCCAACAGTCCATTAGGTTGTCACAATGTTCGTAATAAAATAATATTATTTCATCTGAATCATATTCACAATCTTCATCAACCTTGCATCCCAGCACCATGGGTGGCGCAACCATTTACATTACGTTTCTATAAATAACGATGAAAAGTGTAATTTTTTTAATTTTTGATGCATGAGTATTAATATTGCATTGAGAGATAATATTCCCCTTTCTCAATATATACTTATAGTTATAAAGTTATAAAATGAATACCTTTATCAGCGAATTCGGTTCCTATCTTCATTTTGATCTTTGGTTCAGAAGAAACAGAAAATCCCTTCAGAAATTTCCGTACTCAAAATCAATTGAAAAAATCCATCCATGCATGAAATCTAATATATAAAATTCTCGTGTCACAGTTTTCGTTGCCATACTCCTCCGAAACGGCTTAACCGATTTTGATGAAATTTTTTGTGCTTATCCGGTATCTATGAGAATCGGCCAACATCTATTTTTCATCCCCCTAAATGTTAGGGGTAGTCCACCCCTAAATTTTTTTTTTTATTTTTTAGACAAAATTTCTAATTTCTTTTTTTTTTATGATACAACATACAAAAATACATACAATCCCCAATTTTCACCCTTCTACGATCAACCCTTATTTTTTAATAGCCATTTTAGTAATTTAATCATTTTTCCTCTCCGGTCGAAAACTGATCAATCGTCATTTAATTAGTTATATACTAAAGTTGATGAATGTCAAAATGAGAAAACTACAGAAAAGTTAAGACAAAAACTATTTTGAGACGAGAGGCCGAAGGCCTCGAGCAATTTTGCAATTGCGAAAAAAGGGAGAGATATGGCAAAACAACGTTTGCCGGGTCAGCTAGTTTGATATATAAATTAATATATTTACCTATCCTCATCCAGACCTGTAGCTCGAAATTTTGATTCACTATTTTTTCTTGAAATGAGTTGGAATATTTGTTGGCACAGAGGAAGTAATGAACCTTTCCGTAAAATTCTCAGATTTTTTTTGTATAATATTATTTTTTATCACTAAGAAATTGATTGAGAATATTTCAATTCTCATTTAATTATAAGTACAAATTCATTATCGAATAGGTATAACCTGATAATCATCGAACTCATGATGGATTCCACTGACCAGATGCTCAACAAATTTAGATAGATTTATTATCTTAAGAAATTATGCACAAATAATTTCAATTAATACGCTTATTTTGGGGAATAATAGCGATCTACCTTCGATTCTAGGAATTTCAATATAACAAAGGAGATATTAAAAGCAGATTTATATTCGAGTCATTTATCTCCCATAATTATTTAAAAATATTCAATAAAAATTGTCTATTCGTGTCATAAAGTGAAATTCACCACAGGTACGAAATGAACAAAAAATTTAAACCACAAGAAATTCAATCCGCAATAATATCATTTGATTTTCATAAAATTCAAAAGAAGAAGTCAACGAATTATATTGGAGCTATCAGAAAAACTGAAATTTTATTTTTACGTGAAACAGCTAGAAAACTGACTCATTTTATCGATGCCCCAAATATCGAGGTTTTCAAACAGAATTTAACATTTTACATGAAGTTTCGCATCGTAATCTACAAAGTTTCAATTCGGATCGGATCGGTATTTTTCGAATTATTGAAAAAATAAAATGGTTCTATCTAGAGAACCCTTGAGCGAATTTCGCACAATAACGAACCGGTGCATTCATATCTAGAACGTTGCATAAAAATTTTAAAACTTTCTTTCGAAAGTTATCGTGTTTAGAGACGGACATACAGAAGGCCGGACGGACAGAATTGAATTCGACGTCGAATAATTCTTATTTGAGTCTATCCTAATCGTGTGAGACCATTCGCGGATCAAAATTCGGAAATTATAGACAGGAATGATAATGCTATTGCTCATAGAAAAATAGGGTTTTCGGAATACGCACTTACTGTATCTTAATATATAAAAACTACGTGTCACTTTGTTTGTCCGAGATGAACTCCTATAATACTGAACCAATTTTAATCAAATTTTGCACACTAAGTGCAGTTTGATCCAACTTGAAAAATAGGATAGTTTATATCTCAATTTATAGTTGCAATATTTTTTTATTGAAAATTATTCGTTTATTTTTTATGACAAAGAGTGATAATTATCCACGTGGCAACACGGGTTTCAAATCGACGACAGGACATCGCGTCCCCACTACAACCGATCTCTCGACCATAGCCATAACGTGCGAGGAGTGATGCCATGTTCCTGGGTCTTTCCCAAAACTGAAGAAATTTGGAACTGTTTGAGAACTGGCGATAACTTTCAAAAAATTAAGGTAAGGGTTGGGGTAGGGTAAGGTTAGGGTTAATAATAATTTCACTGGTTCGAATAATTCATTATAATATGATTAGACATATACCTTAGCCAAAGCAACGCGTGGCCGAGTCTGCTAGTATAAATATATATATTTATAGATGCAATGATTTAGGTAATGATCGTTCGGAATATGGTAATATCAGGATAAGGGATGTCGATCCAAATTCGTGATTTTACAGTCGCCCTGAGGAAGAAACTAAACAGTTTCGAAAGCTTGGCTTTATGAATAAAGAGTGAGAATATCTCACGAATTTGGATCGACATCCCTTATCCTGATATTACCATATTTATAGATGTATATGTAGATAGCGAAAAAATATGTAAATTCAAACTTGCGAACATAAAAAAAAACCTAGCATGTTTTCGACCTGCATCAACCCCAATGTATATTTCAATTGTTATCCTTCAATCTTCTTAGGAGATATCGCATGAAATAATTACGAAAATGAACGAAGATATTTCATGATCCGGATACAAGAGTTTTCGGGTTGATTTCACGGTATTCAGAAGGCAGAAGACAGTTGATCAACGGAGAAAGACCGTCTACTTTCTCCATTTTCAGGAGATATCAATCCATAGTAGGTAGGTACTTGCGTTGTCCACGATCAAATTTATGCAGATACAGAAAACCGAAATCTAGTTTATTCATTATTCATTAAAAAGATACACCAATACATCTTCTCGAACAGGGAAAGAAAAACGATAGCATAGCAACCAAGCTGAATTTTCTCCTCGTTGGTCGGTGAGCTCTGTACAAAAAAATTTGAAACTGGGAGATTGCAATAACACATTTTCTGCGATAATAATTCAGTTTATCCATTAAAGCATTGTCGTTGAGAGTTGCTCAATGTGGGGATATCGGGACGAGCCAGTGACCTTCTCAAGGACTCTCGATCGACGCAAAACGTTGGAACAAACCGGTCTCAGAAACACAATGAAGACGTACGCGAGCATCTGGACAAGGGCGGCACCACAGGGGTGAGTTTGTACGCAGAATTCCCAGAATTCTTTTTCATAGATCATCAGTGGGTATTCATTGAACGCAGGATAGTTTCCCCTACATGATATTTAATCAGATTGATCACACTCAAAGCACCTTTAGATCAGAAAGCCTGTGCACTTTTAACAGAGCATACCTACATCATCCGTATATTATATTATGGAAGAAGTTGAACAATAAAGCTTGTCTCAAAACTCAGTAAAACTTTTTGACAACGAAACATTGGAAAACTACAAGATGTATTTCGCCATCACCTCCTATGATTCCCAAGAGAATACCCTGAAATGAAAAAAAAAAAAGGATATAACTGAAAAAGGATTACTTTGATCTGAAATAAAATATTTATCGACAGGAACTCACCCTTGCATCTTTCAGGTGGAAATCCACATGCAACTGGGCAAGAACCATCTTGTTCGCAGGCCTTGATACCAGCAGAAATGAAAATGCCAATGTATGAGCCTACTTCTTTTTTGAAATCATAATCATTTTGTAGCATCAGAAAACAGACCTATGAAGAGGACTTCAAGAGGAAAGTACCTATGGAATGGGTTCCAAAACAAAAAGATGCATCTAGATTCTTCAAGAAAAATAAACACACTTCTGAAGACCTCTGAATTCCTCGTCATTGGCAGCAAAGGCAACATGATGATTCGGCCATGAAATCAAACAGGATGAATATATCATCTATGAGGCTACCTCAGCTAATGGAGTTCAACAAAATTCTATAACTAGACAGGAAGCTGTAGTCTGAGACATTTCTCAAGGCAGGGGGCCTCAATAAAGTATTCGGTCGCCATACAGTGGAATAAATAGTAATTATATATCTTGTTACACATTTAAGAGTTAGAGACTAATCCAACTTTATGAACTAATTCACAAGGGAGCTCATGTCAGTGAACGTTCCCGAATTCTTTTCAATGTAACCTTTTATTCTATGGAAAAAAATGATACATTTGTCTTATATCAAATAATGCTTTTACGATAAATATTTTAGAGTTCAAGATTTTTCTCAAAAATCTAGAAGTTATGGAACGAATGAATGGATATTTCAATCCCGGAAATATCAATCGGCAAACTCGAATATAGCACATAATATTTAGTCGAAACAAAACGCATTTCGCAATATCGTAGCTTCTCTACAAGAGTATGCTGAAATATATAATAACTAGGTTTAACACGAATCCCACAAAAATAAAATGAACAAGGAGGATCGATTATAGTCGGATATATTTAAGAAATTCCAATTGGCAATAGCTGGTTATAAAGGTGAATTGCACAACTCTACTTGATCGTTCAACAAATTTCCGAAATTCTTCACACGGTTTATTTTGAGACTATTCAGTAGGTTGAATTCTTTGCTTTTATTCGATCATTGAACGATCGTTATATGTTGACTGAGTCTTGTTATTGCTGAAGCTGAAGCATCTTTTTTGTTTAAATACTCTCATTTCGAAAGATCATCTTTTCTTGTGTTTCCAATTGCTTTTCAGGCAAATACTGCACGATAAAGATGAATATTTCAGAATTCCTTGAGCAATAAATGAGAATAAGAAAGTTGGAAAATTATTCACCCATTCTAGTGGGTATAACCTTATGGGTGAGAAGAATTTCACGAAACCAATGAGCATTCTTTTGAGCACAGGAATATGTTTATCCTAAGGAACATACTACTGACTCAAATCTGTGTAGCTATTTCTATTAATAAGTTACAATTTAGCGACAATTCAGATCAAACCAAAGGCTTAAGTGGCCTCTCCGCCCCTGTGTGTGTCGTCTGAACGCTCTGGACAACCTTATGACAACACGATCCGCGCTGAATTTTTTTCGTCGTATCCGAGCTTGAAACTTACGCAAGAACCGTATAGAATAGCGAATGAAATGTTCAGGTTTTTCTTCAATTCTCACCGTCGCATAATTGCGCTCTACGCTAATGAAAGCTTATCTTCGGCTTCGGATTAAGAAAAACAATAGGATATCAGACATTTTTCAAACTTATGAGGAGTTCGAGTAGGTAAATGTGTTTTGGAGTCGGGTCTAGTTTAGGGGTTGCTGCATCCTACTTACATTGGGTGAAAGAATAATTAACATCTACGAATCTGAAAATCTTTCGTTTACATGTTTTCCTTACAATTTATTTGAGTTTGATGGATCGTTGTAGGGAATTTCTGTGAGCTTGATAACTTCCGATTGAAAAGGCCTAGAGTTTTCAAGGTACGTTTCTGGTTGAATCCGCGGGATAAGATAGATGGAAGAAAATCCGCCGAAGGGTTTCGTAGATATAGCCATCTGATTTTTTTTTCAATATTTCGAAAAATGCCGATCCGATGGAATTGAAAGTTTGTAGGTAGTGATAATATAACGACACGGGGGTTTATGTGAGAATTTGTGAGGATCGTATCACAAGACTCCGGTATCTAAGAAATTATTCGCCATATCCTGCAGAAAGGTTGTCTGCATATGGGTCGATAACATGAGGTATTCAGCCCTGCAGCTGTTCCACGTAAAAATACGTTAATCCAATCTGGTGTTGGGACATTTAATAATAATTCTGTAATCCTATTTCTGAAGTTTATAAGAATAAAATTACTTATTTTATCGGCCTGCAGCAGGTTTGCTTGGCAAAATCTGTTTTTAGAAGTCTTGAAATTTGTCAAAATCTGACATTTCGAGGTGAAAACGGGCTGGATGAGGTTAAATAGGTATTATTTCGATAATTGCAAAGCGTTCAAAGTATTTTCGATCATTTCGAAGTACCTGGATAGGCGGCCGCTCTAGCGATAAATTTAAACAAGCGCGTAACAGCTCCTGTATTCACGTCAGTGCTTTTCAATTTTTTTTTATTCTTTTATTTGAAAAGTTTGACCCAAGGTTATGCAGCGGCCATTTGTGATGGGAATATAAAATTCACAAGCCAAACACTCATTGCAATTCGACTTTCAAGAATAAGTTAAACATAACAAAATACTTTGTTTAATTTATTGAAGAGTGAAGCGTGTGGAAAAACGTGAGCGAACATATTTCCTAAAACTATTTTGAGACAGTGATGAATATTTGTTCTTCATTCCGTTTCTAGCCTTTCATTCGATTTTCATTATCCACCATTTACCCTTTATGGATTCTCGATAAATACATGAACGCTGTGTAGGCAAATTTCATGAACTGAAACAGATATATAAGTATGTAATTTGTTACCAACTGAAAAAATTATTTAAGTAAGTCCTCAGAATATCAACACCAGAGTTATTTGCAGGTGAAAGAAGGCGAGAATCTACATAATTTATTCATACATAATAATCTGCAAATTTTTATTTTCTGAGTTAGCTTCACTTTGGAACCCATAGCTTTCGTCTCTATGAAGTGCTGCTAACCTCATGTCGCGTAACTCATTGGAAACCAGTGGAAAAAACAAAATAAGGGGTTGAAAATTTCAATCAGGTTTTTTGTAGTACACAGGAGAAATTTGATCGCGGATATCTTGAAAAACCAAAATTTGCAGATACGCCCCTTTGTCGATTTACCGACGATATGACCTGAGCAATCGCAACATGAAATATGAACACCATATATACAGGGTGTCTACTTTCAAAAGGGCCAAACTTCAAGGGAAGATCATACAAGTGAGTTGAAACGAAAAATGTCATATAAAACATGGTCGAAATGTGGACGGTTATTCTTCAATTTAACATTTCTTGATTTCATGAAATCTTTCAAGTTTTTCCATAAAATCAATTTTACTTCAGTTATCCTTGCAGCCTCAACAAATTTGACCACATACTTGGAAACGGCATTAAATTTGCTACATGATAAGAATTTCTGTGTAAGAAAAAATTCTTATTGCGGGCGTGGTATGGAGATGAAAATCACGATTCTGAAGTGAACAAAATCAGTCATATTTTTACAACGGTTTTATCGATGAAAAATCTATAATTATGGACATGTTTTCTTTTCAGAAAAAAGTACCCCATTCAGTGGGCTTTCGAATGACATCTCAACTTTTGTGCTTGCTGCTTATCTTTTGTCATAAAATCATGGATAACAAGATAACAAAGAAAATGTCGAAATATTCCAAACCTAAATTTGCACAATTTTGAAGCTCCTTGTGATTGAATACCCAAGTAAACATTGAATTTGAAATCTGACACTTTCGGTCGCTTAATAATTTTGGGTATTAGTGGATCTAACCAATTAACTCAACTAATAAGCATTCTAAAAAATCGAGAAAATTATGCCTGACTTTTCACACACAACAAGTACTCGTCGAATGGGTTCTACATTGGGAATGCATCATTCTACAGTACACAGAGTTTAAAAAAAAAAGTTACATCCATATCATTTGAAGGTGGAGGATCTGTAAACTCTAGATGCTGAGACGAGACTTACATTTTGTAGGTGGTACCTGAATAAGTTAGGAGAGTGGGGGAGTGATAGAATATTATGGTCTGATGAGGCCACCTTCACGAAATTGAGTATGATAAATTTGCGAAATAGCCATGTATGGAAGAAAGAAAACCCCCATGCGACTATTATTTCTCATTTCCATCATGAGTTAAGGGTCAATGTTTGGTTGAGAGAGGTAAACTTTTCAGACCCGTAATACTTCCCTATCGCCTCAACGCTGAGGAATTCGTTAGATTAATCCAAAGCAGCTTGACCGAAATATTGGATGTCCCTGCCTAACAGACAAAATGTTTGTTTTCAAATGGCTATCCAGCTCATAATGGCCGGAATGTGCGGGACTTCATCAATTAATATTTTGCAAAGGAGTGCAAAGGATTGGAAGGTACGGTCCAGTGAGATGGCCACCAAGGATTCCCGACCTTACGCCTTCAGATTCTTATGTCTGGAACACCTTGAAATAAAAAGTGTATCAAATTCGCGTTCAGGCTCGAGAGGATTTGATCGAAAGAATAAATTTGTAATGTGCAGGCATGCGTCAAAAACGTGGTGAACTTCGCAGGATTGTAGATTCAGTGCAAAGACGATGTGTAAAATGTATTGAACAAGGCGGTGGACATTTCGAACAATTGTTATAAGTAGTAGTACCTAGTCTTTTTTTTTTTTAATTTTTTCATTAAATCTGTATTATTAGAATTTTGTTTATTCGTTTGAATAATTTTGATTCGACAGATAAATTCATGTTTTCCATGAGAATAACTTCAATATTCAGTCATAAAGAGCTTCAAATAGAGCAAATTTTGGTTTAGAATATTTCGACTTTTTCGTTGTTATCTTGTTAGCCATGATATTATGGCAGAAGATGAGCAACAAGCACAAAAGTTGATATGTCATTCGAAAGCCCACTGGGATACTTTTTGCTGAAAAGAAAACATGTCCATAATTATGAATTTTTCATCGATAAAACCATTGGAAAATTATGACTGATTTTGTTCACTGCAGAAACGTGATATTCATCTCCTTACCACGCACGCAATGAGAATTTTTTCTCACGCAGAAAACCTTTCCATGTAGCAAATTTAATGCTTTTTCCAGATATGTGGTCAAATTTGATGAGAATGCAAGGATAACTGAAATATAATTTATTTCATGGAAAAACTAGAAATATTTCGTGAAATCGAGAAATGTTGAATTCAAGAATAACCGTCAACATTTCGACCATGTTATATGACATTTTTTGTTGAAAATCACATGTTTGATTTTTCCTTGAAGTTTGGCACTTTTAAAAGTAGACACCCTGTATATTTATGAAACCGGAAATGAATATTTGTTGATTCGTTAGCTCATTATGGTTTGTATTCAAGAAATCCTAGTCTCATTTAATATATCCCGAAAGTTTGAACCTGGACAGAAAAAATTTACAACCCAAAATATCCGAAAAAAATCGATCCGTTAGTTGAGTTTTATTTCAACAGTACAGTTATATTTGTGATGTCAAGTTTTTCACTCTCAATGAACTAGCACAACCAACCTGGAAAGCTGAAACATTTCCTAATAAAAAAAAGGGAAGGCTCACAAAAATTTAGGCTTCACAGGTAATGTACACAAATTAATGTTAATGTTACGGGTAGAGTTAGATTGACGAATGAACCTAGGTTTACCCGGGTATACTCGAGAAAGTACGAAATATAACCGATATTATACCTATTTCGGGTAAACCGCGTTCCACCCATTTTCACTTGGTTAAAGTTGGGTGTAGGAATTATTATTGCGCCTCACAACGTGCAGTCAGTAACAACCTGCCCGAAGATATTACTGAAGAACTGAAGGTGATAATGAAGAAGAAAATATCGACAATAATAATGGAGAAAACGCCAATAATATAAAAACTTCAGAAAATCAGACCAAATGTGCAGATTGCGTTGAGCTATGTAAATCAGTTAGGTGTGAACTCTGCTCGTGCAAGAAAAAATACTTTTTCGGCAACCGTCCGAGACGAACTGACTTCTCAGACGCTTCCCCTTTGAGAAAGTAGCATTTCCCGGCCTAATCCGGGAAGTACGTACTTTTCGGACTAGACCGGAAAGAATCACATCGTTGCTATGGAAATAACGACTGACACCTATTTGACATGTAATTAAATACATAGTTGACATTTGGATTTTTGAAAGTTCAAAATTTTGTTCTACAAAGAAATATAATAAGGAAATGTGTCTCATTGATTTGTTATTCTACACGGTTGCCGACAAAAAAGTGTACGCAACACGTCCAAAAACAGTTTTTTTGGACTCGCAGACTTCCAAGAATTTGTCTACCCATCCAAAAAAACAGTATTTTCTGAACTTGTTACGTAAATTACTATTTAAACAGACTAGAAGCAAAAATAAAATTTGAAAATCAAGCAAAGAAAATGAAAACTTTATCTGAATCAAAATTTCCTCCATGTTCCGTTGGAGATATAGTCAGAGTGAAAGTTCCAGATGTTGATCGAGGGAGGGGCGATTTCAGAAACATTCTCCAGAAAGTTATCGAGAAAACTGACTACCTTTTTTTATAAACTAAGAAACAAGAAAGGAACTATGGGGGAAAAGTTCTCCAGGAATGAATTTTCTGCGTAGTGAGAAGAGTTTCATCAGAAAAAAAGTTTACGACAGCTTGCAAATGAGTCACTTTCAGGAGGTCAAGGTTATGAAGCAAAATGCATCACCAAGGAATGTGAGCGAAGAGCTAGTGCCATTTTTCGTAAATCTAAATGCCACGGCAGCTTATCTTGCTCGAACAAATGAATTATAGTATTCTTCACTTTGAGAAAACACAGTTTTCATGTTTTCACCTATATTGTTAGATTGACTCTTCAGAAATGAACTTTTCTAACATTTCTGACCTTGTTTTTTTTGTTACACCCAACTTTAGCCTAGTGAAAATGGGTGGAACGCGGTTTACCCGGGTAAACTATGAGAGGATAGTTATCCTAAGAATCCAACGTTGCCACACGTTATGACAGACGTTTTGGAGCAGAGAATTTGTAATCACATAAAAAATTATTATTGATTAACTCTCGCTCATTAATTATTAGGTTAGGTTAGGTTAAGTTAAGTTAAAATGATTGTTTCCCTACATCACGATTACAAATTCTATGATCCAAAACGTCTGTCATAACGTGTGGCAACGTTGGATTCTTGGGATAACTATCCTCTCGTGGGTGAACTTAGGTTTACTCGTCAATCTAACTTTACCCGTAACATATACATAACTGCGGATATGGTTTTGATCGATTGCGCTTAAAAGGTTATTTTCCATGATTACTCCGAAATCGAGGAAAAATTTGATTTTTCTCCACCTATTTTTTTTCCAAGATACCTTGATAATGGTAGTTCATCAACAACCTGGTTGATTTGAATTGTATGATATCTATCCTTATCTTTCACCGAGAAAAGATGATACTCACTTTATGCAAAGAAGTCATATTTATATATATATTCATAGGAATAGACAATCGAAAAGGCTTCTGAGTACGGGCAAAAAACAATTCGAAATCTTTTATCAATGAGGGGTGCATACGGTACCAGGGTAAACCATAAATGAAGATGTTCAATGCTTCACTCTACGGAAGTAGAATATTTCTTACTAACAATTCGCAAGGTTCTGGTACACTCACCATATCTTCCAAGTCTTGAGCATGAAAAGCAATCAAACACTGACTCATAATCCACACCCACAACTCTAGAAATAATATGCAGTCAAAATCCTGAAAAAAGAGGAATTATCATTGTTATTGTTTCAAGTTTCAAGCTCGAACTTATTATTTATGGATAGCTTATATAACAATTAATAAGGTAGGTAGTTCAGTGGAAGTTATCGATATCTCAAGCAGCATCAACAAGTGCATTTCTATTGGAGGTAAGGAAATATCGAAAGTTATCAAAAATGCAACAATAATAAATGTAATGGATACTCTCAATGGATCTTGTTTGAGAAATTAGTAGAAGGCGTGATACTAAAGAATGAAGAGAACCTTCAAATACAGAGCAGTATCTGAACTCAAACCATGACAATAAGAAGCAAAAGATAATATGAAAGAGCTAACATAATCTCTTCGAACGAGAATGACAGCATAACAGGAAAAGAGAACATAACTGAAACGATCAAGATGAATGGTTATTCTGAAACACCACTGAAGATGGCGTAGGAGAAGAAGAATTTCAAATAAAAATTGATGAAAAGCACTGCCGTGAAGTCAGGAGCTTTTGAGCCCTCGTTCATCCACCTTGTAGGTAGATTCTCATTTTCCAGTTTCAGAAACCAATAGGAAAAATTTTTGACAGCTGTCAGTGCTTCAGGCGATAATTCAGTAGAATTTTTTACGGTATCTATGGTCTTGGTAATGCGATCTCGACAAAATTCCGTACGTGGTTTGAATACATTATTATTTATGTATGCGCAAAATTTCATTACAATTCAATTAGTAGTTTCGAAATGAGCCGAAAGCATCGTACTCCCTTTTCATTGTTGAATCACGTTTGTCTAAGATCACGAATCCAACTTGACCTTTGACGTTAAATCTCATAGACTCCGTGCGATTCGGATACGAAATTCTACCCCCTACACACTGAATCCACACGAACACGAGAACGCCTGTTAGAGATGAGTAGTGTTCATTTCCACTTGTTCAGTCAGTGGTGTCAGTACAATAATGAGTTTTGGGAATTCATTCTGCCCATCATTAGTATCGAGAATATTGAAACAAAGATCATGAAACGGATCACAAATTTCAATGTGACAAATATTTCATAAACTTTAGAGAGACGGAATCATCGAATATTCAATATTCTTCCACGATATACAATCAATTCAATTTTACTTTCCCGCGAAAAAGCAAAAGGAGATTATTTGGGCTGTTTCCATTATTCATGCGCAAGAGATAATGGAAGGAGCCCAAATAATCTTCAAACTAATACTCCATTATCAAGAATATCACGTACTGAAAAGCTGTATTCTGAATAACTTACATTATTCAAGCAAAAAGTTTCTGTGATATGTAGAGGAAAAAAAATACTTTTTTTTCAAATCTTCTAGTGATAGTAGTGATACAATTCCACATCAACATTCGTGTCAATATCTTTCAACTAACTACAAAGTTCCAATTCGATCGGATCGGTATTTTGCCCATCAACAAACATGACCAGTGCATTCAGACCTCGAACATAGCCTGAAAATGTCAAAACAGTAGGCCTTTTCGTCTTGACGGATGGCCGTACAGACGGACAGAATATAATTTGACCACGAATACTTTATATGTGAGTCTAAGCTAATCGTTTAAGACCATTCTCGGTTCAAAATTCGAGAATTATAGACATTTATGCAGAATGATGTACTTCCAGCATGGAATGAGGGACTTTTGGATTAGGAGATCGCTGAAAGAATTATCGAATAAAACCGGCGTACATCAATCAACTTGAGCCAAGTATTCAGTCACATAGCCCTTCTCAGGGTTGACGTGAAGGCGGTCCGAAGAGTCAGACAGTAACGCTGGACAATAGATATAGCTGAAAAACTTTCCATTATGCAGATCATAGTAAATAACATCAAGAGAACATAATTGTTATCTCACCACTATAATTTGATGGCTCAACACGGCAACCATTGTCATTACAGAGTAACACAGCAAAGGATTAAGTTTCTCTTTAACGTAGGAACTGACTAGTTTCGTTAATCTAGAACAAATATCAGATTGAACAAAAATCAGATTAATTCAGATTTTCCTCTGAGAAGATAAGAAAGCTATAATACTTTCCTATTCCCTAACAATTTCGAGAGGTCAAAAGAAGCTGGATATTAAAAGTTATTGGTACTTGTTATGTAAAACGATTCTAGCGAATACCAAATAGTTGCTTTTCAAAATTTCGAAAATCATGTTAATTAGGGTTTCAAGGCCACATTGCAGAAACGGAATCCATGTCCGTTAACACAGTTACTTTACTCCAAGACTATTGGCACCATATCGTCTATAAACAATTATTACAAAAAGTTTACTCTACGGTACTGCTGCGGAAGAGAGGAGGTTCACAAACTAGGGTGCGTACGGTTCTTGAGAAACCCAATTACTTACTCATATGTTTCGTTGTAAAATTCGACGCTCTCCACAAGTTCATGTCGGGTCAAACGCACATTTTTCTCGTTGAAATCAATATCACTCAACATCCTAATCAAACGTTGAAGTCTTGCCACTGAAAAGTATGTGCATCCTATGTGAATTGAAGTAACCGTGATCACGTAAGGCATATAATATAAAGCGTATATTGAGGATACTAATATGGACCAATCGAGCAGTGGAGAATCTATTTGATCAGGCATCCAGTTTGAAAGGCTATTAGCACACGTTCTTCTCGAATTTCCTTCATTAGCCTTTTGGGCAATACATTGTATATTCCAAGCTACTCTGTTTAGAAACCAGAATGCGAGGCCTGCTTTCGTTGCATAGTAGTACAACTTGCTCAACTTTTCTATATAGATTTTTACAGGTTTGTACTCTGCATTATTGTGATATTCTTCATTATCCAGCTTTGAGATCAATTTCAAAATCGTCCGTCTTCTGAACACTAATATGAAAGCATATATCAGGAGCGAAATGAAGCATCCAGCATTATTTACTTCTTTCATGAGGTCAGCAGTGTTTCCTTCTGAAAAAAAGCACATTATGCGTAATTATGACTGAAGTTTACGATACGAGACAACGTCCCCAAGGGCTTATATCCATGGAAAGCATGATTATAGGGAAAAACACTGGAAGGAGACGGGTGGCACGAAAACGAATCATCAAGAAATTGTGACGATTTTCACTTGCATCTTTCTTAATTAAAAAACTTCGTTCAATGTGATCCCCTTCGTGGTACCGTCGTCCCAGATATGGAATCGGTCCCCTGTGAGTAACCTATTATGTTTTACTTGTATAGCGGATGATATATACGAAGATAAGTACTGTAAAGCCTCAACAGAATGGAGATTTTAGTGTTATATTTTTCTCGAAACCCTTCCCATGATGAAGTTCAGAACTTTATTTATAGCGCCCAACGAGATAATTTTTTTGTACCTTTCCCAGACAGCACCGGATATTCCTAGAATATTCTCTGAATATGCAAAAAGGGATGGGTATATTCGGAATATTCTTGGAATATACCTAGAATATCATAGAATATCTATATCCCATATAGCATATTCCAGGAATATTCTGGTACGAATATTCCAGGCATATTCCTAAAAGAATATGCTAAGAATATTCCAAAATGAATATTCAATATAGAATATTCCTAGAATATTCATAGAATATTTCGATTTGTATATTCTTTCTGGGACATCCCTGGAATATTCCGCACATAATATTCCAGGCATATTCCTAGATGAATATGCTAAGAATATTCCAATATGAATAATCAATATAAAATATTCCTAGAATATTCATAGAATATTTCGATTTGTATATTCTTTCTGGGACATCCCTGGAATATTCCGCACATAATATTCCAGGCATATTCTTAGATGAATATGCTAAGAATATTCCAAAATGAATATTCAATATAGAATATTCCTAGAATATTTCAAATTGTATATTCTTCCTGGGACATCCCTGGAATATTCCGCTCATTATATTCCTGGAATATCGTATCTGGCATATCCATGGAATTTCAATTATTTCATCATATATATATTTATACATATATATATTCCTTGACAGCGCATTTTTGAAATATGATACTAGAATCTTGAGAAGAACATTGATTATTTTTTCTTCCAATATTCTTATTCAAATTGAAATAGTGATAAACTAAACATTACGGACTCAACCGCATCATGATAACCTTCAAATAATCGCTCTTATAGAACATTTCTACCCTCACACCTAAGACCTAAATTAGCCGCATCCTTAGTGTCCCTGTCTCGCAACGTGGAATCCTGGGTTCGAATCCCAACGGAAATAAAAAAGTTTGACGTCACTCCGCCATCTGGCCCACACGCCCCCCTCCCTCCACCCCTCCGCCCTTGCTGGACTTAAAAAATTTCATCGAAGATTGATAACCTTGAATGGGACTCAGAAAAATTCTGGAAAGGAACAATTTCTCCAAAATGGACCTCAGAAATTAGTAGACAATTTGGCCGAAATCACGCCAGAACTTTTGTTGCACATCTACTACTATTCGAGGTATATGATATGAATATCCTTTTGAGAATAATCCGTTTAGAATATGCCTAGAGTATTCAAGGAATATCCTAGATATTCCTAAAATATTCTATATGGAATATTCTGAGAATATTCCAAATAGAATATTCTAGGAACATTCTATGAATATTCGGAATATTCCAGGTATATGATATGAATATCCTTTTGAGAATATACCGTTTAGAATAGGCCTGGAATATTCTATATGGAATATTCTGATAATATTCCATAAAGAATATTCTAGGAACATTCTATGAATATTCGGAATATTCCTAGAATATCCTTTACGGAATATTCTATGTATATGCCTATGATCTACCTTACCAATATTCAAAGCATATTCCAATATCCTAAAACGAATATTCATGGAATATTCTAGGAATATCCGGTGCTGTCTGGGTTTGATCCACTGCTATTAATGAAAACTGAGAATAACCTGCGAAAATGGAGAAATGGTGAGAGTAAAGACAAGCAAGGAAAATAATAATATCAAATTCAGCTTGAAATATTATTTTACCCAAACTCATGACCGTGGTATCTGTATACATTATTTTTCAACTCCATTATATTATCGAGCTTCATAAATCCGATCAAATTACGAAAAACATTGATATACTTTTCTCACTGTATAGAGAGAAATAAAATTACGAAAAGCACTGCCGTGAAGGCAGGAGCTTTTGAGCGCTCGTACATGCACCTTGTAGGTAGATTCGCATTTTCCAGTTTTAGAAGCCAATTGAAGGAATTTTTGACAGCTGTCAAAAAAATTCTGAAACTTAGGCGAAACTCCAGACTTCATGTCGCTGCTTCAGCTGATCAATTTTGTTTCGATAATTCGCTAGAATTTTCTACGATATCTATGGTCTTGGTGATGCGGTCTGGACAACATTTTGCACGTACTTTGAATACATTATTCCTCATCTAGATGCATAATTTCATTCCAATCCGATCAGTAGTTCCGAAACTATCTGGAAAAAAATATTTTGAACGGCCATATTTACGGAACCCCTAGTCTCATTTTGCTTATTGATGAACGTGACCGCGATATTCGCGATCCAAACCCACCCTGAAAATTTCAAGTTCCTAGGCCTTTCCGTTCAAAAGTTACAATTTTCTATGGTTTCTATGGTTCTGGTCATGCGATCTGGACAAAATATTGCTTCAATATATCATTCTCGATTAAAATACAAAATTTCATCTCGATCGAATCCGAAGTTTCGAATTTATCGAGAAAACAAAATTTCAAACGACCGTATTTACGGAACCCCTTGTATAATGTTGCTCATAGATGAACGTGATCACGACATTCGAGATCCACACCTATCCTGAAAATTTCAAGTCCCTAGGCATTTCCGTTCAAAAGTTACAATTTTCTATGGTTTCTATGGTTCTGGTCATGCGATCTGGACAAAATTTCGCATGTAGCTAAAACACCTCATTTTCCATCTGAGTGCAAAATTTCATCTCGATCGAATCTGTAGTTTTCAAGTAATCAGGGAAACAAAACTTTGAACGGCCATATTTACGGAACCCCTGGTGGAATTTGGCCCATTAACGAACTTAACCGAGGCATTCGGGATCTGAACCTACACTGAAAATTTCAAGTCTCTAGGTTGATCCGTTCGAGAGTTATCGTGCTGACGGACGGACGGACGGCCGGACGGCCGGACGGACGGACGGCCGGACGGACGGACAGACTCGAATTTTCCGACGGATTCGTCATCAGTGAGTCGAACATAGTCGATTGAGACCATTTTCGGCTCAAAATTCGAAAAATACAGACATCGTGACGAAATGATATAGCCCTCGTGTAAGTAGTACGAGCGCTCAATAAGCGCGAAAAAAAGGTGTAGAAACTTAGACCTTGAATATTTCTGAGAAGTTGCCCTAAAGCCATATATGCACCCATAATCGACGATATGGTATAGATAATGAGAAACTGCATAAGACGAGCTGTTGAACTTTTCTCTCCACTTCTGGTATGTAAGCCCAAATCATCTGCTTTGGATCGAATAAAATGAAAGAAGAGTTTTTCTTTCAATTCACCCATATTTTTTCCCGGTATCTTTCACTTCAGCATTCAAACTGAAGATACAAATATTTCGAATAACAACGTTGTAATTAAAAACTCATCAATTAGAGTTCCCGAAAATTCAGAAACGGGTGATGTGCTTAATGAATTATTCAGAATCCGCTCCTTCGCCAAGCTGAAAAAGTCCTTCGTACTAGTCAGACATTCGGTGCAGTTCGAATTCTCCTGGTAAAGATAAGCAGAGTAAGGGATTAAACAGAAAAACTTAACGATATTTCATTCTTTTGGACTGATATCATTTTTAGTTGATTGATTTTTGAAATTATTGATTAATTAATGATCTAATACACACTTAAGTGAATAGCACAGTTTCGTTACTGAAAAACAACATACAATGATGAACCTGTCATTGGTAATGATAACATATTATATATAAGAGGTTAACTCGAATCACATCCTGATCCTGGCCTAAATAAACCCCTCACGGCGGATGAAGAAAGGTCAGAGCCGGGAAAGAAAGTGTCGAAAATAGCTGACGCTTGCCAAACAGTAATTATCATAGTCGAAGGGCTAAGCTCATTCCATTTCACACTGTGAAACTGTTGCTTCAGAGATTGGTGAATCCCCTCATTGTAATCTTGAAAAAACCGAAATAATCAAATTCCAAATTCGTGATCAGCCTACAGCTCCTTTTGTTGTCCAACACCTGGGCTTGTTTCTGGACGCCAACTTAAGATGGCAATATCATTTGAACCACGTTTGCAGAAAAACCAATAGTTCATGCTTTGCAATATTCCGTCTTAAAAGCGCACTTCCTACTGGTGCTTTGCTGGGTATTTATTATAGTATGGTCTTCATTCATAGGAGTAACAAAGTTGTTCTATGGGGTAACTCAACAGCCAGTATTCGTGCATTTAGAACTCAGAAAAAAATAATTCGGCTCATTTTCAACTTAAGACCTCAGGATTCATGTAGACCAGTTTTCAAGGAACATTTGATTTTCAAACTCTTCTGTATATACATTTTGAAGTGCCTCTAATATATAAACACTGACAAAAAAAAATCCCGAGAATTTCCGGTTGAAAGAATTCATGTTTTTTCAACGCGAATATTGTTATTACAACAAGAAAATAAATTTCTGAGAACCATCTGTACCTGCAATATAATATAAATGCTCCCCCGATTTCAGATCTTCATTCTCTAGACAGAAAACATTACAGGACGACTCGATAGCCTTCTCGAGTACGGACCGGACTAGGGTGCCGGAGGCCTGGGTTCGAATCCTGGCATCGATGTTGTGAATGTCTGAAAAATTGAGACGATGACTGAATATTGCAATCGATAAAGTCAAAAAACTGAAATAAAAAAAGGATTCCAAAAATTACATACATGGAAATAACTCCCAAAACCACGTGGTTAATTTAATAGGAAATGCAAGAGATTCTAGTTAAATACTCTAGGCAACTACACAGAACATTTCTGTTTTCTTCACAGTATTATTTTTTTGTTGAAATGACGAACTACAGTTTGGTTGCATCAACTAATAAATATGAAACGACCGAAATTATCACGTAAAATCAACAAATATTCCTTCTGTCGCTTATATAGGGGGAATTTCCTGTAGAAGTAACCGAATTCATGTTGTATATACTGGAAAATTTCTTCGAGTGTGGGATCAGCTCACATCGGTGAATGCCGTAATCACACAAAGAACTAGCTAATATACCGAATGAATGTTCCGTACCTACATTAATTAAGTTGATGCGACCTTATGGTCTATTGTGCCCCCATCCAGTGGCGGCCGCTCTGAGGAGGCAGAGGAGGCCAGGCCTCCCCAAATTTTACTGCATTATATTTAATTCTTAGTTCAAGTTCAACTATATTATGTTAACCTAAATCAATAGAATATTCGAATTTCTGGATATTCTTCACCCCAATATTTCATCACGTTTATACATTCTCCGCAACAGACTCCAAAACTGAGGAGATTGCGCATCGCTGCACCGTACTACAGGCATGCGAATCATTGGAATACAGCAGACCCCATAAGTCCAGCCCGGAGGCCCAACTCCAGTCTAGAATCGAGATCCCCTTGAATCTTGAATGTAAAATTTCGAATTTCTGCCGATCCGAAGCTGCGTCCAATCAAAATTCGATCTGTAAACCACGTGACGGAGGCAGATTTCCCCTCGCATATTCGTTTAGCTCGATGGCCCGATCAACCCCGAATAGGAACCTCGGCCTCGGCGATTAGGATATTAGGAAGGATCGGAATCACTACACTATACCACCTGTTTCTATTTATTTTTAATATCTTACCATAGGGACGATTCAGAAAACAATGTGTGGTCAAAATTAGGCTATTCGGATTAAAAAAATTCACAGAGGTCTATTGAAAGACACAGCAGATAAAAATCTCACTTAGGGGTATCAGTTAAATTCAAATTATTCGTAAAGCTCGATATTGTAAATTCACTTGATCATAGGCTAGGCAAACTATCATAGATCAACTATCTAGTGTTATATCTATACAGGATGTTTCATAATATATGCGCAGGATTTCAGGATGTGATAGATCGTCCAAAAATATTATTATTACTATATTACTATCAAAGTAATCTAATAAGTTCTTCCAAAGATTGCTCAGTGGTTCAAAAAATGATTTCATATTGTAAACCTACAGTTTTTGACGTATAAAAGGGTTGACAGTTTGTGAAGACCATGTTTTTCAACATAAAAGTTGATTTTTATCGAAAACGGTCGACTATAGAGCGTATGACCAGGAGTATCTTTCGAAGAAAACATTGGCGGTTAAAATGGGCGTCTCGAAAACCGTACTTTTTCGATTAGCATAGAAGTTGGGTAAAAAAACACCCACTACCCCTTCAAAACCTTCACCAATTGAGACAAAAAAAAAAAAAAAACCGCACAAAACATTGCTTATAATGATTAGAAAATGCTCACGAAAGCTTTTTTCTGTACGATAAAAGGTTTCGGTGATATTCGCAAAAACCGATTTTTTTTTCAATTTAAAATTCGAAAATGGTGCATTTTAGAGAGTAAGTTAATAAAAACTTTTTTCATATTTTTGGACGAGCTATCACATCCTGAAATTCTGCGCATATATTATGAAACACCCTGTATTTTTTGCTTGGCCTCCTCTGATTGAAACCTCACGAGCCGCCACTGCCCCCATCAGAACTGTTCCCGTTATAGATACAGCTCACCCTCCAGTTCTAGAGTTCTGATGAACTCCAATATCTGGGATGGCTTCAAGGCGGTTACTTCCTCATGTCTACAGATTTCTTGTCCAAAGCATTTTCAACGTTGGCGAGGCATTCCGTCACCAGGTGATCCGGAGTTTCCTCCTCCACCCCGCAGAATTTACACTCGTCATTTTCATGCTTGACCTATTTTTCTGAGGCGGCAGTGCGCTGAAAGGAATCCAGTGAGAAGGTGTAGCATATTATTGCTAAGGCCCAGATACTTCTCAGATCTCGCAGTAAGTTGATGGAAGTAGTCATTCATTTTGATCTTGTAATAAAATGAATATTGCAAAAACGAGCCCTTTCAGTCCTGCACGTTTGAACAAAAAACTCCATAGACGATGAAAATAGCTCGAATAACTTTGCACGAATCACTTCATCGTCATTGTTCGTATCATCTTCATTCAATGTTATTTGAACTGCAGCAACCATTGTTGAAAAATAGAGAATTGCATTGTTTCCAACTTTCGAATTCAATGAGGCCAAAAATTTCAAATTCAAAGTTTTTTTGAACACCACATCTGCAGCTGGTTTCGCATATTGGGCCATACTCAGATATTATTATTCAAGTATTTAAGGCCTGCTTGAGGGATTGGAACACAAATCTCCAAAAGGCCACAGTTCAATTATCTGGGCCTAATATTCCTAAGGATACCGAAATATTTTCAACTTATCCGAAGAATTATTCTGAATTTCTTCTCGAGCCTCATCTTACTGCAGTCTACTCATACTTCTAATAGATGGACGTTTTGAGAGCATCCTTCCAATACCAAATCGGGAATTTTGATAGATAGTGTTATTGCTTCAGTCCAAGGCATGATGATAAATATGCGCTCCTATTTCAATCATGAATATCTACTCTAGGAAATGGATTCATTTTCTAAGAAATAATCTCGAACAACTTTCTTTAGTTAACAATTCCGCACGTTCTCAAGAATCTTCCTATATAACCATGTAGAATCGTCAGTAATCCACCATTTCCAAATACGATCCGCCATAAATTAAGCCGAATGCGACCTATAAATTTTATCTCGTTAGACTGAAGTACATCTCTGGGATACGGAACCCCGTTAGGAGGCATATTCGTGGAGACAATATATTATTATCATCTGATAAATACCAACCACTGAACTATATTAATATCAATTATTCCTATATACGTCACGCACTATATCAAGTTCTATGTCACATGTAACCTATAAGAGTCTATCGTTGCATCAGCGTTCTCTACGCAATAGAACTTGCATTGTCCTAACAGGGTCCGTAACGAAATGAGGAAGATTATGAATCGTGAATTCAATTCTAGTTCATGCGAATGGAATTATGGAGATCCGAAAATAAAACTGTACTTCCTCGACGATTTGAATATATCTCGTGAATGCTCTGGGAGAGCAAGAGAAATACTGATACTATTGTAGTTCAGTTTATATGAATTTGTTATAAAGGTTCTATCAATAAGGGAGCAAGATATAATTGCGCATCATTTTCGTTGTCATAATGATCGGTATGGGCATTAGTAAACATGGAGTGTTACACGAAAGAACGACGCGTCCTGGTTGTTGAACATAAGAAAACGGAAAAACGGTGGATGGCAGGTTATCGTGCTATAATGAACATGAACCAGTTGCTTCAGTTTCTTGTTCCTGAATTGGAAGATATTTTTCCTGACCACAAGTGGTTTCAGCAGAACGGCGCCACTTGTAAAACCGCCCTCGAAACATTGACGGTCATGTACAAGTTCGTTTCTGATCTGTTGTGTGTCGGATGGTGACAAGAATTAACCGCCACGCTCTTGCGATTTTATACCTTCGGACTTTTGGCTTTGGGGTTAACAAGCCCGCGACCACCGAAGCAGCGGAGTTCGAAATAAGACGCTGCATCAACAAAGATGCGTTGTTCAATACATCATTTCAATGCTTCTAAAGAAAACCATATTTCATTCTAATTGAAACACCCTTCAGTACCGACAAAAACCGACCAATTTTTCAGCCATATCCATGTCTTTGTTGCTGTGATAAATTTTATTTTAAAAAACTTAGTATACGATCAAAGACATTTTCACCCAGGTGCCTCACAGAACATGTCCGAGTGTTCTTCCAGTATGCGTAGAACTAGAAGATGCAAAAATTTTCATCAACCTAGTGATTTTGATAGGGGACGAATAGTAGAATTGAGATGAACTCATTCACTTATTGTTCGAGGCCAATTGTTTTTTAATTTCTGGCTGAGAAGAGACGCAAAAGTTCTCTCCGCGTTTTCAAAATCAAGAATCTAAATTTTCAGTGAAAAAATCGCAGAGGTCAGCCCGATCGAAGGATCGGAAGAACCGCCTAGTTGATCATGGTAACCCCTAGGCCAGGTAAGAATCGAATTTGGGTTTTTATTTTTTTATGGGTCGATATGTTACACTTTATAATAAATCACAGCATATCAACGGAGTTCCGTATAAGTTCATTTTTTTAGAAGACACTGGTAGCACAGGCTCGTCGAAAACATCTTCAGGTAAAATCAACAGCACCCGCCACAACAGCTGCCACAGCAAGGGCCACAGCACGGTCCACAGCAAGGAGCACAACAAGGTGCACAGTAGTAGTCCGTGAACGTAAGTTGCAAGGTAGACAGCAAGGACCACAACAGGAAGAGCAGAAGCTACCACAGCAAGGCCCGCTTCAGATGAACTACTCCCAAAGTCGATACCACTGTCCAAACATAGCTTAATCGGAAGTTTTGTTATTTCAGACTCTGTTTTACATGTGTAAAAAATGGTCAAACTCGACTGTCAAAACAACAAAAACGGTGTTGACATCTCCAATAGAATAGTTTTCCTCCAGAACATTAGATTACCCAGTTATTCGAAAATTTTCAGAATTCGCATCCCTTAAGCCTGGTTTACATTGATTCAATTGGTAGTAGAATTCACTAGCATACTTTTTTTCTGAAATAATCTACTATGCTCGTTTTGGTAGAGTAACTGTATTCACGTTTGACAGTAATTTGACAAGATAGTTCAAGGCAGCTAGAAATATACACTATCCTTTGCTGAAACCAAACTTGTGTTTGTTTACATAATCAACAAACAAACCAGTACAGTAGAGTAAGATTGTGTGAAGTGGGGGTGAGACAGTCGAGTGTACTATTCGCCACGTGCTATCCACTTCACTCTCCCCCGCACTATCTTTAGTACTCTAACTCTACTGTCACTAGCACAACCTGTTTACATTATTATAGTAGGGCAATAATAAGCACTCTACCACTAATTATACAAATGTAAACCAGGCTCAAGCACCGCCTTGATCAAGAACACCTGAGTTGAGTTAAATTTTAATATTCAGCACCTATGCAAAATATTTTCATAACGACCTGTTTAGAGTTGATACATTGTTTGGATACAAGCAAATCAACTTCTTCAGTGATCTTTGTCTGATGAAGATGTAGTCACATATCACAGAAATTATTGATATGGTGTGTCTTCCTTTTTTGCACTATATTCTCCTTCCTCGGAGTCGTTATATGACTGACCAATATCAGCTTGATGTGGTTCAATTCTTCAATAAAATAACGGACCAATACTGATACAAGATACAAAACACAAATTTTACTGCAACTATACTTCTTCGGATTTTAAACAATGAATAAAACAACTCTCCTTCGTAAGTCAAATAGCATTGCTGTCGACTGTGGCCAACTCCGCTCATGCGCGAGTTCATGATTAGCCACGACTCGGCACATGCGTGAGTTCAAAATTATCCTCATTCGCCAACTAGACAGAGTTGAAGAAAAGGGTCCCAGCCATACAATATAGAATACCAGAAAGGAGCATAACAGGCTTTTCCTTCGAAAAAGCTTGCGAACGGAAACGGCCATATTGCAGAACCTTATGTGACTCATCAGTTAGTTATTCTCTAAGTAATTTCTCAACATTTGTGTGCATTGCTGTCGAAGTAGTATGCATTGGCGTAACATAAGTAATGTCGAGATTATTTTCCGTTATATTCTCTTATTTCCGTGTTATAAGTTCATTGTGTTATACTAAAAAAAATTACGAAAAGCACTGCCGTGAAGGCAGGAGCTTTTGAGCGCTCGTACATGCACCTTGTAGGTAGATTTGCATTTTCCAGTTTCAGAAATCAATTGAAGGAATTTTTGACTGCTGTCAAAAAAATTCTGAAACTTAGGCAAAACTCCAGACTTCATGTCGGTGCTTCAGCTGATCAATTTTTTTCCGATAATTCGCTAGAATTTTCCACGGTATCTATGGTCTTGGTGATGCGATATGGACAAAATTTTGCACGTAGTTTGAATACATTATTCCTGAGCTAGGTGCATAATTTCATTCCAATCCGATCAGTAGTTTCGAAACTATCAGGAAAAAAATATTTTGAACGGCCATATTTACGGAACCCCTAGTCTAATTTTGCTCATTGATGAACGTGACCGTGAAATTTGCGATCCAAACCCACCCTGAAAATTTCAAGTTCCTAGGCCTTTCCGTTCAAAAGTTAGAATTTTCTATGGTTTCTATGGTTCTGGTCATGCGATCTGGACAAAATATTGCTTCAATATATCATTCTCGATTAAAATACAAAATTTCATCTCGATCGAATCCGTAGTTTCGAATTTATCGAGAAAACAAAATTTTAAACGACCGTATTTACGGAACCCCTTGTATAATGTTGCTCATAGATGAACGTGATCACGACATTCAAGATCCACACCTATCCTGAAAATTTCAAGTCCCTAGGCGTTTCCGTTCACAAGTTACAATTTTCTATGGTTTCTATGGTTCTGGTCATGCGATCTGGACAAAAATCCACATGTAGCTTGAACACCTCATTTTCCATTCGAGTGCAAAATTTCATCTCGATCAAATCTGTAGTTTTCAAGTAATCAGGGAAACAAAACTTTGAACGGCCATTTTCGGCGGGAAGTTTATTCATAAACTGAACCCATAATTTTTTCCCTTTTTTTATTTTCTGGGAAATCTGGAATAAAGGAAAATATTAACGTGGTGAAACTAAGATAACGTAAGAAACAATGGTTTACACTGTGGTGCTTAGTATAAATGTTTCCTCATAATGTTACATTCAGGTTGGACATCACGTTATTCCCGATATTTTTTGAGCGCTCGTACAACTTACACGAGGGCTATATCATTTCGTCACGATGTCTGTATTTTTCGAATTTTGTGCCGAAAATGGTCTCAATCGACTATGTTCGACTCACTGATGACGAATCCGTCGGAAAATTCGAGTCTGTCCGTCCGTCCGGCCGGCCGTAAGCACGATAACTCTCGAACGGATCAACCTAGAGCCTTGAAATTTTCAGTGTAGGTTCAGATCCCAAATGCCTCGGTTAAGTTCGTTAATGGGCAGAATTCCACGAGGGGTTCCGTAAATATGGTCGTTCAAAATTTTGTTCTCCTGATTACTTCGAAACTAAAGATTCGATCGAGTTGAAACTTTGCACTCAAATGATGAATGAGGTGTTCAAGCTACATGTGAAATTTTGTCCAGATCGCAGGACCAGAACCATAGAAACAATAGAAAATTGTAACTTCTGAACGGAAACGCCTAGGGACTTGAAATTTTCAGGATAGGTGTGGACCTCGAATGTCGTGATCACGTTCATCTATGAGAAATATTATACAAGGGGTTCCGTAAATATGGTCGTTTGAAATTTAGTTTTCTTGATAATTTCAAAACAACAGATTCGATCGTGACGAAATTTTGTATACTAATGAAGAAATTTATATTCAAGCTACATTTCCCCAGATCACATGACCAGAACCATAGAAACCATAGAAAATCATAACTTTCGAACGGAAAGGCCTAGGGACTTGAAATTTTCAGGATAGGTGTGGATCTGAAATGTCGCGTTTACGTTTATCAATGAGCAGAATTATACTAGGGATTCCGTAAATACGGTCGTTTGAAATTTTAGTTTCTTGATAATTTCGAAACTACGGATTCGATCGAGATGAAATTTTGTATTTTAATCGAGAATGATATATCAAAACAATATTTTGTCCAGATCGCATGACCAGAACCATAGAAACCATAGAAAATTGTAACTTTTGAACGGAAAGGCCTAGGAACTTGAGATTCTCAGGGTGGGTTTGGATCGCGAATATCGCGGTCACGTTCATCAATGAGCAAAATTAGATTAGGGGTTCCGTAAATATGGCCGTTCAAAATATTTTTTTGCTGATAGTTCCGAAAATACTGAGCGGATTGGGATGAAATTTTGCACCTAGCTGAGTAATAATGTATTCAAAATACATGCAAAATTTTGTCCAGATCGCACCACCAAGACCATAGATACCGTAGAAAATTCTAGCGAATCATCGAAAAAAAAATGGTTAGCTGAAGCACTGTCATGAAGTCTAGAGTTTCGCCTAAGTTTCAGAATTTTTTTGACAGATGTCGAAAATTCCTTCAATTGATTTCTGAAACTGAAAAATGCGAATCTACCTACAAGGTGCATGTACGAGCGCTCAAAATATCCTGCCTTCACGGCAGTGCTTTTCGTAATTTTAATAAATCATCCAGTATATTTCATTGCGTTTGATAAGAAGCCCATTCGAGCTTATCTACACACACTTTGACCTAACAAAAAACGCAAGAAAATCAATTTCGATGAAAGTTAATGAATTGAAACGGGACTGATTGTCATGCTTCAGCAAGTAGCGTTTCGTTATATGCGGGTGGTTCAACAAGACATAAATAGTCCAGCAACCGTGCAATTTTCCTTTCTGATTTAATGTACCTACTGGCGGGGTCAGTCAGTTGCTACCAGCAAATTGATTCGATAAATCGATTATGAACTTTCGATTTTATTCCATTCGTGGAAACAGAAGCAATTGCCATGAAATGCTATCGAGATCAGGGAACACCCATAGATAGATTTCAGGCGGTTCTGTAAGAATCGATTCCGAATTAACCTTTCAATATCATATTTCTTTCCGCAACTACCTGGAAAAGAACTTGAGGTATATTCAAATGACATTCACTGTATCAGATAGGAGGTCTCTCGAATTACTCGAGTATTGTCAGTTTTTTGCAGCTATTTATAACTATTTTTTTCTCGGATGATTTCAGATGTTTATTATTGGGAATTACAAAAAACGAGTCGAATCAAGCGATCGAGCAGGCCATTTCGTGAGTCCTCGATGATCAAATCATGGGCCCAGGTACACTGTATTGAGTCTTTTTTTTGCCAGCAATATAACTCATCAAAATAAGTCATATCACCAAAAATCGTTCATATAAAATATTCACCAGGTCGAGTATTTCGAAATCGAAGTTACCCGCGAATCAGAATTACTCTCAAGCCGGATCTGGTTCGTATTGATATCTAAATGTCAGCTGTCTAAAGTAAATGTCAGGATATAAACATAAAAACATAAAACATAAACATAAAGAAATCATCATGCGTATGATGGCTATGGTTTTCGATCTCAACCCCTGTGATATCTTCCTTCGAGGTCGTTTGAAAACATTTGTGTAGTACCGTAGGTGAATAGTGCGAACGAACTAATGGTTAACAAAATTTTGAGCGGCCATATTTACGGAACCCCTGGTCGAATTTCGCCAAATAACGAGCTTTACCTTAAATTTTAAGTTTCTCAGTCATTCCGTTCGAGACGACAGACTCGAATATATTATTCTTCATCTATGTGCGAAATTTCGTTCCAATCCAATAAGTATTTTCGAAATTATTAGGAAAAAAATAGTTTGAACGGCTATATTTGAGGAACCCCTAGTCTAATTCTGCTCATTGATGAACGTGGACGCGAAATTCGCGATCCGAACCTATCCTGAAAATTTCAAGTCCCTAGGCCTTTCCGTTCGAACGTAATTAATTAATTAATTATAATTTTCTATGGTTTCTATGGTTCTGGTTATGCGAAATTTTGCATGTAGCTTGAAAACGTCATTATCCATTTGAGTGCAAAATTTCAACTAGATCGAATTTGTAGTTTCGAAGTTATCAGGAGAACAAAATTTCGAGCGGCCATATTTACGGAACCCCTAGGCGAATTTTGCCTAATAACGAACTCAACCGCGATATTCGAGATTCGAACCTACTCTGAAAATTTAAAGTTTCTAGATCATTCCGTTCGAGAGTTATCGTGTATACGACCGGACGGACAGACTCGAATTTTCCGACGGATTCGTCATCAGTGAGTCGAACCTAGTCGATTGAGACCATTTTTGGCTCAAAATTAGAAAAATACAGACATCGTGACGAAATGATATAGCCCTCGTGTAAGTAGTACGAGCGCTCAACAAAGACGGATTTTCTATTTTCTACATTTGTGATTAGCATATTTACGAGTTCTTGCTTCCGACCAAATACACCAAATAATAATGCGTCCTTGTTCATAAATTTTCTCTCTGGATTTTTTTGGTACCCTTTTGACATTTGCTTTAAATACTCGCATTATTTGTGAAAATGACAAATATTTATGTTCTTATTTACCATTTTACCATCAAGTCTTCTTTATCATCGAATATTTAGCCCACAGAGAGCTCGGGGAGAATTTTCGGATAAATTATTAATATACCCCAACAGCACAGTTTCGTTAATATTTTCTACAGCATTTTCTGACATCTACTTCAAAAATTGGTTTTATTCTTTGTAATATAAGTCTCTGGATTTTGCTTTGCCTTTTCAGCCAAAATCTAGTTCAATTTTTGATATTTGACTTTGACACATTGAAAATTTTGATACTTGTCTCCCTAGCAACAAAAACGCAGAATAATAATGTCAAGGTAATGTAGAAGGGAAAAATAAAAACTTTGTAAATCAAGTTAATAGCATACAAAAATATCGATTATTCAAAACGAACTGGTATGACATAAAAGTTTGTATGTACTATAGCTACTGGTACTAGTAGATATTTATCCTCGGGCAACCCACGAACCCTCTGGCCAGAGGCTTTGTAAGACTGTCGCCCACAGGGCAGGGTATAATCAAATGATCATCTACTCATTTAATGTTAAATATTTTGATTATTGATATGCCTGGTTTTGAGCACTTTTCATGCATAATTTGAGCTTTTTTTTATGCATATTTAAATTTTTTAATGTTGCGTATGATCCTGTCTCTTATAATAACCAACGAATTCGTTTCAAGAGTATTTCGAAAGTATTAGTATAATAATAATAAAAATAATTTGTCATCCCTTTGGTAGTACAGTCCTGCAAATGGATTCATTGTCAACGACAATATAACTTACATATTATATTCATGAGAGAGGATATAGATTCTCAGACATATTCACCATAATATAATTTACCAGTTATTACGTTAGGGTCAAATGTGAGATCCAACTGGGCAGGACTCTAAAACCTATTTGAATTAATCCCATCTTAACTGCCGACCATACTGTAGTCTAATAATATCAATTTAATTTATAGACAATTTATTGATCGTTGAAAAACTGAAAATGGTTATGCGGTATTCCATAGGATCTACGTTGATTGGAGGTATATTTATATCTTTGAACAAACGTATTCATGACTCAACATTCGTTATGGCTTATTAATTGCTACTATATGAAGGTAAGAGTTATGATAAAGACTGTCCGGCAAGATTCAGCGAAGGCATCGCTTGCCCTCCATGAGAGAAAACATCGGTGGCACGTGGATAAACAAGCTTGAGAATGTGGTTCGTTCTAACAGAGCCGCAGATCTGAAAGAACACCGATTATCATTGATCTCGAAACATGCGAATTTTCTAGGTAGATTTATAATTACGAGTATATTTCTCTTCTCTTTCGCTCCATTCTTGTCTATCATTTAAAGTTTGAACCCTTTTATCGTGGAAATTATAATATCGGAAACACTTACTAACGTTAAAAACAAACAATTGTGGTAAAATTGTAAAATAGCTCCCAACGTTGAATTTCCTTATGGCTTCGACACTGTTAGAATAAAAGGATGTATGAGTTTGGTTCGCACAAACAATTACGGCCCATCTGTTAAATGAAACAAAGCTTCTCTTCAAATCGAAACGGACGTAGTGAAAGTTTCCTGACCCTTCCACTTCTTCGTGCAGAATCTCGCAAACATTATGACTTTTATTGAATCATTATTCACGTCCGGCGCCATCGGCGGCGCAGTGCACTCAAAAACAAAAACCTCCGGTTATGTAGCGTCGTGATCGATGCTTCCAAGAATAATTGATTCAGGTATTTATCGGCACTAAATAAAACTGGTTGCAATGTTCGAGTGGAAATCGGCGAGAGACAATTCTTTCGAAGAAGCATCTATGTATTGGATAGTTTTCGATTAATCTTCAACGATTATAGCGCAAAATAGTTCAATTATGTTCGGATATTCAGTTTCTACGAAGCAGAAATGTTGGATGGCACATTTTCCATCGTTGTATCGAATGTCTTAGAATTCTGAGAAAAATCTTCGTTTACTAAATTTCTTTGATTTCTGTGAAGAATATTATTAGGATTAGGCGATAGATTACATATAGCATTCATTTTGCTGCTAGAAGTTTTACCATGAAGGGACTCAACTGGCTCCCATATTGGGCCATAATGTGACATGACAACTCTTTCCGACAGTTTAGATTAAAAAAATTAAAAAATATATTCGGGGGTTGTTGGTACTTTTTCTGGAAATGATACACTATACAAATTTTGAAAAATATATTATTCTTCAGAATTTGCATCCAAATTTCCATTTTCAACATTAATTTTCTTTATCATCAATAATTTCTTCGACCTCCCAATTCTTAACTACAAAACTGTTTTATGTGCATCTAATCCCTTTTTTGCTCTGAAAAACATTTCTGAAATTGGTGTTATGGTTTTTCTCCCATGAAGTTGAAAAAGTTGTGCCGGTAAATATAATAAAAAATCCAAAACATTTCTTCCAAACAACGCTGGATCCAGGATTTTTACAAGGATTACATAAAAACTTACTTGTGTTGGAAAAAAATTCACTAAATTAGTTGGCACTGAGGTCGGCAATGTTTTCGCGCACTTGTTTATGTGAACAACAACGTTATCATTTTGCCCAAATGTTTATTATTTTCGACTTTCGAGCAGGAAATGACTAGGCTTTGCACCTAATTCGTCATAAAATTTAGTTATCTTTGTTTATTTTTTTAAATATGTTCTATTGGACAAAAACTGTAACAAATAACCACGGAATTATTAAAAATTACGAAAAGCACTGCCGTGAAGTCAGAAGATTTTGAGCGCTCGTACATCCACTTTGTAGATAGATTCGCATTTTCCAGTTTTAGAAATCAATTGAAGGAATTTTCGACAGCTGTCAAAAAAATTCTCAAACTTAGGCGAAACTCTAGACTTCATGTCAGTTCTTCAGCTGACCAATTTTTTTTTCGATAATTCGCTAGAATTTTCTACGGTATCTATGGTCTTCGTGATGCAATCTCGACAAAATTTCGCACGTAGTTTGAATACATTATTCCTCAGCTAGGTGCAAAATTTCATTCCAATCCAATCAGTAGTTTCGAAACTATCAGGAAAAAAATATTTTGAACGGCCATATTTACGGAACCCCTGGTCTCATTCTGCTCATTGATGAACGTGACCGCGATATTTGCGATCCAAACCCACCCTGGAAATTTCAAGTTCCTAGGCCTTTCCGTTCAAAATTTACAAATTTCTATGGTTTGGTTGGTCGTTTCGAAATTATCGAGAAAACAAAATTTCAAACGACCATATTTACGAAACCCCTAGTATAATTCTACTCATTAATAAACGTGAACGCGAAATTTCAGATCCATACCTATCCTGTAAATTTCAAGTCCCTAGGACTTCCCGTTCGAAAGTTAATTTTTTCTTTGGTTTCTATGGTTCTGGTCATGTGATCTGGAGAAATGTAGCTTGAATATATCATTCTCCATTAGTATACGAAACTTTATCACGATCAAATCTGTAGTTTTGAAATTATCAAGAAAACTAAATTTCAAACGACCATATTTACGGAACCCCTAGAGTAATTTCGCTCATAGATGAACGTGATCACGACATTCAAGATCCACACCTATCCTGAAACTTTCAAGTCCCTAGACGTTTCCGTTCGATTGTTACAATTTTCTATGGTTTCTATGGTTCTGGTCATGTGATCTGGACAAAATTTCATATATAGCTTGAACACCTCATTCTCCATTTGAGTGCAAAATTTCATCTCGATCAAATCTGTAGTTTTCAAGTAATCAGGGGAACAAAACTTTGAACGGCCATATTTACGGAACCCCTTGTGGAATTTGGCCCATTAACGAACTCAACCGAGGCATTCGGGAACTGAACCCACACTCAAAATTTCAAGTCTCTAGGTTGTTCCGTTTGAGAGTTATCGTGCTTACGGCTGGACGGACGGCCGGACGGACAGACTCGAATTTTCCGACCGATTCGTCATCAGTGAGTCGAACATAGTCGATTGAGACCATTTTCGGCTCCAAATTCGAAAAATACAGACATCGTGACGAAATGATATAGCCCTTGTGTAAGTAGTACGAGCGCTGAAAAATAAAATCAATATTGGTGCTTTATAGTCTCGAGTTATCTAAAAGTTCCTCCGTCACCTTCATTACGCTATTCACCCTGGAAGGATATCTCACAAAACCTTTACATCATAATGGTAAGCACAGAATGCAACTTGATTCAAAAAGTCCCCTAGCGAACGAAGAAGATGAACGTGTTAAAATTTCATTTTTTTTCAGGAGAAATTCGGAACCACAAAACTGTTCTCAAACCTTCGGGCCAGATTCTTATACACGGGTTTCAAAGGTTAAAGCGTCAACCACGTTATTGGGTTTCGTCGTAACGTACGTTATTAATTTTCGATATGTGAAAATTCGAGGCTATATTCTCTCCTCATAATTCAATGCAGTCACGGCATCACTTCAATTTCATCTGTATAATGATGGTTCGATCAATTTAACGCTTGACTCTGTTTATCTCGTAGACGTGCCCATTTTTCACAGTGGAGAATTGGTGTTAATACACGCATAAAAAAATTCTACACCTATTTATCCGGGAAATAACAGATCCGAGATGGTGCGTACCATAAAATTTCTATACACGAACTATGACCCCTTCCAAAAATGACAATGATCATATTATCTCAAATTGTTTCGCGGCTATACTAGCTTGTTATCTTTATTTACGGTTATTTCTTCAATGGAAAATTTGGAATGTACCTTTGCCTTTCTTATTATATCCGCAACTGGTACACCTGTATCGAATTATCGTAGGAATAACTACTTGCGATCCTCTATCGTCGGAACCATATGAAATTTTTCTGAATTAACTTGAGGTAAGGGTGTCAATATTTGGAAGTAGATCGTTGATTCGTTGAAAATTGTTTCTTTTCACAGTCTGAATTATTCATGCTTAAGACGATACAAGAAATAATTAGGTAGCCCCTAACTCCAACACTGTTGGAATCTTCATATCTATAGATGGAGTATGGGTTGCGTTACAGCGATAAACATGACTGAATTATTTTCGAAAAAGGCAAAACCATTGGCAATAGAATCCTTCATCTTCACTAATTAGTATGTAGCGACTCCACGTTTTGAGAACAATAAACCTTGAGCTGCATTAGTAATCGATTCGCTGGCCGAGTGGCAATTCGGCACGAAAGTTGGCACGGAATTTACAATTCACAATAAACTTCGGAGTTCGATTAAAAGCATTCGCTTTGAAGTTTGATTTGTTACATATTTATATGTCATATACAACCTTACTTGAGGTGGTCGTAAACAAACGGAATGGAGAGAAATCATTTATGAACCTAAACAGTGATGTTTGAAATTTCGTTTTTTCTGTTCTTTGTATTTTAAAGTGAGTTTTATGGTGTAATAACAATGGATGCAACACGAAGTGTATATATGTGTAATGGACGATGAAGCATACAATGTATTTTAATTTCCAAGAACAAAGGGTAACCGAATCAATCTATACTGCATATAACACTAAGCATACGGATACAAAATTCACAAAAACAATTGAACTAAACGAAAGCATAACGCATGATCCAAAGCCAGCACGAAATTTCATGCTTAAGTGGAAGTCTGCAGATTGCAAGAAATTTTGCTGACTTCGACTTCAATAGAGTGAAATAATGATTTCACATTACGCAGTTGATAATATATCGAGCCACTGTTGATATTTTCAGTACCTATCAACACCAACAATACAACGTGGCATGTGAAAAAGGGTGATTGGATATTGATTGGCACCAGATAATTAATTTCCTAAACATTTTTGCTGGAAATGACCCAATGGCTCTTCAAAACAAATAGCAGAATGTACTGTTACAAGCCATTTGCCGTTATGAAATTTTTCAGCATCGTTACTTGAATGACGTGGAAGTCTCATATCATTGGATTTCCGTTATTTCTTTTATCTGACCGTTTATATTGGTATCAGATCAAGGCAGTCAGATGCGAAGATGTGAAATATTCAATATCGAAATTCCGATCTTGATGCTCGAGCTGAACGATAGAACGATACACAATAGTTTGATTGTTTTCTAGGGCGATAACCTGAAGACTTTAGTGAATCGGTCCATGATTTAGATTTTGGGATGACTTTACTACTTTCGGAACATGGGAAATAATAATCCTTACTATATATGTATATATTTTTTTTTAATAAAATCAATACAATTTTTCGAAAATCCAAAAATATAGCGTGTTGAGGAAAAATTCTGTGAAAGCAGATGATACAAAAGCACAGTTGAGAACCTCAGCAAACAACTATGTCTATCCTTATAAATGTAGTGATTGGTTTCTGGTTTTTTTCACAGAATAAGCTGACATATTCAAATTGAAGGGCTTCTTTTTCATCAAAAACAAAATTTATTTTTCATTAAGGATTTATAAAAAAATTAGAACTGAAACAAAAAAAAAGACCTTTATATCGATTCAAATTTAGCGACCCGTTGCAAAAAAAATCTGAAACTGAGTGTAGCTTCGAAACCATCCTCGAATTTTTATTCAGACCAACTATACACCAAGTGGTCAATCGTTTCCTCTATATGATGAATCTTAAAATAAAAAAAAATAGTTTATATTCAAGATATTCAGGGGTAAAGTTATATTTCAAAACAGAATTATCGAAAGCTACTTTCAATTTTATGAGCTAGATCAGCATATATACATTTCTGAGAAGAAGTATCGAGAATATTACATAAATATAGATTGAAAAGGTGGAGACTATTATAGCCTAGAATTATAATTTCCACCGCTAGGTGATTTATACTGGTTGAGTTGTCGAGAGGAATGATAAACTTGGTTGCACTGAAGAAAAAGCTTATAAGAGAATGAACTTCATACGATTGAATGTGATATTAGGCAATATTGAAAATTACGAAAAGCACTGCCGTGAAGGCAGGAGCTTTTGAGCGCTCGTACATGCACCTTGTAGGTAGATTCGCATTCTCCAGTTTTAGAAATCAATTGAAGGAATTTTTGACAGCTGTCAAAGAAAATTTCAAACTAACGCGAAAATCCAGACTTCACGTCAGTGCTTTGGTGACCATTTTTTTTTCGATAATTCGCTAGAATTTTCTACGGTATCTATGGTCTTGCTAATGCGATCTGGACAACATTTCTCACGTAGTTTGAATACATTATTCTTCATATATGTGCAAAATTTCATTTCAATCCGATAAGTATTTTCGAAATTATCAGAAAAAATATAGTTTGAACGGCTATATTTACGGAACCTCTAGTCTAATTTTGCTCATTGATGAAAGTGATCGCGAAATTCGCGATCCGAACCTATCCTGAATATTTCAAGTCTCTAGGCCTTTCCGTTCGAATGTTATGATTTTATATGGTTTCTATGGTTCTGGTCATGCGATCTAGAGAAATGTAGCTCGAATATATCATTTTCTATTAGTATACAGAATTTCGTCACGATCGAATCTGTAGTTTGGAAATTATCAGGAAAACTAAATTTCAGACGACCATATTTACGGAACCCCCAGTATAATTTTGCTCATAGATGAAAGTGATCACGACAGTCGAGATCTACACCTATCCTGCAAATTTCAAGACCCTAGGCGATTCCGTTCGAAAGTTACAATTTTCTATGGTTTCTATGGTACTGGTAATGCGAGCTGAACAACAAACAACAAAATTTTGCATGTAGCTTGAACACCTCATTTTCCATTAGAGTGCAAAATTTCATCTCGATCGAATCTGTAGTTTCAAAGTAATCAGGAAAACAAAATTTCGAGCGGCCATATTTACGGAACCCCTCGGCGAATTTTGCCCAATAACTAACTTAACCGCGGCATTCGAGATTCGAACCTACCCTGAAAATTTCAAGTTTCTAGGACATTCCGTTCGAGAGTTATCGTGTATACGGACGGACGGACGGACAGACTCGAATTTTCCGACGGATTCGTCATCAGTGAGTCGAACATAGTCGATTGAGACCATTTTCGCCTCGAAATTCGAAAAATGCAGACATCGTGTCGAAATGATATAGCCCTCGTGTAAGTCGTACGAGCGCTCAAAAATGATGAACCAGATTGATTTTGTATTGAGTTTCGCAAATAATGAACAACATTCAGTAAAAAAAATGAAAAAATGGAAACTGTGGTGTACATAAGCAGACTAGAGCATGATCGTTGATAACATGAACTATTTTTGGGGCTTGCATTAGCTTATGCATTCAAGTAGGAAGACCAATGGCAAGATTGAGCTATTAGTTTATAAGAACCATTTAGAGAGGGGATGATAATTAGTTTTTTGGATTCAGGAAACAAATGTTGTGGGCTACTCATTTACGAATGACACGTATAGGTCATATTCATTAACCATTGATATATTTGAGATGTATTCTGATATTTTGCATTCAGTTAATTGAATCATCGATAACATCTCTTATACTACGTTTTTATTGTTGAGGTAAGCTTTCGAGCATCGCCGCCTAAGGGTCTATTCTTCCCTTCTAATATAATATGACTTGCATAAGATTCGTCTTGTCCATCAGTTCTGGAAGTTCGAAAAGAAAGCTTTCATGTAGCCCTGTTCATCTGGATAAGCTAGGCCTGTCTGAATGAAAATGGTTTTCTCTTCTGCCTTGTAAAACTCACTCGTTTGACCGATAGTGCGCTTATATATTCATCGATCTTCTTTCCTACCAGCACTATTGTTTTCCTTACTTAGAACTATCGAAAATTCTATGTTTCTGATTTTCTCATTGAGTGGACATTTCAAGCGGGTTCTCGAACTATTCTTATTTTAGGAAAGATAATCTGAATACAACTCTCGAAATTTCGCGAGCCTCTTATTTTATTAGGTATGAGCAACTTCCTCAATTATGGCGACCGATCGTGTGACCATTATCCAGGAAGATGAACTATGCCTGTGAATCGTATTGAACGCCAAGTCGTGGCCATCTCCATCGTATAAAAATGACTCGCACCACAGGTTCAACATCCAAATCGAGATTGAAGATAGAAGTGCTTCAGTTGCTTTTAACGACTTCAAAGCCGCCATTGTTATATTTACGGCCGTTCGAATTAGAAAATGCCCATCTTGCTAATCATTACTTTTACTTTCGCACGTTTCGTAATATTCTTGGTTTAAGGCTCGCTGTTAAGTTAAGCTATAAAGAAAATTTATACTTGGCGTGAACGGGCAGGATAATTTCAGCGGGTTGTTTTTTTAAATATCCACTCAGGGCGCCAGCAAAATTATTCCTAATATAAATCGAGTGTTTATGGGTTACCTTTGTGGAAGTAGTTTCGAGTAATTGAGTGCCAACAAGTACTCATCCTGGAAATATGTGAACCGAACGATATATTTTCTAACAAAAAATCTATTATTCTGATCATATATTATGTGCTTCCTCGCAAAGAACAACAAGAGTACAACAAGGACACAAATATTTTACCGTATACATGTCATAGTCTTTTCAGAATCTTGTGCAATACAAAATATAGAGTAACTTCTATCGATAGGGCAGATATAATCTCGATTCCTTGATTGGACCCAAAATTGATGACGTTAAGGTAATAATGAAAGGTTTTCCACTATCTTTTATAACCCAAATTCAATTAACTTACTAGTGTATTCGGTTTCTGAAAGAAGTATCATTTTATTTTCACTTCGTTGGTCCTGCTAATATAAAGTGCATTCTTTCCATGGAATTGGTTTTTTCAGTCGATCAATTCCGAATGTGGAGTATACAATGCCCTTAATTTGATTTGAGATCAGTGGAGGCAAATGGTTGCTTAAATGTTATTCAATTCTCTGGAAGTCCAACAATATAAGTATTAATATTTCTAACAAGTATGTAGGCACAAAATTATTCTACGAAATATTTTTAAGAACGGCTCATAAGTTTGAATGAAACATTGCTTAATGCTAATGTTTATGCTCAAAAACTTTGACCTCTTTAGAGCTTATCATTTATATAATTTTTCCTTGATCTCTAAATAATCTATAAGGAATTCTATTGTATACTTACTTACTATTTACAATCGATAGAAAATTTTAGAAATATAACGAAAGGTTGGAGTGTTAAGACTATAGCATCGCATCAGTTGAAATATCTTCGTTTAATCAGATCGTTAGTTTATCATTGCACTTCTAGAAGATCGTAAACTTCTTACGACTTTGCTGTTGTGGATCCTAGCTATTTTAATAGGAATATTGTAATTAAGGCGCATATATACGACTGAAAACGGATATCGGTTATACATAACAACCTGAGTTATACACCCATACTAGGTAGTAAAATTTCTGAGCTATCCCATTTCTTCGAGTATAACGAACGCTTCCTATTTCAACAGAAACGCAAACAATTGGTGTTTATGTGCATTCCTTTCGTTCTAAATGTATTTTCTCATGTTTTCATTCATTACCTCAATGAAATGCACTATTCTTCTTCAAATCAAATGTACTTGATTTCTTGAGAATTCATTCGTTTATCACCAGCTTAACAAATACTATAACTGAACAATCATTTTTCATTTGATGTATATGGGATAAACAGAAAAGGAATAATTGATAATAGATCAATTCGACTCTCAATTGATAAGAAATGAAAACTCTGAATTTTCACTTATTTACCAACAATTTACTTTCCTTCTAAGTAGAAACTCATACCACAGTCTTCTATATGAACAAAAAATTTGCGAGCTACCACATCTCGAATTCAACTCGAGTACGTCCTTTACAAGGTTGGAAGTTCCAAATTGAACAATGTGGTCCTCCAGTTTTTATCATTGTACACGTCTCACACTTGTCAGGAACCAGCTTTGTTTTTATCTGGACGTAACAGGCCCGTCTTCGACAACTTCCAAAATATACAAATATACAGAATGAGGCTTTGATATGCATATATTTTGGAAACTTTATTTCATTCGCCATTTTTTCAAATTCGGCTGGAGTATATATAAACTAATATTTGGGCAAGTATAATCCTGCTACTGCTATTGTCTTAGGTTATGATACACAAGATCTTAAAACACTATATACCATATTTTCTTCCGAAATCTCATTCCATGTTTGTTTTTTCCGAAGATAACCTTGCGTTGCCTGATACCCTCGATACAGGTCGAAGTTCTATACATTTTCAAGTTCAAATTGGCGCTAATCATTATCAAAATGGCATTGGTCAAAATCAAATTGTCATCTTCAATTTTTTATTGGCATTAATCAGAAGCAAATTGTCAATAATCAAAGTCATATTGGCACTAGTCGACTTCAAATTGACAATAAACAAAATCAAATTGGCACTTATCCATTTCAAGTTGACATAAAATGAAATGTAAATAGCGAAATATTTTTATTGAGTTTGAAACTTCTTCCAAGAAGCCGGAAGCCAACGAAGTGTTTATAGCCCTATGTTCAATCCAATTGAGGCTTGGTCTATACTTGAGGCATGAGACATGGCAGAAGAGCTGAATAGTATTTTGGCTGATGCTGATCAGGATCATCATCATCATCACCATCGTATAAAAGGCGTGGCCGCCTGTTCAGTTCCGATTTCTCTGCAGAATTTCCGGTGAAGTTGATTGCCAACTGTCACGCCATCTCTTTGGTGGTCGTCCAACAGGTCTTCTTCCGTGTGGGATGTTGTTACGTACTATTTTGGCTAGTCTGTCGTCAGCCATTCTGTTCACATGCAGGTTCCATTGTCTTCTTCTTTTCCTTATCCATCTCCCTATGTTTCCTTATCCTTCCCTCTGATGTCTTCGTTTCTTTGCCTGTCGATCAATGTGTATCCCGTTATTGTTCTTAGGGTCTTCATCTCGCTTGTTCCCAATATCCTCTTTGTTACCGATGTTGCCGCTCTTGTCTCTGCCCCGTATGTCATAATAGGTCGCACGCATGTCTTGTAAATTCTGGACTTGCATCTTGTGCTGAGGTATTTATTCTTCCAAACTGCATGTTTAAGATGTCAGGATCGTCTGACTCAAACAGAATATGGTATGCAGAGATTAGAGAAAGTCATTCGTGGAAATAAAGGCAAGATAACGAAATTCATTGCACATATCCAAAGATTTATTCCTGCTGCATAGGATATGCAACGTGTTATTTTTTTAATTAATGATTTTAAACTCCTTAATGGTTTCAAATTCAATAAATTAATTTCGCTATTTGCATTTCATATTGTCCATTTGAAATTGATAAGTGCAAATTTGAACTTGTCTATTGCCAATTTGAAGTCGACCAGTGCCAATATGAGTTTGATTATTGACAATTTGCTTTTGATTATTGCCAATTTGTAATTGAAGATGCCAATTTGATTTTGACTGATGCCATTTTGATAATGATTAGAGCCAATTTGAACCTGAAAAGGTATAGTGTGAATTCCACTCCCAAAATTTATCACTAATTTTTGTTTTAGTTTTCACCAGATCGACGTTTCCTCAAGTGGTTACAAATTGGCGAATGCGCTAGTCACTGTTTCTTGCCAAAATGTGAAAATAATAGCAAAGCGATTGAAAACTGGAAGGAACCGAGAGCTTATTTCCAAAATACAACTGAATAACAAGGAAAAATCAAATCTCATTACTTCCTTGACTTTCAAAATGTGGATGATTAAGGTAAATTAAGGTAAATGGAAGAATTGTTCTGGGACATTGAACGAATTATTTGAACATCTTTTACATTATATGTATGACGACAAAGAGATTTTGACATGATGGACCCTGTGATTTAATTCAACGAAAGAATTCCATTTTAAGGCAAAAAATTGATCCGGAAAGCTGTAATTATATCAAATAGGTATTGTTGAGCGCTTCTACTAACTCGTAAACTGTTGATTTTTTGTTATCAATCAATATGGATCAAACAACAGCAAATAATTCATACTTACACGTCCTGCAAGGTTCACGTCTAATTTGAAAACACCCTGTATATACCTATAGGTAATATAAAAATTATGAAAAGCACTGCCGTGAAGGCAGGAGCTTTAGAGCGCTCGTACATGCACCTTGTAGGTGGATTCGCATTTTCCAGTTTCGGAAATCAATTGAAGGAATTTTCGACAGCTGTCAAAAAATTTCTGAAACTTAGGCGAAACTCCAGACTTCATGTCAGTGCTTCAGCTGATCAATTTTTTTCGATAATTCGCTAGAATTTTCTACGGTATCTATGATCTTGGTGATGCGATCTGGACAAAATTTTGCACGTGATTGAAAACATTATTCCTCAGCTAGGTGCAAAATTTTATTTTAATCAGATCAGTAGTTTCGAAACTATCAGGGAAAAAATACTTTGAACGGCCATATTTACGGAACCCCTAGTCTAATTTTGCTCATTCATGAACGTGACTGCGATATTCGCGATCCAAACCCACCCTGAAAATTTCAAGTTCCTAGGCCTTTCCGTTCAGAAGTTACAATTTTCTATGGTTTCTATGGTTCTGGTCAAGAGATCTGGACAAAATATTGCTTTAATATATCCATTCTCGATTAAAATACAAAATTTCATCTCGATCGAATCCGTAGTTTCGAAATTATCGAGAAAACAAAATTTCGAACGACCGTATTTACGGAACCCCTAGTATAATTCTGCTCATTGTTAAACGTGAACGCGACATTTCAGATCCACACCTATCCTGAAAATTCCAAGTCTCTAGGCCTCTCCGTTCGAGAGTTATGATTTTCTATGGTTTCTATGGTTCTGGTCAAGCGATCTGGACAAAATATAGCTTGAATATATCATTCTCCATTTAAATACAAAATTTCGTGACGATCGAATCTGTAGTTTTGAAATTATCAAGAAAACTAAATTTCAAACGATCATATTTACGGAACCCCTAGTATGATTCTGCTCATAGATGAACGTCATCACGACATTCCAGAACCTCACCTATCCTGAAAATTTCAAGTCCCTAGGCTTTTCCGTTCAAAAGTTACAATTTTCTATGGTTTCTATGGTTCTGGTCATGCGATCTGGACAAAATTTCACATTTCACACCTCATTCTCCATTTGAGTGCAAAGTTTCATCTCGATCGAATCTGTAGTTTCGATGTAATCAGGAGAACAAAATTTTGAACGGCCATATTTACGGAACCCCTTGTGGAATTTGGCCCATTAACGGACTCAACCGAGGAATTCGAGAACTGAACCCACACTGAATTTCAAGTCTCTAGGTTGTTCCGTTCGAGAGTTATCGTGCTTACGGACAGTGAGTCGAACATAGTCGATTGAGACCATTTTCGGCTCAAAATTCGAAATATACAGACATCGTGACCAAATGTTGAAGCCCTCGTGTAAGTAGTACGAGCGCTTAAGAAATTAGATCATAGAAATTTTCAGGGTAGGTTCGAATGTCGAATGCCGCGGTTGAGTTCGTAATTTAGCAGAATTCGACCAGGGGTTCCGTGAATATGGCCCTTTGAAATGTTGTTCTCCTGATTACTTCGAAACTGCTGATTCGATTGATGTGAAACTTGGCACTCAGATGGAGAATGAAGTGTTCAAGTTACATCGAAACCATAGAAACCATATGTGTGAATCTCTAATTATCAATGAGCAGAATTAGACTAGGGTTTCCGTGAATATGGTCGTTTGGAATTCAGTTTTCTTGATGATTTCAAAACTACGGATCCGATCGTGACGAAATTCTGTATTTTTAATGGAGAATGATATATTCAAGCTACATTTGCCCAGACCGCATGACTAGAACCATAGAAACCATAGAAAATTATACCTTTCGAACGGAAATGCCTAGGGACTTGAAATTTTCAGGGTAGGTTCGGATCAAGAATTTCGCGGCCACGTTCATCAATGAGCAAAATTAGACTAAAGGTGCCGTAAATATGGCCGTTCAAAATATTTTTTTCCTGATTATTTCGAAACAACTTATTGGATTGAAATGAATTTTGCACATAGATGAAGAATAATGTATTCAAACTACGTGCGAAATTTTGTCCAGATCGCATTACCAAGACCATAGATATCGTAGAAAATTCTAGCGATTATCGAAAAAAAATCACCTAAAGAACTGACGTGAAGTCTGTAGTTTCGCATTAGTTCGAAATTTTTTTCGACAGCTGTCAAAATTTTTTTTAAATTCTTTCGAAAACTGGAAAATGTGAATCTACGAGCGCTCAAAAGCTCCTGACTTCACGGCAGTGCTTTTTATAATTTTTTTTCGTTTTGTCCGTATTAGGTTAGGTTAGGTTAGGTGGATATTTTCGAGAAACGCTCCTCCCCAGTGGAGTATACACCATTCCCGTGGGGACCCTCTGTATATTACATTTCGATAATATATGATAATTCAAACATTCAAAGGTTTCGATTGATTATCCTAAGTATTTTTCCAGGAAATTATTTTATATATTCAGTAAAATTTGGACTATAATTACAGAATGCGCTAGGCAGATCAAATAGCTTTATATCATGTAGCAACCATTTGTTCAATATCTTCAAATTTCACATCTTTTTCAACTCTTATGAAGCATTCTTGATCCTGGGAATGACATACAGGATCATCACGTCCAGGGCGATATGAATCACATAATAAAATGACCTTGATATGGGAAAACTAGAGGAAAACTTTTATAGAGCGACGTGTTGTTTCTTCCAATTTTGAATTTCAACTGTAAGGAATCGCGTTCTGCCACTGATGTTCCCTTAAATTTATGCGCATATGAAATGATCTCAGCCAGCGAAACCGTGTACTCATGAGACATATATCACGTGATCATGGTAGGTACTCGAGTGTCGATTTTTTGATGTGATTGAATACACGAGAATAGGATGGAATGTTGAATCTTGCTAAGCCGCGGGTGGTCGACTTACCATTTTCTCTTCTTCTTTTTATTTTCGTTAGAGTTGTTACCATCATTGTTTACTCCTTCCTTCAGAAGCAGTATGGAGGATTTCTAAATCCTGTGGAAATAAGATTCTTTTTCGAACTGGAGAAAAACATTGACGTGCTTTTGCGTTCCTGGTTTAATACATAGCCAGAGGGGTGGGTTACCCATCCAGGTACTGGATCGGCAGAACGTTGCATGGATTCAAGTCTTATCAAATTCAGTATGACCACGAATTCTTTATTAGTGATGGTTTGAGTGTAAAAAAACCAAAATTACAGATATCTGGCAGTTTGACGAAAAATATGTCATTGAAAAAAGTCGACACTTCAAGAGAGATACATAATATAGACCAAGCAAAAGAGTAGATAAAGATTAATTCTGCGATAAAAATCGTAGAAAAAAACCGCGAGTGTGAGGGTGCGTGGGGGGGGGGGGTTTTCTCGAAGATTACATACTTTTAAAAGCGATTGAATACGATATCCCTAACTCTTGTAGAGCAGTATATTTCTTTGCCATATAGTTGGCATCAAATTATAACCGACAAATGTTAACAGATTAATACAAGGGATGAAATCATCGATTAAAAAGTTTTCAAATTCAAAATGAAGAGATAGTTTTTGCTGATAGATTCGAATGAGTTCGGGTTCATAAAATTCTGCCCAGGATAAAGTTTGAGCTCACGATTTTGTTACAACTCGAGATTTTTTATAATCTACAGTCTCATAATGAAGCAGCAAAAATGGTTGGAATTAGTTGAACGTGATCGATAAATCTGCACCAAATGAAAAACCGTTTCGTTGGACAACGGAGAGTTGTCGGCTTCATTAAAGGCAATTATTAAAAAGCATGTAATTGTCTTCTCACGCATTTCATCTATAAATAAAAATAATATACTGATTCCAATTCTTATTTTTACTACATTTATTTCACTTATCCACGATCAATTGTACCGTTAATTTTTCCTCAAAGATATCCATCACATTCTTCCGGTCGAAGTGTTTTTGTGTTATTCGTGAGCTGTTTGTTTATTGAGTTCTACAAATTGAATTTGTTATTCCTTAAAAGTCGCTCTCTTTTTCATTTTGATATTATATTATATTTCTATTTTATAAATTTCAATCTCTCAAAAAGTAGAAATTAAAATTTCAAAGAGATTTATTTCTCTTTCAAATGGATTGTGATAATTTCAAAGGTTATGAGACCCTTCGAAATAATGAACCAATTAGTGAAATTTTCAGTGGACCACCCCTTCCGTCGTTTCAATTAGTTGTCTACACTGACTTGACCCAAAGTCGGAATTTATTCACCATAAAAAATCACCAAAAATGCCCTCACCTAACTCAATCTGACCTATCCTAACAGTAATTGGAAGCCTGTTTGACTACATATGTGGTTCGAGATATTTGATCTGGAAATTCCCATTGCATTATAGTTTACATAACGACTTCAGGAACACCCATATTACATAATTTGTTGTTTCGTAGTGGTGATGTTGTGTCCTCTTGGAGGAATTTTCACTTTCAAAATAATTATTCATATCCGTACTTTTTGAATAAGTGCTGATCGGACCGAATGGGGCAGTCATCCATTTAAGTATTGTGCCCGAAATGATCGCATTGTTCGCTTACTATTGCGGATGTTCCATTTTTCATGACCATATACGTCATATGCAAATCGGTATTGACCACCGCAAGAATTCTTCTCAATAAGGCGTGGGTGAACGCAGACCAGCTGTCCGATGAGATGTTGCATTCCGGCACGGCCTCGAAGGCCTGGAGGCCAAAATTTTGTCCCCTCACATCTAACTATTCATTACTCAACTCTATTACCAACATAATAATGCCAATCATGCGAGTTGTTATGTTGTCGACCCAGGCTGGCATTTTCTGTGCAGAGTGGCCAATTGAGCTGAAAATCTAAAATATCGCTAATTTAAAGTGACGATTTTACTCATCTTTTAGAATGAATTGTAAAATTACTGTTCACGGTCTTCTATTTGAAACTGTTAGGATTATTTTTTACTGCTTTGCTATTAATCTTGTTCAATTATTGTAGAGCGCAAAAAATATAACATATGACAAGACAGTCTCTTCCGGAAAACTGAATACCGGCTTCTGACATAGGTACCAACAAAACCGCGAGGGATATCGAGCACGTGTTGTAGACATTTCAACATCAAAAATTACGAAAAGCACTGCCGTGAAGTCAGGAGCTTTTGAGCGCTCGTACATCCACATTGTGGGTAGATTCGCATTTTCCTGTTTTAGAAAGCAATTGAAGAATTTTTCGACAGCTGTCAAAAAAATTCTCAAACTAAGGCGAAACTCCAGACTTCATGTCAGTGCTTCAGCTGACCAATTTTTTTTCAATAATTCGCTAGAATTTTCCACATTATTTATGGTCTCGGTTATGCGGTCTTGACAAAATTTCCCACTTAGTTTGAATACATTATTCTTCAGCTAGTTGTAAAATTTCATTCCAATCCAATAGTAGTTTCGAAATTATCAGGAAAAAAATATTTTGAACCGCCATACTTACGCAACCCCTAGTCTAATTTTGCTCAGTGATGAACGTGACCGCGACCAAATCTACCCTGAAAATTTCAAGTTCCTAGGCCTTTCCCTTCGGAAGTTATAATTTTCTTTGGTTTCTATGATTCGGGTCATGCGATCTGGACAAAATGTTGCTCAAATATATCATTCTCGATTAAAATACAGAATTTTATATCTATCGAATTCGTAGTTTCGAAATGATCGAGAAAACCAAATTTCGAACGACCCTATTTACGGAACCCCTAGTATAATTCGGCTCATTGATGAACGGGAACGCGACATTTCAAATCCACACCTATCCTGAAAGTTTCGAGTCCCTAGGCCTTTCCGTTCGAAAGTTATGATTTTTTATGGTTTCTATGGTTCTGGTTATGCGATCTGGAGAAATGTAGCTTGAATATATCATTCTCCATTAGTATACAAAATTTCGTCACGATCGAATCTGTAGTTTTGAAATTATCAAGAAAACTAAATTTCAAACGACCATATTTACGGAACCCCTAGTATACTTTTGCTGATAGAGAAACGTGATCACGACATTCCTGAAATGTCCGCACCTATCCTGAAAATTTCAAGTCCCTAGGCATTTCCGTTCAAAATTTACAATTTCCTATGGTTTCTATGGTTCTGGTCATGCGATCTGGACCAAATTTCAAATGTAGCTTGAACACCTCAATCTCCATCTGAGTGCAAAATTTCACCTCGATCTAATCTATAGTTTCGAAGTAATCAGGAGAACAAAACTTCGAACGGCCATATTTACGGAACCCCTGGTGGAATTTGGCCCATCAACGAACTCAACCGAGGCATTCGGGAACTTAACCAAACTGAAAATTTCAAGTCTTTAGGTTGTTCCGTTCAAGAGTTGTCGTGCTTACGGCCGGACGGGCAGACTCGAATTTTCCGACGGATTCGTCATCAGTGAGTCGAACCTAGTCGATTGAGACCTTTTTCGGCTCAAAATTCGAAAAATACAGACATCGTGACGAAAGGATATAGCCCTCGTGTAAATAGTACGAGCGCTCAAAAATGAAGCACGGACATCTGTACTATTGGAAAGATCGACAAAAAAAATTATCAACCTTATTAGAAAGAAATATAGGTATACAAAAAGGTTGAAGGACCCGTCACACTTCCAGAAATTCTTGGAAAATTTTGCGTGAATATCTCGATTTATCTTTGCATGCTTTCGAAAGAACAGATCTAGAGTTTTAAAATTTCCAAGTTCCGAAAAATACCTATCCCATCGAATTGACACTTTGTAGTTAGTTGTGAGATAACAACGCGAAGGTTCATGGGAAATTTCGTAAGGACTAAAAGATTTCCTCGAAGATTTTGAATGGTTGTAGAGCCCTCACACAACATAAGATTTGTTCCGTATTTATACAGCTTTAGCGGCATTCGCCGTTCTACCGAGGCCTAACCCGGAGGTTGCGGCTTTGATAATTGCATTGTGTGCTGCTTTGACTTTGAGCAGACTAGGCGAAGGCAAACTGGGCAATTGTCCAGGGCGCCAAAAATAGGAGGCGCACCATTTAAATCGTTTGCTTCTCAATTTAACCTGAATACTTGCCTTTGAAATATGACATAAGATAAATAATTACAATAATACATTATACGTAGATGAGATTGGCCTGGAGAAAGACATTATTCTGAATTCCGGCACCGGATATAATCACTTATTCGTTAATATAATAATATGTGTTGCAAGTGGCGAAAGGAGCTTTTCTGAATTGAATATAATCGATCTTTGTTCATTTGTTCATACAGGGTGTCTACTTTTAAAGGGACCAAACTTCAAGAGCATACATGTGATTTGCAACAAAAAATATCATATAAAATATGGTCGAAATGTTGACGGTTTTTCTTCAATTTGACATTTCTTGATTTCACGAAATATTTATCTTCGGAGCCTCATAAAATTTGACCACATATCTGGAAACGGCATTAAATTTGCTACAAAATGACAATTTATGTGTACCATAAAAATTTCATCGCTGGTGTGGTAAGGAGAAGAATATCAAGATTCTGAAGTGAATGAAATCAGTCATATTTTTCTAATGGTTTTATCTATGAAAAATTGATAATTATGGACATGTTTTCTTTTCAGGAAAGAATAGCCCATTAAATTTGCTTTCGAATGACGTATCAACTTTTGTGCTTGCTGCTGGTCTTCTGCCATAATATCACGGCTAACAAGATAACAACGAAACAGTCGAAACATTCAAAATCTAATTTTTTTTTATTTTGAAGCTCTTTATGACTGAATATTGAAGTTATTCTCTTGGAAATCATGCATTTATCTGTCAAATCAGAATAATTCGAACAAAATAAACTAAATTTCAATGATACAGGTTTTCTGAAAAGTTGTAAAGAATACAGACTACTACTTCTACTTATAAAAGTTGTTCGAAATGTCCAATATGTTCAATACATTTTACACATCGTTTTCGGACTGAAACTACAAACCTGAGAAGTTCACAACGTTTCTGACGCATTTCTGCAAAGCACAAGTTTATTCTTCGTTCAGATCAATCAATTACGGGGAAAAAATTAGCACAATCTGGCTTCTCTGGTATGAAAGATATAATTAAAAATAACGAAAAGCACTGCCGTGAAGGCAGGAGCTTTTGAACGGTCGTACATGAACCTTGTAGGTAGATTCGCATTTTCCAGTTTTGGAAACCAATTGAGGAAATTCTTGACAGCTGTCAAACAAATTTTCAAACTAAGACGAAAATCCAGACTTCAAGTCAGTGCTTTAGGTGACCAATTTTTTTTTTCGATTATTCGCTAGAATTTTCTACGGAATCTATGGTCTTGGAAATGCGATCTGGACACAATTTGCCACGTAATTCGAATATGTTATAGTTCATCTATGGGCGAAATTTCATTCTAATTCAATAAGTAGTTTCGAAATTATCAGGAAAAAAATAGTTTGAACGGCTATATTTACGGAACCCCTAGTCTAATTTAGCTCATTGATGAACGTGAACGCGAAATTCGCGATCCAAACCAATCCTGGAAATTTCAAGTCTCTAGGCCTTTTCGTTCGAAAGTTATGATTTTCTATGGTTTTTATGGTTTCGATCATGCGATCTGGAAAAATTAAACTCGAATATATTATTCTAAATTTAAATACAAAATTTCGTCACCATCAAATCCATTGTTTTGAAATTATCAAGAAAACCGAATTTCAAACGACCATATTTACGGAACCCCTAGTCTAATTTTGCTCATTGATGAACGTAACCGCGAAATTCGCGATCCAAACCTATCCTGAAAATTTTAAGTCCCTAGGCCTTGCCATTACAAAGTAATAATTTTCTATGGTTTCTATGGTTCTGGTCATGCGATCTAGACAAAATGCATGTAGCTTGAACACGTCATTATCCATTTGAGTGCAAAATTTCAACTAGATCGAATCTGTAGTTTCGAAGTAATCAGGATAACAAAATTTCGAGCGGCCATATTCACGGAACCCCTGGGCGAATTTTGTCCAATAACGAACTCAACCGCGGTATTTGAGATCCGAACCTACCCTGAAAATTTCAAGTTTTTAGGTCATTCCGTTCGGGAGTTATCGTGTATACGGCCGGCCGGACGGACGAATTTTTTGACGGATTCGTCATCAGTAAGTCGATCATAGTCGTTTAAGACCATTTTCGGCTCAAAATTCGAAAAATACGAGCACTCAAAAAGAGGAAAAAAAAGAATAAGTATTGAGTTTTCCACTCCTTCTGGTGCTTTTTCCTTCCTGAATAACAATACATACACTACGGATCAAAATATGGATGTATACATCCCTGCAAGAATAGTAGCTTGAAAGGAGGTAATTAAAAACATAGGAAATGGGATTACTGAACAGGATATAATAAAACAGTCAGAAAGTAAGGTGTAAATTCTCTCTGCCAAAAAATTTAAAAGGAGAACAATCACAAATGAAGGTGTTAATAATGTCCCATCTGGCTCTTGGGTGATAACCTTTGAGGGGAAAAATCTCCCGGAGTACATCTCTATTTGGGGCTTGAAGCCAGGCAAATTCGGGTGGTGCACCAGGGAAAGGTAGCGCGAGTGCTTGACGCTCCGGTACTGGAACGGTCAAAAATCATTATGGAGCACTCCAGAGGCGCACCGGGTGCGCACCAGACGGTGACTGGAAAGCACTTATTATTATAAATAAAATACAAGGTAAATTCGAAACGTTATAGTATGATGCTGCCAGAAAGGCTCACTCGTTGCATGGCCGGATTAGATTTATTTCCATGATCAGGCCAATAACAATTTGCCGACCCTCTGAGTTGTTTCATTGCGAGTTAAACATTTTTTACAATTTACGATCAAACTCATCAAGCATCAAGCCTGCCGACATTCTTCGATGAGCGTTGCTGACGACTGCTGTTCGGTTTTAGGCCGGCTCCTTCATATTCAGATGTGATTTTCAATTTTCCAATAAGATTGTTGATTCATTTCCCAACTGCTTATTGAAATAAAAGAACTTACTATTTGCTTTGAAAATGTGTGAGATTCATGGAAAATATCGAATAATTTTATGATTTCTGAAGGTGCGTATTTTTACTTTTTTTTTTCATTTAAGGAATTTGTAATTTGTAATTCACCGAAAATTTGCCTCCCCTGAAACCAAGCCGCCCTCAGGCCATGGTCTATGTTGGCCTAAGCGCTAATATGGCACTGCCGTTGTTCAAGTTCATAGAAACCACTCGACGTTTCGGAGAAATCCATTTGATTTCGACTTTTCGACATGTTCTCCGAGGGTAGTTCCATTAATTCTGAAAATATAAGCTATAAGCTACAAAGATATGAATAGAAACGACAGTTTGTTGTTCATTGGAACGAGGAATTATGTTATGAACTTTTCACGAACGACTCGAAATAATTAAATTCGGATAAATTCCGATGTGGAAGTTTGTTCTTTTTGGTCTGGTCCGGATATGTTTCATTGGGCGCGCAGACCTAACTTTTGCCCTAGTAACATAAATGCGTTTCACTACAGGCAACACGTCATTCCTAACATGGTATCCAATTCTCATAGCGCGATTGGTTGAAAGTTCTATTTTCTGGTTGATAATGCTAGATCATTTACATCGGACCGTTTTATATTATGCATGTAACGAGCATGAAATTCCACATATATCTCTTACCACTATCTCTTCGATCGCCTGATTTTATTTGCATGGAACATGCATGGGAGGGATATGATGAGATATTAGATGATCTTAGGGAACTTTTGCTACGATTATGGTGTGAAATTCCATACGAAATGTTTGCTACCCTAGTAGACAGTATGCAACGAAGATGCCAAGCTGTTATTAATGCAGGCGGTGGTCATACATTGCATTTAGTTGTGAAGCAAATTCGCTTTAATGGCTCCAAATAGAAATGCAAAATTTAATTTTATGTTATTTTAGCCCCCCTTATACGATACAGTAGTTCAAGAATGTGTTATCATTCGTATAAAGGGTGCTAGATAACATAAAATTAAATTTTGCATTTCTATTTGGAGCCATTAGGTAAAGCGAATTTGTTTCACAACTAAATGGAATGTTTGATCACCGCCTGCATTAATAACAGCTTGGCATCTTCGTCGCATACTGTCTACTAGGGCTTGAGACTATAACAATTAACCCTCCCAACCTTTCGTACAGGTATTTTAATTTTTCTGCATATACTTTCATTTTCATAACACTTATGGCGCAGTTTATATCAGTCTCTGTTAGTACATAACTTATAAAGTATTATACTCATGGAAATTTGTAGTTTTGTTGAAATTTCAGATTCTGCACTTGTTACAGTATTCTATAGAAACTTTTCCAATTTAATGAAGGAAGTGACTTCAGTTCTGCGTCGTAGGTCTTAGGAATCGAACAAATATCCGTCTTATGCATTCAATGTTGAGGCATCAACCAAAGACTCATAACAAAGGTGAACCCATATTCGAAGAGGCTGGCAACACGTCAAAAATTCTGATAGATAACATTGAGGAGACGGAGGCATTCCAAACTCAGTTACATCCAACTCTTGAGATTCGAATGATTCTGCCTTTTTCGCTGTCAACAATCACAATACGAGGAATAGTATAGGTTGTTTCGAACAAGTGTACGATTATTCATCAAGATGGCTTGACCCCATCAGGAAGTATTCATTTGTCAACCGTGAATGTGATTGAATAGACATTCACATACAGTTTGTTCATCGCAGTTGAGTTTCAGCCAGTTTCACCAAAGAATTCTAGTTTCAATAAAAGACACGGCAAATTTCACATATATTATGTAACTCTACTTATTGCTGGTACTAAATATTTGTTCCTATTCTGCTGGAGTAATTGTATGACCCACGAAGAAGATAACGTGTGAATTCCGTATGACACGGTGCTTAAAATGGAACAATTTCGCTATAGAAGGAGTCAAACTGAAGTCCCATCTTTTCTTGTTATTTTGTTTTTTTAATCGTGTGTTTATCTCTGTTATTTCTGCCTGGGGGGGAAACTTTCAAACAAACATACAAAAAGTACACATTCTTCGAGAATTGTCAGAGATTACATTGCAGCAGTGGACTTTCGAGTTATGGTGTGGCCTTTTCCAGCGTCGATCCCGGATCTTTGTGTTGCAGTAGAAAAAGAGTGGCGAAACATGCCATAAGAAACAATAGTGAATTTAATTATATTTATGCCTAATCGTATGCGGGATGTTATTAGGGCGAAGGGAGGTCATTCTTACTATTAAAATAATTTAGTTTTAGGAAAAACCCGTTGTTTTCAATGTTTTTTCACTGGGCTTCCAAGGTATCAGCTCAGTTTCGAAACTTGCAACGAAATTGCACCTCGAATAAACCTCAACAGACTGTATCCATCGTTTGGTAGCAATGCACTAGACAACCCTAACTTTCAAATAATAATAAAACAGAAATCCGTTGATTTAAGCTTACAGATGTAGCCGAGCAATGTATTCAATTATCGAACCTGAGCAGTGTGGGTGTAAGCGTTCAGCTTCAACCCATAAATAAAGCGACGAAAGAAACTGAAAATACAATAAAAATTCCTTGAGTTACGACTGCTTTCTTCCCAACCAGTATACAGATGTCATTGCTCGGGTATGTAAATGAAATGACAGAATCATTTTTATAAACTCCACACAGAAGCTACCTGAACTAGTTATTTATAGAGCGGATAATTAAATACAATACCTATTGGCTTGACATAGGCAGATGCAATTATAAAAACTACCCACTCTTCTACGTCCTGGTACTTACTACAATGATTTACTATAATAATTATGGACATATAACTTTGGCTTACAGCATTCCAACTGCTAACTTGTAGAGATATCAATGCCTTTCAGTATACGGTAAAGTCTGTATGTTCTGAATCAATAAATTCTCTGTGAAGATCAGGTACAGCATTTCTTTTTTCTTATTGTTGAAATTCAGGAGAATCAAGAGCAGTATTACCTTTTAGTCAGGGGAAATCCTCAGGGACTAACTATCTCCGATTCAGATAGAACAGTGTGAGACTTCGTGTGAAGCACGACCAACTCTAACTAAACCTAACCTGCTGTTTTAGGTTCTGGGCATTTATTGATTATCAACTTTTCGACTCTTTTTGTTTGTATCTCTTTCACGATCTTTGTTGTGTAATAATTGTGTTAGCTATGAATTTGAATTTCATAGGAGTCTCTTCTTCTTGATATTTGAAATTGAGTATACTTGATTTCTGTTTCTACGTAGTCGATTTCTGGGTCTTTTGCGATAGGTGGGTATCCTAAGCAACTTCTGCGGGGTTGTAGTGAACTAGTCTTCTTAGCTCATCATTTGGGTGTTGACTTGCTTTTTCAAATATCTTCTCAGCCTTCTTTTTTTAGGAAATCTGTGACAGTTTCCCATTCTAAGTCTCTCTGGATTTGTTGGTTTCTTACGAACCACGGCATATTCATTGCTGCTCTTAGCATGGCCGCCGAGCCATATGTTAGTTGGGGTCTTGCAATTGACTTGATCATTCGCAGCGTTGTGCTTTGGTTTATTTGGCTCCTCCTTCCTAGCAGTGGGTAAAGTCTACTCATTGCTGAGTTTGTTTTATTCACTGCATATTTAATATGTTCTTTTTCATGAAACCCCTTATGTGGGTTTTACTCCTAGGTATTTCACTTCAATTTTCTATTTTATCTCTTCTCCTTATATCCTTAGTTTGGAATTAATTTAAAGTCTTCGCTTCTGTAGTAGAATAGATTGGCTCTTTCTGCTATTTATTTCAATTTTCTATTTAATGAACCATTCATCTAAATCTTCTAATATTTCTTGCAGTCTTCTGTGTATGATATCTGGTCGTTGATCTCTGAAGGCTGTTCCTTTATCGTTTGCTTGAAGGGCTAGAAGATTTCTTGGGATTTTAGGAATATCGTAGATGTATATGTTGCAGAGTAGAGGGGCACTCCTGCTCTATTTGTCTGGTGGAAGATAATGTGTCGTCTATTTTGACATAAAAATTCCTGTTTCCCATTATCTTGCAGGTTTTGGTAGTGTAGCCTGCCATCATCATCTTGTAGGCAAATCCTTCGTGCCAAACTGCGTTGAAGGATCTCTCGACATTTGATATCACTAATCCTGTGGCTTGTTCATTCTAGAATCCTTCAGTGACATATTCAGTGATCCTTAACACTTGAAGTTCTGTAGAATGATTTCGTCTGAATCTAGATTGTTCCGGTGGTATCAGATTCAGCGCTTCTGTTTCTTCATTGGGTCTTCTTTTAAGCCTTCATTGTCATCATTTTCTCTGTAGTTGATTATGGATGCTCTTTCTTTGCGTCGACCAGTGCTTCGGCTTTTTCAAGCTTTGAGTAGGCCATCCCATTTGCTCCGTGTAGAGGAGGAATTTCGATTTTCTCGCGTCGTAAGTACTTTTGCATCTTCCATGCTGAGAGGTCTATGGTGTTCAGCTCTCTAACCCTTTGGTTCCATCTGCCAGTTCTCATTTCTCTCAGTGCATTTTTCTGTAGTTCTTCCTAAGTTTTCTTTTCTTCTTTATAAGCTCTTTTATTGCTTTTGGGGTTTCACCATGTGGATGCTTCCGGGATGTCCTTTCGATTCTTCTAGTACTTTCCTCGTAGGCTTCTTTCATTCGGGTTTCTAATTTTTCAATTTCATCTTCTAAAACTTTTGGATTTCTGATCTGTGGAATTTCAGGAATTTTCTCCTGGTGTATTTCGCCAGTCTTTTAAGTCTTTCTTTTGAAGTTCTCCTGTTATCCGGCCGCGTCCCAGTCTGAGTTCTATTGGGTTGTGGTCTGATGTGCCCTTTTCTATTGTATCAAGTGTGACATCTTGGGTAATATCTTTCATTATGACGATATCTAATACGTCTGGTAGGCCACTACTTCTGGGCAGATAGGTCGGAATATCAGGTTCTAATACAATGGCATTTAGTTTTTCGGCATACTTCTTGAGCTTCTTCCCATTTTGGTTTTCGGTTCTGCTCTTTGATTTGCAGTTCATATCGCCAATAATGATGTTCGGGTGGCTCCCCTCAAGCATCTTTTTCAGATCTTCTTCATCTAGATCATTTTGAGGTGGTTCGTGGCTGACGTAATTTTCATTTGTCCTCGATTTGTATTAACTATAATCGATACAGCTTTTATTCGCCCATTATTCAGTACATCGTCAAAATAGTGGTCGATGCTTCGGTTGACTATTAGAGCTACGCCCATTCCTGTACCCTGTACCATTTTTTTTATTTCTGTATATTTCATGGTTAGGAAATGAAATTCTATATCTTGTGGAAAGTCTCGTTTCTTGAATGGCTATAATATCCGGTTGTTTTTCAGATATTATTTCTCCTATTTCAGATCTACGAGCTCGTAGACCGTTTGTGTTCCATGAGACTAACTTTAGGATGCTTTCATTTCCGTTAGTCACTAGCTCCATTAATTGGGTTGAGTGAGTTTACGGAACTTTTTGTTCATCTTTATTTACAGGAATTTCATGTGCTTGCTCATGATATTCTTGGTTAAGTTATCTAGATCCTCCGTGGTTTCGGGTCCTTTCTTGTTTGTCTCTTTTTTACTGCTTCGGTCACTCTTCTTGGATATCACATTTTTTGGGGCTTCTTCCTTCTTCTCTTGTTTGAGTGGTGGCGTCTTCTTTTTTTCTTCTGTTCTTGTTGAACAGTAGGCATCTTTTTCTTTTCTTCTTATTTTCTTGTTTTGGCCGTTGTCTTCTTTTTGGTCACCAGTTCCACCCGCTACATCTTTTGTTGCTGGCTGGGTGACCTGCTCCATAGCATTTAACACACCTTCATGGAAATGTGCATTTACTTTAAGCATGTCCGTAGCGTTGACATCTATGGCATTAGCCAGGTCCAATGCTTTTGTTCTTCGGCTCCACTACACAGTTTATACCGTAGAGCTGTTGAACTTCGAATATCTTCTTATTTTGGGATTTCGCCAGAAATAAGGGTATTGCCTTTTTGGTTTTGTTGGATGTCATCTTTATGACAACCGCATCGGTAATGCCTTGCTCGACCAGGTCTTCTGTGATTATGTTTATATCTGCGTCTGGTAGCAGGTAACGAACCACCGCGTAGATTCTCTTCTCTTTGGAGGGTGTAGAATTCTTTATTTTTCGACTCGAAGAATTTTGTCATCTTCCTGTGGTTATCGGGAAATTGGGGTACAACGCGAATACCGTTCCTTACTATGGTCGCTCTCAGGTATTTTATCCTTCACTTGCATGTCTCTCAAGATTTGTGTCCAGTCGGCAGTGCCTTTTAATGTCACTGGAGAGACCTTCTATTTTTTCTGCTCGATTGGAACATGGACTTCAATTTCTTTCACCTCATCGGATAAAGTTTTAACGCTCTCCTTCAAAACTTTCATCTCTTGAGGCTTTTGCTTTAGTCCTTCTGTTCTTTCATAATCCGATCTTTTTCGGATTCGTCATTAACTTCTTCTACTTCAATATCCATATCAGATATTTCTTCATCCGACGTTTTCAGCGTTGGATTCTCTGTCCTCATTTGCAGAGTTGTATTCCGACATTTTGTCAGAATGACTCAATAAACAACACTTGAACACTATTTCACTTTTGTCTCTTCAACGTGAAATAATCTGTGGAACCATCGATCTAAATGTGGACCCGACACAGTAATATCTTCGATTCTTATCACTTCTATTCGAGGCTATCTAGAACTCATCAAGAAACGATTTGTTTCCACTACGGGGCAACATTAATAGACGATTGGTCGTCTATAACGGAGCGTAACTCAGTTGCAATATACCCTGTCAGTGTCTATGACTAGACTACCTGTGTAAATAAAATCCGTTAGTTCACTTGGCATACATGCGCACTTCTCAATACGTCTTCACTCCTCGAGAGGTCAATCGCTACTGACTGCTACCTAGGGAACCATTGTGAGGCATTATACCCCTCCCTGTGACTTTAGCTGGTTAGGCATGTTGTGAAGCATCTGGTCGGGCTATAGCTCTCATCGTGTTCCACAGTTTGGATGGAATTCAGTTGGGCTTAGGAATGATTGTCTCGGCATAAACAGCTATGAGGTACATAAGCGTTGTTCACAAAGCGTTCGCAACTAGACAAAGTCAGCTTTCTGAATAGTTTTCCATCTATTTAGAGTTCCGCTAGCAAAAATAGCAAAAACAGAACTAATAACTGAACTCACTATTAATTTCGTCATACTCGCCTATATGTCAAAGCCATTTAACTCGGAGAATTGGATGATATTTAAAAAAAAAGGAAATTGACTTTTTGACTAGCTTGGATACAGGAAACTTACGGTAGTATAGTTCGAAGAACACTTTTCGAATCTGATTCGAATGAGATATTTTCTGTAGTATTTGAGATAGGGAATATTTTCTGTTCACGGTATAACTACGGAACCCTTCACTGTTCGTGGACTATACTTGACCACTTTCTAATGTTGTATGAGATTAGAAAAATCTATTTTATTCTCCAATATGAATAATTATCACCGACAGAGAGTTACACAGAAGTATTCTTCTTCTAGTAACTTTTTAATGTTGTATGAGATGGCAATAATTTATTTTATTCTTCGATATGAATAATTATCACGATCGCGTAGCAGAGCAACGTTCTTGTTATAGTGAATGTTAGAGATTTGCTAACATTTCCTTGTCGTAAAAACACAAGGACGACTATCAACTCGGTTCAGTTTTTGTTGAGATTAAAGGATCTTTATTAATATCATGAATGGGGGAATTTATACCTAGTCATCTAATTTATCATTTTTCTATGTTTAATAATAGGCTGGTATATTGTTCGATCATAAGCCAACAATGACATTGGACGTGCATTCACAGTAAAAATAAATAATTAAAAACAATAACTGCGGCGTCAGGGGCTCTGAGAAGACTAACAAGTTTTCGCAACAACTGGAAAGTATTCTATCGTGCACTTATAAATCCAAGCTGGTAATTTCAAATATCATTCGCTTCAATTGATTCGAATTAAGTACTCTGAAAGCAAGAACGGCATAAATGAATTTTAACAATGATCTTTCTGCACAAACGAATTCCTTGCAACACTTCATGCACTGAACAAATGATTAAAAAGGTAAAAGTCGGTGTGGGAGTCGCCTGAAATATTGCCTTAGGATCAGATAAAACATTTACATAATACTTTATTATAGGCAATCGACAAAAATTATCTGTTTATATTAACTGTCACCTCAGAACAATATATTTAAAATCAATTTCGCAAAGGACGAATACGGAAAATAGTACCTTAAGTATCACTGTAGTAGCTGGTTCGATATTATTCGATGAAAAAATAATTATTCGAGATTTTCCATAATAGTTTTCTTCAGACGGAAGAACTTTTGAGGAAAAAGTTCCCTTTCCGCCTCGCGAAAGCAGTGAGGAAAGTATGAATGATAATTGCAAGGAATTCGCTACAAAAATTATTTGTATCAGTCAACGGAATAATATAGTAGGTTTTTATCATGACCATCTGGAGACAACCTATATAACAACCAAGTTTGATTGTATTCCCCGAATTTTGAAACTGATATTGAAAGATGGTTTTCCAGTTATACAAATTTCAAAACCAGAAGAGGAAGATGATGCCATCCGATTTAATGCGTTTAATGCATATTCTTTCGGGAGGAACTTAGCTCTGAATCAATTACAAAAGACTCGTTCAGTCAGTTTATATATGAGTTGAGAATATTTCAACAATAGCTCTTATTGTTTTCGATAAAACGCTGAATTCAGACTAGTGCTAGACGTTTTTTGTTCATTTTTACAGGTACGTTACAGGATACAGATAGTGGAGAAAATCTTATGAATTGATCAGGAGTTTACTCGATCTATATATCAAATAACCAGCGAACTTGACGTAGACAATTCGAGAAGTTTATAGAGACGGTGAAGAAAACCTTGAGAATTACACAAAATTATTTCGTTATTGGGACATGTTCAGTTTCGGCGTAAGTGACATCACCTTCGTTATTTTAATTCGTACACCTTGTATTTCATGGAATTTTCAATTGCCTTTTATAATCTTCATCAAAATGTACGTACATATCATATCACTAACCCAAAATGAACTGTTTTCGATTTTTTCTAGAAAAAATTGAATAAAAATAAAAATTACGAAAAGCACTGCCGTGAAGGCAGGAGCTTTTGAGCGCTCGTACATGAACCTTGTAGGTAGATTCGCATTTTCCAGTTTTGGAAACAGGAAAATTTTGACAGCTGTCAAAGAAATTTTCAAACTGAGGCGATAATCCAGACTTCAAGTCAGTGCTTTAGGTGACCAATTTTTTTTCGATAATTCGCTAAAATTTTCTACGGTATCTATGGTCTTGGTGATGCGATCTGGACAAAATTTCGCACGTAGTTTGAATACATTATTCCTCAGCTAGGTGCAAAATTTCATTTCAATCAAATCGGTAGTTTCGAAATTATCAGGAACAGAATATTTTGAACGGCCATATTTACGGAACCCCTTGTATAATTTTGCTCATGGATGAACGTGATCATGACATCCGAGATCCCCACCTATCCTGAAAATTTCAAGTCCCTAGGCCTTTTCGTTCGAAAGTTATAATTTTCTATGGTTTCTATGGTTCTGGTCATGCAATCTAGAGAAATGTAGCTTGAATATATCATTCTCCATTAGTATACAGAATTTCGTCACGATCGAATCTGTAGTTTGGAAATTATCAAGAAAACTAAATTTCAAACGACCATATTTACGGAACCCCTAGTATAATTCTGCTCATAGATGAAAGTGATCACGACATTCGAGATCCACACCTATCCTGAAAATTTCAAGTCCCTAGGCGTTGCCGTTCAAAAGTTACAAATCTCTATGGTTCTGGTGATGCGAACTGAACAAAATTTTGCATGTAGCTTGAACACCTAATTTTCCATTAGATTGCAGAATTTTATCTCGATCGAACCTGTAGTTTCAAAGTAATCAGGAAAACAAAATATCGAGCGGCAATATTTACGGAACCCCTCGGCGAATTTTGCCCAATAACGAACTTAACCGCGGCATTAGAGATTCGAACCTACCCTGAAAATTTCAAGTTTCTAGGACATTCCGTTCGAGAGTTATCGTGTATACGGACGGACGGCCGGACGGACAGACTCGAATTTTTCGACGGATTCGTCATCAGTGAGTCGAACATAGTCGTTTGAGACCATTTTCGGCTCAAAATTCGAAAAATACAGACATCGTGACGAAATGATATAGCCCTCGTGAAAGTAGTACGAGCGCTAAAAAGGCACTGCGATGGAGGAGCTTTTGAGCGCTCGTTCATCCACTTCTTAGGTAGATTTGCATTCTCCAGTTTCAGAAACCAATCGAAAAAATTTTTCTGGACAAAATTTCGCACGTAGTTTGAATACATTATTTCTCATCCATTTGAAAAATTTCATTCCAATCCAATCAGTAGTTTCGGAATTATCAGGAAAAGAATATTTTGAACGGTCATTTTTACGGAACCCCAAGTAAAATTTTGGTCATTGATAAACGTGACCGCGACATTCGAGATCCTCACATATCCTGAAAATTTCAAGTCCATAGGCCTTTTCGTTCAAAAGTTATAATCTTCTATGGTTCTGGTCATGCGATGGACAAAATTTCGCAAGTAGCTTGAACACGTCATTCCCCATCTGGGTGAAAAATTTCATCTTCATCGAATCAGTTGTTCCGAAGTAACCAGCAGAACAAAATTTCGAACTGTCATATTTACGGAACCTCTGGTCGAATTTTGCCCAATAACGAGCTCAACCGCGGCATTGGAGATTCGAACCAACCCTGAATATTTCAAGTTTCTAGGTCGTTCCGTTATCGTGTATCGTGTATACCTACAGGGAAAATCTTCAGATTCTGCATACGCGAAACGTAATCTGTGTAAATAAAGGGAAGGTTGGAAATTTTTTTCCCAAAATATCCAAATATGTTATTATTAGAAACAATAAACCAATAAATCATAAGATCATAAATTTGGGTCTTTTATAAATCCCACACATATTTGGATATTTGAATAAATCAGAGAGAGTTCCATAACTTGGTACTTCTGCCTGACTTTCAGTTCCGTATGTAACACAGACATTAGCGCAAAAATATGGCCGATACCGGGCTTGATCGTGGAATAATTTCACCTGAAAATTTTGCATTGAACTCTGAACTATGACAATGTTTTATTATTTTATTGTCTCCGCTCCTGAATTTGCGATTGCACTCCAGACAGCATGTGCAATGATTTCTTGTTATTTACTCCAATTTCTCCTCCACTTTTTGAGTTATGGAAAACGTTGAAACGTACTTATTGTTGCTTTCGTTTATGATAAAGTGAAAGTTTTAGTTAAAGTGAAATATTGTACCACGTTTCCTTTGAGCGTCCACATTTTTTCAGTTGGGTATTCAAGGCAAAAACTTCATGGACACAAATATTAGTTTCGAATTTGCTGGGTGGTTCGTAGTTAGTAAGTGAACTGAACTGTTCTCCCTAACAATCACAACAAAACCGGCTATGATTGATTGATTGCAAAATTTCAGTCTCAATAAAGCTGATTTTTTTTTCATTCGATACTCCTAACCGGAAGAATCAACGTAATTTTTTATCTCTTATTCAAGCACATTTTTTATCTCTTGTACGTTGTACGGTACATCGAACAGAATGCAGTAGTTTGTCCACTTTGTCGTCGGTAAGTATCAATCAGTGTCACAACAAGCAATAGGAAAATTATCTTGTTACGACTTATATGAGCGATATTTTTCAAAAGTACACAAATTTGATACTTCCAGCTTTGTCTAAGATGTCAAGACACAAATTTGAGAAATCATCTGCAGATACCTATTCTCCAATGCAATCTATTCGCCTTGCAATTCATTTCCACTCAACAAAAAGTATCTTAATGGCCCCTATGGGAGATTAATGTTGTTGAACGAAAAAAATTAACAGATTTAACGGATGATTCACGCATGCGAATATTGAGTGCCGACCAAAAAGGAAGTTGAAAGCTGTAGTGTATTTATAAATGAAACATTGAATTGTCATGTCACACTCGTTATAATATATTCTTGCCAAAATACGACAGGACAGCTGGTATTCGACCTTCATATCGAACACTACACCATATATTATAAACAAATTAAAGTTGTCTCCTGTAAAAGGAGATACACGTCCGAAAAATTATCATAAACCTCAATTCTTTTGATATAGTTGAGAGACTTTATGGTCATGTAGGTACTGAATACAATGTTATGATCATAATGTAAATAATCGTTTGTTGCATCATTTTGTGGGTGGTAAAGAGAGTTTATATAATTTTTGAGCAACTCCAAAGAGATATTGTTTATTGAAAGTTCAACGTGGCAAAAAATCAGCATTAAGATGAACTAATATGGTATTGTTTGCTAACAAAGCTCTCCTGAATCGCGTTGGGCATGTGCACTTGCACAATTTCTATTTATTTTCGAACAAAATGAAGAACTGGGTGTGAGTCCTATGCACCTTCGTCAATTCAAACCAATTTTGAAAGAACTGGCCATATTGTTACACCTAGTTCCATGGCTTTTTTACTACAGGAAGATATTTGGCGATATCGAAAATTGCATCAATTTTTGGAGGAATTTTGTGGAATTGAGTTTCAAATACTCAAAAACCTGTTCTTTTCGCAATCAATTTTTGTTGAAGGCCTTAGAATAATGAGTCAATGGATATTTGCATTTTCAGTTTTTTTTTATGTGTCTGCACAAAGTTTCGAACTTCGGCTCCTTCAAATAGTGAAATAACAGAGGTGAATTCATCTTGAACGCGATCCACAGTCTGATGATAACATTTTATTTCGAATCGATAGCTGTGAACTTCTTACTATCCGAATAGTTCTCTTATCTTGATTTCTATCTGTTTTTATGAACAATAACGTTATTATTTCATCCATATTACGTCGAGCCGTCCGTCCGTCCTTGAAAACGGTAAAGGGTTTCGTAGATAGAGCCATCTGAGTGATTTTTTTCGATAATTCGTAAAAGTCGAATGGGAACTTTGTACTTAGTTGTAAAATAATTATACGAAGGGTTATGTAAAATTTACCCAGAATGGTATCTCTAAAAGAACAGAAAAAAATCTCAGAATCTACTCTCCATATGCTGCTGAAATTTTGTGTCTCCATAAAAGGCATGGAAAATCTGAGACTTATATAAAAATTCAGCTTTACAGCTGTTTCACGTGGAACGAAAAATTAATTTTTCAGATATCTGTTCTGGTTAACAAAATTACACTAGATATATTCAATATCTAATTCTGCCATTTCATCTAAATTCTGAAGTTTCTCGAGAAATATTAAGACGAGAATGCAGTCGAAATTCACGGGGTCGAAAGTCAGTAACAAAGTGGTGTAACCTCTAAAATAGAGGTAACTAATGATTTCTAACTATTTCATAGCCTCTTAATATGTTTTTTTTTTCAGATTTTCAATTATTTACGAGGTAATTTCAATTCGACTCTGAAATGTGGTAAATATGATTGAATAAATCTACGAATCAATCTCATCGGTTTTTAAAGATCTTAAAAAAGTTATGAACGTAATTCCATCAACCTATCATGAATTTCATTCTCTGATAATTTTCATTCATTCTAGCAAGTGAAACGATTCGAAGGAAAACAGTTATTATTTACTATTGGAAATGGAGGTAAATGATGACTGTTTCAGCCTTCCAATACGTTTTTCAAGGTCTCTGACATCTGAAATTGTGGATGAAAATTTCGTGAAATATAGCGATTTAGAGATAGAAACTGGATGAGTACGATCAAATACATAAATTTTCAATGATTCGAAAATATTCTCCTGTATTCTCGATCAATTTAAAGCACCTGGATGGGTGACCGCACTGGCGATTAATTTGAATAAGCTCGCAAAAGCTCTCGACTTTACATCCTTGCCTTTCTCGAATTTTTATTTTTGATAATATCCTGTTTTCATATTGGTTAAGCATCTGTACATGTTTCTTCTTTTTTATTTCCTTCTTGTGTTAGGAATGAAATGAATAATTTTATTTATTCAGATTTATGAAATAAACCGACAAATATTAAGTTTATTCTTATTGGCTGTTTTATGTTTTCATTTTGTGTTTTATAATGATAACTTATGTATAAATTCGACTAAGATACCAAAATAAATTTTAATAGCAGACCTTTCTTCTATCAGAGAACTCAGCTATGATCCATTGAAATGTCGAGTGTATACCAAAGAAAAAATAGAACCACCATCCATTCCTTTCGATGATATCGATGAAGAACCGTTAATTGAGATGCCTGTTTTTCTCTGAAATGAAAGTGTGTGTGATTGTTTGCGCATGTAAAAGGTAAGAAGGAAACGAACGTTGTAACGGCACCACTGAAAAAACCAACGCTTGATTAGAGTAGTTTACAGTTATTTCAGGCGTTTCAGCTACTTATCGCGAAATCCTGCCATTTCACCCACAACAAATCACTCATGCTACTTGCAAAAATTCCGACCCTTGAAAAATTCTCCCACAAGCTCACATGATGTTCGCTCACCTGAACAATCTACTAGGAGATCGATTCTAGTGAGATCCACTGTGAACCACGACTGATAAATTAGACGAATAGAAAGCGCCTATTTTTGCTCGTTTAGGAAGAACTCCTCAAATTGGACTACAGTATGGGCTTCTTCAGAGGCGTGCAAATGGGGATCTCTCCTTTGGCATTCTTTGAAGCTTCCAGATTTTTGATGAAGCCAAAAGTGAATAATAAAAGAAATGCTTCATCACAATAAGTGAAATTTTTGATTAATATTATTTTAATATGTGATGAATACAAAATAATGTCTAGCAATTGGCGAATTTGATTGCTCTGGTAGATTGCTTCTGTTTTTAAGGGAGGGGCGTTTCCAAAATCAAGAAGTAAATGTTTTGGAAATCGATCAACAATACAATTTACCGTTATTTCAAACAAACTGATAGGTGTCAACAATTATGCTTCATTGAATTTATTCACAGAATAATTCATTTTTGAGCGCTCGTACTACTGACACGTGGGCTGTATCATTTCGTCACGATGTCGGTATTTTTCGAATTTTGGGCCGAAAATGGTCTCAATCGACAGAGTTCGTCTCATTGATGACGAATCCGTCGAAAAATTCGAGTGTGTTAGTTTTTTTCGGGTAAAAATTTCAAATTTTTGAATGCGATTTTATTTGATGAGGATGAAGTGAGGAAGTCGCTGGTTGATTATCTGAAAACCACGATTGATTCTGACGAGTAGAATATGAGATATGAAGGATTGAAAGTTGGAAAAATTCAATTTTCCAGTTGAAAAAATAAAAATTTGCAGATAGGGCCGCAATTTCATTTCCATCGGATTGCACAACCTCGAAAACCTATATTTCCATACCTAACTTGCCAATATCTACCTTAGTTCTCCCGAAAAAAAATTATTTAGTTTTTCCAACTTTCATTTTCGAGTTGCGTTTGAAAGAGTGTACTGGCGCGAATATAAATATGAATGATATACTGAGTGGTTTTGTGGAATCTACTCAATTGGTTTTATAACCACCATACAAAAAAATTATTATAGATTTCCTATACTTTCTCTGAGAGAAGGAAATATAGCGTTTTTGGGGGGGTCTACCCCTTAGTTTTTTTCGGGTAAAAATTTCAAATTTTTGAATGCGATTTTATTGGATGAGGATGAAGTGAGGAAGTCGCTGGTTAATTATCTGAAAACCACGATTGATTCTGACGAGTAGGATATGAGATATGAAGGATTGAAAGTTGGAAAAATTCAATTTTCCAGTTGAAAAAATAAAAATTTGCAGATAGAGCCGCAATTTTATTTCCATCGGATTGCACAACCTCGAAAACCTATATTTCCATACATAACTTGCCAATATCTGCCATAGTTTTTCCGAAAAAAAATTATTTAGTTTTTCCAACTTTCATTTTCGAGTTGCGTTTGAAAGAGTGTACTGGCGCGAATATAAATATGAATGATATACTGAGTGGTTTTGTGGAATCTACTCAATTGGTTTTATAACCACCATACAAAAAAATTATTATAGATTTCCTATACTTTCTCTGAGAGAAGGAAATATAGCGTTTTTGGGGGGGTCTACCCCTTAGTTTTTTTCGGGTAAAAATTTCAAAATTTTGAATGCGATTTTATTGGATGAGGATGAAGTGAGGAAGTCGCTGGTTAATTATCTGAAAATCACGATTGATTCTGACGAGTAGGATATGAGATATGAAGGATTGAAAGTTGGAAAAATTCAATTTTCCAGTTGAAAAAATAAAAATTTGCAGATAGAGCCGCAATTTTATTTCCGAATATAACTATGAATAATCTACTGAGTGGTTTTGTGGAATCAACTCAATTGGTTTCATAACCACCATACAAAAAAATTATTATAGATTTCCTATACTTTCTCTGAAAGAAGGAAATATAGCGTTTTTGGGGGGGTCTACCCCTTAGTTTTTTTCGGGTAAAAATTTCAAATTTTTGAATGCGATTTCATTGGATGAGGATGAATTGAGGAAGTCGCTGGTTAATTATCTGAAAACCACGATTGATTCTGACGAGTAGGATATGAGATATGAAGGATTGAAAGTTGGAAAAATTCAATTTTCCAGTTGAAAAATAAAAATTTGCAGATAAAGCCGCAATTTTATTTCCATCGGATTGCACAACCTCGAAAACCTATATTTCCATACATAACTTGCCAATATCTGCCATAGTTTTTCCGAAAAAAAATTATTTAGTTTTTCCAACTTTCATTTTCGAGTTGCGTTTGAAAGAGTGTACTGGCGCGAATATAACTATGAATAATCTACTGAGTGGTTTTGTGGAATCAACTCAATTGGTTTCATAACCACCATACAAAAAAATTATTATAGATTTCCTATACTTTCTCTGAGAGAAGGAAATATAGCGTTTTTGGGGGGGTCTACCCCTTAGTTTTTTTCGGGTAAAAATTTCAAATTTTTGAATGCGATTTTATTGGATGAGGATGAAGTGAGGAAGTGGCTGGTTAATTATCTGAAAACCACGATTGATTCTGACGAGTAGAATATGAGATATGAAGGATTGAAAGTTGGAAAAATTCAATTTTCCAGTTGAAAAAATAAAAATTTGCAGATAGGGCCGCAATTTTATTTCCATCGGGTTGGGCTTACTCGAAAACCTATATTTCCATACCTAACTTGCCAATATCTACCTTAGTTCTCCCGAAAAAAAATTATTTACTTTTTCCAACTTTCATTTTCGAGTTGCGTTTGAAAGAGTGTACTGGCGCGAATATAACTATGAATAATCTACTGAGTGGTTTTGTGGAATCTAGTCAATTGGTATTATAACCACCATACAAAAAAATTATTATAGATTTCCTATACTTTCTCTGAGAGAAGCAAATATAGCGTTTTTGGGGGGGTCTACCCCTTAGTTTTTTTCGAGTAAAAATTTCAAATTTTTGAATGCGATTTTATTGGATGAGGATGAAGTGAGGAAGTCGCTGGTTAATTATCTGAAAACCACGATTGATTCTGACGTGTAGGATATGAGATATGAAGGATGGAAAGTTGGAAAAATTCAATTTTCCAGTTGAAAAAATATTAATTTGCAGATAGAGCCGCAATTTTATTTCCATCGGATTGCACAACCTCGAAAACCTATATTTCCATACCTAACTTGCCAATATCTGCCATAGTTTTTCCGAAAAAAAAGTATTTAGTTTTTTCAACTTTCATTTTCGAGTTGCGTTTGAAAGAGTGTACTGGCGCGAATATAACTATGAATAATCTACTGAGTGGTTTTGTGGAATCTACTCAATTGGTTTTATAACCACCATACAAAAAAATTATTATAGGTTTCCTATACTTTCTCTGAGAGAAGGAAATATAGCGTTTTTGGGGGGTCTACCCCTTAGTTTTTTTCGGGTAAAAATTTCCAATTTTTGAATGCGATTTTATTGGATGAGCATGAAGTGAGGAAGTCGCTGGTTAATTATCTGAAAACCACGATTGATTCTGACGAGTAGAATATGAGATATGAGATATGAAGGACCTTAGCCACAGCAACGCGTGGCCGGATCTGGTAGTGTTGACATAATTTTGAGATTCAACCCTGGTACACTTATTGATCGGTTTGAAACCCTTAGTACACTTTTTCTGCCTTGGTGTTTGTTACCTGATCAGAAATAATTCAGGAACGAATTGATGAAGAAATCACTTCTTTACAGCTGCTGTGCATTTAACATTATTATATTATTTCTTGAACACCGGCAATAATCGAAAATATTTCTCTATTGAATAAAGCAACAATCGTTGAAAAATATTGACAGTTTTATTAGCAATTCCAAACAGTTCAGGGGAGAGATGTTGAGGAATGTTTCTCTGATCGATGCACTCTTTTGTTCCTGATCAGGATCATCGTCGTTATGCTATTGGAGGATGGACCGGCACCTCCATTTTTTAGCGCTCGTACTACTTACACGTCTATATCATTTCGTCACGATATCTGTATTTTTCGAATTTTTAGCCGAAAATGGTCTCAATCGACAAGGTTCGACTCACTGAAGACGAACCCGTCGAAAAATTCGAATCTGTCAGTCCGTCCGTCCGGCCGTCTGTCCGTATACACGATAACTCTCAAACGGAACGTCCTAGAGACTTAAAATTTTCAGTGTGGGTTCAGTTCCTTAATGCCGAGGTTGAGTTCGTTAATGGGCAGAATTCCATTAGGGGTTCCGTAAATATGGCCGTTTGTTTTTCTGATTACTCCGAAACTACACATTCGACGGTAATGAAATTTGGCACTCAGATGGAGAATATCGTGTTCAGAATTTTGTATAGATCGCATGACCAGAACTATAGAAAACATAGAATATTATAACTTTGTAATGGAAAGGCCTAGGGAATTGAAATTTTCATGATAGATGTGGATCTAGAATGTCGCGGTCAAATTCATCAATGAGCAAAATTAGACTAGGGGTTCCGTAAATATGGTCGTTTGAAATTTAGTTTTCTCGATAATTTCAAAACTACGGATTTGATCGTGACGAAATTTTGTATTTTGATGGAGAATGATATATTCGAGCTACATTTTTTCCAGATCTTATGACCAGAACCATAGAAAATCATAGCTCACGAATGGAAAGGCCTAGGAACTTGAAATTTTCAGGATAGGTTCGGATCGCGAATTTCGCGTTCACGTTCATCAATGAACAAAATAAGACTAGGGGTTCAAAATATTTTTATCCTGATCATTTCGAAACTACTCATTGGATTGGAATGAAATTTTGCACATAGAACGCAAAAGAAGAAGAACGCAGAAGAATAATATATTCAAACTACGTGGAAAATTTTGTCCAGATCGCATTAACAAGACCATAGATACAGTAAAAAATTCCAGCGAATTATCGAAAAAAGAATTGGTCACCTAAAGCATTGACGTGAAGTCTGGATTTTCGCCTAAGTTTGAAACTTTTTTTGACAGCTGTCAAAATTTTTTAAATTAGCTTCCAAAACTGGAGAATGCGAATCTACCTTCAAGGTGGGTGAACGAGTCTCTGTTTTTTTTTGTTTTATTCACGTATTTCAGCTTTTTTTTGTGCTCGGGAGACAAAGACATACAGTCCTTTTTCTCTAAAAACGCGACTAGGCTTGGATTTTTGGACTGTTGCATCTTCTTACTGTGTGACGTGGCTTGTGACTGGACTTTGATTTGTATTGTGAACATGGCAACATTGACTAAAGACGAATATGCTGACATTCTAATATTTTATGGATTTTCCGAAGGAGTTTCCGTGCACGCAGTAACTCGTCGACTACCTGATATTGGCGTTTTTGACAGAGCTTATCGAAGACTTCGAGAAACTGGGTATGTTCTAGTACGACGGACTGACATGGGAAGACCTCGTATACTTCATGACGACGACGAAGCAAATGAAATATTTTGGAGCCGACCCAACAACGCCAATGAAAAATGTTATCGTTCGGCGGCTTGGTATTTCCCAGTGGAAAGTCTGGTTCTTAATGCACACTTCTGGGCAATACCATCACACGCCAGTGCTAGTAACAGAAGAATGGGATCCATTGGGGCGACTTATGCAGACTTATGCTCACTTCGATATTGAAGTTCCTGTCTTCTTTTCGTGTGGACAGATGAGTCGAACTTCGATGAAGACGCCCATTATTGGGCTCCCAAAGCGCAAGATAACCCAAACAAAAGAACATGAGGGTCACAAAGGAGATTCATTCTGAATGTGTGGATGGCCATAATATCAAATTACTTGATAAGGCCATACTTCCCGCCTATTTCAGCTACTTTTACCTCAAACTAAAAATGTACCCTCTACTACCTTAACAGCTATTTGGTCAATGTTATGCCTATTTAATAGCGAGTGTTATACCTTTATGAATAGCTAAGGAGACGTTGAATTTCTTGAATTTATTTGCAGAATAAGTTCCATGAAGTTTTTTTCAAAAAGAAGCGCTCCAATGTTGAAAACACTTAGTGAAAATTCTTTGATTCTAACCGTTGTCGAGCAGTCTTATTAAGCTGTTAGTAGTAGGTTCAGTTTCTGTTGATCATTTTTATTAATCGGCATGCCCTCCAACTAGATACATCAAAGAAACGATCCCTTGGAGATCCAATCCGAAAAAAAAATGATGGAAAAGCCACAAATAAAGGATTTTTGTAAAAATCTTCAAAACTCAATATCTCCATAACGGTTTAGTTTCGGGCAGCAACCAAATCCAACAGAAATGACCTGAGTAATAACGTCCTTCAATATTCAGTACGACTCTTCATGTAACACTGTATATATATTGTTGATCCATCATCAACAGCTGAGAATTGAATCACTAATGACGTTGATAAACCAATTTCCAGTTCTTGAAAAATGTACGTCAATACAAAAAGTAATGAGATGATGATGCCCAGAATTATAGGGGAATTTTGTGAATTTTTAGTTACCAAGTGTGGATTTGAACCTAACAAGATCATGCTAAGCCGGAACTACAACAAAAGTGGCGCCTGTCATAAATCTCTTTTATGCAGGTAATCGTCTGCTCCAAGTCCACTGCATTAATTTCATAAGCAGGGTCACTTTCTCCAGAATAAAACAGACAGCACAAGCGCCTTACGCGTGTTGATTTCCCTACAAAGATGTTGACGTAACCCGTTGGATATTTTGAATTCCTGGTATGATGTCTTATTGCAACATAATATTTTTTAGTGATTCATTGTCAAACTGACGCACAATACGATCGAATAATGGTATTTCAATGTCGTCGATCTGTGGAGATTATAAAGGTTCTCTGAGACGATCGATCATTCAGTTCAAATGCTGCGGTCATTATTGAGAAATCAATTCCTGTGAAATGAAACCTAATTTTTCACGAATTTTTGCTTTTTGGTCGTTTGGCAAACCGAATCCAAATCCTTGGATTGGCTTCTTATAGATGGTCAAAGTCCGAAATTGATTCAGGTGAACCTTGTTAAGAATCATTAGCTCAGATGGAATAAAACAAAATTTTTTCAACTATATGAATTCTATCACCTATTAAAATGAAATAAAACACTTTATCAAACAAACCAATAATAGGTAAAATATCTGCGATAGGCGTTCGAATTGTTGCTGATTTCTACTTTGTTCACTTATGGAAGGTTGTGGGTTTGCTTCCAGAATATCCCTATTAGTCACTGAATTGTTCCCACATTTTGTGTCAGTATGACCACATGTCATTCTGACGATAGAAAATCTGACTGGAGGAAGTAATTTGTTCATAATCAGTTATAACCTCGGGGAGGTTCTAGCGCTTACTTTAGTAACATAGTATATAAATCTCTTGAAAGATTAAGATCAATACTGATCTGATTATTAGGAAGTATTACCGATTATGCCGTTAGGTACATGATTCTGAGAGGAGTCTTGTGAGTAACTATAGTAAGCGGCTAACTGCGGACATTTTTATCATTAGATGAATAGCAATAAATGAAGACGGATTCAACAATCAATCAACCTTCGTGATATCTTCCGATGATAACTCCATATTAAATATTTAATTCCAATCATTCTCCGCAGAACTGTCTTCTTCATTTCAAATGATATTTCCTTCGGCACAGCTCAACCAATGATTTCAAAATGAAAGTTATAACAACAATGAAACTAAACAGCTTGAGTTCATGGCGCCGAGTTACTCAATTCAAGAGCACATAAAAGAGAATCACTAAGAATCTATTAAGGATGAGAAAATGATTGTCATTTCCAAGGTCAATATACGTGAAAAATAGTTTTGCTTGAATCCGATAATTAAAAACTTGATTTGAGATTGAAAGGTAACGATCGCGTCACACGTGCCCATATTCTCCTGATTTGGGATGACGATATTGAAAAGCTAATGAGATGCCGGTCGAAGAGCGTTCTTGAATTGAATTTCATTGGCAGGACTCTAGCGAAATAAATTATACACAGCGTGGTGTATAAATCATAATCTTAAGTTGAATATACGTTAGAGAAAGATTGTCAAATATTGGTGTTGGTATGAACCAAAAGAGCTGGAAATTCTTAATGAACATGGTTCCGTAATGTTACGGCGTCGGACTCGGAGTTGCCCCTTTCTTTCCCTAATGATTCAAGAAAAAATGTAAAAGCTCTCAAGATACCTGTAATAAAATGATCGAGAGGTTTACAAAAACTTACGATGGTTTGAAGGAACTCAAAAAAATTCGACAAGCATTGACGTGTATTCAGGAGTTTTCGAGCGCTTGTTTAAAATCATCGCCAGAGCGGTAGCCCTTCCTGCTTTTCCGAAATTATCGAGAAAACGGAAAGATTTTATATTATCAAAAAGAGACATAGTCAATCTCTCATCCAGTTTCATCCTCTAAATCGGTATATTTCACGATATTTTCATCCACAATTCGAGATGTAAAATTTCACGTAAAATTGTGAATGACTGAAAAAAAACTTTGTTTAGTACAAAAATTAACTAATCATGTTTGACATGGATTTGACATGAGGTGACACTATAGCGAAACTATTAAACAAAAGATTATGGAACGAACCAAATTTCTCACCACCTAATCAGAAAGACCAAAATTTCTTCTAATTTTGAAAACATGTAAAGATGAATTTTTATATTCCTAACTCATTTTTTCGATGCCCCATATGTAGGGATAAAATTTCATCAGGATATGGCGATTAGTTTCTGAGGGAACGAAGTTTTCAGAATAATTTTTTTTATTTTCTAGAGTTACGATCCTCACGAAATCTTTCATAATTTTATAGGTGTCGTTATAACACGACAACCTAATCGTTTTAAACCATTCTCGGCTCAAAATTCGGCAAATATAGACATTTGGGCGAAATGATCTTGTTCGTAGAAACAAGCACGCGAAACGGGTCGTGCCCGTCTAGTTTATTTTTCAAATTTTTCAATTGTCAATAGACCACTTTTTGTGCGTTCGTTCTACTCACACGAGGGCTATGTCATTTCGTCACGATGTCTGTATTTCTCGAATTTTGAGCCGAAAACGGTCTCAATCGACAATAAACGACTCACTGATGATGAATCCGTCAGAATATTCAAGTCTGTCCGTCCGGCCGGCCGAAAGCACAAAATCCCTTGTACAGAATATCCTAGAGACTTGAAATTTTCAGTGTGGGTTCAGTTCCAAAATACCGCCGTTAAATTCGTTAATGAGCAGAATTCCACCATAGCTTCCGTAAATATGACCGTTTGAATTTTGTTCTCCTGATTACTTCGAAACTAAAATTCGATCGATATGAATTTTGCAGGCAAATGAATAATGATGTGTTCAAGCTACATGCACAATTTTGTGCCATAGAAAGCATAGAAAGTTATAACTTCCGAACGAAAAGGCCTAGGGAATTAAAATTTTCAGGATAGTTGTGGATCTTGAATGTCGCGGTCACTTTCATCGATGTGTAGGATTAGACTAGGGGTTCCGTAAATATGGTCGTTTGAAATTTAGTTTCATTGATTATTTCGAAACTTCTGAACTTGAAATGAAATTCTGCACATAGAAGAAGAATAATGTATTCAGACTGAGTGCGAAATTTTGTTCAGATCGCATCACCAAGACCATAAATACCGAAGGAAATTCTAGTGAATTATCGAAAAAAAATTACCTACAGCACTGACATGAAGTCTGGAATTTCGCTCTAGTTGGGAATTTTTTTCGACAGCTGTCAACAATTTTTTAAATTTGTTTCTAAAACTGGAAAATGCGAATTTACCTACAAGGTGTATGAACGAGCGCTCAGAAGCTTCTAACTTCATGGCAGTACTTTTCATCAATTTTTTTTCATTCTATATTTCATCTCGAATTCTATTATTTCTATAATTTTAGTACCTAAACGGAAATAACTTCGATCACACTTTTTTTTGTACGAATGGTTGCTCCAAATTGAATACAATAATGTACTCGATAACGAAAACGTTCACGAACTATATTCATTAATATAGTGGCCATTGGACACACTGTATATTATATATTTATGGAATATTTATGATGCGAAAAGATTCAGCAGTTGAAAAAATAATCAGAAATAGCATAAACAGATATGGAAATGATATCACCGCAATACGCAGTTTTGCTCTCCTGACCAAAAATTATTCATGGCTCGACTTAGTAAAGTAATAACATCGGCATGATAATTATTTTTCAGGCGATTCTCTTCAGATTGTATCAGTCCACCATCGACTCGAATCAGCCAGGGCTATTATTATAGAAGTAACTTTGACCTAGATGATGACCTTGATACTGATCACTAAAAGTACTCAACTTTGTGAACTGGGTCGATATCATGGAAATACACTTGTGTTAACCTGTGAGGTGCTATAATTCAGATCTATCAAGTTTAAATTACGAGCAACATTCATGACTATGGGATTTGCGAATGGCTATTACAGACAACAGTTACAATACCGATCTGAATTTCAATCTACGCCTTCCCCAGTTCATAATTCCATGTCCAGAATCGAACAAAGAATAACTTTATGAAATAACAACTGATAAACAAGAAATACCTATTAAAAATGTTGATAAACGACACTACTGACAAATTTTCTTCGATATCTGCGAGAAGAAGAAGACTCTACGTATCATTTATAGGCAGTTATCACACCTAGAGTATATGGTGAAAGTTTGTTGGTCGAATGGTGGAACACTCTGTATTTCTTGAATTTTTGAGTTCATTGAAAAAAAAATTTCGATTGAATTTTTTCCAATAATTTAACTTAGCTTGAAATGGGATTTGTGTGAAATTTCTGAGGAAAGGTTTTTTTGATAAATAATGCCCCATCAGTGCGGAACTTTCAGTTCGACCAATTTTTGGTCTTGTAATCTGAAGAGGCAGTCACGAAATTGTACCTAAAATCGACTGAATGTAATGCAAAACTACGGAATTCAAAGATCAGCAAGTTCTCTTTATTTCTTTCGGTTGTTGTACAAAACATTAGTTTCTTTGAATAATCCTCCTATGAGAAACGCAGCAACAATCGCAGATTTGCATATTCTTGCATAGAAAACTTATTGTTGCTGTAACTTTCCACATCGAGTGATTATTTAAAACGTATATTCTCCTAGGATACCATGTAACCTTTTTCATTTTTAGTAGTGTAGAATCGAAAGATGAAGAATTATAAAAAGCACTGTCGTGAAATCGGGAGCTTTTGATGTAGGTGGATTTGCATTTTCCAGTTTTAGAAACCAATTGAAGGAATTTTTGACAGCTGTCTGGACCAAATTTTCACGTAGTTTGAATACATTATTCTTCATCTATGTGCAAAATTTCATTTCAATCCAATCAGTAGTTTCGAAATTATCAAGAAACAAATATTTCGAACGGCCATATTCACGGAACCCCTAGTCTAATATTGCTCATTGATGCACGTAACCGCGACATTCGAGATCCACACGTATCCTAAAAATTTCAGTCTCTAGGCCTTTCCGTTCGGTAGTTATGATTTCCTATGGTTCTGGTCATGGGATCTGTAAAAAATTAATAATTAAATAACAATTAAAAAGCACTGCCGTCAGGAGTCAGGAGCTTTTGAGCGCTCGTTCATCCACCTTGTAGGTAGATTCGCATGGTTTTAAAAACCAATTATTGAGGAGATTTTCGACAGCTGTCAAAAAAATGATAGCAGCTCTTTGTCAATTATGCCGAATCAGCTGTTACAGAAATATAAGAATGTTTTATTCAGTAATTCGTTGGAATGTAAAATGGTTATGCGATCTGGGAAATATGGAAGTTGAATATACCATTCTCCAAAAGTTCGTCACGATCGAATCCGTAGTTTTGAAATTATCAAGAAAACTAAATTTCAAACGATCATATTGAGGGAACCCCTGGTCGAATTTTGCCCAATATTGCGGCTTTCGAGATTCGAACCTACCCTGAAAATTTCAAGTTTCTAGGTCGTTCCGTTCGAGAGTTAATCATGAATACGGATGTACGGCCGGACGGATCGACTTGATTTTTCGACGGATTCATCATCAGTGAGTCGAATGTTGTCTTGTTCTCATGGGAAAAATTCGCCGAAGGCTTTCCTAGATATAGACATCCAAATTTTTATTTTCGTTGATTCGAGAATTACCTATCTGATAGAATCAAAACTCTGTAGTTAGTTGTATCGAGTTTTGTTGATATAATCAATATCATTCGATGATTCGATGTTTCGAAGATTATGAAAATAAAATGATATTGTTTGACAACGAACACTGAAGGCCTGTGTGATACACCAAAACAAGCGCGCTAAAAGCTCCGGATTTCAGTGCTTTCCTCTTTTTTTTGCCAAATTTGAGGAAATCAAGGTGATGAGGAATTAATAAACCTTTTTGTGAAATTTGCATCATTTGAATCTCATTGGGTTTCTATAAATCACTGATTGAGTTCTGCCCTCCGATAAATAACGGAGATATAGCTCTCTTGTGTTATAACTGTTATGGTTTCACGAATGAGTAAAATCAATTTATGTTCAGATTATTTTGCTTCTTCCTTGATATCACTTCGAATCATCTTAAATTAGTTCAACAAACGTACTGTTGTGTTTAAATAATGAGGAGAGCCAAATATAACAGTTTCACGACAAAGGCCTAATCAAACATTAGGTACTCCAGAGGAATTATGTAAATGTACTAATCTGACTAAAGATGTTTTTACTTTATCCTCAGAGTTCGACTGGATTTGGAACATGACAATCAAAATTCCTGGCAATACGTATAATGCCATTTGAAATATCTTTTTGCTTTCACACTTTTCATATTGCTTCGAGATTGGTTGCTTGGGGCATAACTACAAATCATAGGGTTAATATTTGAGTTTGTAGAATACCTTCATTTAGAGTCGATCCTAAAAATTGAGGATTTTTCAGCCTCAAAGAGATATGAATTTTTTTTGTACTTATCATATTTAAGTGGCATCGTCGATAATGATGGCTTGGTGCAAAAATCTGCACCAACTGTGCTCGGAATTCAATTTCTTTCATTTTGTTTCAAATACTCCCAATTAACAGTGTGTGCCTCAGATGGCGTAAGGACACAGTAACAGAGCCTACAAAGAACACAACTGGGTCTCCCAACTCGCACAAGCTGTGAGCTTATGAGGAGTCTCACAGAATCCTAGGAGAGTCGGGATATTAACAACAACAAAAAATGGTGTTCTTCATTTTTTGGAATTTGACATAATATGGAAATGTTAAGGTGTACCTTCTCTCATCCCTCGATTCGAACTTTTTCTTTTGCAGTTCCTTTAGTCTCGCAGAATATTGCGAATGGTTTTTTTCTGATGTGCTTCGAAGTTTTACGACATAGGAAGTCCCAGTTTTCAATTATTTGAACACATTGCATTTATATAATCGCTCCATGACTTAAGTCCTAGTTTGCAAATTTCAGATGAAATTTTTTGACATTAATATCAAGAAATACCTTAAAATTCTATATATGCTCATGAATGTTCGTTAAATTAGATTCTCATTAGGAATCCATAGAATTTCAATACTTTATGGTTATGATTGGAAATAATGTTAATGAGCTTAGAACTCTTTCAGGATCACTTTAAAAGATAGTTTCATCATCTAATAGCATATAATATTTATATCTCCGATCAATTTATAGCAGAAAATGGCACGAATGATGAATCAAATATCTCCGCCACTGCAAACCAATTATGATCGTTTATTTACCCAAGAATCCCGACAACCAGCTATTAAGCATCGCATAGCTCGGACTCATAGAGATATGGAACTGAAGTTCTCGTGAGCCATCAAAATGTTTGTCGCATTCTGCAGTCCGACAAAGAACATTAAGATAAACTGACCAACAATTCTGGATATTCATTCCAAACTCACGAGTCCACATAATGACTTAGCGAATTCTCTCGATCTAATGGTCTCGGAAATGATCGAGATTAAGCAGAAGAGCTGAAGATCTCTGTTTGCGATTGTGTTTGCCAGATGGATTAATTGGTTTTTCATTTATTTATTATTTCCAGTGAACGTTGAGAATTGTTCGCGAAAATAAATTTCAAACCCTCCTAAAATGAGGAATTTATAATCGAATAATCGAGGAAAAAATACTGCAAATTCAACTCGAAGGTATATTATTTTACATCTCTTCACTTTCATCATCGCAACTATAAACAAAGAAGTGGACATGGGTTTCAAGTTCTCCTGATTTTCTGACGATGATCTGTTCAATATGGTACTATTTCCATCTAACTTTCTTTATTTCAGTGGACTACCTCGGTCCGTCTTGAGGGCAGTATTAAGAAGGACTGGTTTTCGACACATTCATTTTATTTCGATATCAAAATGACTGATCATCTTCATCAATTTGATCGATGTACAGTACCTTTGCCCCCAGATCGACATTTTGGTTTGAGAATCAAAATTTTTTTTCATAGGGTGGAGTGACCCTAAGATGAAGATTTAAAAAACTACAAACAACGCGAAGACCCAGACGGATAAGATAATAATGATTACTCCCTACATAACATTCCCTTCAACCAAGGGGAGAGACAACGCATGTGAAGTGAGGAATGCATTCGAATCCTCCGACACTACAAGACTGCTGACCGCTGAATTTTATCATCGCTATAACTGTACTGATGAGACCCAGTAAGTCGAAACTGGTCTGCAGTTGCGAATGATGGATATGATGTTCTCTGGGGTTACATGAATCGATTTGTTGGCCTGATTATCAGATATCCATCGAAAAATTGTTTCTCTTTTCTAATGAACAGCCAAAATATGGTTCATTGTCAATTATTCGGACTCGACTAAGGTCGAATAGCTTAAACCCGTTCCTATGAAGAGATTGGTTTGGGTCGCATGACTGGTTGTTGTTTGAGGGGTCAAGGAATCTTTTCATGAACCTGCAGATAAGTGGGGACGGTTGGTGCGGACAGGTGCCGTTGGAGGAGAAATTTTCGCTGATCCTCGCTGCGGTTTGTTTCAAAGCATTCTGGCCCTGACATCAAATTTCATAATCGCTATAACTGTACTGATGAGACTCAAAAAGTCGAAACCGGTGTATAGTTGCGAATGATGGATTTGGTGACTCTGGGCGTGCATGGATCGATTTTCTGGCAAGCTTATCAGATATCTAGTAACAATTGAAAAAAAAATGGTTTTTTTTTTTAATTGTTTCAATTAAATAAACAGTCAAAATAATACTTACTACAAGATCTGTTATTATATAGCAAACCCGGAAAACAAGAATCAGGACATAACTACCAAGTACCCTGTGAGTGAGATAGAAATAAATAGGACAGACCCAACAGCTCCCTAAAATCAGAGTTGAAACCCAAAAAATTTAGGAAAGCACTGCCGTGAAGTCAGGAGCTTTTGAGCGCTCGTTCATCCACCTTGTAGGTAGATTCGCATTCTCCAGTTTTAGAAACCAATTGGAAAGATTTTGACAGCTGTCAAAGAAAATTTAAAACTAAGGCGAAAATCCAGGCTTCACGTCAGTGCTCTAGGTGACCTAGGCCCTTCCGTTCGAAAGTTATTATTTTCTATGGTTTCTATGGTTCTGATAATGCGATCTGGAAAAAATGTAGCTCGAATATATCATTCTCAATTCAAATACAAAATTTCGTCATGATCAAATCCATAGTTTTGAAATTATCGAAAAAACTGAATTTCAAAGGGCCATATTTACGGAACCTCTAGTCTAATTTTGCTCAATGATGAACGTGACAGCAAAATTCGAGATCCACACCTATCCTGAAAATTTCAAGTCCCTAGGCCTTTCCATTACAAAGTTATAATTTTCTATGGTTTCTATGGTTCTGGTCATGCGAGCTGAACAATGTAGCTTGAACATGTAATTCTCCACCTGAGTGCAAAATTTCACCACGATCGAATCTGTAGTTTCGAAGTTATCAGAAAAACAAAATTTCGTGCGGCTATATTTACGGAACCCCTGGGCGAATTTAGCCCAATAACGAACTCAACCGCGGCATTCGAGATTCGAACCTACCCTGAAAATTTCAAGTTCCTAGGACTTTCCGTTCGAGAGTTATCGTGTATACGGCCGGACGGACAGACTCGAACTTTTTGACGGATTCGTCATCAGTGAGTCGGACTCTGTCATTTGAGACTATTTTCGGCTCAAAATTCGAAAAATACAGACATCGTGACGAAATGATATAGCCCTCGTGTAAATAGTACGAGCGCTAAAAAATAGGCAAGATTAGGAGAAAGTGAAAAATCGAAGGATTACTCAGCCCTTCATATTCAATGAGGAACATTGGACAAGAAAAAAAGTATGTGAGGCAAGCAGCTTACTGCCAGCTTGTGAATTAGAAAAAGACCATGGAATCTGACTGGCACAAAGCACAGAAATTTGCGGAGGTACCGTAGATCAATCAATCGATCATTTTGAACACCCAGCCTTTTCCAAGGTTGCTGAAGACCGAAAAATGTAAACAAGTGAATTCTATAGACGATGGAAATAACGCAAATTACTTTCCATAAAATACAACCTTATCACGAATCTAGCTATAGTTAATGTTATTGATGTTTGTTTATGTTTTGGATGAGTAAACATAGAAAGTACATCAAAGCTCAGCCATACTTTCAGAAGTCCATAACCTTCTTGAAATCTTCGAATCATCGAACGTTTGATATTTTGAGGGAAAATAAAACGACTTCTCTTTCCAATTATTTTCCACCTGTTTCCACTTATTGGTTCGCGCAGTTTATAAGGACGGCCACGTATTTTTCCGAATGGATTCCCGCCGGAAACGTCCAGCATCACACAGAGATCAGAGCCGAAGATAAGTTATGACGTTAATTTGTGTCCGTCTGATTTCCCGCATGTTACATACGTGTAATTAGAACACTCGGATTCAACGTTGAAAGTGAGATTACGCCTTCGGTCGTTAGGCTATTCTTAGATCCATTGGATCAAATAGAACGTTCGAGACTCGGAAAAGTAATAAGATGATGAAAATAAGATAAGAATGTACAATTTTCTAGGAGAAAGTTCCTCGATATTCAGTAGGGATTATAACTGTTTTCACAGGGAATGAGAAAACAGATAATTCCTCCAGTTTTCCATAAAATTGATAAAGATAGTTCCAATTCCAATTTCCTATGATTGAAACCTAGCTCACAAGAATTTCTTCGCACGCCAAGCCGAAGGACTGAATGGAAGAAATGGTTAAACTCCGAAGCTTCCGTTCGATGAAGACTATTGTCTGTGTTGCTGGTAAGAAAATTGTAGCTAGCTTACTAAGTATACAAAGCAGGAAGCTGGAGAGGCAAGTCATATTCATGCCAAAACAGGCAAAAATGAAGGGACATATCTCATATTTCGCCTGATGAATGGAGATAAATTGGAGTCATGGATGGGCATCTACATCTATACATGTAACATGTGTTCATCAGGTATACCATTGTGAGCCAACGCAAGGCATAATGCTCAGACTGCGACATCGTATATATATCTCTGAGGCTATTACAGCTAAAGGAGCTCATCAGAATTCTAGAACAATGTGGTGAGCTGGTGGTGATCTTCAGTTATAGTTCAAACAGCACTGAAGAACATTAGTGTGCCATTAACTCAACAATTGAAACACGCACCATCACAAAGTTCATTCAACACAATAACTCAATCCCAGTAAGTCCAAACTTATGCCCCAAACAAAATCATTCTCGACGAAACAACATTCTTATCGATCTGGATAGGTTTATTTGATATTGAATGTTTCCTTTTTTGAGCGCTCGTACTACTTACACGAGGGCTATATCATTTCGTCACAATGTCTGTATTTTTCGAATTTTGAGCCGAAAATGGTCTCAATGGATAGAGTTCGACTCACTGATGACGAATCCGTCGGAAAATTCGAGTCTGTCCGTCCATCCGTCCGTAAGCGCGATAATTCTCGAATGGAACAACCTAGAGACTTGAAATTTTCATTGTGGGTTCAGTTCCCGAATGCTTCGGTTGAGTTCGTTAAAGGACAGAATACCATCAGGGGTACCGTAAATATGGCCGTTCAAAATTTTGTTCACCTGATTACTTCGAAACTACAGATTCGATCGAAATGAAACTTTGCAATCAAATGGAGAATGAGGTGCTGAAGCTACATGTGAAATTTTGTGCAGATCGCATGACCCGAACCATAGAAACCATAAAAAATTGTAACTTTTGAACGGAAACGCATAGGGACTTGAAATTTTCAGTATAGGTGTGGTTCTCGAATGTCGTGATCACGTTCATCTATGACCAAAATTATACTAGGGGTTCCGTAAATATGGTCGTTTGAAAGATTCGATCGTGACGAAATTTTGTATACTAATGGAGAATGATATATTCAAGCTACATTTCTCCAGATCACATGACCAGAACCATAGAAACTATAGAAAATCATAACTTTCGAACGGAAATGCCTAGGGACTTGAAATTTCCAGGATAGGTGTGGATCTGCAAAGTCGCGTTCACGTTTATCAATGAGCAGAATTATACGAGGGGTTCCGTAAATACGGTCGTTTGAAATTTTGTTTTCTCGATAATTTCGAAACTACGGATTCGATCGAGATGAAATTCCGTATTTTAATCGAGAATGATATATTAAAGCAATATTTTGTCCTGATCGCATGACCAAAACCATAGAAACCATAGAAAATTGTAACTTTCGAACGAAAAAGCCTAGGAACTTGAAGTTTTCAGGGTAGGTTTGGATCGCGAATATCGCGGTCACGTTCATCAATGAGCAAAATTAGACTAGGGGTTCCGTATATATGGCCGTTCAAATTATTTTTTTCCTGATAGTTTCGAAACTACTGATTGGATTGGAATGAAATTTCGCACATAGCTGAGGAATAATGTATTCAAACTACGTGCGAAATTTTGTCCAGATCGCATTACCAAGACCATAGATACCGTAGAAAATTCTAGCGAATTATCGAAACAAAATTGATCAGCTGAAGCACTGACATGAAGTCTGGAGTTTCGCCTAAGTTTCAGAATTTTTTTGACAGCTGTCGAAATTTCCTCCAATTGATTTCTAAAACTGGAAAATGCGAATCTACCTACCAGGTGGATGTACGAGTGCTCAAAAGCTCCTGACTTCACGGCAGTGCTTTTCGTATTTTTTTTTAATAGTTCAAATAAATTGATTTTGAAGAATTTCGACTCTGGGTGCACTAGAAATTTCGCAATGACAGAGCTTTTTCATGATTCACTCCTTATGTTGAACTTTCAGTAATAAATAAACTCAAAGAAGTCGTTACTGAAAAGTATCGACTTCTGTCTTAATTACATGATCTCATTATATCAATAATATATTGCCAGAGGATTCAAGAGTGTATACGTCAAATTATGATGAGTATCTTCTTATTGAATTCGTGGAATGCTGCAACTGCTTTTTATTTGACTGGTGCGAAGATATAAATGTGTTTGAGAATATACACATTAGTATATAGACAGTAGTAATGACATGATTCTAGTTCTAAAACTCGAAAAGAAATATGAGGCAATAAATAACGTCTAGCTATGTAATATGTTGACTTACTATGTATCCGGTTTTGCCCCATGTCGAGTCCCTAGCAATCAACTTCAGCATTGGCACTAGTCAATTTATCAGGGAAATGGCTTTTTTCCTCATGATTTATTTAATTTTGTATTGATTCTTATCACGTCTCTGCTCTCAATATTGCATTAATTTCCAATAATTGAAAAGATGATGTATATCGATACGAATTATCCAGTTTGAAAAACAGGAACCGAATTCCGTATCTTTTGGCCATTTGGATATCATTGAATTGAATCCAACAAAGGGAGGGTTTTGTAATGTTTTAGTTATATTACGAAATACTGCAAATTTACAGAAAGTGTTTACCATTTCTTCGTTGAGTACTCGGTAGGGACTACCTTGTATTCTATCTTATTCATAGAAACAAGATGAAGATTCCATGCTTCCATGAGAACGGTGTTTTATTCAACTTTGTGATGCTTGATCATAATAATAATGATATCGATCATAATTCATTCTTTCATACCATGATTTCATAGCTCACGAAGCATTATGATTTTTTATGGGGAATTATTGGTTACTAGGCTACGACCTAGATCAATTGAGCTTACCGGGATAGGCAGGTATATCCTGATCTACAGCTCGCCATGCAGGTTCAGATTACCAGGGAAGGGTAACTTCATTCGGCTTCAAGGAGAATTTGTTTCCATCATTGAAGATTTTGTGGCATTTTTGCATTGGATTCCACCAGCGAGGCTTTTTTTTACTAGGTTTTACAGGAGTTTCTTCCTTCTACATTCGTCATTCCATTCCAAACCTAATCTAACGATGTACTAGATCCTTTCTGTGGCGAAAGTGCCCTGCAATGAAGTCTGTGAGAAGATGCAGCATAATCTTGCTGATATAACGATGAATTTTTTAGTGATAAAGTTCTGATGGAAATTTTTTCTGGTTGGAAAGCTCCAAACCGGGCAGATTCCACCACAATGCTTTCCTGTCAGGCTCTTTTTTTAGTGGACTCTTCATTATGGGTGTGTTTCTCGGAACAAACAAGGAGGTTGAAGTTTTTTCTGGCATTGAAATGGATTCTCCGTTTATTCAGATTCCAGAATGTCTGCTAATCTAGATCAAAGAGACCTTGATGTTCTGGACCAGTAAGTGGACCTTCGAGCTTCGATAGTCGCTTCACTTTCAGAGTGGATCGCCACAACTGCAAATTTCGAACATGATCATAATATTGTGTTAGATAGTTTTCCAAAGTTTTTTTAATTCGTTGATTTCAATACTTATATGGCTAATGAATTATTCAATATATTCTGCATGAGTGAAAACTAGATAACTGTCACAAGAATCCTAGAATGTTACTCCTCGATATAGTTATGAAGGAGTAAAATTCTAATGCAATTTCTTCACCTATTTGAACATTTGTATTGAAACAAAATTTTTCATCATTCGTCATCATCGAGGCGAACCTTGTCGATTGACCATTTTCGGCTCGAAATTCGAAAAATAACGACAACGTGAAGAATTGATATAGCCCTCGTGTAGGTAGAACAAGCTCTCAAAAAGTGCCATGGCTAGCCTTTTTTCCCAACTTCCTCATTATGTCCAAAATTTGTCAAGAATAATCATTCAAAAATCAACACTTTTAGTCATCAAGTCAGTCATATAGACATTATAGACGAATGTGTGTATCAAGACTTACAGCATTAAGATTTGTGTCATAATTAAGATCCTGTGGAGAGCATTTATACAATACAGCTTTGCCACATCTGCTTAGTTGTCCGAGCACGTTTCTATTACCATAAGCGAGCGAATAGGAGGAGTGCCCCTTGTTAACCATATTTACCCATCTCCTTTTTAGCCTATCTTTACCATGAGCACCTTAAGGCAATAAATAATCCTGCATGTACTCTTTGCTGCCGGGACACAATGAACTTTTTTCGGATCTCTCGTACTTGTTGCGAGATGAATAAAAATGAAACTGAAAATAATTGACTAGGGTAGTTGCTCTTTTCCAGACGATGAGCATATGCAGTACCTAATGATCCATTATTCTGCTTTAAACCATTGGCTTTCATCAAATCTCCCAGGAATATACCAAGTAAATAAGTTATATAAAAATCCATTACACATAAGTATTTATCGATATAGGTACATATTATATTTGTGTCTACGTTTATTTTCATCGAGAAAAAAAAGATCAGTTTTCCAACCATCATTACATCGGTTTTTGTATTATCGCATTTTATTTTTTGATAGTCACTAGGCGATAATAGAGTTTAACTCATTATAATATTGTAATAAAATATGTAAGATTCGAAATTTAGCTATAGTTAATACACAATATCATCAAAAACATCACTTAAAAATAATAATAATAACCTTTCCGTAACAAAAAAGCTTTGACACTTCTCTTGAACTCTCTGATATTCAGAGATCGTTCGGGGTAGGTAAAAGATAACACAGAACAGATTTTTCTTCAAATTTGTTGGCGAAAAAATTCCGACTTCTCTTGCAGGTTTTCCACCTGCTGATTCCAAAAATTGGAACCGTTTCTTTCCATCAGGTCCCGTTCTCAAGATACAGCACCTCTGACCTGAATTTAGAAGTAAACTGGAACCTGATATCGGTTAGGTAGGAACTCTAGAATTTGGTAAAAAACCAGTTAGTTAATTAATTGAATTTAACAAGAAACAAGAATTTTGCTTTTGGAACGGAGAGGTGGCGTGAATAGGGAAATTTTCTCCGATCACCGCTGCGTTTCGGTTTAAAGCCTTTCGTTTTATTGCATCAAATCCATCTCCACTGAGCTATACTGATGAGACTTAAATAAGTCGAAACCAGTCTATAGTTGCGAATGATGGATTTGGTGTTCTCTGGGGTTGAATGGATTTATTTGTTGACTTGCTTATCAGTTTATCTAGAACAATTTTTCTTCTATTTCACTCCATGTAATATGAACAAGGAACAAATTGGATTAAAAAAAGGTGTGATGCAAATGAATCATGGCAGTTTGCTCAAATAGCATCAGTGATGTCACTTGGACACCGATATCTCACACTTTGGACTATTCTTTGGAGGCATCTGCAAAGCAAAGTCTATGTCAAGAAGCCAACCACCATCTAGCAAGTTAAAGCCTCAAATCAGAGCGCATTGAGCAAATTGAGGAGCAATTATGTCGAAATGTTTTAAAAAATTCCAATATGCGCATCGACGTGTGACGTCGGAGGAGTGAAGGACGTGTGGCAGACATTATTTTTCAAACTTTATTGTAATGTGTCAAATAACATGTTTCATTGAATAAATCTTTGTCTTTGTACATCACTACTTTTCAATTAAAGACCTGTCTCTAGCACTTTTTGAGGGCTCGTACTACTTACACGAGGGCTATATCATTGCGTCACGATGTCTGTATTTTTCGAATTTTGAGCCGAAAATGGTCTCAATCGACTATGTTCGACTCACTGATGAGGAATCCGTCGGAAAATTCGAGTCCGTCCGGCCGTCCGTCCGTATACACGATAACTTTCGAACGGAATGTCCTGAAACATGAAATTTTCAAGGTAGGTTCGAATCTTGAATGCCGCGGTTGAGTTCGTTATTGGGCAAAATTCGCCCAGGGGTTCCGTAAATATGGCCGCTAGAAATTTTGTTTTCCTGATTACTTCGAAACTACAGATTCGATCGAGGTGAAATTTTGCACTCAGATGGAGAATTACGTGTTCCAGCTATATGACCAGAACCATAGAAACCATAGAAAATTATAACAAGGCCTATGGAATTGAAATTTCAGGATAGGTGTGGATCCAGAATGTGGTGGTCGCGTTCATAAATGAGCAAAATTAGACGAGGGGTTCCGTGAATATAATCGTTTGAAATTCAGTTTTATTGATAATTTCAAAACCACGGATTCGATCGTGACGAAATTTTGTATTTTGATGGAGAAAGATATATTCAAGCTACATTTTTCCCATATCGCATGACTAGAACCATATAAACCATAGAGAATTATAACTTTTGATCGGAAAGGCCTAGGGACTTGAAATTTTCAGGATAGGTTCGGATCGCGAATTTCGCGGTCACGTTCATCAATGAGCAAAATTAGACTAGGGGTTCCGTAAATATAGCCGTTCAAACAATTTTTTTCCTGTTAATTACGAAACTACTTATTGGATTGGAATGAAATTTCGCACATAGATGAAAAATAATGTATTCAAACTACGTGGGAAATTTTGTCCAGATCGCATTACCAAGACAATAGATACCGTAGAAAATTCTAGCGAATTATTGAAAAAAAAATTGGTCACCTAAAGCACTGACGTGAATTCTGGATTTTCGCCTCAGTTTGAATTTTTTTTGACAGCTGTCAAAATCTTTCCAATTGGTTTCTAAAACTGAATAATGCGAATCTACCTACAAGGTGCATGTACGAGCGCTCAAAAGCTCCTGCCTTCACGGCAGTGCTTTTCGTAATTTTTTTAATTAGGACAAATCAGATTTATTCTTACCATCATGCTAGAGTCTGGGGTTCGATTATTTCTATGCCATTATCAAGTGAAAATGATAATACGATAATGGATGCGAAGCCTTCAGTCACGACTATGGGTCATTGAACATCGTGACGATTTATGAGAATGGCAGTTTTTATGGAATACCAACAAATCACTAGCACACTGGGGTTAAGAAAGGTGATAGAAGTTCATCTAGAGGCACTCGGTAATCTGAATACTTCACCAAAACGCATTCTTCATTTTTTCCGGGAAAAAGAATGATAAACTTGTTAATAGCTCATTAGTACATAGTCAAGAACAATTCAAATGCTCAAAAAATTTATAATAATAAAATAAGAAGAATTCCATCACCAAATTCCAACCTTTCACACACTATGAGATGACTAGGTAAAGGTAAGGTTTTTCCTTTTGATTTGAATATTTTGTTGCTCCTTATATTTGACTTATATTGAAGACAAAAATTCCTGGCCAAATTCCCCTTACTTGATTAACAAAGTAAATTGCACGTTAAGGAAATATTGGCTCTGTTTCATGTAATATTTCTCTTTGAATGTGAAATTTTTCGGACATGTTTCGTTTGAACTCGCCTTTTTCAGAAATTGTGAGTTAAATAATAATATTTTTGTGATATCTGGTTCAGACCGTTGATTGAAATTTCAAATATAATTATAATTAGTTTTGGAATGTCAGAAAACTCCAAGGAAATCTCGATGATTCAAGTCATTGATGCATTTTCTGGCCAATCCAAAGGTTCGTATAATAATATTAGGATTTTTCTAGTCGAAAATTTTTCACAGGAATCCTTCGATCTGTCTTTCGCCTGTCGGATCATGTAGAACTCGATCACATATTCCTTGTGTTATATCGACGGATTATTATACGAGAATTCAATCCACTATCATAAATATTTCGATCTCGAAAGGGAAGTACGAAGAAGGCATTTAATAGGTATTTTGCATTAATTTCAGATTTCCTCATATATGATATATGGATACCTAAGAAGTAATATACGTTCAGAACATCGATTAAAGGAGAGAAAAACATAATTAAAATTAATGCATTCGGACAATCCAGTTTTCTCACTTCGTGTTTTTCTGCATATTAACTTATTACAACCACCGCTGGAGTGCCTTGGCCACAATGGGTGGTAACTAACTTTCTAATAAATTACTGAAGTACAAAATTGAGTCTCGTCTTCATCTTGCATTATATCATCTTCTGACGCATTGGGATGTACTTATTAACTATAAGATCAGAAATTTTCCATGCACACTCGCAGCTTGATAAATCAGATAGAGATGTCCACTATGATAGAGTTGATATCGGTGGGTGTTAATAACTGAGAGAATGAAGGCTGAACATTTCCATTAATAAGGCGCAGGTTTATTTGTTCACGAAATTCATATCATTTCATGTTTGAGATGTAGAAACATGTGAGTGGGAAGAATAGGAAGATAAATAACAATAAAAATAATTAAAATAAATTGCCTTGATAATAAATATAACACTATCTGACTATCGGGTAATTGGACTTTTCACAACCTTTATTTTGCAACTATGCAGATATTTCAAGGAAGATCTCCTCTTTCTCAAGTCTCAAATATCAATATCAAAGATCAATAGGCGTCAATAATGTTTTTCATGTTGATTTTTGTTGATTATTTTCAATAATGAACCTTTGGAAACATTGAAAAAAAATGTATCCTTCCTCTGAGAAATTTTGAGTAGATGTTTTGCGCAGTGTAGATAATAATTATTTATGTGGAATTTGGTTCGTATTCAATTCATGATATTGAGGACTATTTTATGGGTAACTTCTTGTTAATGAAGATTTTTCATTTAATCTAGCTTGAGGAATCAAAGAATGTTTTTATGAATCATGATGATCTTGTTCAAATTTAACCGAATTAACTGCGTCAAAAAATGAAAACTAGAATCATTAAATTCGCAAGTGGAAAATATTTTTGTAGATTAATATTTGCAGGGATTTTATTATTATTGAGGAATGATGGATGGTGCTGGTGTGTATCAGTGATTTTTTGTCAACACATTCATTTTTGATGAAAAGAAATCCTTATCAGAAGGGTGAAAAGAATACAATGCACAAGTACAAAAATTAAACCTGAGTATTGAAAAATTAATAAGTTACGTTGATCAGACAAATGAGGCAATGAAAAATACTCTTCTAAAACTAACAAACATATAAGAATCTACAGGTTTCTTGAAATATTTTTGCATCTATCTCTTCTATGTGCAGTATATTTGTAATTTGCCTATCAATCTCAAGAAGATAGAGACACATACCGAAGAAGTTCGTGCTCTGGGATACAAAAAACTACCATCTGGCGGCTACTGAATCCAAGAATTTTAAAAGTTCCATTACCGAAAAAAAAACAGTTATTCAGTATGCGCTAAGGAAAAATCCCCCTCGCTCGACACTGCTAAAATTCAGATTTCGAGCGTTAACGCTGCTCTTCTTTTATTGAAAATACACGTTATAATTCAACTAATGGGAACTTCCCAACTTCGAAGCTGCTTTGCCTTCAGTGGAGAGAATCTTAATCTCCTCATCACGAATGGCAATCCCAAATTTTTCTGTTCGTATCGATCAACGCAGACGTCGAATTAATTCGTGCTTATACTTCTTAGAATCGAATATTCGATTCGAGTCCCTGTGCGAAGGTACGATTCAGAAGCGTACAATCACTGGACCAAGAAATTCCACCGATACTCGAACTGCGTCTTTTTTTGCGACCGGCTTGAGGGTAAACTCGACTACACGTTTTCTCCGGGTCCAAAATTCGTTTGAGAAGGCCTTGAGATAGATTCTGCACACTGAAATATAGCCTGTTATTGAAAATCGAAAATATCCGAATGGGGAGAAGATAACCTCAAGACAATAGCTTGGTTCACACAGCATTCAGTTACGGTTCAGAATTATACTGAGGAATCGCTAGTCGATTTTAGGGTCGCTGCTCTGTCTCTAGTACTGATTCCGAATCGGTTCTGAACGCTGTGAGAACAAATCTATTGAAGTCCTTTAGATTCTTTTGTGACTTGGCGCCATCAAATTTTTATCCTTTCACCTCCTTCCTTCCAAAGGCTGAAGACTATTTCAATCGACAGGGACGGCAACAAGAAAACCTTAGCTAGAAGAAGTGGATTTCGGAAAAATGTTTCTTGCACTTAAGAGCTAGTTCCGTAAAGAATGCGATATCGACTACGTGGATAAAGAACTGATATGTTTATCAATATCACCATGTAATTTTCGAGTGATCTTGTTTTCTGGCCTTGAATATTTTCAAAAATACGGAGTATCTAGCGAGAAGGTATTCGATATAAATTTAAAACGAACGAAGAACTTTTCCGATGACATTTGTTCTATTTCGAACTGAAGATCAATCGTCAAATGTAGAATTCAATAATTTTTTTTAGATCCCTATCCTGTAATTATTTACCGTACACATTTCAACTGTCATGCACTAATTTTCATACTGAAGAACTAAATATCTAACATATTGACTGCGTACGTATTTTTGCGCTTGTAATTCGCCATCGAAAAAAATATGAAAGCATTTCACGAATGGTACAGCTTATAGAGAGATATGCGATCAATATCCCAAAATTCTTCAAGTTTTTCATCGGTATTCGACTAATAAATAACGGAACATCCGAGTGAATAGTGGAATTTCACGTGACTCATTTGTAATATAATTACAGCTCTGAATTCAATAATATACTAACATCTTTTATTGAGGAAGAAATACACATTTCTCAAATATTCATTTCTTTCGTCGGTCGAACACGATATAAACATTGAAGGAATTTTTGTATCGTGCAATATTCGCTAACAGTTACAGGGAATTTTTATTATCACCAAGTCTATAATGCCACACGGAGTGCACTGAATGCAGGCCTCAACTTGTTCCATTTAACCATAGTTGCTTTCTATGAAGAATGTGCAGTGCATAAGTATTTTCGCACCATGCTCACCAAACAAGTCTTGAGCAAGAGGTAAGAGTACACCTCGCTTCCAGCCGCACCTTAATACCATACGACCTTGAAAGAGCCAATGACTTCCGCGACTCAACACATCACGCTAATGGACGTCCATTGAATGACATTTATGCATTCACCCTCCTTTTCTACTTTTTTCTTGGCTCTTTGTGGACGGATTGAACATTCGAGAACGAACGCAATATCATTATCAGTCAGCATTATGCATAAGTCAGTGCTATCATTTCGCTGGATTCTGAAACGGATACTGGTCGTCTAAATCCACGGAAGAATATGACATCAGTCTATGGTTTCGGCTATGGAATACAAGTTCATCTAGAATTTTTTATGTTTAGATAGACATGATCTTTTTCACAATGTCGTCAAAACCGGTGCTTTTACGCGCTTTTTTTTATGTACCAAACCTGCCTTCGGTGTTCAATGTTCATTGTCAGTGGGACAAATATCGTCATTTTATTCTTATGAATATTATGCATACCGTAGTTTCAAATAATAATATTTCTGAAATTTTGTGTGCACTAATAAGAAATGGAAAAAATAGGTTATTCAGGTATTCAGTTGTTTAGCTGCGAAAAAAAATTGAGTTTCTCTGATATATTCAATATAATTCGTTGATTCCATCTAAGGACGTTTATGGAAATGAAATCACAGTATTTGTATTTGACAATGAATCCTAAAGGCCTATGAGCTTCACGTCAGTGCTGTTCTCGATTCTTTACCATGAAAAAATAAAAAGCACTGCCGTGAAGTCGGGAGCTTTTGAGCGCTCGTTCATGCACCTTGTAGGTAGATTCGCATTTTTCAGTTTCAGAAACCAATCGAAGAAATGTTAGACAGCTGTCAAAAAATATTTTAAACTAAGGCGAAACTCGGACTTCACGTCAGTGCTAAGTGACCAATTTTGTATTCGATAATTCGCTAGAATTTTCGACGGTATCTATGGTCTTGGTGGTGCGATCTGGACAAAATTTCGCAAGCAGTTTGTGTACATTATTTTTCATCTATGTGAATTTCATTCCAATCCAATCGGTATTTTCGAAATTATCAAGAAACAAATATTTTGAACGGCCATAGTTACGGAACCCCTATTCAAATTTTGCTCATTGATATAGTACGTTACGTGACTGCGACATTCGAGATCCATACCTATCCTGAAAATTTGAAGTCCCAAGGCCTTTCTGTTCGAAAGTTATAATTTTCTATAATTCCTATCTAGATAGATCTAGACAAAAGTTCGCATGTAGCTTGAACACGTCATTCTCCATCTGAGTGCAGAATTTGATTTCGATCGAATCTGTAGTTTCGAAGTAATCAGGATAACAAAATTTCGAACGGCCATATTCACGGAACCCCTGGTGGAATTCTGAAATTCAATAACGAACTCAACCGCGGCATTGTTTCGACGGATTCGTCATCAGTGAGTCGAACTGTTCTCCTCAGTTCATCTTAGAACTTTGCCGCTACGATTATTGTAGTATTTATTTTAAGAATATTTCATAACCAAATCATTTAAGCATTGTTTCAGTTGTCTATATTGTCTAGTTTAAGAAATTTCTTTCCTCTCTGACCCAAGCAGCCTTCGAAACGCTATGAACCCCTATCTCATTAGCTCATAAATACTAGGGTCCATCCGAAATCTGGAACTGGATGGAAACTGAAGCAGATTGAGAAAGTTTTTCTCAAACATCTCAAAATAGGTCACACAGTACAGTAGACATCCCGAAATTTCCACAACATAATATGTGTAAGAATTTCATCATGTTCAATTTCAATCGGAATCGTACAGTTCAAGCTTCAAGCCACCCTTATTACAATAATCCAATTCTCATCAGGTATACACCTACGTTTCCTTAAAGGAATCATCATTTCGAGATGCAGATCATGACCGTATTAATAACACGGGTTATGCTAACAACCGCCATATTCAAAGAAGGTAAACGAAGATGCGGTTCTCATTCCGCGGTATTCATCAAGGCGGAAAAGTAGATCAGATGCACGTAAAGGTTCTCTTAGATGTTATGATCAATGTTGACCTCTGCACTGGTATTGTGTTGCCTATTTTGGACATTCTATCGGAACATTTTCCCAACGGTTATACAATTAACAACGTTTATTCTGATACCATTGGAATTTCCGAACAGAATAATATATTATGAGAATTATGGCGTTCATATAGGGTGTTTCATAGGTACATCGACAAATTTCAACAATAAAATGCTCTGTTATCAATATACAGGGTGTCCGGGAAAATGTGGGAAATCTCTCGGATTCAGATAAAACATAAAAGAATAAGATGACAAATTTCCATAATTCCATACTTTTCTTCCTAGCGGCCCTCCCTAGAAAGATACGGCCTCCTAAATGACGCCACTGGAAATTCATTTTACTGGAATAAATTTTCAACTACTTGATATAATTTAATGAAAATTTGATATGATAAACAATAGCAAGGACCTCTTAAAATAATGCCCTTAAATTTGAATTAGCTTGTTTAGTTTACCAGGGGCGGACTAGGTTGTACGTTTTAATGCTTACATTCGAAACACAAATTTGGATACCTTGAAAATTCAGCCAAAGAAAAGGTACTCTTGTTCATTGTCGATAAAATGAACTGTTTTTGAATAACAAAATAATAAAACAAGTAATTTTTTATTTCTATTAAAAAGAACCATGAATTCTATTTTTTTTGTCTGCAACAAAGTGTGATACAAAAGTTATTCAAGGAAAAAAAAGTTATAGTTCACGTTATTGAATCCGACAAAATAACAAAGATTCTCAACAATGCAGTTTTGGCCCGGTGTATTTTTTCAATGTTGCCCGGTATAGCTTTTTTTCTTGCAAAATTGATGATAAAATACATAAATGTAGGAATTTTGCCGATATCTTCAACCAAAAATAGTTTCTGAACATTAAGGGATAGGGTCAGTCCGTTCTTGGCGATCTGGAGGACTAAGGGGGGAGATCTTGAAAACAAACCATTACTGATATTTGTATTGACTCAAATTCAAAAAATTGACAGAATCGGTTGAGTTGTTCGAAAGTTATTACAAAAAAACTGAATTATGGGAGGACCATTTGAAGGCCCATATCGTCGCTAACAAAATGAACTGGCGTAAGTCAAAAATAGACATTTTTCAGCATTATGTTGGAAAAATTATTTCTGCCCAATATGATCAAGTATCACAGATTAATTTATTGAGTTGCAATGAATTATATTGCAACTCAATAACTCAGTAAATAAATCTGTAATACTTGATCGCATTTGGCAGAAATAATCCTTCCAACATCGTACTGAAAAATGTCTATTTTCGACTTACGCCAGTTCGTTTTGTTAGCGACGATATCTTCGCAGGGGAACGTCGTAGGAAATTCGTCATTGTTCCTATGGCTCGATAATCTGGTCCATACTTCGATCCATGATTGAAGGAGAACTAGCCCACATAAAATCATAAATTGTATTTTAGTATGATGTTACACAATAAAAAAAACCTTATTGCACATCTCTATAGCTAACGCGAGTATTTTGAATTTTTAAATATCAGGCCAAATATACAGGGTTTTCATTCTTGGCCTATCAGAAGTATTTAGAGAACAAGTGAATATTTCGTTTTGAAATTTCAGGTGGAGCCTTGGGGGTGAGGGAACTCTTGCCTTAAATACTTTCAAGTAGACAGTGTTGCCACATCTATCTTAAACGCATATCTACTTTCTTATTTCAAATGGAACTACCTATATTTTTATTTAGGTATCGATACAATACCAAATTCCAAGTATAACCAATTAAAAAAACTTTCTCTGCCATTCACTGTTGCCAAGTTATGCACTAATTCTTGAAATTTTTGACATCTGCATTGCCAGTTTGGAAATGCAATATCTCGATTATTTTATATGCGAACAAAACCAAACTCAGCAGTCCTATAGTAGATAATCCCAGCATTCATGTGGTACATTCGGTATTCTGATGAATCGAAAAGTTTTTCGAAGATTTTGCTCCGAAAATGTGGAACTTAAAATTGAAATATTTCAAAATTTTCGAATGGCAACCCCATATTTGTTTTACACCATTCGATTCGAAATGAAAAAAAATTTAGAAAAGCACTGCCGTGAAGGCAGGAGCTTTTGAGCGCTCGTACATGCACCTTGTAGGTAGATTCGCATTTTCCAGTTTTAGAAACCAATTGAAGGAATTTTTGACAGCTGTCAAAAAAATTCTGAAACTTAGGCGAAACTCCAGACTTCAAGTCGCTGCTTCAGCTGATCAATTTTGTTTCGATAATTCGCTAGAATTTTCTACGGTATCTATGGTCTTGGTGATGCGGTCTGGACAAAATTTTGCACGTACTTTGAATACATTATTCCTCAGCTAGATGCATAATTTCATTCCAATCCGATCAGTCGTTCCGAAACTATCTGGAAAAAAATATTTTGAACGGCCATATTTACGGAACCCCTAGTCTCATTTTGCTTATTGATGAACGTGACCGCGATATTCGCGATCCAAACCCACCCTGAAAATTTCAAGTTCCTAGGCCTTTCCGTTCAAAAGTTACAATTTTCTATGGTTTCTATGGTTCTGGTCATGCGATCTGGACAAAATATTGCTTCAATATATCATTCTCGATTAAAATACAAAATTTCATCTCGATCGAATCCGAAGTTTCGAATTTATCGAGAAAACAAAATTTCAAACGACCGTATTTACGGAACCCCTTGTATAATGTTGCTCATAGATGAACGTGATCACGACATTCGAGATCCACACCTATCCTGAAAATTTCAAGTCCCTAGGCATTTCCGCTCAAAAGTTACAATTTTCTATGGTTTCTATGGTTCTGGTCATGCGATCTGGACAAAATTTCGCATGTAGCTAAATCACCTCATTTTCCATCTGAGTGCAAAATTTCATCTCGATCGAATCTGTAGTTTTCAAGTAATCAGGGAAACAAAACTTTGAACGGCCATATTTACGGAACCCCTGGTGGAATTTGGCCCATTAACGAACTTAACCGAGGCATTCGGGATCTGAACCTACACTGAAAATTTCAAGTCTCTAGGTTGATCCGTTCGAGAGTTATCGTGCTTACGGACGGACGGCCGGACGGCCGGACGGACAGACTCGAATTTTCCGACGGATTCGTTATCAGTGAGTCGAACATAGTTGATTGAGACCATTTTCGGCTCAAAATTCGAAAAATACAGACATCGTGACGAAACGATATAGCCCTCGTGTAAGTAGTACGAGCGCTCAAAAATGATTGATAGTCTTTTTGAGCGCTCGTACAACTTTCACGAGGGCTATATCATTTCGTCACGATGTCTGTATTTTTCGAATTTTGAGCCGAAAATGGTCTCAATCGACTATGTTTGACTCACTGATGACGAATCCGTCGAAAAATTCGAGTCTGTCCGTCCGGCCGTCCGGCCGTATACACGATAACTCTCGAACGGAATGTCCTAGAAACTTGAAATTTTCAGGGTAGGTTCAGTTCCCGAATGGCTCGGTTAAGTTCGTTAATGGGCCAAATTCCACCAGGGGTTCCGTAAATATGGCCGTTCAAAGTTTTATTTCCCTGATTACTTGAAAACTACAGATTTGATCGAGATGAAATTTTGCACTCAAATGGAAAATGAGGTGTTCAAGCTACATGTGAAATTTTGTCCAGATCGCATGACCAGAACCATAGAAACCATAGAAAATTGTAACTTTTGAACGGAAAGGCCTAGGGACTTGAAATATTCAGGATAGGTGTGGATCTCGAATGTCGTGATCACGTTCATCTATGAGCAATATTATACAAGGGGTTCCGTAAATACGGTCGTTTGAAATTTTGTTTTCTCGATAAATTCGAAACTGCGGATTTGATCGAGATGAAATTTTGTATTTTAATCGAGAATGATATATTGAAGCATTATTTTGTCCAGATCGCATGACCAGAACCATAGAAACCATAGAAAATTTTAACTTTTGAACGGAAAGGCCTAGGAACTTGAAATTTTCAGGGTGGGTTTGGATCGCAAATTTCACGGTCATGTTCATCAATGAGCAAAATTGGACTAGGGGTTCCGTAAATATGGCCGTTCAAAATATTTTTTTCGTGATAGTTTCGAAACTACCGATCGGATTGGAATGAAATTATGCACCTAGCTCAGGAATAATGTATTCAAACTACGTGCAAAAGTTTGTCCAGATCTCATCACCAAGACCATAGATACCGTGGAAAATTCTAGCGAATTATCGGAAAAAAATTGATCAGCTGAAGCACCGACATGAAGTCTGGAGTTTCGCCTAAGTTTCAGAATTTTTTTGACAGCAGTCAAAAATTCCTTCAATTGATTTCTAAAACTGGAAAATGCGAATCTACCTACAAGGTGCATGTACGAGCGCTCAAAAGCTCCTGCCTTCACGGCAGTGCTTTTCGTAATTTTTTTTCAATTAATTGCAATTAATTATTTTGGATAGGTTTCGAATGAGATGAAAGATACTGAATTATTTCAGTATTTCATGAGCTATGGTCCTGTTTACGATTAGATGGATCTGTGATGATGAGGTAAATTATTGAAATAGATTCTATGGTTGAGATCATAAAAAGTGTTCGATGACTATGGATGCCATAGAAAAAAATGGTAATTTATTTCCAGTCATTCTTGCTACATATGGGTAACGATTGTTGAAGGTCCTACAGGTCATTTCGATAATTTTTTTGCATTCTCCGTAAATGGTGAAAAGGTCCAAAATTTGTTCATTAGTATAAGACATCACTTCAAAATCTTGCAACCGATGAATCAAAAAATGCTACAAACTAAACCACCTGAATCGAGGTTTGATTAAAAATTAACATTTTTTTCTATGGCATCCATAATCATCGAACACTTCTTATGATCTCAACCATAGAATCTATTTCAATAATTCACCTCATAATCAGATCAGATCCATTTAATTGTAAACAGGACCATAGATTAGGGTTGCCATCTCTGTAATCTGAAAACTAGGACAAGAAGCTTAAAAACCCCGGATATTGCATCTGAAAACCCGGACATGCTAAAATATTTTTTCAACTACCTATTAAGTGTATGTACCGATTATAATGAAAACAAATTCATATTTCAGTATAGTCTCAATTTTTTTCAATTTTTGGAAATTACCATGAATTATTACTCCTTTATACAGGGTGTCCCAGAATGACTGGATAATCCCGAAATATGTGAAGAAGAGCTATCGGACGCTCTGAAAAAAATACAAAAAATATCTATCCCCGATAGAAATTTTTTTTTTCTTTCAAAATAATGGTTTCTCCTACATCACGTTGCGTTTCTGTGTAACACGCTCACAAATAAATTGAATGCATCAATTCCTTCATAGTAAAATATTCTTCATCAATATACCAATAGATATACAGAAAACCGAATGAATAACTATTGTCATTTCTTTGGAAGAAAATATCCAACTTCAAATTTCATCATAAAATATCATACTATCACATAATGAGATAGATAGATACTGGTCATATTTTCTGATGGAATCTGAAGTTGGATATTTTTTTCCAGAAAAATTACAATAGTTCTTAATACGATTTTCTGTATATCTATTGGTATTTCAATGAAGAATATATTCCTTTGAAGGAACTGATGGATTTCATTTATTTGTGAGCGTGTTACACCGAAACGCAACGTGGTGTATTTGACATCATTATTTAAAAAGAAAAATATTTCTACCGGGGATTGATTTTGTACTTTATTCAGAGCGACTAATAGTTCTGGGATAGTTCGGACTGCAGTTCGTACTTTTATGACATGGTTTAGACTGGTTTCTGACCGCGTTCGGAAACAGCTTTTTGAAGAATATTGGTTATATTTTTTGATTTCTTCATGAATTTTTTCATTCATGCGTTTTGTGAAGATTTGAGTCGTAGGACTCCACCGTTCTGAAATTATGGCATTTTAGCGATACACAAACTGGTGACGTCCACTAGGGAATGTTTTCGAAATAGTTTTGAACCGGGATCCACTCGAAAAAAATGACTTCACTTGAAAGTTGCAATACCCGGACAACAAATAAAAACCGGCCCGGACGCTCCCCGGACGCGCTAAAAACTAGGACAAATCCGGGGAAACTCGGACGGATGGCAGCCTTACCATAGATCATGACTATAAATACTGAAATAATTCAGTATTTTTCATCTCATTCGCAATCTATCCAGAATAATTATTTGGTTTAAAAAAAGACTACCAAACATTTTTTATTTCGAATCGAATGGTGTAAAACAAATATGGGGTTGCCATTTGAAAATCCCGAAATATTTCAATTTTAAGTTCCACATTTTCGGAGCAAAATCTTCGAAAAACTTTTCGATTCATCGAAATACCTAATGTACCACATGAATGCTGGGATTATCAACTATAAATCTGCAACGTTTGGTTTTGTTCGCATGTAAAATAATCGAGAGATTGCATTTCCAAACTGACAATGCAGATGTCAAGAATTTCAAGTGCATAACTTGGCAACAGTGCATGGTAGAGGAATGTTTTTTAGTAGGTTATACTGGGAATTTGGTATTGTATCGATACCTAAATAAAAATATAGGTAGTTCCATTTGAAATAAGAAAGTAGATATGCGTTTAAGATAGATGTGGCAACACTGTCGACTTGAAAATATTTTAGGCAAAGAGTTCCCTCAACCCCAAGGCTCCACTTAAAATTTCAAAACGAAATATTCACTTGTTCTCTAAATACTTCTAATAGGAAGGAAAACCCTGTATCTCTCGATATTCATTTAGCTCCAAAGCGTAGAGATTTATTCAGTGCAGCCAAAAGAAAAAAAGTTACCGTAAAAAAATTAGTTATTTGGCTACATGGAAACTGCCAATGAAAAATAAGAACTTCAACTTATAGTTATTATATCAGTTGTTATTTTGTGTTGCATGAATACACACTTCGATGTGGTCTCCAAGTAGGTAATTTTCGATTCTATTTTTTTTGATAATGTACCTGCATAACAACTGTCCTATTCAATGAAATTCACCCTGTTTAGATAATAACAGCTACTTGAGTGTCACGAAGGGTTAAAATAGGTATTTCTTGATTGCTCTTAAACGGAGTTACCGCATATAGAATTTTCAAGTAGACACCGAGAAACCTCATACTCATAGTTCGTGTGAACCTGTACTGCAAGTGAATACCAGCTATTCAGTCACAAACTGATGTATTTACCGACGTAAATAGTCTAATCTGTCCATCGTGATGGTACCTTCTCCGAAAGACCCTACAGGTGCGGAAACGTTGAGCACAAAATGCCATTTACGGTGTGAATGAATACTACTTTATACGATTCACTCCTAAATTCACCTGGCACGAGATATTTATGATACCAGCCAATTGGCCACATGGTCAACTGGTCTGTTTTCGGACGCGTGGGAAGTGCAATTAAACCAGCGAAATCAATTGAAACGGGTTATAAAATCGAAATGATGTTATGTTGGTTAAAAATGGAACAGAATTGATGGTGTTTTGTGATCTGGCAGGCTCCGATCTGACCAGAATGTTATTCGGGAAGAATCGGTAGAAATAAAGCATAACCGATTTCTTCGTCTCGGAAAGACCAGATGAAGGATTTAATTCCAATTTTGGGACTTCATTATTTATATATTTCTTAATATAACCTCGAAATAGGTCGGTGAATTCCTAAAGTGTGCTAAGGAATGAAAACTTAAGACTTCGCAACAATAAGTCCTTCGTTTGTCCCTTTGGACGAGTTGCCCAACAGCCGTTCAATGTCGAGCCTGCTCTTGGCAAGCTCCATAATGGGTTTGATGCCTTGAATAGTCCAGCACGCAAATTATTGAATTGAATGACATGTTCAATATGATGTTTAACAGTTAATCGTGATTGCTTTTTAACTTGGATTATTGCGATAAAAACTTTCAGTAAATGATTGGTTTACAGTTTCAGTTCGTAGGTCACGGATGTTTCGATTGACGCTTCGAATTCTGATAGAGAATCGATAGATTCATTGTTATTCAATCGGATAATACTTGAAATATAAGACTGAAATGTTTTCTGTTGTCAAAAAAAGTTGTACCTCCTACTTCCTGTAATTATACATATGAGCTGAGAATACAATATTGGATTGAAATTTTTGAGTTCGAAAAAATTGAACTGGAAGTATGTATTACATTGTGGCGGCTTTCCGCACGTCCAGGAGATAGCGATGTCGGCTATGCCACACCGCGTTGTCTACCGCGGTTCTCTTCAAAAAGTGCACTCGACATGCAGTTAGTAACTTTAATTTTTTTCTCAAAAACTGTGCAAAAATTTATTCGAATTTCTAGAGTATCTGAAACTTCGAGTAAGGTAATAGTTATTGATATTACACTTCAAGCATTTTGTAAACACTGTATATATGCCCTTGTATATATAACTATGCATCAAATCTTATAAATTCAAATAAAAATGCTGAATATAAAAAAAAGTGTTTCATACATTCATTCAGTGAGTAGTTACCACTTTTCTTGCGAAAGTGTCTAGGCCAACAGTTGCTTGATCAACCCTACTGATGAGTCCACCAGCAACTATGGCAGCATATGTAATAAATTACTCATTCGTCAAAGATATTGCATTACTTCTGCTGCTGAATGATCACAAGACAAACTGATGGTACTAGGCAAGGCTATCAGGAGCCCTTGGTGAAAAAATATTCGTCTTTACTAAACCGACAGTCATCGAAGCTCAAAAAATTTATATCGGCTGTAGAAGACGTTCGATAATAAAACCTTTTTTTATATTACCTATAGATATATACCGGGTGTTTCCAAATTAGACGTGAACATTGGAGGACGTGTTAGTATGATTCATTTGCTGTTGTTTTTTGAATAATTTTTTCATACATAAATTGTGGAATGCGAAAGTTGCAGGCAAATGGATATTAAAAATTGATTTTTACTTTCTTCATTATACCAACTTTCAGATTATACTGATTTTTTTTCAACGTTTACTACAGCATAGTTTTGCTTTTTTCATACATATCATTATCCTTTTCTGATGAAGATAATCAAACTTGGTCAACGTAGAAAAAATTGAAGAAAAATGAAGTAAGGAGAGAATTTTTTTAAAAACACAAGAACTCAAATAACCCGTAAACTGTTGATTTTTGTTTATTAATAAATATGGCTCAAACGACAGCAAATGAGACATACTAGCACGTCCTCCAAGGTTCACGTCTACTTTGGAAACAGCCTGTATAATATCTATTTTTTTTCGTTGCTGGATATATTTGTGTCTTAATCTACCCGAATCTTCAAAATCAATTATTTTTGAGTTAATTGTGAGGATACCTCTCTCCTATCGAATATCACGATGTTATATTTTCATTCTAGGGCGGGCAAATAAGTGGCCTCTTCATTTCAGCAGGTCAAACCTGTCCAGGCAGATATTTCTATCTACGTGAGCGCCCATCGACAGGTATCCTGAAAGAAATGATAAACATTCATTAAAATATATTCGTTTCGAACGAACCCAAGAATTCTGCTGTTTTTGACTTATTGAGAAGTTCCAATAAGTGAATATATTTAAACGGGATCATTCTCAAGCCACCTACCGGAGAGAGAATTTTCTTGAAGTTTTATCAATATTATATCATAATAAAAATTATTTATGTGACAAAATTCAAATTGAGTCATTTTTACACGAATGAAACGTTTGTTTGGAAAATTCCATGATGAACAAAATTCGAAAAAAACACTGACGAGAAGTCGGAAGCTTCGCGCTATCCGGATATATTTGATTGTATTCGCCCAGTTTCAACCAGTTTATTTCCTAACAAGTGTGGAAAGTGATACTTTTCCGCAAGAGACTGCAGTTGACCGAACGACGCGGAGCGAAAAGGGAATGTCCACATGAGTTAGGAATAATATTTTCCTACTGGCGTAAATGAAACATTTTCACGAATAGTTTTCGTCTTTATACCGACGTTAGCAAAAATTTTTGTCTTGAAATTAACGTAGGTAATTGAAATTATTTTTTGTGCACTCAGCTCATAGCGACCTGTCAAAATTTATGATCGAAAAAGTGCTAGTTTCCAAACGTCAATGCGTGAGAAAAGTACCTAATATTTTCAAAACGCTAGTAGGAAAAATCATTCTCAAAACTTCGTTATTTGAAAATTATTTGCCATATCCTGCTGAAATGTTGTGTCCACATGTGAGGCATCAGTTGATGTTTATAAATATACTAGCAGACCCGGCCACGCGTGGCTGTGACTAAGGTATACGTTGAATTGAATTGTAGTGAAATATTCAATACAGTGGAATTATTATTATTATTAACCCTAACCTACTCCTAACTTAAGCCTTATCTAACACTATCCTAACCCTAACCTAACCCTATCGTGACCCTAACCTAAACCTAACCCAACCCTAACCCCCCATTTTTTTTCGGGTTGTGGAAAGAAATATGTTGCCAGATTCAACCACGACCTGTATCGTGAGATATGTCAGTTTGGCTTGATGTTGTTGCCGACCGACTAAAAAAAAAAACACAACTTGGGGAAATGCGAGGACCACCGGAAAATACATCCCGGTCCGTACTTCGATGATACCCGATGAATAGCGATCCTGTCTCTTTTCTCCTCATGTATCCTGTCACAAAGCCGTAAACGCCTTCCAGTATCCTTCATGCTGTATCAATTTTTCTTTTATATACTAAACTGGCGGTAGGCAGCCTATCTTTCCAACCAGTGCGTTCCTTTCCTCAATTTATCTGATCTGAGGCAGTGAAAGAACATGTGCTTCGGGTCATCTACAACGTTGCATGCATGACTGATCATTCCGTCCTATCCTCTCAGTAAAGGTACCATAAAATCTATCTCCAACCATCCCATCTTTTCTGCCATTTTCACAGTGTTCTCCCTCCTGCCTTACATCGATTGCCTGATAGTGCTCCTCCTATGGTATAAAGGAGCATCTTTCCGCCAACATTAGGGTCAATTGGTGGGGAGCCAGCAATCACTTGGTCAGCCTCCGCCGACATAGTTCTGTATGCTGAAGCTACCCTTATCTCTCAAGTTGGATCAAACTGCACACAGTTCGCAAAATGAAATCAATGGCATAAATATTTGACAACCAATTCATATGTCAATCATTTTTTATTACTGACATTTTTCTACATTCTTGACAGTTACGACTTCTATGAACATTTTGTATTGGAAAATTTTCTTTCTTTCATTTAATTTTCTCGTCAATTTTCCAATATTTACAATAGTTATTATACTATTCTGGACAGAGACAAATACAACAAATCAAAAACCATGAACATCGGTCCAGCCGTTCTCCAGTTATAAGTTTTGGAACAAACCCGACTTTGTTTTATATATAGAGATAATAACAACATTACCTTTTCATACTGACAATGAACACTTGGTCCGTTCTGGTACACACAAAAAATTATGTTTTTCTGATATATTCAATATAATTCTGTGATTCCAACTTTTGAAGTTTATGAAAAATGAATGACTGTATTCGTCATACTGAAAATAAACACTGAATGTCGCACAGATTACAGTTATGAGAACTAATACAGGGTATTTCATAATATATGCGCAGGATTTCAGGATGCGATAGCTCGTCCAAAAATATGAAAAAAGTTTCTATTAACTTATCCTCCAAAATGCGTCATTTTTGAGAAACAGGGTGTTGAAATTGAAAAAAAAATCGTTTTTTGCGAATATCTCCGGAACCTTTTATCGTAAAGCAATCACCATTCGTAAGCATTTTCCACTCATAATAAGATATGTTTTGTGGTAAAATTTTTTTTAAGTGTTAATTGGTGAAGTTTTTGATGTGGTAGTAGGTGTTTTTTTCCCCAACTTATACGCTAATGAAAAAGGTCTGTTTTCGAGACGCCGATCAGAACCGCAAAGGTTTCTACACAAAAAAGGTACTTATACGACTCATACGCTCTAAAGTCGACCGTTTTCGAAAAAACCAACTTTATGTCGAAAAACATGGTATTTTCTAACTGCAGCCTTTTTTTTCATACGTCAAAAACTAGAGGTTAAAAATTTCAATTTTCTGAATAATCTTCAGAAGAACTTATTACTAAATACACTTATTCTACTTCGATTTTATTTTTTCAATTGAAAAATAATGGTGCATTTTGGAGGGTAAGTTTTTTCATATTTTTGGACGAGCTATCACATCCTGAAACCCTGAGCATATATTACGAAACACCCTGTGAATTATGTCTATGGGTACACAGAAACAAGCTCTAGACTTCACGTTGGTGCTTTTAAAATTTTTATTTTTATGAACTCCAAGAGATAGTGGAACAGCTGTAATGCTGAATTTTTATATATGATTCATGTAGACACAAAATTTCGGCTCGATGCTGCAAATAGTTTCTGAGAAACCGAAGTTTTTACAATTTTTTGTTCATCCTTCTAATGAAAGATTTTCACAAAATACCACATAAACGTTATTTTACTAACTACAAAATTTAGAATCGGTATTCTTCGAATTATTGGGGAAAATATTAAGGTTCTAAATATACGAAACCCTTCTGTGGATTTTTTGCAAACTTGACCGCTCTCAGATCTCGAACGTCCCTGAATCTTTCAGAATTTCTGATCATTTCTTTCGAAAGTTATCGTCTTTACGGACGACTGGACAGGCGGAAGGACAGGCAGATTCGAATTTGACTACGATTCCTTCAGTCCAACTTAATCGTTTAAAACCATTATCGGTTCAAATTCCATAATCACAGGAATAAGCGCCCATCAGGAAGGAGTTACTACACCATCTGTGTTCTAAGCATCTTTATCTTTATTCGGTCATTCTTAAAGGAATTGAAAAAAATGCGATGGCAGAAGCGTTGAACACTGCATATATATCACTTGTCACCAGAAGATATTCGCATAAAAAATCACGCAACATCCTGACCACGTACCAGAAGGTGACCTCAGTTCGATACCATGCAGTGTATCGACTTTGCTACGCATGAACTTATCGGAAGATTAAACGAAAACCGCAAAAGTTCAAATCCAGCCAGCAGCAGCAGGTAAATCGGAATACCATATGCAGACGCAGAGAACCGCTCACTTGCACACTCTTCGACTCTGAAGACAACAAACTCAGGTAAGAAGGTGACAAAGCAGTGTACTAGTGGGAGTCGACGAAGAGGACGATAGAATTTCTTCGGGGAATAGAAGGAGATCGGAAAAGTTCTCAAACAATCGCGAATAACCGTGGTCAGTCGGGTTATTGCGCCATTACGACCAAGGAGGATCTCAACTCACAAGAGCCAAGAACTCGAGAGTTCGAACCAAGAACTAGTCAAGTGCTCAACTCTGACGTCGACGGCTCGACGCAGTCCGCATCGAGTTGGTACCACATCTTTGCTTTTCAGTATCTGACATAAGCGAGTACCGCAATATTGGATTCTGATCGGGCGTCTTGTAAAAATTGAACAGTGCTGTTGATTTGTGTGTTCTTGTGTCCTGTTGCCGATGGACGGATTTTATTGGAGTATAAGGTGTGTGATAAGAAATTCTTGAGTCGTTTCTGTATGCACAGTTCTTCGATTGCTGCCAGCCATCAACCGGTCTTTGCAGGTGAGACTTTAGGCCATCCTGTTTCTGTACTGTTATCAACCGACCACGTTTCACGGCTGCTGAGGAATCTTAACTTTTCCCATCAGATAGAATGATACCAGCTGATTGACTACGTTGGAGCAATATCTAGTTGCGCCTTTGGGAGTTCTCGATCTAATGAATAATTAATATTTTTGTTGTGTAACCTGATAACTTGAAAAAACAAGAATTTTTATTTCTTCGGTTGTAGGTACTGACAGTTCGAGTTGAATATAAATATTTAATCGAATAATAAACACCAACACTTTTCTTGAGGGTAATGGTATTCAGTAATATCACATTGGTAACTCTTATATTTTTTGATGTTTTTATGCATAAAAGTTGCGACATACGTAATTGAACTGGTTATATGTTATGTTGCGATGTTATGTGATAGTGATGTAACGATGATTAAAATAGTCAACGGATAAAACAATTTTTCCTCATTATCCTTCGAGAGTATTAATTATGACAGATCCACGTTTGTATCGGTTAAAATATAATGTAGAATAGCATTGAACTAACACACTGCTAGAGATTTTCTTTTTCGTCAATGAATGTTTTATTATTTCATCACTCGATTTTTAGGATACATACATAGATCTCTTGCTGGAAGGATCGATTGTGCAAAGTAAATTATTCTGGTATAAAATTGATTGATGAATTACTTGCAGGTGGAAACATAGGTATTTGGACACCGCTGAATATCGCTAAAATATTTGCTCTCTTATTTTGGCGTTTTGAACATATGAGTGAAACTGGGCGTTCTGAATTTATTGGTTCCATAAGGTGAAAACTATAACTTCTTCAATAAAATTTTTAATAAGAACAATCGCAAAAAACCTCCATTTAGATTTTTGAATAATCTCTTGGCAAATATATTGCCATAATTTATTTCGAAATACTCCATTTCCACTGGAATATTGGATTGAACAGACCAAAAGAAAATCACAAAGGGAATTACTTACACAGTGGTTCAGAAAGTTCGAGATTTTTTATAAATACGGAATTATTCCCATGAGAAATCATACTATATGGTTTCCAAAGGGTTGAAAAATTATTAATAAACTGTATAGAAGGAAGCTTTTTGTCCACCGAAATATCCACGAATATGTTTACGAGAAAGTCCTATATTCGAATTAATTTTCATAGATATAAACCCGTTGCACTAATGTGTTTCGCTTCGTCACTGAAATTGTCTTGCTCTGCAGATTTCAGATAACATAAAATATCGGCAAAAAAATTTGCGGCAAAAAATTATAAACAATACAAATTCTTTATTCGTTTCTAACCCCTTGGTTCGCTTGCAGTGGGAAGTACAGAACTGTAAGAAATATTGAGAAAATGGACGTGTTGCTCAAGACCGTTTCAAATTCCTGTTATTCTGCAACTATTCATCTAAACTCTAAACCTAAAACCTATAGTTCAATTAAATTTTATTGTGGAAATTTCAAGTTCGTTCAACTGTGGTAAAATATTATCCACTTCCTAAGTAACTATCAATTTAATAGCTGAATAACATATATTAATGATGCTAATTCTAACTAGCTGTTAACGCTCGAAATCCACATTCTCTAGCAATATGAGTATCCTCGAAGTGAAACAACAAATTCACACTGCGAATGGTTCATCATGAATAGGTACTCAAAATGTCATTTCGATGTATTTACTTAGTTGGGTCGAGACAGCTTTTTGATTTTGTCGAGGTGCATTAGATGTGGACCGAAATAGAAAAACATTTTATAACCTCAAGATCTCAATGTTCACTTCATAAATTACCTTAACATCAGATAAAGTTTTTGAATTGCATGAAAAAGTTCATTGTACGTTACTTCATTGCCGTTTCAAGGACGTAAAACGAAGGATTCGTAATAAATCTCGTTATGAATTGTGAACTCGTTGCTGTATGGCTTGCAACAGCAAAAACTCATGAAGAGTGGTGACTGTAAGCAGCAATTATCATCGTCACATAAACATAGCTCATGATTCCTCCAATTATTCCCTTATTAGAACCAGACTGAAAATTATAAAGCTACTGCTTCGAGCTCTATTATACATATAAACCATATGGTGTTTGCCAACGTATTTTCCCTTTGTGGTTTCTTGTTGCGCTTTTTATTCCGTTTGAAACAAACATTTGTACACTGTAAGATGGGGTTGAGTAAGGCCAAACTTATAGTCTCTTAATGGTTGCGTATTTTCTTAATTTTTATCAAGAGCCACAGAAGTCTCAAAAATACAATGGGCCACCTTAGACCCTCACTGACAGTAAGAAATGGGCGTAATAATTATAATATTATAGTTTAATCGCAAACCGTGATTTGGAAAATAATTTAAACTTTTGAATCACAACGATAAATTTGCCTAGTGCCGTTTTTTTCTCAGTTCATATTGGCATTCCTACCTATACATATATTACCCGAGTTCACACGGCGTTCAGAACCAGTTCGGAACTAGAAATAGATGTATGCTTGCTCAGTTCACAACCTGCGAGTTTCAGCTTAGTCTTCCTCATCTTTCCTAAGTTATATCTTATAAAAGATCATGACAATCAGCTCTTACCTATGCATCGTTTCATCTCATTCCCATCTCCATTCGAGCCTCACAACAGTAAACGCTCAGGGTTCGCAATTTACACTGGACGTTTAACGATACAAGATGAAAGGGAAACCGAAAATCTGTGATATGCCACTAACGTTGGCGGTGCCTTTATTCGCGATCTTGCATCCTTGAGAAATTATCGAGGCGTGCATTGATTTCGAGGAAGTTTGTCAGGACCAGGTTTAGTTAATTTCGAGAGAAACAATTCACCCTGACAACCTTCTCAGGTGAAAAAACGTGTAATCAGTTTGAGCAATAAATTAATTCCATCGCAATGTGCAGTATTGAACCTGGACTGATTTAGGTTTTCATCAACCCTAAACTTGACATTGCCATTGACAAAATTAGGAAAAAAATCATCAACTATCACTCCTATATTCTTTTTATCTCTTGTCGTTTTATTCTCGGTATACCTACAATCTTAGAGCACATAAAAACCTTGTAACACCTAGGTTCTCCAGGGATTGTATATGACAGTTAGTGACATAATTTAGCTTTTTTAAGAAAATTTATTTCTTTATTGAGATTTTATGGTTGTTTAAGTTGTTATGACGAAAAACGGCTAAAAACTGAAGTCATATAGGTGCATGGATTTAGGACGAGAGACTTTAATCGCTTGAGGGCCTTGGTTTCGGATATACAGGGGGAATTTCGGACATTGAGTGAAAATTCAGGACATTTCGGACAATGAGTTCAATAATTCTTGAACCAATCAACTAGAAGATTTCTAAGTTTGCAGATATCACCCTTATAAACCGCTTTTGTTAACCATTTCTGAAATTAAGGAAATAAGACCAGGAGTAGGATAATTTTGGACATCTCCAATCATTGTTGATATAAGTTTTTCTTGTACTTGAACACCTCCACCTTCATAAGTGTAGAAAATGAATTCAACAAATAAATAAAAAAAAAGATCGGCAGGGCGATTAATAAATTCTGTCGTTGAATGAAGATTTTCACTTCATTTTTTCAACTACCAGTTAGATTGATATTCCACCCAATATGATTTACCAATTCGTATATACTATAAAATATCACAATAAGTTTACATTACTTGACTTTCAAACTGAATATCTCATAATTTTAAATAATAAACCTTTGAATGAAAAGTAGATTGTACGTGTTTGATAGAATAAAGTTTTAGTTACGAATAATTGCAAGATTCTTCTTTATCAAGATTATCGACATAAAAGAAATACATCACAGGAATCGTTTGTGGAAAAAAATTGACCTCCCCTGAAGGTTTCCTTTTTGAGAAGTGTTAAGTATAATGAGTGATTCAAATGAATTAGTGCGCCGTTCACCATAGAGAGAATTACATATCCCGAAATCTATCCAACATAGAATAATGATATTCGAAATGTTTTTCACAGAAAGTTACCTACTACATCGAAAATCTTCCAGCGCAAAGCCCTAACCGTAGTAGTCCTTGTTATGAAATTTTGAATATTATTGTCGAACCGGGTTCGAACCCCGTGGATCATGAATTGTTTCTTTTGACGCGCTTGTTTCTATGAACGTTATTATGAGCGTTATCATTTTGCACAAATTTCAGTTATTTTCGAATTTTGAGCCGAGGATAGTCCTAAACGTTCAGGTTCGAATCACAGATGGTCGAATTACATTCAGTACGTCTGTCCGTCCGTCCGTAAATACGAAGAAAAGGCCTAGAGTTTTTGAATTTTCGGGAAAAGTTCGAGGTCTAAATGTGCCGGAAAAGGTTGTGAATGAAATAAATCCGCCGGAGGCTTCGTAGATATAGGCATCTGAAATTTCAGAAAATACTGATTCCATCAAATTGAAAATTTGTAGTTAGTTTCAAAATAATGACATTCAGATGGAATTCTGTGAGGATCGTATTACTAGGAGAAATTCTTTTCGAATACTCTGGTATCTCAGAAACTATTCGCCATATTCATACCTCTGAAATTTTGTGTCTTCTTATGGAGGCATTGATAAAATGAGTTATATGAAATTTAACTTCACATCTGTTTCAAATGGAAGTAAAATTGTGTTTTTGAGCGGTCGTACTACTTACACGAGGGCTATATCATTTCGTCACGATGTCTGTATTTTTCGAATTTTGAGCCGAAAATGGTCTCAATCGACTATGTTCGACTCACTGATGACGAATCCGTCGAAAAATTCGAGTCTGTCCGTCCGTCCGTCCGTAAGCACGATAACTCCCGAACGGATCAACCTAGAGACTTGAAATTTTCAGTGTAGGTTCAGATCCCAAATGCCTCGGTTGAGTTCGTTAATGGGCCAAATTCCACCAGGGGTTCCGTAAATATGGCCGTTCAAAGTTTTGTTTCCCTGATTACTTGAAAACTACAGATTTGATCGAAATGAAATTTTGCATTCAAATGGAAAATGAGGTGTTCAAGCTACATGTGAAATTTTGTCCAGATCGCATGACCAGAACCATAGAAACCATAGAAAATTGTAACTTTTGAACGGAAACGCCTAGGGACTTGAAATTTTCAGGATAGGTGTGGATCTCGAATGTCGTGATCGCGTTCATCTATGAGCAAAATTATACGAGGGGTTCCGTAAATACGGTCGTTTGAAATTTTGTTTTCTCGATAAATTCGAAACTGCGGATTCGATCGAGATGAAATTTTGTATTTTAATCGAGAATGATATATTGAAGCAATATTTTGTCCAGATCGCATGACCAGAACCATAGAAACCATAGAAAATTCTAATTTTTGAACGGAAAGGCCTAGGAACTTGAAATTTTCAGGGTGGGTTTGGATCGCAAATTTCACGGTCACGTTCATCAATGAGCAAAATTAGACTAGGGGTTCCGTAAATATGACCGTTCAAAATATTTTTTTCCTGATAGTTTCGAAACAACCGATCGGATTGGAATGAAATTATGCACCTAGCTCAGGAATAATGTATTCAAACTATGTGCAAAATTTTGTCCAGATCGCATCACCAAGACCATAGATACCGTGGAAAATTCTAGCGAATTATCGGAAAAAAATTGATCAGCTGAAGCACCGACATGAAGTCTGGAGTTTCGCCTTAGTTTCAGAATTTTTTTGACAGCAGTCAAAAATTCCTTCAATTGATTTCTAAAACTGGAAAATGCGAATCTACCTACAAGGTGCATGTACGAGCGCTCAAAAGCTCCTGCCTTCACGGCAGTGCTTTTCGTAATTTTTTCTATCTGGTGTTGAAAAAATCCGATAATAATACTGTGTTCTTTGTTCCCATCTCTCAGTTGTTATGGAATATATTTCAGCCAAAAAGTTGTTAGTCATAGTAAAGATTGAATATGAATTTTATAAAAATAAATTAACATTATTGGTCGCACTAACTGCTGGTTTGGTTCACAGACTTTGTTTTCAGAATTCCAGGTGAAATATACAGATTCAGGAAACTGAGTAGGTACGATTTATTCCTTCCTAAAATTCCAAAGCATTTCCCTGCATCTTAGATAATTTCGAAGTTCCTGGATGGGTTACCACTCTAGCCAAGAATTCAAACAAGCGCACAAAAGCTCCGGAATTCACGTCAGAGCCCTCCAAATTTTTTTTATTTACTTATGAAATCAAGATAGAAATCGAGATGCTGTGGAATGAGTAAACCTTTTGATGACATTTTCAGCGTTTTTGAGCGCTCGTACAACTTACACGAGGGCTATATCATTTCGTCACGATGTCTGTATTTTTCGAATTTTGAGCCGAAAATGGTCGCAATCGACTATGTTCGACTCAATGATGACGAATCCGTCGAAAAATTCGAGTCTGTCCGTCCGGCCGTCCGGCCGTATACACGATAACTCTCGAACGGAATGTCTTAGAAACTTGAAACTTTCAGGGTAGGTTCGAATCTCAAATGCCGCGGTTAAGTTCGTTATTGGGCAAAATTCGTCAAGGGGTTCCGTAAATATGGCCGCTCGAAATTTTGTTTTTCTGATTACTCCGAAACTACTGATTCCATCGAGGTGAAATTTTGCACTCTAATGGAAAATTAGGTGTTCAAGCTACATGCAAAATTTTGTTCAGTTCGCATCACCAGAACCATAGAAACCATAGAAAATTGTAACTTTTGAACGGAACCGCCTAGGGACTTAAAATTTTCAGGATAGGTGTGGATCTCGATTGTCGTGATCACTTTCATCTATGAGCAAAATTATACCAGGGGTTCCGTAAATATGGTCGTTTGAAATTTAGTTTTCTTGATAATTTTTAAACTACAGATTCGATCGTGACGAAATTCTGTATACTAATGGAGAATGATATATTCAAGCTACATTTCTCTAGATCGCATGACCAGAACCATAGAAACCATAGAAAATCACAACTTTCTAACGAAAAAGCCTAGGGACTTGAAATTTTCAGGATAGGTGTGGATTTCGAATGTCGTGATCACATTCATCTATGAGCACAATTATACTAGGGGTTCCGTAAATATGGCCGTTCAAAATATTCTGTTCCTGATAATTTCGAAACTACCGATTTGATTGGAATGAAATTTTGCACCTAGCTGAGGAATAATGTATTCAAACTACGTGCGAAATTTTGTCCAATTCGCATCACCAAGACCGAATTATCGAAAAAATATTGGTCACCTAAAGCACTGACTTGAAGTCTGGATTATCGCCTCAGTTTGAAAATTTGTTTGACAGCTGTCAAAAATGGAAAATGCGAATCTACCTACAAGGTGCATGTACGAGCGCTCAAAAGCTCCTGCCTTCACGGTAGTGCTTTTCGTAATTTTTATTGAACATCGTGTACATCCATATTTTTCGGTTTCAAATCTTCGATCAGAATAATAAAAATCAAATCATAATTTCGATCATTCGAGAGAGCACTCTTTTTACATCAAGTGAATTGAACTGAATATTGATCTAGACGCAGATGAAAGAATTCCGTCGAGACATTCTTCGTAGTTCGTTTTCTCACGCTGTTTAGATGGGTATTCGTTTAACATCAACTACGCACTTCCTTTTATTTTTAGGAACAATTCATTTGCGTCATTCTCAAAATCACCACCGCAATCCGCTGCGATTCTGAGGCAGTCTTGAACGGCTCAAAATGAAAAAAACCGAGTCATCGGTTCTGTTTGCTTGCGTCCATTGTATTTCCGCTCGAAGTTTCACAAGTGCATCCTACTGGGAAATGAAATCGTATACCAGATAAATATTAGATTTCAGTTGCGAAACGAGATGCAAATTCGAACCAGTTCATTACAGGTTCATTGATTCGAATGGAAAGTATCATTCATAAATAAGACGATATTAGTCCACCCTTAAATGAACACAAAGAGCTCCCAGTAATAACACCTAATTATGGTGTGTCAAGAAAAAATGTTTCCACACCATCTCCCCGAAATTTTAATAATACAAAAATCGAATAAAGATGTCGGCCAATGCCTTTTTTTGAAGCAAAAGAAAGAGCTGATGGCATGAAATATGTTACGAAATAATTCGCTATCCGGTATTGATCCTTTTTCGATCGAAGGATCAAATTTCGAAAATTCACTTCAAGAAAACTGTCCAACATTAAAAGATGAAATTCGAACTTTAACTATCTGGAATGTAGTCTGGATGTAGGGAAATCCGCGCGTATAATTAAGTTCCGTCTATTTTTGAGCGCTCGTACAACTTACACGAGGGCTATATTATTATCATTTCGTCACGATGTCTGTATTTTTCGAATTTTGAGCCGAAAATGGTCTCAATCGACTATGTTCGACTCACTGATGAGGAATCCGTCGGAAAATTCGAGTCTGTCCGTCCGTCCGTAAGCACGATAACTCTCGAACGGATCAAATTTTCAGTGTTGGTTCAGATCCCAAATGCCTCGGTTGAGTTCGTTAATGGGCCAAATTCCACCAGGGGTTCCGTAAATATGGCCGTTCAAAGTTTTGTTCCCCTGATAACTTGAAAACTACAGATTTGATTGAAATGAAATTTTGCACTCAAATGGAGAATGAGGTGTTCAAGTTACATGTGAAATTTTGTCCAGATCGCATTACCAGAACCATAGAAACCATAGAAAATTGTAACTTTTGAACGGAAACGCCTAGGGACTTGAAATTTTCAGGATAGGTGTGGATCTCGAATGTTGTGATCACAATTATACTAGGGGTTCCGTAAATATGGTCGTTTGAAATTTAGTTTTCTTGATAATTTCAAAACTACAGATTCGATCGTGACGAAATTTTGTATACTAATGGAGAAATATATATTATATTCAAGCTACATTTCTCTAGATCACATGACCAGAACCATAGAAACCATAGAAAATCATAACTTTCGTACGGAAAGGCCTAGGGACTTGAAATTTTCAGGATAGGTGTGGATCTGAAATGTCGCGTTCACGTTTATCAATGAACAGAATTATACTAGGGGTTCCGTAAATACGGTCGTTTGAAATTTTGGTTTCTCGATAATCTCGAAACTGCGGATTCGATCGAGATGAAATTTTGTATTTCAATCGAGAATGATATATTAAAACAATATTTTGTCCAGATCGCATGACCAGAACCATAGAAACCATAGAAAATTGTAACTTTTGAACGGAAAGGCCTAGGAACTTGGAATTCTCAGGGTGGGTTTGGATCGCAAATATCGCGGTCACGTTCATCTATGAGCAAAATTAGACTAGGGGTTCCGTAAATATGGCCGTTCAAAATATTTTTTTGCTGATAGTTCCGAAAATACTGAGCGTATTGGAATGAAATTTTGCACCCAGCTGAGTAATAATGTATTCAAACTACTCGCAAAATTTTGTCCAGATCGCCCCACCAAGACCATAGATACCGTAGAAATTCTAGCGAATTATCGAAAAAAAATTGATCAGCTGAAGCACTGACATGAAGTCTAGAGTTTCGCCTAAGTTTCAGAATTTGTTTGACAATTTCTTCAATTGATTTCTGAAACTGGAAAATGCGAATCTACCTACAAGGTGCGTGTACGAGCGCTCAAAAGCTCCTGCCTTCACGGCTTTGCTTTTCGTAATTTTTGATGTTCGCATTCAAAACATTAGCTTGTATATTATGTGACTCAATGATTGATTGAAATGGCGTAATACAACATGAAAATCTCTGGGAAGAAGCCATACGATTTCAAAACATATTCATTTCACAGATTATCTAAAATGGTTTTCTCCTTCATATGTAATTGCGATACGATTCGCATTTCAGAACTGTAATCAATAATCAGAGTAAGAAACTAAAAGTAAATTTCGAAATGTTCAGAATACATTGCCCAGAAAGCATGATCATATGAATTGAATTTTTTGTGAAGGCACGGTAGCTCGTATAGTAGATAACGTTTTTCCATCTTGAACGAGGCCAATGGACCTATTACAGAAGTACTACCTGATACATAATTATAATTTGAGTTCTTGCGTTTATATTCATTCACTTCAAGGTCATTTCGACTCAATGTTATTCTGGGATCACATTCTTGATAATGAAAGGATTTTTTTATGAATCTGGTCTCTTTATACAATACTTTTTCAGTTTCCTCTTTGAGAATATAATTTTTCGGAATAATTTTTGGAGCAGAGAAAGTTTCAATGTTTCATTGTGCAATTTCAACTCCTTTGTGTTTAAGAAAACGAATAAAATTAATGATTATCAATTTTTTCAGTAAGTTAGTCAACTTTCCATGGTTCATACTCATTATTCATTCTTGATTTCGAATTTTTTTCATTATACGTACAGGTTGAGTCGTTGATATTGTTCATAACTTCTTGGTCGAACTTATTCAATGAAATTTGAAATGTACGACTCCCTATTAACTCCTAGAATGTATACGATACAAAAATCTCCCCCCGATCCAACTCTATCGATGCAAATCCAGTGGGTTTCCTGGACATCTTCATTCTGTTCTGAACAATAATTCAGTATACATACGTTGAAAGTCAAGGTTATTAGAGTTCAATTTGGTATGAGAGGAAGCGTGTGCTTCACCACAAATGAATTATGAATTCCACCATTTCATTTCTACATTGAATCAGATGATGTGTCTATCATTCCTACCAGGAATAACTCCATATAAATTACACCATAACTTTCGATAAACTTGATTTCATTTCAAGGTTCCTGACCACAAATCATCTCGTAGTCGAATTGAAGTAGCACCTAATGGTTCCTACTGCAAAGAAAAATACAACGATGCGTAAATATTTGCGGTTTGAATTAATCCTTGATGCTGCTGCGCCCAGACCAAAGCTACAGATAATTCGGCTTTTTGTCGGGGTCATTATACTTCCGAATGAAAATAAACACATTTCTAGAAACGATCCAGTCGATTTGTGGTTCAATTCACTTTTATGTGATTTAATTTTTTTGGAATATGCTCGAAATCCGGTATACGGTTGTTTCCGAGACCACCTGACAGCTCATATTCACCATTGAGTAGAATTGAGAGGACCCCGTAGCTCGTCATGATTATCAGGTCTGACTACGATTTCTTCAGATATATGATCATAAATAGCGGATTCATAAATTCCGACACATCAGCCGATTATTTCGAACATGATCCTAATTCAGGCGAAGACTCTTGTACATATTACCGCTTGGGACGCTTCGCAACGTTACCACTAGGAGCGGGGGTTATTTTAAATTGAATGACGACCTAGAAAGGGAAAAATGAGGTACAATTTGAAGGCTACTGTTTTGTATATTTCCATATTTTTTTGGATTCAGTAATTCAAATCGATAGAAAGAATAACAGTTGTTATCGTTTCACATTCTTATCAAATTACACCATTTCGGTTTTCGTGACGAACTCGTTTCATTGAATTTGTACATACTCGAGTACGTCGTACCAGGTAAGCATTTTTTATTCAGTCGTATCTCATTTTTGTCTTCTAGGAATAAGCCGTTTTGTGGGCTTAAATCATTGCTACCAGGGATCAGATAACGAATGGATTTATTCGATTGTTGAGAATATAGGATGGGCACTTCTTCAATCCGCCCGTCATCGAGTTTGTGGTAATCGGTCTTTGGAAGAGGTACTACGGACAGGTACAATACTCATTCTACAAGTGGTTGGTTCTCAGATAAGGTTCCTCAACAACCGCATTGTGTTGTACGATATCCTAGATTAGTGACGTTTCTTGAACGCAACATTTGAATAGATTATATTAACCGTGAAGAATCATCAGTTATTGTCGAGTTAACAGCCACCACGCCATGGTAGGCATCTTCCAAGATCGAGGTTTACACCTTCCGGTCCCAGAGACTGACTTAGTGTAGGTATAAGATATATTTTGATTTCTGGAATTTCAATACTGATTGGTAATGGATATTTTGGAGAATTTGAGTTTCAATGATAATTATGAAAAATTCATTATGTTTTGAGCAAGTTGCGCCGAATCATTTGAAGAATCTTGGTAATATGAACATAATAAACCTTTGTATAAAATTTGTAGCTTTTGGTGATAACGAAATAATTATATTCCAATTATGCCGTCCCATTTTCCAATTCAAAGATGCTTCCTCGATTGTACGAAATTATATAGATTTTTTATTCAGTATGGAAACGAAATTATCCAGATATCATATATTCATGAAATTATCTTGGAAAAAGTGCTTCATATAACAAATCTGATGTGTCATCAATATATTTATTTCGCGAATCAGCTATTTTTTCACGAACTAGAATACGTTAGAGGAATTGTGGTTTTGCTACTGCTGAAACTGAACTCTGGCCATCTCAACTTACCGACGTATCTTTCTCAAAATCAAATTACGAGTCACAGTTCCGTATGCCAGAAACGTACACAACTTACATTTTCATTTGTTCCATTTCGTGATCTCAGAGAAATTCCTTTTTCAAACTTTAGGTTAGTTTGAACTTTCAAATTTTGTGCATTACGAGTGATCCAACTGATATTGTGAGTTAAGTCACGTCTCCGTTAGCCATTAGCTGTCAGAAGACTGAGCTGAATTGAAGATTGTTAATTATAAAAGACAAGAAGATATACAGATGAGATGAAGATAAAATTTTTTTATTGGTTTATGACCTCCAATAATGAGGAATTGTTCTAGAACAATTCGATGGATAAATTTCAAGTGCTTAGAATCGAATGATCAAGATTGAAGAAATAAAATTTTTTATGAATTGTTTTATGAGCTATTTGAATGATGTTATTCAAACGAATATTTCTCATCGCAATACTTTAGCACGGTCCTCTGACATATACATTTATGTATGTATGGGTATAGTAGGCCCTACCAACATTTTTGATAGTTTTTATATTTCGTATGTTTTTCCTATGTATATTTCGTATGTTTTTCATAGTCAGATCAAAAAAACAAAAATCAATTAAATTCCTGGAGAGGATCATTAAACATGCGAAATGTTGACGACATCGTTGGTTTCAAGATGTACCAAACGGGTTCATTAGGGACTAATCAAGTTTGCTTGACAGAACGAGATGATAATGAATATTTTGAGATGCTCGTTCCATAAATTTTGAGAGGGCATCATCGATTGAAATCTGATACACGCGACTCCTTTTTCGAAGATATATGTGATAAAAAGTAAATGACATGTTGATGAAATCTTGTGAAGGATAAAAGATATGCATTGAATATATGAACATCGATCTAACATACAATTTCAACATGCTCCTAACTTTGGAAAATACTTGAACTTTTATTCATCTTTTTACTAATTATTTGTGGAACTTATAATATTTTGCATTGAATTCGGTACATTGAACACAGAACACATTCGCCTCGACAATTATCTTCACAACTTAGACGAGGACTGTTTTCTTTCAGTTGAGCCTATCTATATTATATTTTTGAAATAATACAAATTTTGTCAGCTCAGAGATTTCATTCTTGTTATTAGTTACAAGTTAAGTTAATGGTAATTGTCAAATATACCTTATTGTTTGGATGGAAATGAACAAGGAACATTATTGATTTGCCCACATGTCCGTTATTTTCGAATTTTGAGTAGGCGATGGCATCAAATTCAGATAAGAGTCACAGATTAAGAATTCAATTCATTCCATCCGCTCCTCTGTAAAAACGATTACTTTCGAAATAAAAGCCTAGTGTTTGGAATTTTCAGGGTACGTTGGAGATCTGAATGCGACGGTTGAGATCGTGAATGCACGATATCCACCGAAAGCGGATTTTGTTTTCTCAATATGTCGAAAAATACCGATCCGATGGAATTTGAACTTCTAGTTGTTGGTGAGATAACCACAAGAAGGTTTATATGAAGTTTTGTAATGATCGTATAATTAGAAGAAAAAAAAAATATTTTCATAAACTACGGTATCTCAAAAATTATTCGCCATATATTATCCTGCTGGAACTATGTGGCATCGATAAAATGAGTTATATGAAAATTCAGCTTCATAGCTATTGTACGTTAAGAGATAATTGAATTTTTCTGATTTGCTGTTGTTAAATTTATATATTCCATATAATTCTGTGACGAATGAAAGTATTTGTCAAAGTGTCAGTTTGGTACACGGAATCTGTGGTTCGTTTTATTATATTTGCCTCGCTACAGTGTCACCCCATGTCACTCATGTCAGATCAAAATGATCATAAATTAGTTGAATTTTCATCAAACAACGGGTTTCAGTGCCTGGATGGATTACCCGGCGATGAATTTGAAGAGGTGTGGGCAAGCTGCTGACTTCAAGTCAGTACCTTCTTTCCTCCAATTATCTGTAAATAAACTGTTTTATTCAACTAGGCTCAGCATAAACAGAATAGAACTCATATAAATCCATAAGTAGTATTATCACTCAAACAAATTGGTATCAATTACGTTCTGTCTCATATTTTATACGAGGTCCAATTGGAACGTTATTGAAACCAACAAAATAATTAAATTCTACCCAATATTTTCATCTTTGTCTCAATGCGTTCGCAATAACATTGGTGTGTTACTGTTCCAGCTCTCAATATTCGTCTAATGAATATTTATATCATAATATGTACTCGGAATCGAAATCAATTTTCTGCCTTGGAAGAAATATAAATACAAATTGAACGTGGTTGCTTGAAAAACTGACTGTTTCTTTTTTCCACAAATAACTAGAAAGCAAAATTTCTATAAATATATGAAGAAATCAATTCAATTATGATCAAACAAACGAAATCTCAATGAAAGTGACTGCATTCCAAGAAAGGGTTTCAATCGATTGACATGAAATGCATAGTACTACTAAATATTTAAATTCACTTCTATATTGTTGAATAAAAAGTTTTCGATTGAACCGTAATTTTCTTATTTTATATTCTGTGCTCTTCCACCATTCACAGTTGGATGAACAATTAACAGTTCTTTGCCTCTGGTGGCGGAAGGACACAGACAAGCTCTTGAATGAGCTTTGAGCTGTCTCGCAGAGATCTAAAAGATCTTCGCGATGAAAACATTAAACCGTCACTATTCAGATACGGGAATGAAATCTTCTACAATAATCCGAGAGCTCAACTCAGGATCAGTTTCCACGGAATTGATTTCAATTTTCCTGGAAATACATGATTAAATTGTTTCCGTGTCTATTATCTTTTGAATCTGGTTTACACGGTCACCTATTCGCGAAAGAATTAGAAAAAATATGTTCAATGAGTAAGGAAATACGCAACTGCTATAACAAAAAGAAAAGTAGGCTTTCTCTAGATATTATCTGAACTAATCATACAGTTGTGCGAGAATAATGAACCCAAATGAAATCCAACTCTGTACTTACGACCAAACAGCTTGAAATATTTTCAAAGTTTGATTATAGTACAGAAGAACTTTTTTTCTGAAATTAAGTTTCGAAATCTGTGGTTTGGTTCGCTGATTTGTGATAAATTCGCGTTTTTCTTAAAATCGATTTCAACAAAAGGTCGATTGATCAGATTTCTTCTTGGATTTTTTTGCGCAAGTTTGCTTGTAGATGTAGAGGCAGGTAAAATACCTTTCGATCCAACCAAGCACTGCTATGGTACTAGAAGGAGGATTGAGATATACCAATACTGTAGGACAAATTTTTTGTGTTCATATGGCACCAAAACTTCGTTCTCAAACTCCCCATGATATATTGGGATCAATAGTTGTGGGCTTCATAAAAAGAATATTGGAAAATAGTGGACTTGACCGGAAAAGAAAATACGAGTTTTTTCAGCGGAAGAGACCAGTCATGGAGCAAGTAGAGATGGGTTATGGGTGCAAGCCATCAGGTGAAAAGAATGGGAGTTGAGACATGAAGAAAATGGGTCGAATTCAGACATTTTTTTCTCATTGTTATTTCATTAATGAAATTAGTTATGTGTTGGGAAGGTTGTTGAAGTTTTCATACATTTATATGCAAACCGCGTATGAGCTTCAGATTCTCGTATCTGGAGCTCCTGCGGTTGTTTGGATTAATTTGTGCTCACATTTTCGTTTATATGGTACACATTTAATTGGCGAATAAATCTTGTTATAATCTGAGGAATTGAAATGTCTTTGATCATCACACCGTTGTGAATCCATTCGACAGATTCATTCTCATCAGGAATGCGGAAACGAAACACCAATAAACTGCATTCTCAATTTCGATATCATATAATATTGTTATTCATGAGGAAAAAAAGGCAATTTACATCGTTGGAACCGGAAAAGTGGAGAATAACGATGTTGAATGAAACAGAGAAAGTGTATGGCACATGTTTTCTTATCGTTGCTGATGTAATAGTCCATATCTTTTTTCCGCCAAGTGAAGAAAATCAAAGGAATTGAGTCTTCTTACTTTTACGTAACCACTCATAATTAATTGAGGTTTTCAAATTATTCATTCGAAAGCAATACTGAAAAGATTTTATTCGTTAGATTTCAAAGGTTCACGAAACGATTAGAACTGCATTCAAGAACATTATTGCAATAATTTGTTGATACAACCGCACCACATAACACACTTCAACTATGCAAGGCATGAAGCGAATAAGTTGATCTTCCAGATATGCTTGAGGCTGCGGTACTGACCGTCTTCAGGTCAAGTGCATCCCATGCCATGCCATTGGTTGTAATTTGGAACTTCTTGACAGACACTCTGAAGTCCAATGGTTCGATAAATTATCATGTTGAGGAATGAATTTCGGAATGGTATCGAAATATTCAAAAATAACAGATTGTAGAATGACAGTAACGTATTTCTCTGCTGTTGAGCGGCCATTATAAATACAGAAGAATAACTTCTTGTTTTACACATGTAACCAAATGCCTCAATAGCAGATTTTTGATTGCGTGACCAACAAGATGGAATTCAGATACCTCCCAAGAGTAGATATTGTTCAATTCTCCTTTCCATTTCAGTTCTCGGTACACCAATCTAAGCACCAAGCCGTAAATATTGGTAGAAGAAGCAATACCCAAAACGAACAGTGAACTCGAATCCACATTTCAACCAATCTTCTCTTCATTGGCCACTTGGACAAAAATATCACGAAATTTACAAATATTTTGGTTTTGCTGTGTCTCGTTTGATCATTTCCTCGTACGCTTCTAGGACTACCATAATCCCTTCAACGTTTGTGTAGCTATATCTCGTCCATATTCTAATAAGATTTGTGGCAATTTCCTGCTATTTCTCTGAACCTTCAACCCTTCTCTCTCGAGCGAAGTCAATTTTCTAAGGAGTCGAAAACCAGATTCTTCATCTGTGGCTCCAATCAAATCATTCAAGACCATTCTAGCCTAAAAATTTGAAAATGACATTTAGGAAAAATGATAACGCTTGTGCATACAAACAAGTGCACCAAAAATAACAAAAACCACATATTATTTCAGTTCGACATTATCCAACATAAATAAAATATTTGGCCCAGTAGGTATCTTATATTGTTGGAAATCAAATTTCCATAGCCGATTTGACCATATTTTCTTCCCTGTTTGCGAATACGCAGGTGCAAGCTCGTTTTTTGAAGAAAAATATATAAATAAAATGAAATATTTAAAGGTGCTATAAATTCATTGAATTCCAAGACTTTGTCAAAAAGAAAATTAATCAATTAACTCCAGCAATACTAGATGCTCTGCAAAAAAAACCCAGAAGAGATGAATAATGATAATGAGCAACAGCTGGAGAGAAAAAATTTGTTGAAATAGGAAAAGTTGTAGTCAGATTTCCCCCAGAAGCTTCAGGATATTTGAGCATAGGACATGCAAAGCTGCCTTATTGAATCAATCTTACCAGCAAACTTTTGATGTTAAATTAATCATGGGATTTCGTGATATAATTCCTGCAAAAGATAACACACACTTCTCTTGAGAACATCGAAAAAAAAACTAACATTGGACAGACATAAATTTCACATTTTCAGCTTCGGCTATTGTTTTTTATAGTTTCACTGTTGCTTGAGATTTTTACTTGAATGGGATTTTTTTTCGATTTGATTTCAATGAATTGAGATGCACCGCCGTGAAGTTAGCAGCTTTTGAGTGCTCTTTCATCCGCCTTGTAGGTTGATTTGCATTGTCCAGTTTCAGAAATTAATTGAAGACATTTTTGACAGCTGTCGAAACAGCAGTTCTTTGTCAATTATGCCGAATTAGCTGTCGCAGAAATATAAGTATTTTTCATTCAATACTTCGAAATGGTTCTTGTTATGCGATCAGGAAAAAATGGAGTCCGTAGTTTTGAAATTATCAAGAAAACTAAATTTCAAACGACCATATTTACGTTATAGTTATAATGTTCTATGGTTCTGGTCATGCGATCTGGACAATTTTGCACGTAGCTTGAACACGTCATACTCCATCTGAGTACGAAATTTCATCTCTATCGAATCAGTAGTTCCCAAGTCATCAGGATAACAGAATTTCGAACGGACATATATACGGGACCCCTGATCGAATTTTTCCCAATAACGAACCCGACCGCGGCATTTGAGATTCGAACCTACCCTCAAAATGTCAAGTACCTAAGTTCCGTTCGTAAGTTTTTGTGCTTACGGACGGCCGGATAGACTTTTCGGCGGATTCGTCATCAGTGAGTCGAATCTTGTCGATTGAGACCATTTTTGGCGCGAAATTCGATAAATACAGACATCTTGACGAAATGATATAGCCCTCGTGTAAGTAGAACGAGCGTTCAAAAAGGCAAAATATTGAATTGGTCTCTTCAATATCATCAAAATTACTCGAAATACCCTGTATGATGATTATCCATTCCAGAGTTAGTCTAAACTAGGATAAATAAATTCGATTTTTTTTTCGTGACTTCGACAGCTATCCCAACACTCCTTCATAGATATCATCAGTCGATCTGGTACAGCCGCTAAAATTGTTTCAACATTTTTCGCCAACGAAGACAAAGATTCCTCTAGATTCCGTTTTAACGATCACAGCTTCATCTACTGGACTTATTAACATCGTGAGAAATAAAGTTCATCCAGCCAAACGAGCAGGGCATTCATCAAATCGTGTAAATTTTTACCGAAGCTGATAACACGCCTACAGTGTTTTTGAAACGGTTACAATTATTACCTCAAGAACTCACACCTAATTGTGTGGATTTCACAGCGTAAATTATTCCTCGGCTTCGAGATGCTGATGGTTTTGCCATCGTTGTAGGTGTTTAGGTGTGATAGGAAAGAAACGCGCCACATTGGAAATTGAAGATTGTGTTCTGGGATAATCCAGGAAACGGCCTGTCACATAGATCAGGGACTTAATAATTGCTCATGAACGTAGGAGCATTGTTAAAAATTGCTATCACTCGATCGGACTTGTGTTCCGGATCAATAAATGGATTATCTGATTGAGATACTCCTCGGAGTGAAAACCAGTTTCTTGAACGTTATTCTGGTTGATGAGATCATCCAAATACGATTTCATGACCGCTTCCTCCAACCGAATGATTTCAAGTGGAGAAAACGCTTCAAATAGGGATTTATATTCATTTTATCTCGACCGATCCCTCAGAATATTTTTTTTTATCGGTCTATTTCCGCGACCAAGTTCTGCTGAATGTAGGTAATGGGGATTCAAGCAAGTGGTGGGAACCCTCAACTAGCTCAACACTCATGAACTAGGGACTTCCATTTCAAACCTTCCAAAGGACGACATATCCCACTCGATTCCTCCATTTTTAGTCGTTGGATTTCTTATGCAACTTTGATTTGATTTGATTAATACACATGGATGTAGCGGAAGAGTAGTGTATGATGCAACCGTTGACAGAATATTTGGAAATCTGCCTGTATTTCTTGTAGACAGAATTTTACGTGTTTCTCATCAAATGAGGATTTGGCAATGTTATCAGTTAATAAAATGGTGGCACGATTCTAAATAAAACTTTTAAAAAATTCTAATAGAATCAGCCGATACTTGATGGAAATCCATAATCAAACTTACAATAGAATAACTAGTATGATTTCCACTACATTGGGTTAAATTCCACGACACGTGTTTCGATGCGAAGAATCATCTTCAGGTGGTTAAGATATAACTTATCAGTTATACCTTAACCACCTCATCTTCAGGTGCTTCGCATCGAAACACGTGTCGTGCAATTTAATTTAACCCAATGTAGTGGAAATCATACTAGTTATTCTATTGTAAGTTTGATCAAACTTTTGTTGAGCTCAACTCGTCATTCTGCCCCATCATGAACGCTGTTAAAAAATATGATGGTGGCAGATAATAGAAATATTGTTGAGCCCCATCAGGAAGTCTGTGACAAGATGAGGTTCTGGCAGGATTCCTTATGAAAATATTGTTGACTCCAACTCTCTCCCGACGCTCGTTAAAGTTTTTTCTCAATGGAGTATTTCATTATTCTCCATCATGAACGCTTTGAACAAATTCGGCGGGGCGGCAATACTTTTAATTATGATATTGCTGGTAATATTGCTGATACTGGGGCGATTTCCTTCTAGTGATATTCGAATGAGCATCATCCGCTTCCACAGTTTCTCATTTTCAAGCTGGGGGGGGAAGGTACTTGTAGGAATGTTTGTTACAGAAATATATGCCGGTTCTTTTGGATCCTCCTGCTGAATTTAATTGGGTGAATCCTTCTTATTGTACACACTGTAGTTTTCGTCCTGAAAGTGCTGATCCCTTCTTGATTTTTTTCCTTTCTCCTAGTCCATTCCAGAGTTAGTCTAAACTAGGATAGATATATTCGATTTTTTTTCGTGACTTCGACAGCTATCCCAACACCCCTTCATAGATATCACCAGTCGATCTGGTACAGCCGCTAAAATTGTTTCAACATTTTTCGCCAACGAAGACAAAGATTCCTCTAGATTCCGTTTTAACGATCACAGCTTCATCTACTGGACATCAGCATCTCGAAGCCGAGGAATAATTTACGCTGTGAAATCCACACTGTACACACTGTAGTTTTCGTCCTAAAAGTGCTGATCCATTCTTGATTTTTTTCCTTTCTCATAGTCTCGTCAATTTTTGGTAGATTTTGACTCTTATTGAGTCCCAGAAACTATTCGCCATATCCTGCTAGAATTTTGTATCTATTAGGTATAAAATTTCAGCTTTACAGCTGCGTGAAAAAAAAAATTGAGTTTTCTCATCTGGTGCGAAATTTTATTAAGAGATTATTTACGATTGCAGATAATTCTGTGGTTTTCTCTCTTGGAATTTCGATGTTCTGAAATGAAATAGGTAATTTATCACACTGAAGGCCTGTTGTATGATTCAAAATCTTTAGTTCAATAGTCTCACTGCAGTTTCACCTAATTTCAAATCAAAATGATCATAGATCAGTCAATTTTTCAGTAAACAACATTTCAGAAATCTGATTTGATTTGACAAATTCTGTCCGTCCGTCTATCCGGCCCTAAGCACGATAACTCTCGAACGGAACCATCTAGAGACTAGGAATTTTTAGTGTGGGTTCAGTTCCAGAATGTCGCAGTTGAACTTGTTAGTGGGAAGAATTCCACCAGGGGTTCCGTAAATATGGCCGTTCGAAATGTTTTGTTCTCCTGATTACTTCGAGATTACTGATTCGATCGAGATGAAATTTTGCACTAAAATGAAGAATTTTGTCTAGATCGCATGACCAGAACCATAGAAACCATAGAAAATTATAACTTTTGAGCGGAAAGGCCTTGAAATTTTCAGGATAGGTGTGGATCTCGAATGTCGCGGTCACGTTTATCAATGAGCAAAATTAGTCTAGGGGTTCCGTAAATATGAACGTTCAAAATAATTTTTTCCTGAATTACTGATTCGATCAGAATGAAATTTCGCATTATTAACTACATTATCTGAGTGAAGAATAATGTATTCTTAAACTAGGTGCGGAATTTTGTCCAGATCGCATTACCGAAGAATAGAAACCGTAGAAGATTCTAGCGAATTATCGAGAACAAATTCCTTATATTCCTGCAACAGCATATTCGACATAATTGACAAAGAGCTGCTGTCATTTTTTCGACAGCTGTCAAAAATGTTTTCAATAAAAGCTCCTGACTACATGTCAGTGCTTTTCATAATTTTTTTGTTTAACTTTTTTGAGAACCGCTGTTTTGGTGCTGAATGATTCGAAAGTCGCCCTCACGCCATAACCGTTGCCAATATTTCTTGTTTTTTCTCGAATCTCCTTTTCCTAGAAACCTGAAAATACCAGCTTCCACCAAATTCAACCGGAACAAAACACCAAAAATTACGAAGGTTTATTGTATCTGAGTCAAATTATAAAAAACTGAGTAATTACCAATCCACTAGACCAAGATTTACACTATTTAAGAGTTTAACTAAACCACGACTCGTGTTTCGCCATAACCATGGCCTCTTGAGGTGATAACTTTCTAGGTATATCTCATAATTCTCATCTAATGCTGACAACTAAGACAAACCTAATATTTTTGGGAGTTGGTCGGGTGATTTTGCATCTACTGTACAGTACGTAGGTAAATCAATCAAGTTGACGTAAAAATCATTTCGACAGAAGTTTGTAGAAGTTTGTACAACAGTTAGAAATCACCCTGTATTATTCCGAACTCCATTCAAATAGCGATTGTTCAGTAAACATTACATGTAGGTACTGTGACCATTTCAAAATTTCTTCAAATTTTTTCATCAAATGGTTGTTGCTGATATACAAAAGTATCTAACTAAGTAGTGTTTGAAAGTTTTTTCCCTCTAACTTGCTATTGAACCAGTTTATTAAAGTTTCTGATCCTTCACTCGTTCAAGTTTGGAACTTCCGAGTTTATCGGATGAAAATAATGACCATAATTGGAAATAAGGTCGAATGGAGTTTTATCAACGCATGCAGCGACTCTGTCATCATTATGTCAGTCAAGGCCTGGTCTCTTCATGCATCTGCATCCGATTATACTGTGGCGTTACGCAACCGGCTTTACCTGAGAATATTCATTAACTCCAATCACTTAACCAAGATAAGATCGTAGCCTGGAACCTAAAAACCATGTGCCCCCATACTTCAGTTCGGCACATAAACGTTATTTACGATCTCTTCAATCCCGATAAACGATGCGATGTTCCGAATTTTGGCTGACCCGATTCTGTTTGAATGGCGACCCAGTCTTTTTAGTTTCGTGAGAAAACGTGCTCGATCTGTGAGATGCAGACTCAGGACGGTCATAACTCATTCGGCGTGTTAAATTTCCACGAAAAAAGTTACGATCCGCCTACCGTAGACCTCTGGCAGATTACTTCCTTTTTACGATAAACTCTCGGAGAATGCCAAATTCGGCTCCAAGCCGTTGTTACAATAATTTTCGCGATTAAAATCTCCATGATTTTTTATGGGTAATTTCGTTTAGTGCTGTTTCGAACATTGGATGAAGTGTGACGAACCGCGAATGAGGCAGTGTTCTCTCACCATTGGTAATGGGATCCTAGTGAATATCTGATAAGTATCGCGGAGATGTAATTTGTTAATTGTCACTTAATAAGTTCGAACTCTAACTGGTAAATAATTCAGATAATTCTGATCGATTTGTTTGATCAAAACTGAGTGATGCTGAAAGAGTTATCACTCTCAATAGAAGAAATAAAGCTCCACAAAAATCCAAGGCTTCACAGATAATTCCTATTATCTTACCTTTCATCATCCCATCTTTCCTACCATTTCCTCAGTGTCATACGTCGATTGCCCAGTAGTGCTCCTCCTCTGGTATAAAGTAAACATCTTTCCGCTACCATTAGGTCAATTGGTAGAAAGCCTTCAATCACTTGGACAGCATCTGTTCTCTATGCCGAAGCTACCCTTTCCTTTAGAGTCCCAGTATCTCTGCTGAATTCATCCGAGGGACATTACATTGCACTCTCAGCGCTTCCCTCCATACTGGCGCCGCATATTAGATCTTCTTGGTCACGGAATTATTAATGATAATACTCACACTTCAAAACAAATCACAGACAACATTAACTAAACACTTTCGCGAAGTAAATCAATCGCATAAATATTTGACAACCAATATATATGTCAATCATTTTTCATTACTGACATTATTCTACATTCTTGACGTTACGAATTCTATGACATTTTTTATAGGAACATTTTCTTTCTTTCATTTTATTTTTTCCAATGTTTTCAATAGTTATTCTTCTATTCGGGACGGAGACAAATAGAACAAATCAAAAACCATGAACATCGGTCCAGCCGTTCTAGAGTTATAAGTGTTGAAACAAACCCGACTTTGTTTTATATATTAAGACTAGATGACCCGGCAAACGTTGTTTTGCCATATCTCTCCCTTTTTTCGCAATTTCAAAATTGCTCGAGGCCTTCGGCCTCTCTTACCTTAGGAAAGCCCGTTTCTCCCTCTCGAAAACGCGGGGGGCGCTTCGCGTCCCCGGTCTCTCCCTTTTTTCGCAATTTCAAAATTGCTCGAGGCCTTCGGCCTCTCGTTGTTCTGGCTATTAAAAAATAAGGGTTGATCGTAGAAGGGTGAAAATTGGGGATTGTATGTATTTTTGTATGTTGTATCATAAAAAAATAGAAATTAGAAATTTTGTCTGAAAAATAAAAAAAAAAAATTTAGGGGTGGACTACCCCTAACATTTAGGGGGATGAAAAATAGATGTTGGCCGATTCTGATAGATACCGGATAAGCACAAAAAATTTCATCAAAATCGGTCAAGCCGTTTCGGAGGAGTATGGCAACGAACACTGTGGACACGAGAATTTTATATATTAGATAATTCCCTCTACAAAAGTTCATAAAAATAAATTCACACTTTTTGTCATACTGACAATGAACACTGAAGGCTATTTTCATATTAACATAGTGACAAAAGAAACACTGACTATCGCAAGATGATATGATAAAACAACGTCAATTGAATATTCAATCCGTTGAAAAATTCCAGTCTGTCCGTCCGTCCGTATACACGATAACTCTCGAACGGAACGTCCTAGAAACTTCGAATCTCGAATGCCGAGGTCAAGTTCGTTATTGGGCGAAATTCGACCAGGGGTTTCGTAAATATCTCCGTTCGGAAGTTTGTTCTCCTGATTACATCGAAACTACAGATTCGTTCGAGGTGACATTTTGCACTCAGATGGAGAATGACGTGTTCAAGCTACATGCAAAATTGTCTAGTTCGCATGACCAGAACCATAGAAAGTTATAAATTTAGAACGGAAAGGCCTAGGGACTTTTCAGGGTAGGTTCAGAACTCGAATGTCGCGGTCATATTCATGAGCAAAATCAGACTAGGGTTTTCGTAAATATGGCCGTCCAAAATATTTTTTCCTGATTATTTTGAAACTACTGATTGAATTGGAATGAAATCCTGCACATAGATGAAGAATAATGTATTCAAACTACTTGCGAAATTTTGTCCAGATCGCGTAACCAAGAACATAGAAACCTCAAAAAATTCTAGGGAAATATCGAAAAAAAAATTAGTCACCTAAAGCACTGATGTGAAGTCTGGATTTAAGCCTTAGTTTGACATTTTTTAGACAGCTGTCGAAAATTTCTTCAACTGGTTTTTCAAACTCGAAAATTAGGATCTACAAGGTACATGAACGAGCGCTCAAAAGCTCCTGACTTCACGGCAGTGCTTTTTATAATTTTTCATATGGGATTCAATGAGGTGAGCATGTCTGATTTTCCTCTCCTCTTCAAGAGAGTTCTACTAAGTACGTGCTAGGAGCATACAATGTAGTGTTTTCTCCGAACGATTGTAGATAGTTGTTTAAAAATAATTATGGCTTCTCTTCAAGCATTTGTTATTCATTTTATGCGATGTTGTAGACATGAATGGCTATTCAACTCTTTCGTCCATTCCATAACATACCATATGGATGTTGAAGAAATGAAAGGGTAGCGTCTATTTCAACAAGCATGCAAATCTCATATACCTATTCTGTTTTATATTTTGTATTCCAAATCTGAATTGTGTCGGAGGATACGAGTTATGAACACTTACACCCAACTGTAGCTAGTTCGATGAATGATAAATAGGTTTTTTAATCTGCCAATTTATATGATGAAAAAACTGATAAAAATTTGTTAGAAAAGAACCACATTTCACAAGACTACAGAATTAGGATGGTTGAGCCAAGGTTATGCTTGATGCCATAGAAGCTAACGGAATTCATCTTTTATGAATACGCTCCAAGAATTGGGTGCCATTTTCTCTTTTGTACGGCATCATGTATCAAAGATGCGAGCCTCGGAGCCTAGAACTTCACGAGGTACTACGGTCGCCATATCGATATTTTTCAAATTTTGTTAAACTCGTCTTTTACTATCATATACTTTCTTCAGTTTGTGATGATTAGTTTCGATTTATTTTCACTTCGAGCACTATATTTCTTCAATATTCTTTCTTTATGTGATTAAAACTTTTTCGACCGAAAACTTGAAATTTTTTCATCCGAAAATTCCTCCATTAAGTATGTGATAATCGATATGTAGATTATTGAAAAATAATTCGAAATATTCATTATTTTCATTTAATGTTCTTCTTCCTATCATGAGAGAGTAGGTGGTACAAGTTACTTGGTTGGATCAGTTCCACTCGCATTCCATGGACACTCGTATGAGAAGTTCGCGAGTTGAATTCATAACAATTGACATTCAGAAATATAAATGTTACATTTTTTCACGGAAAACCTCCAATCGCTCGTTTATTTTATGCCGCCATTTGCATTTCTCGACCGTACAATCGAGATTTATTGTGATATTCAACACCGAAATGGCTCTGATCTCATGTACGAATGAACGCAGACAAGTTATGCAACAAATTGCCATTATTTCATGTTTGTGTACATTGTATATATTCCCTATGCATTGCTAATAATTCCACAAATTTCCGGTATGAGCTTCGTTTAAATATTGAATGTGGTATCAGTGACGATATTTTACCTCTAAGGACAGGTTCCTGGGAAATTGAACTGTGAATCATGTTGTTTAACTGTTTCCAACACGAAAAGTGTGTTGGCCTAGTGATGGCCTTTACTTCGACTGATTTCGTACAGGTTGGATTACTAGTATTTTTGAGATAGATAACTATATACATTCGAAATGGTTAATTCACCACAAGGGCTGATCCAGGATTTTAACAAAGAGAGACATATAAAACTTATAAAAGGAATCTTTTGTTACATGAAGGAAAATTACAAATAAATCTGGCTCTAGTGTGGTATATTTTTCATTTCCATACGAAGCTATGTTCGATTGTTTTTTTTTTCGTGCAGTAAAAAAAAAATTCAGGAGGTGAAAATCTACAAATATATCAAAATAGTACCTTCTCTCATCCTTATGCAGAATATGCCTATTTGATATGATGCGAGTCAAGGTTTTTGCAATGGAGGTAGGCGACACCCATATTTTGATTAATTTCTCGGTACCCCTTGACGCGGAAAACAAAAAAAAACACCAACTATACAGTACCTATATAGGGTGTTTTATAATATATCCGCAGGATTTCAGGATGTGATAGCTCGTCCAAAAATATGAAAAAAAGTTTTCATTAACTTACCCTCTAAAATGCACCATTTTCGAAATACAGGGTGTTGAAATTGAAAAAAAAATTTAAGTAATAAGTTTTTTTGAGGATTGTTCAGTGTTTCAGAAAATAATTTCAAATTGTTAACCCGAAGTTTTTAACGTATAAAAAAAAATTTATAGAAAGCCTTGCCGTGAAGTAGGAGCTTTTGAGCACTCGTTCATCCACCTTGTAGATAGATTCGCATTTTCCAGTTTTAGAAACAAATTCAGAAAATTTTTGACAACTGTAAAAAAAAATTCAAACTAAGGCGAAACTCCAGACTTCACGTCAGTGCTATAGGTGATTTTTTTCGATGATTCACTAGAATTATCTACGGTGTCTGTGGTTTTGTTAATGCGATCTGAACAAAATTCCGCACGTAGTTTGAATATGTACATTATCTTCTTCTATGTGCAAAATTTCATTCCAATCGAATCAGTAGTTTCGAAATTACTAGGTCAAATTTACGGAATCCCTCGTCCAATTTTGGTCATTGATGAACGTGATCGCGACATTCGAGATCCACACCTATCCTGAAAATTTCAAGTCTCTAGGCCTTTCCGTTCGAAAGTAATGATCTTCTATGGTTTCTATGGTTCTGGTCGTTGATTTTTCTCGAAAACGGTCGACTTCAGAGCGTGTGACCAAGAGTACCTTGGTGAACGAAAGTTTTTATCCATAACCTCTATGAAATCTAGGGAGGAGCTTGCTTGCAAAAATCTGAAAATTCCAAAAAAAAACATCATGATGCTAGAGAACCATTTGAAATCATAATTTACCTCTATTCCTTATTCCATTTTCGTTTTCCATCCCATCAGTTTCGATTTTATTTCTCGCTCATTTCATCAGACGGAATGACAATTGTTGAAAGAAGACTGAGTTGTCATATGAATTGCTTTCACAACTTACCAAAATTGATTGGATATTTTGAAAAACTGTTCAGGGTTGTTGAGTAAAAGCATAAGTTTCACATTCGTTTTAGCTCCCATATCGGTCTTTTTGAGCGCTCGTACTACTTACACGAGGGCTATATCATTTCGTCACGATGTCTGTATTTTTCGAATTTTTAGCCGAAAATGGTCTCAAACGACTATGTTCGACTCACTGATGACGAATCCGTCGAAAAATTCGAGTCTGTCCGTCCGGCCGGCCGGCCGTATGTCCGTATACACGATAACTTTCGAACGGAATGTCCTAAAAACTTTTAAGGGTAGGTTTGAATCTCGAATGCCGCGGTTGAGTTCGTTATTGGGCAAAATTCGCCGAGGGGTTCCGTGAATATGGCCGCTCGAAATTTTGTTTTCCTGATTACTTTGAAACTACAGATTCGATCGAGGTGAAATTCTACACTCAGATAAAAAATTACGTGTTCAAATTACATCAAAAATTTGGTCCTGCTCGCATAACCAGAACCATAGAAACCATAGAAAATTATAACTTTGTAATGGAAAGGCCTAGGGACTTGAAATTTTCAGGATAGGTTTGCATCTTTAATGTTGCGGTCACTTTCATCAATGAGCAGAATTAGACTTATATGGATAATTTCAAAACTATGGATATGATCATGACGAAATTCTGTATATAAATTGAGAATGATATATTGGAGCTAAATTTTTTCGGATCGCATGATCAGAGCCTTGGAAACCATAGAGAATCATAACTATGGAACGGAAAGGTCTAGGGACTTGAAATTTTCAGGATAGGTTCGGATCGCGAATTTCGCGGTCAAGTTCATCAATGAGCAAAATTAGATTAGAGGTTCCGTAAATATAGCCGTCCAAACTTTTTTTTCCTGGTAATTTCTAAACAACTCATTGGATTAGAATGAAATTTCGCACATAGATGAAGAATAATGTATTCGAACTACGTGAGAAATCTTGTCCAGATCGCATTACCAAGACCATAGATACCTTAAAAAATTCTAGCGAATTATCGAAAAAAAAAATGGGTCGCCTAAAGCACTGAAAGTCTGGATTTTCGCCTTAGTTTGAATTTTTCTTTGACAGCTGTCAGAATCTTTGCAATTGGTTTCTAAAACTGGAGAATGCGAATCTACCTACAAGGTGGATAAACGAGCGCTCAAAAGCTCCTGACTTCACGGCAGTGCTTTTCACCACTTTTTTGCCAAAATCCGTTCGAGTTTCGTGAGGGTTGCTGTCAAATTGCAAATAATTTTTCACCAGGAAAGCGTCTGTGAGTTCCGGACTTGTTTTCATTCGTCAAGAATGGTCAATTTTGAATTCGAGCAAGAAAGGACGATTTGAATCTGTACCAATGAAAAAAGCGTATTCTTGAATAACTGGTGTTCAAAGCGTGCGTGTGTTTGAAAGACCATTTTATCCACTTATACTTTGTTGATTTGATTACTTGTATATTTCATTTCCAGAGTTCCTTATTCAGATAACTATGTACAATAATATTTTTGTTTCAGGTAATGCGAAAATATCAGATCTGATACCTTGACCATGAATGATGAAAAGGTAAGCAGATGGTTCATGTTAATCGGTTTCAACATAGCAGGAAAATGTGTTTCAGAAAAAAATCTGTCGATTGAACAGGAGGTGTACTCGAAGCTTTCCAACTTACCGTTAATCTAGCGTTTCCTAATTATTTGAAAATCGTACTTTCATGCCAATCATCAATATCGATTCTACTACATCTTCAATAAATTGCAACATCGAGCCAATTATTCCACTGCGGAATACATAACCGAACTTCGACCCGTTATTTTCATAACGAAGCTTTCATAGCTCGAATTTTCAAGATGTTCGCCATAATGAGAAAATTGCGTATTATTACAATGTTGATTTATTACTGCATCTGGGGTAGGTCGGGGTAGGTACTGCAAGAATGTTACACACGAAACAAATGTTCCCGACTTCAGTACTCACATTATACAGACTAAATTCATCACTTAACTTTTTTTTATTTAGTATTTATTCACATCCGATGAGAGAATATCACTGTGCCAGAAGACGATTAGAACAAAAAACGCTGCAATTTATCATATCGCCATTTCAATCCCATAAATATTCAATAATTCACGAACTATCTGCAGTATAGTTATGCAGTAATGAAAAAATCGCAGAAGTAACAGACATAATACTTCCACTACATTCTCCAAATTTTATGATTCTGTGTTGAATGGGTTTTCGACAATAAATTAAATTCACCATTTGATTTTTAACCCTTACAAGACATAAATCACGTTCTCGAACAATGGAGATCGACGCGCTTTAACCAATGATCAAAAAATATTTCAGCGTGCATCACAATGTTTTCCTCTCATTGGAAAGAATGAACCAAACTGTAAGTTTCAAGTGTTCCATCCAGTAGCCGATAAGAATTCCGTAGATGTAGCTCATAAATAATTATCATCTCCAAGAATTGGAATTCCTTGTTTCAGGCCAGTCTCGGTCAAGTGTGGTAGGAAACAGGCCACTCGTTCACTTGCCCATTCACGTGGGAAGAGTCAACATTACACCCCTACGCTAAAGATCTTTTATGTCTGGGTCTAATGAAATATTAGGGCGCGCTGTGGCACCAGTATGGGTTGACCGGCGCATTATTCCTGACCAGACGGGTACGGCCTAGCTTCTCTTGATATGTTTCTTGAGAGAAATACTCCATTCACTTGGATGACAGAAGCAAAATTCTTTAAGTAGATTACGTATATTCATATGAAGACACTTTTCAAAACTTATTCATGAAATGGAGAGGTTCTATGAAAATGTTGTTTATCAAACAGTGATAAAATCTTACTCAAGAAAGAATATAATGTGACTCAAAAACAATGTAGAAACATTCAATTTTCACATCTGATTTGAGGTTAGGTCCCTAACTAAGAGTTTATTAGTTCTATTCGTGAATAATCATTCTTCTGCCGAGAGGTTCCGTAGATATAACCATCTGATTTTTTTTCCCATTTATTCGAAAAGTATCGTTTCGAACGAATTGAGAATTTGTAGTCATTGTTAAATAACGAGACGACAGTTCATGTGGAATTTCCTGGGGATTGTATCACTAGAAGAATAAGAAAAAAATCAAAAACTTCGATATTTCACTGTTTACCACATCACGCTGGAATTTTGTGCCTACATATGCGGCATCGATGAAAATTCAACTTTACTGATTCCAAAAAATTGAGTTTTTCTGATCTGGCTTCGAAAAATATTCCATAATAAGTCTGTGATTCCATTTCTCGAAGTGTCGATTCTATAAAATGATATTACACACTGACGGACAGTTCGGTTCAAAGAATCTTTGGTATGGCAGTCTCGATACAGTGTTACCACTTGCTAAAATCCAAATAATCATAGATTATAATTTTTCAATGAACAACATTTCAGAATCTTAAATTGATTTGACATCGTTGTCAAGTTCAATGTTGTGCCACTTAAACTACGGTTCGATCAGTTTTTCTGAAACTGGAGATGAGTTTGATGAGATTTGAAGCTAAGCAGCGTTATGCGTGTTCATTACTGGGATGGATGACCGCTGGAGATGAATTCGAACAAACTTGCAACATTAGTGCTCATCAATTTTTTTATTCAGGGGTGCATTCATATTTTCAAGATATTAAGATTAAGGAAAAAATTTCATTGCCGATGATTGCAAAACTTTGTAATATTTCAAGAAATGTTTCAAAAAAATTATAGGAAAAAGAAGGTCCGAATGAACCGAGTTTCCGAATACTGTTTTCATTATTAGGCTTTCTATCAAAAATTTAACTACCTGCATAGTAGAAGTTGATGCGATAAGGACGCGACTTAGAATAATATCAAAAAAATTACGAAAAGCACTGCCGTGAAGTCAGGAGCTTTTGAGCGCTCGTACATCCACCTTGTAGGTAGATACGCATTTTCCAGTTTTAGAAATCGATTGAAGAAATTTACGACAGCTGTCAAAAAAATTCTCAAACTTAGGCGAAACTCCAGACTTCATGTCAGTGCTTCAGCTGACCAATTTTTTTTCGATAATTCGCTAAAATTTTCTACGGTATCTATGGTCTCGGTGATGCGATCAGGACAAAATTTCGAACGTAGTTTGAATACATTATTCCTCATCTAGGTGCAAAATTTCGGAAGTTTCGAAATTATCAGGAACAGAATATTTTGAACGGCCATATTTACGGAACCCCTAGTCTAATTTTGCTGATTGATGAACGTGAAATTCGCGATCCAAACCCACCCTGAAAATTTCAAGTTCCTAGGCCTTTCCCTTCGGAAGTTATAATTTTCTATGGTTCATATGGTTCTGGTCATGCGATCTGGACAAAATGTTGCTTTAATATATCATTGTCGTTTAAAATACAGAATTTTATCTCGATCGAATCCGCAGTTTCGAAATTATCGAGAAAACAAAATTTCAAACGACCGTATTCACGGAACCTCTAGTATAATTCTGCTCATTGATGAACGTGAACGCCACATTTTAGATCTACACCTATCCTGAAAATTTCAAGTCCCTAGGCCTTTCCGTTCGAATGTTATGATTTTCTATGGTTTCTATGGTTCTGGTGATGCGAGCTGAACAAACACATTCTGCATGTAGCTTGAACACCTCATTTTCCATTAGAGTACAAAATTTCACCTCGATCGAAGCTGTAGTTTCAAAGTAATCAGGAAAACAAAATTTCGAGCGTCCATATTCACGGAACCCCTCGGCGAATTTTGCCCAATAACGAACTCAACCGCGGCATTCGAGATTCGAACCTACCCTGAAAATTTCTAGGACATTCCGTTCGAGAGTTATCGTGTATACGGACGGCCGGACGGACGGACAGACTCGAATTTTTCGACGGATTCGTCATCAGTGTGTCGAACATAGTCGTTTGAGACCATTTTCGGCTCAAAATTCGAAAAATATAGACATCGTGACGAAATGATATAGCCCTCGTGTAAGTAGTACGAGCGCTCTAAAAGTGGATGAATACAATGTTTTCAGAAGGAAGGCTTTCCACGCAGAGCAAAGAAACACATAAAGGTGCAAGATAACTCTTCAATGAAAAGAAAACCAATCAGAATAATTCTCAAGAAATATTTCCATGATTTCAGGTTAAAAAATTGTTTTTTCAATTCATAAACGTCAAAACACCTAAAATTATCACGATGATAAAATTTCTATTTTTGGAAGAAAATCAAAACCTGAATAAGAGCAACACATAATACAAAACAAAAATTCTTCTGTTGGTCCTATCATCGGGAAAAAAATCATTATCCAATCTACAGCAGATGAAATACATCTATTCATTCATAATTTTTCTCGATTTTAGAAAAAATATTGAAGGCTGTTCTACACTTCACACTATTCGGGCATGAATAACTATTACGTTTTGTGAACCAAAACTATTGTTTTGATACTCAATAAATATGATGGAGGTAAACTTTCTAGCCAGTACGAAGAAGAAAATCATTTTCTACTCTCCAGTGCATTTCTGTTTTCAAAATTCATTTATATACCTATTATTGATTTTCAATCCCCTGTTAGCTTGTTTCATGAAAATGCCTGCAGGCTCATCATTCTGAATTAATTTGGATAATTAACCTAATTCAGATCCAAAATAAAAGTAATAATAATAATAAGTTTTAACGACTGCTGAATTTTAATGGGTTGTCAAGTTAATTCTCTGTATGAATCAACTGTGTTGATCTAATTCACGTCTACTATTTTCTGAAGTTGACGAGGAACCAATGTCCTGCTCTATCTTATAGATTGCAGTTTTTCCATGAAACGCTCGCTTCTGCTTGTATTTTTTTCACCGCATGTTGCAATTTCCTCACCATTCTCGGAGGAATATGCATAGCTCATTGTTTTACACAACAGTATACTCGAAGGAAATATAAATCAAACTGTTAATCAACTTATGAATCGGTGCAATAATATTCTCTCAGGTCACCAGGATCCAGGTTAATGCCGTTTAAATAGATAGATCTCTGTTTCTTCTTCATGTCCAACTAGAACAACAATAAGTACATAGCGATTCATCTAACTAACGGTAAGGAACCAAAGGATTGCAATTTTCCTCGAAGTTATTGTGCTAGCTATCAGAAATGTGTACACAATATATTATTTACTTCGATGATTAATGTTCAACATTGATCTTATTTAAAATTTGTGTAACGAACACAGCAGCACACTCAGCTCTATGGTAATTTGGTCACGATTTTACTAATCTGCAGGTGTATCTACCGAAATTGTGAAGGGAGATGTTTCTTATCATTATGGTAATTTGGAGTGCACCTAATTCCCAAAGTGATGTTGAAGTAAATTATGAATTTCAATCTGATGAAATAATAATTAGGACTTAAGGAGCACCAAAGTTTTAACTTTTGAATTGCTCCGGGATCAGCAAAAGTTGATATGAAAGAGAATTCTGATACCAAATTATCTTTGCGACGACGTTATTTTCGAGAATTGAATCTTTAGTTTTATGACATTGAAATTGTCTTTTTGGTATTGTATCATAAGAAAGACTCCGTTCTGTTCAACCCTTTTCATCAAAATATTAAATTTCTGAATTGAATGCATGAAAAAAGAACGAGAAGTCATTCGGAAACGCCTTATATTAGCTTTTTTTCACAGCACACTAGCTGCAGTAGAGTAAATGCTCAATAATGAATAGAACCCGATAATAGAAATGAAGCTTAACCCCAAAGGAATTGAATTTCTACGATGAATTTTCCAGAATAAATATTCAAATAGAATCAAAGATATTTATCAACTGAAAAAATATATTCTCGAAACGGCTCGACATAAGGCGCCTGAAAATAGAAATTATGGAATGCACTCCCACAAAATTTAATTTATGAGCGGACACCTTGTTGTACGATAGTGTACTTTGCAATTCTTGCAACGACAAAAACGGTAGCATGTGGGTGCAAATATAATCTTGATGTAAATGATTCTCTGTAGGAAAAGGCTCATACAATATTGTTACACAATAAAACTTATTCATGTTTGTAAATAACCCGTCTAGGAATAAATGATCAGGTATCATTAAATTATTTATGATTTTCCTATTGTATCGATATAGCACCCATTCTGGAAATATTCAGCATGTGCTCAAAGGTCAAACCACTGAAAAAGTGATCATCCTAAAACATAAAAAACACTTCGAAATTATTATAACACTGAAGAATTCCTAAAATGAACTATAACAAGAGAAAAGGTCAAGTTTCGGAATATCACATAGCATTTTCATAATTTTTCGCTAAATATATTCTTACGATTTTATGAATATGATTGCAAAACCTATTCATAAACAGTGTAATTGCATGATTAGCTTTTTGCTTTTCTGAGGACAGTAAGAACATAATTGATGCAAGAAGAGCGCGCAGGAGAAGTGTTTTTTTGAGATATCGAATTCGTCTTCTTTAAAGACTGTCGAAAAGTTTCTCTCTTCTTATTATGAATTGAAATCAGATGGCTCTTAATTTCCATTTCAACTTTCTTAGAAATTGCCTGAGATTTATAACTTAACCTTTTTTATGGTTATGGTAATGAAAAACCATTAATATTATTTTATAGATGAACTTATTATGTTTTTTTCACGGACAATGTGACAAGCAAGGTTATATCGATATTCACACTATGATGTTTTCACTTTCCAATCTTATTAGGGTGAAGTGCGCTCGTAAATTCGAACTATGATCTCCATAATGTATACAGGTTTTCGTCAAGATAAAGGATGTCATCTTTGATGTCTATATTTCAACATTTGCCGAATAAAGAATTCCACCGACAAGAATTCAAATTATTCAAATCGTGTTGGCAATAAGTTTATCAGAACTACCAGTGATTGAATTATTAGCACTTTCGTTTTTATTATAGACGAAATTAATTGTTTCCAAATTAGGACAACGAGGAAACGATATTCTACTGAATTCAGCTTCTCGATGTAGAACATGCAACTTTTTATCGGCTTTGGATGCTTTCTTAAACGCGAAAAATGCTAATTTCTTCTTGTCGGGGCTGAAAGATGAATATTGAGATTGTTTTGTTGTGAAATTTTTTCTGGAGGATGATCTTATCTAACTCAAGTTTACAAGGGCACAGCCTTTTACGATTAGATAATTGAATTGCAGGAGAAATTCTGGTCAACAACAACAAATATCACAAATATCGCCGTATTTATTCCCGTATTTTGGAATCGAACAAAATAAGTGGAGAATAGGTGGACGCTACCCATTTGTTTCAAATTTGCTTATCGTATAATCATTGCGAGATTTTTCAGAAATGCAAAGGTTCCCTGTGAATGAGCAAAGAATGGTGGAATAAGAGCAATGAGAATGAGAACAAATTCGGATACAATTTTGACAGCGGAGAAGTTGAAAAACCCTGTCTATAGGCTCGTATCCATTATTTGAATGATGATGCGATGAAAAAATTGGCAACAGATTCATACCGGCCTTTAGTTATCAGAACACAATGCTATAAAATTTTAATCGTCTTCAAACCCTTCGGATACTATCTATTCACTATCTATCTCTACTATAATATTTATCTCAAACATATTTCATTTTATTTTTCTGAGAATTACTATATTGTGGGAACTGCTGGAAGTAGACGACTCTTTCTGGTTTCATCTCTATTTTCTTCAAATAAGATTTCATTCAAGTTCTCTGCCAGACTTATGGTTTGACCACTGTTGGAAAAAAAATTTAAAAAGTTTCGAAACTCGCATTTTCAAGACGACAATTCACGTTTCGGAAATTTTTATTCGAGAATTACTGAAATTTGTCAACCCTTTCTGTATGTTATTGGGAATAAGTGCTCTCCGTCTTGAGGTTTTTTTTTGATATATCATAGTTGCTCGTCCAGTTCCAGAAACCTGAAATGTCCTCAGGTATGATAAAATGTCTTCGTCCTGTATGGACGTCAACTCTTATTTCAAAACATTGAGATTTTTTGCCTATTCCGATTTCCTCTACCTTCATAATTTTCCTCGAATATCAAGAAGATTTTCAATGTATTGAAGTTAGTACGCGTTGTATCCGTTTCATGAGTTATTGTCAAGTTATTCTCCTCCACCAGTGCCTTATTCGGTGACCCATTTATTTATGTATCAATATTTCGGAACATATGCGCGCGAAATCTGTGCCAAATTTCCTTTCAGCATATCCTGATAGCAGAAGGCTATTTATTATGACTTCTGAAAGCTCGAATGTTGATAACAATCATATAAATCATCGACAGAAATGGACAGTCGTGAAGGAATAATCCAAATTTAATGTAACCCTATATCATTCACAGTTGTCCGCGATTTCAAAAACCTAACCATCGGAGAGGAAGAAATGAAAGTTACTGTTACATCTCAAATGAAAATCCAGTATGATTAAATGGTACAACGTCTCAAATTGGTATGTGTGCTCTTGAAGGTCACGGCGAAATATTTGGGATACGCTCATTCCGACACAATCGTGATCAACTGTAATTTCCAGTGAAAGAAACATTTGCTAATTAGTTTCTTCATGATAGGAGACGTTCTGTTATTATCCTAATGATGAAAAAACAATACAGGTACGAGAGAATCGATATTTTGCCTTTTCCATTCCGAAGCTGGTCATTATTGGTTGCTCATTATGGTGTGGTGTGGTGTGTGCCAGACTGAGAAGAATGTGGACTCTTATGAACATTTCCGTTTAATTCTGATCATTTCCTCGAATGAAGATCTTCACATCCGATAGGCTTAAATAGGAGGAATGTCCTGCAGGTGAAATTGTGAACAGGTTTTAGCTTATGGTTTCTAATAAAAGAACTGAAGGCTCGTTCATAGAAAAAATTAACCACACGTTTGAAAATCGATCCATCCGTTTTCCACATTTCCGCTCGAAAACTATGACAACTAATTGAAAAAACTTTGATACTTGAATGAGTTACCATTTCACATCGATACTCCTATCTCGAATCAGTTACATATTGGAGGCTAAAAAACGAGTTATCAAAAATTAATTTGTTTTGAGGAGATGTAGAAATATAATTTCTTTCAAACAAAGCATGATACGAAAAAAAAACATCCGGAGCTATTAAGAGTTGAATTTGAAAAGGAATAATTATAAACCTTTAAAAAGGGCCATGAAGCAACAAGGATGATCTTTTGTCGATATAAATGTTACAAATTCATACAAGGTATGTGAAAAACACTTCTCACAAAAATTTCGAGTTCAGTTTTGATTTATCATCATCAGAAATTTTCAGAGCTAATTCCAAGAAATTTCCGCATTGATGCTCCTGCCCAGTCCATGGAAGTTGGAGGCTAAGAATAGATAGGTTCAAGTATACAAATTTCGGGGAAATTATACAACAATTATTCGGTTGATACAACGTTTGCCGCAAAGTTCTGACCTTATAGTCCGTAAAAATTCATGAGTTAGAGATGAAATTGTTAATATATCGTATTGCCGCAAGAAGACCTGAGCCCCTCTGAATTAAAGTGTTCAGAGATTATATGGAGTCTGATGCGGAATCAAGGTGATATGGAAATAATTAACCTTTGTGTGAAATTTCCAGAGTTTTTCTCATGAATATTTTTTACTATTCCAATTCGTTAATCATCTGGTCCAGAATATGATATGGTGGAGATAATCAATCAAAAGTCAGATCTCCTATTCAAATAATATTTCTTGAAGTAACGAAGTTACTATTTTTCCAGAAGAATTATTTGAATAAGGAAGCCGTCGAAATTGAAGAATTATTCTTTCCCACCATAACGTGTTCCAAATGATGGAAGTCTTGTTTAAAGTCGTCCTTCCATTCGAGATGCGTTTGACCTTGCAACCCATGCTTGTTCACTGTTCAAAACATTGACATACGTTTCCCAGGAAAGAAGACATACAAAATGGCTCTTCCAGTATATTTTACCTTATACAGTTAGAGAAGTCTACACTAACTGTTACTGAATAAAGAAGTAATGCTGACGAGAATGAGGTGTGGATACCTTGTGGTCTAATATAGAATCGAGTTGTGGAAGGTGAAAGATATGTCGTTTTTACTCCACGACCAACGGTGGCCTCTCCTTCAGATGTTTCTTATGAAAAATTGGTGTACGGATGGTCTTATTGTGTATAATGGTGGTTTTATGGAATGAATTATATGGATTGAATTGTATTTTATATGTTTTTTGTTGATCGTACGAAACCAAAAATTCACATATAATGTTATCATAAGAATAAATACCATATGGCTTTGAAAAGTTGGAAAACGAAAGAATGTTTCTGATAATTTATTTCGAAATACACCTTCATTCAATTGAATATCTATAGAACAGAATGGAAATAATCTCAGAATATCTGGTGAGAAAAGACATTTCTTCACTTTCAGTTCATCTTCGAAATTCATCTCGACGCTCATCTGCATTATTCGATCAACGTTTTGAAACGCAAAAATCAACTGAAACTATTCAATTTTCAGCGTTCCGTAGCAAAAATAGCAAAAATAGCAAACACGGAACCCTTATAGTTTCGTCATGTCCGTCCGCCTGTCACATTCACGAAGAATATTGGCCCTATATAAAAACAACTTGAAAGGCTTCTATGAACCGCTATAGAATTACGGAATAAGAATTAGGGAAGGTACTTCCAATACCTGTAATTTTTAGGTAATATGAGCATGTGGAGTATTTATAGATAGGTCTATAGATAGGCCTCCAAAAATTATATAAAAGTTTCAAGATCACTTTTTCCGTTGAGTTGAGGTAAGATAGGTGCTTCTTGATGCGTTCAAAGTATTTGTCACCCCTCTAACTTTTTAAGTACGTATTACAAAATTTTGAAAAATTTCAGTACCTAGTAGAACTGAAAAGAAAATGACTACGGAATCCTTCACTGTGCGGGGTCCGACACGTACTCGGCTCCACTTTTTCTATGAGCTTTGAAATAACTGAATTTCAATATTAATTAATTCATTCTCTTTTTATTTCTGTTTTTTGATTTTTGTGTATTCATTTCGTTATTTCATTATTAAATAAGTTTGTTGAAGTTTGCTCTCTAGATGATTGTCGGAAACAACATAGTACCCACCTCCGATTTTCTTGGTCGTTTTTCAAGTTTCATATGAAAAATTTCCGGTCTCACCTATTCATTCACTAGGTATATGAGTGAATTCAATTTTAAATTTCCAATTCAAAAAATTTCATTGAAAATTCCACACATGTGATTTTTAACCAATCAGAACGTGTATTTCTGACAGATCACCATCGCAACGGATGAATTTTAGTGGAAATTTTTTCACGGTACCCAACAGCGAATTATACTGGAAATTTTTTTGACGTTTATAATGACAGAATATTATACTTGATGAAGACGAAAATTGATGTTGTTGGAAATAAACGAATTTGGTGTGGAATTTTCTTACCGAATACCACACGAGGTCAAATTAAATCCGGAAATTTTTTCTCACCCATGAATATTTTTAGAAAATTATCCCTCGTCTTCGACTCGGGATTATTTTCAAGATATTCATGAGCACGAAAAAATTTCCGGCAATAATTTGACCTCTAGTGGTATTACTAGTGAAAAAAATTGGGGTGCGACAACTTTGAATAATTCCACATATTGAAGCTGCATTTAAGCTCCTTTTGAAAGGTGAAACAATCATTGAACAAGTTAAATGAGTCGGACCCTGGAGTATCGAAATATTTGATGTCTCGTTCTCTGGATCTCAAGATGTGTCAACAACATCCTAAGTTTCAATAAAGTCTGTAGATTAGTTTGGTTTTAATGATGGTCCTAGTATTTCCATGAATGCGACAAATCACCCTGAAGATTTCTGAGGGAAGCCAGAAATCAATTTTTTACTGTCAATCCGTACTCACCAAGTGCTCATATACCTCTAGTTAGAGTACGTGCATTTACACCCGGGACACCCTGTTTAAATATTCTTAACACCAGATGTCATCAACACCCGATCGGAAAAACTCAATATTCTCTTTTAGTGGAAAAGTGAAAGACGTGAATTTGTTAATAACTCATTATGTCCAACTCATATTTATATGTAGGTACAAACAAAATTTAGCAGGATATGGTGAATAGTTTCTGAGATACCGAAGTTTTAAGAAGACTTTTTTTTACCGATACGATACTCACATGAACTAGTTATCTCACAACTAGCTACAAAGATTCAATGCGATATAATCGTTATTTTTAGAATACTCGAGCAAAATATTCACTTTTCCATATCTACGGTACCCTTCGGTGGATTTCGCCCTTGACGATATCAACGGGCGCTTTCAGACCTCGAAAACATCCGGAAAATTTGAAAACTCTAGGTCTTTTCTTTCGAAAGTTATTGTGTTTACGGACGGCCGGACAGAATTGAAGTGGCCACGAATTCCTCATTTGTGAGTACAACGTAATCGATTGACACCATTATAGGCTCATTATCCGAAAAGCACTGACTTTCAGGTTAAATTACAATGCTCTTGTTCAAAGAAACAAGCGCGCAGAAAGAAATAAAAGAACTTATATTGTAACTGAAACTCCGAAAAATATGTCTATAAATTATGAATATATTTATTGAAGAATGATACTACTGAAAATATTAGAAATATTCAAGAAAATTAACAAAATAATTCACAATTATCTATTATTTTTAGTGTTTCTTTCTTGATATTGGAAATTAAATTCATATTCCTGATCAAACTCAAAATATTATGAGAAATCATCCCCCAAATAATAATTTATGGTATATTATTATATGATATACTTCCCAGTATCAAGAGATACATTACACAAGTTAATTCCTGATAATTCTTGAAATAAAAAAATTAATTCTTCCATATTATCAGCTAAAAGAACCAAAAATATTTTGAGGTTGTTACAGCCATAGCTCTTAGTTATATAATTGTGTGGAATATCTATCTTTGCCAAATGTCACATGTCACATGGAACATGCAGTCAGATTTCCTTTGCCTGATGGTCTTGATGCTAAACCTGTGAACGATAGAGATAGTTCCTTATGAGTATTCATATTACTCAATCTGAAATGGCGCTAGAAGGTGTCGTCATTTATTTCATGAACAAAACAAACAGAAGCTGGTGTTATTCCATATCAATTTCTCAAGCCTATCAATTCTTACTCGAATATATATTATCATATCATTAGGTTTATTTCTAGAAGCTCAAGATGAATTGGTTCTTCACATTAGCAGTCAATTTTCGTCCAATGCTTTCGACTGGAGCTAGAAATGAGAACTTCGCACGAAGATTCATATTTCTATACAGCTTCGATCAAGAAAAATATTTCAAGTCATTTTTGAACAATGAATCGCAGAAATGTCGAATCCAAAACAACCACAGGTTTCGGATCAATATGAATATGCGCTCGTTTATCCACCTTGTAGGTAAATTCGCCATTTTCAGTTTTAGAGGATGGAATAAATTTCTGACAGCTGTCAAAAAAATTTTCAAACTTAGGCGAAACTCCGGACTTCACGTCAGTGCTTTTTTTTTCGATAATTCGCTAGAATTTTTATGTTATCTATGGTCTTAGTGATGCGATCTGGACAAAATTCCACACGTAGTTTGAATATATTATTTTTCATTCCAATCCAATAAATAGTTTCGATATTATCTGAAAAAAATATTTTGAGCAACCATATTTACGGAACACCTAGTCTAATTTTGCTCATTGATGAACGTGCCGGTGACATTTGCGATCTAAACCTACCCTGAAAGTCCCTAGGCCTTTCCGTTCGAAAGTTATAATTTTCTATGGTTACTATGGTTCTAGTTATGCGATCTGGACAAAATTTAGCTTGAATATATCATTTTCCATTGAAATATAAAATTTCGTCACGATCGAATCAGTAGTTTCCAAATTATCAAGGAAACTGAATTTCAAACGACCATTTTCACGGAACCCCTTGTCTCATTTTGCTCATTGATGAACGTGACCGCGACGGATGGGGGCCTTAAAGGCCCACATCCATGGTCAAACAATTTGCGCAAATTCGGTGTTGTGCAAACATCAGTTTCGTTTTCAACATCACAGTCAGACACGGACGACTTTTATGCCGCGATTATCCTTGCACTGGGGACAGAAAAACGTGCTAAAAAAATAAGAAAGCCCAACATGTGGGTGAAGAGTTGGCTTCTGAAGAGGAACAAATTTGGTCATGACCGCTTGGTCAAGGAGCTCAGGCTTACCTCAGCTGCGGACTACAGAAACTACCTCAGAATAGACGCAGCTACGTTCAGTGAGTTACTCGAAATGGTAACTCCTTTCATACAGAAAATCTCTACGAACATGAGAGAAGTAATAACTCCAGAACTGAGATTATTGGTAACTATGAGAAATCTTGTAAGCGGGACTCCTTTGAAAAGCTGAAATTTCAAACTGCCATCTCAGCTCAAACTCTTGGAAGAATAATAGTGGAAACTAGTGACGCTCTGGTCCAGGAAGATGCGAAAAGGCGTCTGTTCACGAAGTGGAAAAGGCGTAGACGGTTGCGAAATTTGCACAATACTACCATCCACGGTCAAACAGGTAGTCAAACAAGGGTCGTTTGCGCAAAATATTTCGATCCAGACCGATTTTACACAAACAGTTTGCACAACCATCAAACAGTCCCATCGACGATCAAATTATTTGCACAAACACCGAATTTGCACCAATTGTTTGACCGTGGATGGGCCTTAAGATCCCAGCGCTGCAAATTATTCGAGCTCAATAAACCCCCCTCCAATAAGTTGGGACATATGGTTATTATAGAATATTATATGTGGCTACCATGATTCTGATTATGACCGGCACTGACCATATTGAAGGGTTATTAAGTCTCATATTCCATTAGGTTCCCTATAAGACACCTGTTGCGTTACATTGTATTAAATTTCATCGTCTTTTAACCATGTATGATGAATAATTTCTAAAAATGTCTTAAATATTGAAGAGGATTCGCCAAATGTATGTATATATGATAGAACTGATTTTCAAGGGTGTTTCATTCATTCATTCATTCATAGCTGACACTAAGAACTTATTGTTATAAATTTATTCATAAGTGGTTTCCGAGAGCAGGCTCGCACATGTTTTCATCCTTGGCTGCACCCTAATGTACCGTCAATTAATTATCGGCCATATTTCGAGATAACCACCGAGAAGCCTCCGTAATTGAGAACAAAATCTCGGGTTCGAATCGCAGACGTGACCATCGCACCCGTGAATGTTTAACGGTACATTAATTGATATGAATTGATTGTAGCAGAAGAGATTATCAATTTTTTAGATGGTGGATAGTGGATACCCATCAAGGCAAACTTTTGTTCATCGAAAATTCAGTCCACTTGAACTAGTTCTATATGCGAATTGAGCCATTGATTCATATGTTTTTTGAGCGCTCGTACTACTTACACGAGGGCTATATCATTTTGTCACGATGTCTGTATTTTTCGAATTTTGAGCCGAAAATGGTCTCAATCGACTATGTTCGACTCACTGATGACGAATCCGTCGGAAAATTCGAGTTTGTCCGTCCGTCCGGCGGGCCTTAAACACATTAAACTCTCGAACAGAACAACCTAGAGACTTCATATTTCTAGTGTAGGTTCAGATCCAAATGCCTCGTTAATGGGCATAATTCCACTAGGGGTTCCGTGAATATGGTCGTTCAAAATTTTGTTCTCCCTATTACTTCGAAACTACAAATTCGATCGAAATGAGATTTTGCACTCAAATGAGGAATGAGATGTACAAGCTACATGTGAAATTTTGTCCAGATCGCATGACCAGAACCATAGAAACCATAGAAAATTGTAACTTTTGAACGCGTCTTGAAATGTTCAGGATAGGTGTAGATCTCGAATGTAGTGATGACGTTCATCTATGAGCAAAATTATACTAGGGGTTCCGTATATATGGTCGTTTGAAATTTGGTTTTCTTGATAATTTCAAAACTATAGATTGGATCGTGACGAAATTTTGTATATTAATTGGGAATGATATATTCAAGCTACATTTCTCCAGATCGCATGACCAGAACCATAAAAACCATAGAAAATCATAACTTTCGAACGAGAAGGCCTAGGGACTTGAAATTTTCAGGATAGGTGTGGATCTGAAATGTAGCATTCACGTTCATCGTTCCGGTAGTTTGAAATTTAGTGTTCTCGATTATTCCGTAACTACGGATTCGATCGAGACAAAATTTTGTATTTCAATGGAGAATGATATATTCAAGCTACATTTTTTTCAGATTGCATGATCAGAACCATAGAAACCATAGAAATTTATAACTTTCGAACGGAAAGGCCTAAGGACTTAAAATTTTCAGGGTAGGTTTGGATCGCGAATATCGCGGTCACGTTCATTAATGAGCAAAATTAGACTAGGTGTTCCGTAAATATGGTTGTTCAAAATATTTTTTTCAGATAATATCGAAACTATTTATTGGATTGGCAAAATTAGACTACACAATGGCCGTTCAAAATATTTTTTTCCTGATCATTTCGAAACTACTGATTGGTTTCGAATGAAATTTTGCACATAGCTGAAGCATGATGTGTTCAAACTACGTGCCAAATTTTGTCCAGATCGCATTACCGAGACCATAGATACCATAGAGAATTCTAGTGAATCATCGAAAAAAAAATTGGTCAGCTAAAGCAGTGACGTGAAGTCTGGAGTTTCGCCTTAGTTTGAGAATTTTTTTGACAGTTGTCAAAAAATTTTTCATTTTGTTTCTGAAACTGGAAAATGCGAATCTACCTAAAAGGTGTATGAACGAGCGCTCAAAAGCTTCTGACTTCACGGCAGTGATTTTCGTGTTTTTTACAATTTCATACATTCCCCAACGTTTATTCTGGATAGGACTTCTTCCCAAGCAATGATGCAAGTTCCATGAATATAAGAAGATTAACATGATGCTACGTACATTTGATAATAATTCGGATTGAACTCATTTTTGAGAAATACACAATTTACCTAAAAAATCTGCATAATATTCCCATAGAGTTCTTACAGAGAATTTAGAACCAGTTATATTCTTTCGAAACACACTGGCTTCCATTGAACTGATTGTGTATTCTCATGTCAGAAGTCGTGAGAACATAGCAATTGAATATGTATCTGATGTTGTTATGTGCTGTCAGAGTGGATTTGAAGAGAATATGGTATTTCCTTCAAAACAAAATAGCTCCATATTATGATTGAAATAAGATTCTCATTTAAATTTTTGTTGTTGTTTTATCCAATGAATCGAAGCTATCTCTACAGAATAAAAATGATACTTTATACTGCTTCCAACAAAACCCCATATATGGAAATTTATTGGAACAAAATTTGTTCCTTTTCGACTCTATGTCCTATTGATGGTTACACTTCGTCGGTCTAATTCGTTAACCTGCTAAGTCCATTTTTTGATCAATTTTACTTTTTGAGCTGGTCATAAAGTTTAGACGATTACCTACCTTATGGAATACGAAATAAGTGAGATATCAATATAACAAGAATCATTAAAGAAACCAAAAGGATTTTCAGAATATTTATATGTAAAATAGAAAAGATATCCTTCAGTTTTGTCTGTCTCCTGTAAAATATGCAAATGGACTAGCAGGTTAACGAATTAGGCCGACGACTTGTGGAAAAAGGGGGACTACCGGGTGTGGTCAACAAAAGATTGAGAAGAGTACGAAGATGACAAATGTTACTTAGAGAGAAGCTCATGAGCCCAAAAGACTCCATGCCAGTTGAATATGACTTCAGAGCGAACTATAACTTCTGTCAGGAAAGCATAAAGACGAAAGCTGATCTATGAAATGACCTGATCTGATATACCGAAAAAAGAAGAAGCTGGGACCTGCATAGATAGGTACCTATATGACCTGTGGTGTAGAAAATCCCTGCCGTTGTGTTTTTCGTCCCAGATCTACTGGTTGGGGTCCTTAGTGAGGCGTTTTCAGTAGCTCCCGCCTTAGGAGCCACCAGATAGGAACCACGCTGCGTGTCGTCGCTCACACGCCATTCCATAACGTGTGGAAAGCGGCCACAGTTTAATATTCCTAAGGATAATTTATTACATCGCTCCGAAAAAAGGGAATGAGACTATTTCAGCCAGCGCGGTGAAATAATATCGCCTACATAAAATGCGAGAGAGCTCAAATCTTTGGAGGTTATGAAACGCGGCAGACGAAACGAGCGAGCTGTCACTATGCCAAACATTGGCAAAAAAAAAGTCTGCTCGGAGGCTAGGAGCCAACATCCTCAGAAATCAGACTCGCGGCGCAAAAAAGTTCTTTCGCGACCAAACTCATGATTCGAGTACGTCGATGAAATCTTCACAAGGGTATGCCTTAACACCGAGGGCTTGAATGCCTCAGCCAATCCTATACAGAATTCACGGACTCGTGTACTGAAATTCATCGATATATCAACCAAATGTAGAAAATAGGTCGCTGTAATAATACGGCAACAATGATTTCTTCGATACAACATACGCATAATCTACATCTTTCAAAAGTTCATGAAACCGTATGTTCGAGATCGATCAGAAAAAAAATAATTGCACGCCCGAGGTTAACATACCACGACCAGAAGGTCAATCGCAAATCGGAGATCTCAATCGGGACCATTTGAATCGCCCCTAAACTCGATTTGACAGACTGAAGCACAACCGGAGTGTCTTACAGTTCAGTTCGGTTCGCAATGTGTACTGGAAAGAGTCCTTCGACCTGTAGCCGTCGAATTAAAAACTAGTAAGTATTTATTTTATAATGCTCCAGGCACGCCGTTGCCTTGGATTGCAGTCGGTGATAACATCCAACTGCGACAAGAAACCGTATATTTTATTGTGGAGAGCAGTAGTACAAACATGGAGGACGAGCGTCTGCGTAATTGTTAGAAGAAGAAGGATCTGGTTCTCGAGAGGATTTAATGTCTTTTCGGAGGGAAATATCGCTCGGCTTGCTTCTAGGATTACGCTCTGAAACAGAAATTTTGGCCTATAAAAGGTAGGCAACCAAAGAAACCTTTCCCCTCATCATGGGGGTGAATTTGAAGCTACAGTTCCCAACCCAGTTCATGAAACCTACAATTTTACGACACTGGATGGGATAGTTGTAGGTATATTATCTTGGGGATGCTTCTTTCAAGAACAGTTCCTTTTGAAGATACACCAAATATCCAGCTGGAGAAAGCAATTTTCAAATTTCAACTCAACTGAATTTGAGAGAAAAAAAACTGAGAAAAATTTTCCTTCTATCTCAAAAAGGTACTGTTAAATTATATACGCTTACAATTCTTAGACTTGATCTATATAGTACAAAATGTTCAGAGCTATATTATGATCTTGAATAGGGACATCTTTGAATACAAATTAATTGGAGTTGTTTCATTAGCTCTTATTACCAATAATGAAGACCTCCTAGACACTTCAGAAAGAAGAGGAAGCACATATAAGATTAAAGTGTTCGGATACATGAACAGAAAGAACCTTAATCCATCTACAATAGAGTCATCATTTTTTTCGAAAACTCATTCCTTCCTACTCCAGCCAGTAAGGTCACCACGTCGTCTCTTGTCTCATGCTCAACCTAGGTGATCCGACTCAATCAAGTTGACCTTCTTTCACTAACAACTGCGTTAATTAAACAGAAACATAATTCAAACGTCGTCCACAGGAAAGAGCACCTAATCAACGTGCATCTCTCAAACAATGTATAATGTTCGCGATTTTTATTGAATTTTCATACACATCGGCAGATATAGTTAGTTATCTCTGAATAGCGGAGAAACAAGGTTAATTAATTAGGTTTTAAGACAATGTGGATATTCCTATCCTTATTCGTCCCGGAAGGTTCCAGATTTTTACCGAAATTTAAAATAAACAGGAAAATCAATTCTCCATTGTTCTATGGGGGGTGTGACAGATCACGGCGAAAAAGTTGATGGATCATGAGGTCGAAGTTATGCTGAACTTGAACAGGTCCCAGGTAACGGTATGATATCTGCAGGAAGTAACGATCTTTATCCGTATTTTCTCTACATTTTATTGACATCGGGCGAAGCCGAACTTGGGGAGGAAATGGAAGACATTGCTTTTAAAAAAATTCAGAGAACAGGTCTGGCATAACAGAATTTGCCCACCCAACTTTGGACGCCCCCGTTAAGATTGGCTGCGTCATGAAATGAAAAAAAAAATTGACAAGCACTGACGTGCAGTCGGGAGTGTTCATTGTCAGTATGACTAATGATGTTATTTTATTTTCAGAAATTTAATTTGGGAGACAAAATAATGTCTATTTTTTGAAATCGAGGCATACTGTCACAATGCAAAAAAAAAATTACGAAAAGCACTGCCGTGAAGGCAGGAGCTTTTGAGCGCTCGTACATGCACCTTGTAGGTAGATTCGCATTCTCCAGTTTTAGAAACCAATTGGAAAGATTTTGAAAGCTGTCAAAGAAAATTTCAAACTAACGCGAAAATCCAGGCTTCACGTCAGTGCTTTGGTGACCATTTTTTTTTCGATAATTCGCTAGAATTTTCTACGGTATCTATGGTCTTGGTAATGCGATCTGGACAAAATTTCTCACGTAGTTTGAATACATTATTCTTCATATATGTGCAAAATTTCATTTCAATTCAATGGGTATAGTTTCGAAATGATCAGGAAAAAAATATTTTGAACGGCTATATTTACGGAACCCCTAGTCTAATTTTTCTCATTGATGAACCCGACCGCGAAATTCGTAACCCGAACCTATCCCGAAAAGAGAGAAAATGTGGCTTGAATATATCAGTTTCCATTAAAATACAAAATTCAGACATCGTGACGAAATGATATAGCCCTCGAGTAAGTAGAACGAGCGCTCAAAAAGAGCTCGTGTTGCGAACTTACCATGTTTTGACAAACATGAAAAAGTCCGAAGATCACAGATATCCTCTGACGTTCCTTCCGATAATCATTTCAAATTTTGGCGCAATCATGATTACTTTCGAAACTCGAGCGGATTTAGAAAGACCGATCTGAGAGCTGAAAAGAATAAAAAACTAATCATTTCACGTTTTGAACGAATGTCGAATGAATTCTTTCGTTCATTCTGGCCAGTGCAACGGAATGAAGGAAAAATAGGGATAGGTATTTACACTTGAAAATAGGAAAATGTTGCGATTTTTCAAAGAGTTCCTCAATATTTCATTTGACAAAACAAGGTATCTATACTCAGATTGATATGAAAAAATTATCATTTAGACATTACTTTTCTCGAGTTGTTGATGTTGCTCTAGCAGTCTAGCCTTACTTGAATAAAAGAATTGGGGGACCAATAAAAAAAAAATTAATTTTTCTGATATATTCAATATAATTCGGTGATTCCATTTATTGAAGTTCATAAAAATAAGTCGACAGTATTTGTCTTGCCGACAATAAACACTGAAGGTCATTTCGGACTTTACGACAGTAAGGACCGGTATTACAAACGATAGCTCCAATCAGCCATTACTGAACCGAGAGTTTGGAGTCGACCGTCGGTTAGACGTGTCAACTTGAAGTGAAAAAAATTACGAAAAGCACTGCCGTGAAGGCAGGAGCTTTTGAGCGCTCGTACATGCACCTTGTAGGTAGATTCGCATTTTCCAGTTTTAGAAATCAATTGAAGGAATTTTTGACTGCTGTCAAAAAAATTCTGAAACTTAGGCGAAACTCCAGACTTCATGTCGATGCTTCAGCTGATCAATTTTTTTCCGATAATTCGCTAGAATTTTCCACGGTATCTATGGTCTTGGTGATGCGATCTGGACAAAATTTTGCACGTAGTTTGAATACATTATTCCTGAGCTAGGTGCATAATTTCATTCCAATCCGATCGGTAGTTTCGAAACTATCAGGAAAAAAATATTTTGAACGCCCATATTTACGGAACCCCTAGTCTAATTTTGCTCATTGATGAACATGACCGTGAAATTTGCGATCTAAACCCACCCTGAAAATTTCAAGTTCCTAGGCCTTTCCGTTCAAAAGTTAGAATTTTCTATGGTTTCTATGGTTCTGGTCATGCGATCTGGACAAAATATTGCTTCAATATATCATTCTCGATAAAAATACAAAATTTCATCTCGATCGAATCCGCAGTTTCGAATTTATCGAGAAAACAAAATTTCAAACGACCGTATTTACGGAACCCCTTGTATAATGTTGCTCATAGATGAACGTGATCACGACATTCGAGATCCACACCTATCCTGAAAATTTCAAGTCCCTAGGCGTTTCCGTTCAAAAGTTACAATTTTCTATGGTTTCTATGGTTCTGGTCATGCGATCTGGACAAAATTTCACATGTAGCTTGAACACCTCATTTTCCATTTGAGTGCAAAATTTCATCTCGATAAAATCTGTAGTTTTCAAGTAATCAGGAAAACAAAACTTTGAACGGCCATATTTACGGAACCCCTGGTGGAATTTGGCCCATTAACGAACATAACCGAGCCATTCGGGAACTGAACCCACACTGAAAATTTCAAGTCTCTAGGTTGTTTTGTTCGAGAGTTATCGTGCTTACGGCCGGCCGGACGGCCGGACGGACAGACTCGAATTTTCCGACGGATTCGTCATCAGTGAGTCGAACATAGTCGATTGAGACCATTTTCGGCTCAATATTAGAAAAATACAGACATCGTGACGAAATGATATAGCCCTCGTGTAAGTACTACGAGCGCTCAAATATTATTCCTAGAAAAAAAATTGGCGGCGCCCACTTCCACGCGCATCTCAAGTCAACATTAACTTGAACAAAAAGCCGTTTGCAGAACAAAAAAAATATTCGGGTACATATACAGGGTGACAAGGAAAGTCGTACTGAATATTGAAGGACGTCATTATTCAGGTCATTTCTGATGTATTTGGTTTTATAATATGGTGTCCGAAAGCTAACCGTTATGGAGATATTGAGTTTTGAAGATTTTTCAAATAATCCTTTATTTTTTGGCACCATATCATAGAACCAAATCCATCAGAAATTACCTGAATAATAACGTCCTTCAATATTCAGTACGACTTTCCCTCATAAAATTGAGTTTGAGTTTTTCGGTTCTGATGTTGAGAATATTCAATATTTGGTGATTCTATCCCATGAAATTTATAAAAATGAAATGAAATTTGGTTTTATGATATTTAATAATCATAATAATAATTGTCTTCATTAAGGAAAAAAAACAATTATCCACAAATTTGGTTCTATAGTCATCTCGAATGGATCATTATATTAGTTCTAGGTTACTGCTCTGGCGATGAAAAATTCCAAAAATATTAATCCCAACGAATTGAAACTTTGTGGTTAGTTGAATGATAACGGCACGAAGGTTCCTTTGGAATTTCGAAAGAATGGTATCCCTAGAGGATTCCAAAAAAATCTCAAAACTTCTATACCTCGAAAACTATAAGCCATATCCAGCATATCAATCAAATGAGTGAAAATTCAGCTTTTTAGCTGTTCCGCGTGAGGAAAAAATTTGGTTCTTCGGATATATTCAATTTAATTCAGTGATTCCGTCTTTTGAAGTTCATCAAAATAAAATGACAGTATTTGTCATACTGACCATAAACAATGAAGGCCGGGTTGGCACACATAAACAAGCGCGCTAAAGTTCCTGACTTTTTATGAATCGCGCATCAGTATCTGGTTTCTGCAACAAATAAATGAAGTGAAAGCACTCTTTTATTTGAACGATTCAGTTTTTTAACGATGCAATACTCTCCTGGTATATTTGCCAATATAGGTATTCATGCATTTATCTCAATTCTGGACTTAGCTGCGGCATAAACCTCCGCCTGACCATGCTATATAGTTAACCACAAAATGACACATCTTTTCTGAGAATGAGGTACTCAAAAATGAAAACCGTATATCAGACATGTTGTGGGAAATGTTGAGAATCGTGCTGTGGTTTCTTTTCAATCTATAATTGACGACATGGGATAATACTGTTCTCGATATTGTTGTAACTGTCTCTTTTGGTTTGACAGACAGTCTAGAGCTAGGGTTATATCGGTGACAACCGATAAGATGTAAATATTAATTCGAATTTATGTGTTGTTTTTTCCGATGAAGCTCGAAATGACGGAGTCCGGAGTCCTTGGAATCTGAATATTCAATATAGCAATTTTCTTCTCGTATTTCATTGCAATCTTCACTTCCTTGAATCTAACTTCATAAATGAAGATCCGTTCATGAATATCGAATGCGTGATTCGAGTCACTAATTGGCTATTTAGATGAATTGGCATAACATAGAAAGATAAGTTTTAATATGAAACTTTGATTGCTGTATCTAAGATAAAGAAGAATATACAAACCAATCCACAACTATTCGCCACAGTTTTCTGTTGATTTTTCGTCAAGATGTTCTCTTGAGCTATTTCGGAAAAATAAACCAGATCTTACGTAGGCATATGATATATGTATGCATAGTTGTGAAACTGGTCGAATATATCCCCTACTTCATCCAATTTTGAATCAACACTCATCTACAAGCTTCAAGTCCTCACTCATTCTAACATTTTTCGAATCATTCATGAACGTGAAATAGCTTTCAAGTTGAACAAAGAGAAAATAAAGCGAACCAAATTAATAGAACCAAACTGATTAACGCTGGACCAATTCTATTAGCTCACCTCATTATTCATCCACTTGAGATCTGTCGAACGATAAACAATTTCGTGCATTTCTCACATAAACCTTCGTCTCTAAGAACACTGGAAGAATAAATGAAAAATTATCGCATAATAAATATGGTACTTACCACATACCACATATCTGCTGTATTGTGATTATAAATCAAGTCGGTTGTTCGTAAAGTTTGTTGACTAGGTTACGACCTGATTAAAATGTGTGGTTTTTGTTTGAAATGTCAGGTTGGATGTTGAAATCCGGATCTATTATAATGAAACGATTTATCATTCATTCAATACGTTTTTCTCCCATATGACCATGGCTACGTTATTTTTGCTTGCGTATTCGAGCATTTTATTTTCAATACATAATAAAAGTATAAACGTTGTTTCGTTGAGATTTCCCAGTTGTGTATATCTACTTCTCCTTCGGATTTTTTTTCTATAATGGTTCATGTTGCCCCAGACAAGTACAACTTCAGTTATAGAACGAGATGTTTAGATTGGTATAACCCATTTTGAAAATGGATCCAATTTCACGAGAAGATTCCATCCTTCTTCATCCATACAAGTTTTACAACACATGAATTAAAGACCAGCTGATAACTTGCAACGTAGTAAGTATGTTAATTGTTTACCAAAAAGAGGCATTTTTGATTTCCTCAACAAGATCAATTTTCAGACGTTTTGTTTTATGTTGGTAATGAAATTTTGCATCATCGATTATCCCCATTAGAAAACAATATCCGGAAACTCTCAATAGGAGTTATGTATTGAATATAGGGGGTGTTTTCAAAGACGAGTTTTTTGCGACAGGTGATAGAACTCATCGAAATAAGTCATTATACTAAAAACCGTTCGTATAAAATCTTCACCAGGGCCGAAATCAAAGTTACCCGATAATCGATAATTCTCAGGCCAGACCTGGTTCGTATTAATATCTATACGTGTATTATTTCCATCTGTCCGATTTCAGTATACGGAAAATCACTTATGATGCATATGATTTTTGTTTCCGATCTCAACCCCTGTGATTTCTTCCTTCGGGGTCATTTGAAAACATTAGTGTTTAGTTCAGTACGGTGAGGTGAATAGTGCGAGAGAAATGAGCATTGAAAATGCTTGTGACATTATTCCAAAACTGATGTGACAGTTTCTGCATGTATAACGAATGTTACATGCAGCAACTATCACATCATGACAACGGGCAAGATTTTGTGCACATCAAAGCAAATGGTTACCAATTCGAACAATTTCTGTAAATTAAGATCAATTTCATCGGTGAGTTTGTGAACTTCCAAATTTTTTTTGTAGGACCTTTTCAATCAATAATTTTACCTCTCCTTAGTTTGAACTTGATTTTTCCTGAACTACCGTTCAGGAAAAAACTCCTTATAAAAGTTGAAAGAGAATATACGAATTCGCGATAAAATCCATTTATTTACTTGCCTGAATACATATGCCACCGTGATTCATGGCAGATCTTCAAAGAGAGGGAATACGATCCAGAGTGGTCTTAAGATCTTTATGTCCAAGATTTTTTGCACTTTTTTCGAATTGAATATTTTATATGATCGAGACCGGAAAAATTATATTTTTTGATGAGTTCTAGCACCTGTCAAGAAACCATAGAAGTTTTTTTCACGAAATATCCGAAGTAACAGTAACAAGCGTTCTGAAAGATTTCATGCAATTTTACCACAGAGTTCATCACAAATGGGAACTTAACACAATTGCTAGGTTTCTTCTGCAAATAGCCATTACTCACTATTGGTTCTCTTGACCCCTGTTGTAAGGTTATCCAACCAGGAAATGAGCCCCTTGTTTGCGACTTTTCAATAAGAGTTATTTCCTGCAAGACTACTCCAAGGTACTGATAGATTTCATTCATCGTTATATGCTCTGAATATTGTAATTTTCTCATATAACAAAGAGCATCTTGTCTTATTCACTTTGAACTTCCTCATTCATGCATAAGTGCCGATAAGTATTGTTATTTTCCATATAAAAGTGATACCCGTCATCTCTTCCTTCAATATTTATCGAGTTTATTTCGGTCTAGGGTACAATGTATGATTCAATACAACGTTTGTGTGCGATTTTCATGTTTTTGGAGTTCCATGGAAAGAACCTAATAAACGAAAAACGAACCGCCATAAAAACTCTTCTTCCTCTATTCCTTAGCTTGACAATGGTCTAAGAGAAAACTTGCCAAGGTCGAAAGAGAAATATCAAAATTAAGTTACAGTGGTGTCTAGAAATGTTTGTGTATTTGGATTTCCTACCAAGATGGGTGCAAAGTAACCTTCTTGAAATATTTGATACAGAAAAAGGAACCATAAACTTATGCACCCTGCTGTATATGAAAAATCCTCAAACTCTTAAAAAAAATATCAGAATATATTATTAGTTCTCATCAGAAACTCATTTTGACCTGGCATTCGACAAGCACTTCATTTCACACAATTTTTTTTTTCATTTGGTTTGAGCGTTATTGGAGAGAACATGCGAAAACAGTTGATTGAGTTGCTTTATATCCTAGATCTATCTGGTTGAAATGACTTGAGCCTATCTTTTCGCAACACATGCATATTCATGGATTATAAATCGCCACTTAGGTACAAACAGACTAAAATTTGAACGGGATCCTGAACAGCGATCGTGGGAAACAATGCATTCAATCTGAGTCAAACCACTGCCTAGATCCTAACATAACAGATCATATTGGTAGACCCAGTAATTTCACATATTCATTCTCCGACCGAAGTCGCGACTCGTCCTCGACCATTCATTTTCGAAGCGGGGTGATTACACTTCTTAGTCCGCAGGCGAAATAGGAACCACATAATCAACATAACATTTGCATATATTACTGGATGAATTTACTGCCTACTAAACTTCATTTCATCCTTGTAGACACAGTTTTACGGAATTTCCGTGGACAGAAAGATTCAAGTTTCAAGATGACCTGCTGATTGTGAACATGGATTTTTAGGGTTTCGTTGCCGAATCACAATCATATCTGCTCATTTTACTCGGAGAGATTTAGCACTATATTAATGAAAACTCAACCTATTTAAGAAGATATGAAAGATTAAAACAAAAAATCAGTGCAGTCGCGTGGGCAATTAGCGTTAGATGTCAACGTGATATCGATTTTTCAATTGCGTTCTCGTCTCTTTTTACATTCGAGAGGCGATGAATTCTGACGAACTAAAGGTAGAGGGACCATTAGAAAATTCGAGTGAAGAACTGGCGTGATCAAGTCAGGTGCTTTGGCGCGTTCCTTTCAATTAATCGCCAGAGCAATCTTTCACATGATGTGAGGCTGTAGCGAAATTATCGAACGAAAGATCATGAGACGAAATACATTCGGTCAATTGCCTTCAATTTTACAATGTCAGTTTATTTTTTCAGACTTCATTAAAGAAAATATCGAATTTTCTGACAACCAGATCAGAAAAACTCAAATTTCTTCTTTGAAACAGCTTTTCATAAAACTAAACCAGCCGTCAGTGTGACGAGTAATATTTTATTTTTATAAACCTAATATTCGAATAATAAACTATTACTAGCAAGTTTTTGGGTGAAATAAATATCATTATATCTGAGAGATGGAATCACAGTATTATTATCTAATTTTTTGACAACAGATCGCAGAAACTCAATTTTGGAAACCATTTGGCGGCTTTTGCCCATTTATGAACCCAACCGGCACATTTGGACCTCAAACTCCTTTTTGAGCGATCGTACCACTTACACGAGGGCTATATCATTTCGTCACGATGTCTGTATTTTTCGAATTTTGAGCTGAAAATGGTCTCAATCGACTAAATTCGACTCACTGATGACGAATCCGTCGCAAAATTCGAGTCTGTCCGTCCGTATACACGATAACTCTCGAACGGAATGTCCTAGAAACTTGAAATTTTCAAGGTAGGTTCGAATCTCAAATGCCGCAGTTAAGTTCGTTATTAGGCAAAATTCGCCCAGGGGTTCCGTAAATATGGACGCTCGAAATTTTGTTTTTCTGATTACTTCGAAACTGCTGATTGGATTGTAATGAAATTTTACACCTAGCTGAAGAATAATGTATTCAAACTATAGTCCATTTAAGAATTATTGACATCGAAGCAGGCCATGAACGTCCAGTCGAGGCTTTATTTCTAGTTACTAAAAAGTAACTAAATTTCATCATAGAACATAAATATAACCTAGAAAAGTGTTGAGTATACGAATATTACGAATTATCGAATAATTAAGCCGGAATATTTCGATTGCAGTTCAAACATGGGAATTCAGGTTTGAAAGCGCAAAAATATCGAGGAATGCTTTCATATGAAATTATCTGAACTTATCGTTCATATAAAAGTCAACCATGGAAATTTGAAGATCATTCAAATAAATATTTATTTTCACTCAGGACCATGCAATATTTATTGGTATTGGAATTCTTGCAAAATTCTAACCATATAACTATAAGAGTACCATTTTATGTCAGGATTCAAGAAGGATAATTAATGGAATTCTAGCAGATAGCTAGTGCTGCAACAGAAAAAAATTTTTGGATACTTCGCAAGCACAGGCCCAAAAGAATGGATTGGAAAAAACGTTATAATGTATTAAGAAATAAGAGAGAAACAAAAATTAAGAATCTATGTAGTACATGAAGAATTTTGACATTAATTTTGTACCGAACTATCAATATATGAACCAATTTGTGAATTATTTATTGCTCGGTGTTGAATACTTTGAGAAAGTCAATTTTTATTTTCATTCATTAAAACTGTCCATGAATTATTGAAAATATTATAATTGATGAGCAATTTTACAATTATTCAGTATACTTTTGAATTGGGAACAGTATAGCATGTGTATTAACAGAGGGAATGTGTACAGGGTACCATACAGTATAAGTATAATAAATAAACTTAAAATATCTATGAATGATACAAGAGCAAAGATAAAAATATCATTGAAAACTTTGTTTCCTCGTAGTGTAGTGATTTGGATGTGTTTATTGAATAAGCTGACATAATCCTATTGATGGGCATCCTTTTGCAGGGAAGGTTTCAATAACCCATTTATGAAATAATTCACCATTCATAGTAATCCTTATCATTAATACCACTGTCAAGAATCGGATCAAATCCAGGTAAAAATCCATCAATTGTTCCAGCATTCAAAATAGTGCACCTTCTGCCTTGAATATACTCGGCATACCTTTTGGATTATTTTCTAGTGTCCACTGCCGAATTTGAATAGCCAAATTTCATCTAGATAAATGAATTTTATGTTTTGTTCTATGTATTCTCGGTATTTATCACAATATCGTACTATTTTTAATATAATTTTCTGTTTATCAGTAAGAATTTTCCTTCGATCAACTTTTTTGTATTTGTATCCAATTTTTTTTATGATATACATAAAATAATGTTGACTTCGATCAATTGAAATCTAGGTGCTCTTTGGCCAGTTCGAAAAGGATATCTAAACTGATATATTCATTGTTTTCAATTCTAGCAAAAACAAAGTCATTCAATGTCTCTTTGAAGGAATAATCATATCGCACAGGTTTTCTTCCACTGCTAATTCCAGGCTAATATTCTACGGACAGGGCTTGGTGGAATCTGAAAATGTAAGAGACATTGATCAATCAGAATACACTTTGAGTAGGTGAATATCAGTTTACCTGAAACACTAGCGGAAAAATATGCCAAATCTTTGAAAAACTCGAAGTAACACCGACAAACTGCCTGGCGTTCTCTTGTAAGGCGCGATGTATCCTGGTCAATTCCAGCCATTTTAATAGCATAAGACAAAAAATACTCAAATTCAGAGCAAATTTTTATAATTACATATTCACCAATATCTTCGATAAAATAAATAAAAATAAGATTTCTATGGGTAATGTTAGTGTTATTCCTATACCAACCTGAATTCAGCAACCCAAAATACTACTGAATAGTCTATTACCAACTTAAATTCGATTTTTCACAGCCAACCGAGATGTCAATAATTCTTAAACGGACTATACGTGCGAAATTTTGTCCAAATCGCATCACCAAGACCATAGATACCGTAAAAAATTCTAGCGTATTATCGAAAAAAAATTTTTCAGAATTTTTTTTACAGCTGTCGAAAATTCCTTCAATTGATTTCTCAAACTGGAAAATGCACCTACAAGGTGCATGTACGAGCGCTCAAAAGTTCCTGCCTTCACGGCAGTGTTTTTCGTAATTTTTTTCAAACACTAGACCTTTTCTTTCGAAGATTATCGTGTTTGCAGAGGGACGGAAGGACGGAAAGAATTGTATCTGACCAATCTAATCGTTTAAGACCATTCTTGAGATAAGGAATATTTTCGGTTGCCCACTATAATCCCTTACTATACGTGGTATGACACATTCTCGGACACTTTTCATTATTGTTCTCAAGTGACTTCAGCTCAATTTACCAAAATATTCTCAACAATTTATGAATGATCGAAAACCTGAAAAACTGTCGAATTCAAGTGAGTTGAATAGTGGTATTCTATTTTAGCACTCGACTGCGAGAGAACTTTTGATCGGTTATGTCCGCACCATTAAAAACTTAGACCAATCATATCACTAGGAGTCAGTGACCTCACAGTTATGGCGAATTCTGGGACTCTCCTTTCAAGATTTCGCTTATCATTAGCAGATTATGGCACGGATTTGAAATTATAATCCTTTCACTTTTTATCAACCTATTTTATAAATAGTTGAAATAATTTTTTTTTCATTTGTTCCAGGTAAAGAACTTCTTGGATACACCTATGAAAGGTTGAATGGTAATGGCACATCCTCAAAATATTTCAGTAAAAGCAGTAGGTTCCATTGTTGCTATAGGTGAGATTTACTTATTCCCTCCGCCCTTTCCAACATACCTAAATAAATAAAAAAAAAAAGATATTGATATTCATTAGCTAGTAGTATACCAATTCAGTAAGGATTACTACAGGGTGCAAATATAAAACTATATATAATCATGAAATTTTTTAGAATTTGAAAGAGATTAGTGATTTTTTAGTTGAAGTTATTAGTTTCAAATGTTTAAACTCGTGGAATTCTAAAATATTCATGCTCTGGTTGAAGTAGTATCCTGGTTAATTTTTCAGCTACCTGATGTTTACGCATGGGTTTGAATTGAACAACCACTTCTTTTTATTATTTTCTCATTCCATAACTTTCTAAATTCCCAAACACTCCTTACAATGGCTGTATTTTTCTCTTACTGAATTTTTGGTTAAAATACAGATTACGAAACATAAACAGAGTTTCCAATATGTGTTTATTGTTCAGCAAAAGTTGCTAAAGTTAATGAATCAAATTGATGATTGATCTAAGATAAATGGCTTCAACATTTTCAATGTGGAGAAAAAAAATGTACAATAAACAAATCTTATTTTAAGCATGAACTGAGATTTTTTGTTCGGTTGTTTGTCAACCGGTATGACACATTCGAAATGCTCGAATAATATAGCTTTAAAACCGATTAGGAACTAAACTTACTGAGCAAGTGAAGATCAATTTTAGGCTCGCTGAAATGGTTACGTATACGCTTGCTCGGTCTGGTTTCGATTCGGTTCTAAACGCTGTGTGGAAAATTCTATTAAAATGAAATAGTTGGATAACAAATTTTTGAAGGTTTGAAATTGTTGTTGTGAAATTCCCAATTAAAAAAGCTTTCAAGATTCAAGTTTCTAATGAAAGTTGACATAAAATAATTGACCGTAATGAAATTCGATTTCTGCTCAAAGTGGCAAAAATCGAATAGACATTCCACTTTTACGAGCAAAGTACTACATCTGGAATATTTCAACGCCGATCTCGCTGCTCTCCACGCATTCCGCTTTATAGCGTACCGTATTTTCGCGTTTGCATATTCTGGATATTTTTGTTTTTACGACTGGAAAGGTTCGAATAAAATTGATGTGCATTGGTGGCGCGATAAGATCGGACTCGAATCAAACGATAATTAATCGAAAAGTGTAACCTGTTCGGCAAGATTATATCGCATTCTTCCCGGTAAATTACTGCCCCGGATTGATTTCGCGAGAAATCCTCGGCCAACCCATTTTTTTGAAGAAAATTTCCATGCAAATAGTACTAGTAATAGACTAAATTAATCAGCGCAATAGGTACGTACCGAATTGATAGTTAGGAAATATGAAATACTCGACGAGAATAATGAAAATGAAACCAACGGCCGTTAATTCAATCCCCGTACACACTATATATTATGAAAACAACAGGAAAAAATTCCTTTCTGAGTAGTAAATTTTCTTCGAAAGGATATCGAGAAATTTTAATTTTTCTTCGAACGATTTCAAACGTTAATTATCTATAAAACAAAATAACCTAATATAACAATCATTGTTCAATTATTTCTTTATGGCGTTTTTTTTCATAAATCACGTGTATACATTCCGTGCGCACCAACCTACAAGAAGTAATGAAAGAGGGAGTAGTTTCTTGTTATCTGATAAATAATTCTACCTTCATGTTTCAGGTTGTAATACATAAATTTGTGGAATTCCATCCACACCTTCATTTATGAGGATTTACGCAAACAAAATTTATAGCCGGGAAAACGTAACTGAGTGATAGGACATTAAATTATAACGGGAGGAAAAAAAATGTTTTCGCACAGGCATATATCTCAATCTAGAAACAAGAGCTGAGCGCAGGGTAAAAGCTAGCATACTAATTATTAGTGCTTGATCGCATTGATAAATGATACCTAAACACTTGTCCCATATTAGCAGGCACCACCCACTTCAACAAACTAATAGCCTGGTATGTATGCGAACTTAAGACAAGATTAATTTTCAACAGTGTGATAATCATTTTCCATTATCGATATAGTAATTAAATTGAGTGTAAGTTTTCGTTTTTTTCGAAAAGGATCTGAGAATACAAGGTTAGGTAACAGGAAATCCTTGGGTTGGTATTTATGTGAAACGTTATATGTTACAGAGAGGCTGGGACGATGTTTACTACGTTATATCCTAATAGATTTAAAATTCAAGTACTACTCGAAATCCACATTATCAAGAAACATAGTTAACAAATATGAATTTCTTACCTTTCATCCCCTATTATTGCTCATTTTAGCCAATTCGTGCCAGTTTTTGCCAATTTTTGCATAGCCTAGTTTTCGGCGTAAAGATTTTTGTTCGATTATCTTATAGATTATACCCATACAAGCTATTTGAACATGCTGATTCCGAATATGCAGTTGTTTTTTCCATAAACCTTATCGTAATAGTAGTCGAAGCATGCGTTGTCAGTGGCGAATAAATTAATTTTTTTCACCAAAAAAAAAATTAAAATTTGGGGAAGTATTCTAGAAGCTTTCAGATAATTCTTCTCGGCAGCCAAAAGATGCAAATCAAAATTGAAAAAAATCCACATTCTACAGGTTCGATCCAAGGTCCATTTCTGTAAGGAAAAGCTGGGCTGAAAATGGGAAAAATCATTTTCCGTCAAAAGCAAGTTGTGACATATTCGGAATCTACAACCTGAAGTTATACAGGGTGTTTCATGAGTGGTTGGCCATAGCTTAGTGGTGAATGCAGGTCATCCAGGCCTTTCAGAAAAGTGGCTTGTTTTGTATCCTTAGGCGATTAGTTTAGCAGAGAAAATTACATGAAATACCAATTCGTTCGATCGCTACTCGCTTGCAAAAAGTGTGCCATTCGAAGTGGAAATTGAATTCCTTAGATTGAATTATGTATTTTTTATGGCAAAAACGGCATTTCTCTAAGTGATGTAAAAATTATTTTGAAGCTTGAAGGATAAACCACGACATTCTGAGTACTGTCCTGAAAATATTGATATTCCGTGAGCCATTCGGAAGGACTTGATCAAAATCGGATCTCAGATTCCAAAGCTATGGCCATCGTAAATTCAGGCCGAGATCCATAAATCACCCTGTATCTCCTAAACTAATAGCATTAGGATACAAAACAAGCAACTTTTCTGAGAGGCCTAGGTGACCTGCATCCACCTCTAGGCTATGGCCAACCACACATGAAACACCCCGTAGATAACATATTTTTTTCATATCGAAGAATAAAAAAAAATGACCAAATTTCATATTTCTTTGTCGAACTATTTTTGTCAGCAACGATGTTTGCAAATATTATATCTCGATTCTTAACTCAAAAAACTCATTGATCAACTTTTTGAGCTAGGAGGATATCAACTGATTTTTGTACCTAAAAATGATTTCAGAGAAATGGACTATGGACGATGGACAGACGGGTTTTTTTAATTCGAATCTTTGAAGGATTATAATCATTGGTATTGGTATACCTACATATTTTTAATATACCAAAATGATTCATCGCCGTATTGGGCAGTCTTGATGCTACTGCATACTGCATTGTTTTAAACCATACTCCTTATCATCGAATTCTTCTTCTGGCCATTATTAAGAGTTTTTGATTGGTACTTTCGTACATTCATAATAGTAGATTATTGATGTTGAAAGTTGAAGTTATCTTAAGAAAACTTTAATTGTCACTTTCTGCCACCTTTACTCCTAGTGGGTAAAACAAACCTATAATCAACTAAGTATTTTGCCAATGTGGCTCGGCTTCAACTGTTTCAAATTATCCATTCATTCTCTCAACTTTGAGCAGATAGCGTGAACCGATTTCGACATACCGTGACACTGGTATTGAATTATTAATAGATAGCCGTATCAATATCTGGAATCAAGACCTAGCCCACGTTAGGTATATTGATATTCACCACATCAAAACTACCATGAACTTAAAACTGTTTCACACTCATAGCCATGGGCCTCGAACAATTAACTCCATTAAAACACATTCAATGATTGTCGCAAATTATATGGAAGAGAGAGAAAAGAAATAATTCGAAAACGATAATTTTAGAATATATTGATGGTTTTTATGAGAGTTTTTATGGGACCTCTCTACAGATATCTTTCGGCTGAGCTGATTTGGCAAATTGGAAACTTGTTGATAGTTTTCAAGTGAATAAATCGGAGTTGCCATATAATCAGCGAATAAAGCGAAGTTGAGGTTCGATACTTTTTCATGAAGAAGTCTTTTTTGCCAAATCGATGCCCGATTTGAGTTCTTCTGATATTCTGAGATAAAAGGTACAGCAATCGAACCCGACGGGTTTTCAAAAGACCGATATCTCATTATTTTTCAAACGAAGTAGATTGGAAATGTATATAAAAAATGCAATAGCATTGACGTGTCAGGAGCAATTGCGCGCTTGTTTAAATTAATCGCCATAGTGGTCACCCAACCAGGTACTGAACCCACAAAACGCTGATTGACTTCAAAGCTCATCAAACACATCCCCGGTTTCTAAGTGACTGATCAAAACACAGCATTCAACTTGACAGCGATGTCAAAACAATTTGGGTTCCTTAAATGTTTTTTAGTCAAAAATCAACTAATCTATGAACATTTCGACTGTAACATTGAAGCGAGACTATCGAATCAAATATTATGGAACGAACAACACATTTTGTTAACCAGTCCGGCCGTCAGTGTGACAAATAATGTCATTTTATAAAATGGAGGGATGGAGATGATATAACAATTATATGGAATAGACAGGTGTTCCTTAAATGCATGCTTATATTTTAAGGGGTGATTTTTGAAAAAAACTTTCTATGAACGTATGTCCTGGAAGTCTTGACTTTTGAGATACAGGGTGATAAAATTTTGAAGAAAAATCAAAATTCAATAATAACTGAGACAATATTGTAGACATCTTCGAAAAATTTGGTAGATGTCTTCTATGCATCAAGGTGCATTTTGTGATGTAAAAAATTTTTTATTTTCTCTAACAGCGGCGTCCGTACGGGTTTGCATTGAATATTTTTGGAGGAAACAATACTACGCCACGACTTTCTCTCGAAATAAAAACTACTTTTGGAATAATTTTCGAGCAAATTTGATCTATGAAAATAAAAATCGTTTTACTTCAGGATCAATTCCTCAAAAATCTGATGTTTGTGCATCGACTGGAAGCTAATTAAGAAATCAGATTTGTTTCAAAATAAATGAGGATCCTAAAAATATGGTTATGAAATTGAATTTTTAGGACATGTTATCATCGCAGAAGGAATTTAACGTTCTTGTTCGTAGAAACAAGCACGTAATAAGTCAAAAAGGCCTAAGAAGCCAGCACTGCTCCAGCGGAAGAAACTTATTATGAGACCAACACAATCATTCACAAATTCTCAAGAAATGGATGAAACGAAGGGATATTTATTATGTAGGTCATTGTAGGTAATGACAATTGGTGTGGAATCTATATCTTATCCTAGTGATACACTTCCCACCTCGAAATATTAATTTCTAGTAGGTTCATATATGGTCTACAAATTTCATTACAAAATGATAGTATTTTCGACACCAATATAATTAACCCAAGTCTAATTCATGATATCATACAATTCATTGACGTTGCCTCTGACTGTCACCACATAAAAACAAGAAATCAATTCGGTGAAATTCTCAATAGAGATCCAATGAATTGATTGGCTCATTGGCAAGCCGTTTCTTTTCGATACCCATGGCCAAAAATATACTAACCACACGACAACAAAGCAACAAACGACGAATGAATCATTTGTGAGAATTCCGAATATATTTAACCACAGGTTATGCCGAGTGAACCATGGACAAAATTGACTATGACTGGAATGATACTATGAAATTTCCAAGACTACGTAACGGAAGAAAATGTATTTGAATTTTGCTTTGGAGTATTTGATTGTTGAGATAATGTACCCAATAATAACTATTGTTCTATCTATGAGTCCATACACTCCCAAACTCTTGATGATGTAAAAAAAAATTTTTTTTTCAATGGGTGGAATTGACTATTGAAAACTCGGTTGAAAAATATACCCACAATCTACAAATCGTAGATATATTATTCTGAGGACGCGGCACATCCCTCTATTAGTTATTATTGGTATTCGGTTTGTTGTGATGCCAACATTAAGATTGTGCGAGAGAGATGGCAGACCGCCGTTTCCGTTATTCCTCAGCACCAGGGACATGCTATTTTTTATTTCCAAATCCGACACAGTTCGAAATAATCCCACACTTCAGCATTTTGATAGATATACTGTAGTAAATACAGTAAATTAATTCAATTATGTATTTAGATTCCTGAATGTTGATTATATAGTAGTTTATTTCTTCATCATTCTTATGCATTGAGTTATTTTTTATTATAATAATATGTACGCAATTTGAATTGCTTAATCGGTTGAAGGAACAAAATAAGAGCAGCCACGAAAATTTTCATCCACAAACTTCAAAATGGAAATCTAGTTGTATCTTGAACTTGAATTCTAACTCTGTCTTTTCGTTTCAATTTTGATAGGGGAGGGTTAAATTTTTTTTTTGTCAAGTTTTATCACCTTAGTGAATTCACTAGTCATCATCATAATTTTCAGGGCTATCAATTTTCAACCAACCCCCAGGCATTCACAACATCCATGACCTAGCCGGGATTCGATCACGGTTCCTTCGACACCATATTCAACTCTTCTGTTTACCAGACTACCGATGCAGTCAAGGTATAAGAATGAGCACATTTTTTTTAATTAGATCAAAAAACAGATCGGTTGCCTTTTGCCTACGAGAATTCTAGAAGCCGAAATATGAAAAAAAACTTCATATGAACCTTCATGATGAAGGATAGTTAGAGCTTAGAGCCCCTCCATGATGACCCACAAAAACCTGAATTTTTGGGAAAAATCGGCAGATACAAATGAGATTCATTATGCGGTGGTTTTTGGATATGTCAAATTGTTCGGTTATCACAAAAATAGCAGTGGCTTTATTAATTTAGGGAACTTCCATGAAATGACGGAGCTGGTGATCAATATTAACGAATTATTGAAAAATCTTCCCAAATGAGAAATCTGTTCTCATTCCAGTCGACCAGTTGTCGAATGTTGGCGCCAATTTGAAATGTAAACAAACTTTTTCAATATGTCAGGTGTACAAGTTGAAAACTCATCTTACCTCATCATATCTTTTGAAACTGCCTCCAGTTTTTCATTCAGTTATAACTGAATCAGAAATAATCGACTCATTACTTCTTGTGAACGACAACTCATATATTGACTTTAAATTAGTTCTTACCAACCAATATTTCTGTCAATTTCCTCCAAATCGTTCAATCATACCTGATAAAAAGAGTCGTGATTCATTTCGCTCAAGATAGTGGTACACTATCCATCGTCTGGAGTTGGACCCGTCTGAAGGCAGTGACAGTTCCGTTTAACAGCGTGTGATACTAACGGGACAACGAAGAACTGTTGAAGATACATTCATTATGGACTGCTGCGCGTCTTCGAGAGCCACCTTGCTGAGATTACTTATTAATAAATCTTATTTGTCGAGCGGATGCAGCCTGTAATTACCAATTTCGTATGCACACATTCGGAGATAAGTCGCCATAACTATTACACATAAGAAAACATGTGGTACAGGTTCTGCTGGGTTCGCTTGGCTCTGTTTTATAGGGAAATTTTATACGAAATTTTCATCCAATTGAATAAAATAGCAGAACAAATGACCGTATCAATAATGAGTTGAATATTATATATTCTACTAGCATTTGATGCGACTTGCCTGCCCTTCTAAATTTCGTCATTAACCAAATGTAGGCAGGTCAACAAGAAAATGGAGATTTTAGGTGTTAATTCTGTTGATATGAAGAAAATATTTTGATTGGCGGATTTAAGTTTGTTGGTGTATATCTACTTTTTTACCGCCACTTGATTCTTCGAGCAGGACCGTTAATGATCTCTTCTACCATATAATGGAGTTCTTCATTGAGTTTTTCCATTTTCCGATGACAAATATAAACAATTTCATAAAAAAATATCCAACAGAGTGTCCTAAAACTCAAAATGTGCGTTTCTGGAGTGAATGATTTTTTTTTAAATTTCATCGCTCGAATATTAGCCTTCAGAATAGTTGAATCGAATGCTAGAGCTGGGAGAATCATTGCGGATGGGAATTGTTCTTTGTTCGAAAGTTCACTTACATACAGGGTGTTTTTCAAAGGTGAGGTTATTTTTTACCAGCGATAGAACTCGTCAAAATAAGTCATTACACCAATAATGAAAATATTCACCAGGGCCGAGTATTTCGAAATCGAAGGTACCAGAGAATCTGAAAAATTCTCACCCCGTATCTGGTTCGTATTAATATCTAAATGTGTAAAGAGATTTTCAATCTCAAACCCCTGTGATTTCTTCTTTTTACCGTTCAGGAAAAATCTCCTAATAAAGTTAGGAAGAGAATACAAAAATTTGGGATAAATTGTAGTGCCTAGAAAAGATCGCGGAAGATCGAGGCATAGTGAGATAACACAATACAGAGTCGTATTAATAGATGATGCCCTATGTATCGCATTTTTTCAAGTTGAATATTTTATATGATCAACTTCCAGCGAAATGATATCTTTTGATGAGTTCTAGCAACTATCAAAAAAAACCTCACCTTAAAAAACACCCTGTATAGTTTCCAAGAAAATCCTCTTGATTTCGGTTCACTGTTTGGTGTCGTTGGTGGCAAAATTTTTCTTGACCGATCGTGGTTTAATTTTTGAGTAGTGTAGATGTTAATAAGCGAATGAAAATATCCGTCCGTCAACTGTCCGCCCTTCACCGTCCAGAGCTTTTCTCAAAATCTGAGAGATAATTTCCTGATATTAGGCACAAGAATTAGTGGCCATTCAGCATTGATTCCACTTGCTCCAGGAATTGAGGAATCAATTTGAATAAAAATGGGTATATATTAAACAGTTCACAAAATAATTATTGTACTCAAACATGAGTACCAAGTTTTAAACCCCTGTCTCCAAAATAATATTTGGCCACCAAAATTAATGAGCGAGCACCAAAAAACCTAAACTAGAAACAGAATTCATGAGAACCTGAAATGTTGAAAAGTTAACATAAATATTAAAGAAGTACTTAATGTGAAGTGTTGGACACCAAAAACATTAAATAATCTCCAAAATTAATGTAGGTATTATATCCAATAAAATTCTATGAGCTGAAAATAAAATCAAACGAAAACCCAAAGTGAATAATGTTTCCCAAAAATTATCAGTGCACACTGAATATACTATACCTACGAACCCCAAAATAATGGTTGAGAATAATACTGTGAGCATCAAAAACATTATCACGAAGACAAACTCATTTTAGAATTCCGAGTGGTAGTGCGTTAGAATTGCAATCGTTTGATGAGCCATGGACAGAATTTGATGATTACAAGTGTTTTAGTGAATGGAAAGTGACTTTGCCGAAAAAAAAGATGCAAGGTTCCTGTTCAATCTTCATGAAGGAATATACGTGCAAACATGTTCAAGGAATGTCCATTCGACCTAAATACGCTATTCCACCTCCTGAAGCAAAAAACCTTCCCAAAGGAATGAAAAGAAAGAAAAAACGACCGACGAGGGACATGGCAGCTCTTATAGTACACTAATAATTATGCTGCTTTGTTCTATATTTTTGTATCGTTAGAATGTATTTTTAGTTTTAGTGATAGAATGTTTAATTTTTTATGCCTGTGTTGTTGGGGCTTAAATATGTCATTATGATGCAGATTTTTAATTCTTTTGGTGCTCAAATATTTAGTGTTCAAGTAAGATTTGTGGTGTCAATAATTATTTGTTGCTGCTGAAATATATAAATAAACTTTAAAACTCAATACTTTGGGGCTCAAAAATAAATAATTTGGTAATTAAATGTTGGTGCTTAACTATGATTTTCGGTGACACAAAATAAATATCATATCATATCATATCGATATTACTCTGGTGCTTGGTTAAATACGACCGAAAAAAAATTGCCCAACAGAGCATTCTAAAATTCGAAATGTGTGTTGCTATGATATTACTCAATTGAATATTTTCTACCGCAAAACTCTTCTTCTAGGTAATAATACGTGAGTTTTCGATATAATCCCGGAATTGATATGTGTTGAATAAATGGTCTAAATTCTATAAACCCGATTAATTCAATTGAGTAACGAACTGGAATCAGTTGAACTACCGGAGTGAAGCGCAGGTAAGTTACACTTTGGGACATATAGGTTTTTTAAGAACCATAGGTACTTAATTTTCATCTTATGAATATTTGTCATGGAATTTAGATGGAGAAACTCGGTGATTTGAATATTAATTCTTTTCATGGAATTTGCAGCGTTCTCATTAATCTGCCGTATTATCACCTAACACCCACGCATGTCGAGTTTTTGTTGTCCAGCCTGTATAATGTATTGAGAAAATAGCAAAATAGCAATGTTGCCATCTTGACGGAGTGACGGCTACATAATTGCTCATTTCAAGAGATCAATTCATTTTACTGACGTGGGAGGAAGGAAACATTAAAGTAATCTCATTAACCAGAAAGTCCTGTGTCGCACAATTAAACACCTAATTATAAATCTCAGTGGATAACATCATGCGCTAAGTCGTCATGTTCCGAATAAAAACCTAAAAGATAGTATTTCCATTCGCTAATCAGCGTCGAGCCATCACCCGCTGCTTTCCATTCAATCTCAATAAGCCATTAAAGGTCATGAATGAGCCGATGAATTCTAACACAATTGCTCCAAAGCTATAACAAAATAAATTGTTTGCATTCACCAACTTACCTCATGCCGAGAAAAAATCAACAACTTTTAAGTTTGGATAGATTAATAACATTTGAACAGAAACGCTTTTTCAAGAATATCTTCTGAGCCAACATTCCAATTTATTCCTGTGTTGTTCAAGGGTTTAAAAGATCCATATCTTAAAACGGAGGTTCAACAAAACGTATCTGTCAATGGCGAAAGTGTTGGCGAAGTCAAAAAAACACACACAGCCCAACCTTCATTTATTTTCTTGATCAATACATTAGGCACTGTCAAGTCTTCTTCAGAAAATTGGAGCAGGCCGTTTTTTATTATTCCTATTTTTTTTATATTTATAATTTGACGCGATCCTGCGTATATCTTACCTAACACAGTCGCCGAGCTTGTCTGATCTTGATTGAATGAAATTAAACAGGGTGTTTGATGCAATGTAGTGAAGAAGATAAATTGGTGACCCTTTCTGTTACATATACAGGATGTCTACTTTTAGAAGGGCCAAACTTCAAAGGGAGATCGTACATGTGGTTTGCAACAAAAAATGACGTATAAGACATGATCGAAATGATGACGATGATGAAATATTTCAAGTTTTTCCATAAAATCAATTATACTTCAGTTATCCTTGCAGCGTCATCAAATTTGACCACATAAGTATCTGGAAACAGCATTACATTTTTGTGTGCCATAAAAATTCTTACTGCTTGCATGGTAAGGAGATGAATATCACGATTCTTAAGTGAACGAAATCAGCCATATTTTTCCAATGGTTTTATCGTTGGAAAATCATCATTATGGATATGTTTTCTTTTCTGTAAAAAATCTAAATGAAATTAGTTTATTCCTTCAAATTATTTTGATTTCACAGATAAATTTATGATTTACATGAATATTGATACTTCAATATTCAATCATAAAGAGCTTCGAAATAGAGCAAATTCAGGTTTGAAAAATTTCAACTTTTTCGTTGTTATGTTATGTTTGGCCCTTTCAAACGTAGGCACCCTATATAATAAACATCAAAAGTCAAAGTTTTATTATTGCAACTTTCAAAAAAATGTATGTCCCGAAATGAAAGCTACCTAAAGTTGGACTGGTACTAATCGATACTTTATGCAGAACTTCATCAAAAAAACTCGACCACCAAATCATACATGCGTCAAGTGAACAGCAGCTTTAAAATGAATCGAAGGCTAATCCGTCTTGAAATATGAATAATTTTCTCAGTCGTTCAACTTACAAATGCATACCTACGCATGGGCTCCAAAATAACACATTAGAGTCATAAGAACTCACATATGCGTGACTAAACCGTCAGGTGTACCTTAGACGGAAGTAACGAGCTCCAGCTATCATGAATGGAATTTCTTGGGCGGAAATACAACACCATTATATGCAAAAATTGTTGGTGTCCCAATTGTCGCTTATTTTCTTTTACTTATCAGATCTAGAAAGTCCAACAGTTAGTTCACGATGAACATGTCTCACTGATTAGTTTTAGTTTTATTTCAATCGAAAATTTTTCCTCTGGTCCCGTTGTTATGAATTTAGCTTTTTCTGATGAATGATTTTTCGCACGTCATCTAGCATTGTAGTCACTACATATTATCTCGATCTTGAAAGAAAAATTTCTTCGATAAAGGTTGTATATTCATTCGTTTGGGAAGAGTGAATCCACCGAAGAAGAATTTATCGAATTCAGTGTTGGTTCTCCCAATTCTTTCAAACTTAATTAATGAATTACAATTGAATGAATTACAATTGAATGTATCTAATTTTAGATAGTTATGTCCTGTAGTAACAGAAATGAATATTTATCGAAATTGGTAGATTTCAAAATCAATGTTCTGGTGAGATTTTCTGGAGATGTTGGAATATAACTACTATAACTGTTTTCATCATTGTCTCTATCTATTATCCTTTGCCGATTGTACATGTTTGTGTATTCGATTCAAAACAATGATAATTTACCTAATGGATGATGAATACAATACAAATCAATAAAGTCTAATTCCATTAATAGGTGATTTAATATTTTCTAATTGAAAGATACTTGATTTTTTCATCGCTTAATAAGCATTTTATATAATTATTCCAGTAGGTAATGGAGAGCATTTCGAACCTCCAACTGGCTGTGATTAAATTAAATTCAGAAATTACCCTTCATTACACAGCTATGTTTAATCATCATACATATTACGAATATTATAATATATAAGATCCAACCAATCATTTCAGATCATACTCCAATAAAAGGAAAAAAATTTCATGTGGGTCAAATACATACTTGACCCATTTTTGAGACCTCTTGATTTTATGATTGTCCATTTACTGTGAATCACAATCTCAAGCTGGAGGGAACGAGACACACCTTCCGTTTATTTTTTCACCCACGCTGTATAGCAGTGAATTATCGATACCGATTGCTGTGATCATTATTGCATAATAACCATAGTTAGTTTCATTAGCAGATATTCAAATTGGGACATGCAATGAATGAATCATTATGGTAATTCACAGTACTATTCGATAAGGTTTTGTTACTGAGCGTGCGTACGAATCTTTTTCCCTATGTAAGAAGAGCAGAAATATTATAATAATATATTGATTTTTTCAACAAGTTTGAACAATAGGGTTCGTCAAAATGAATTGAAGCTACTTCAAAGATCACTACATACAGGGTCTTTATAAATTATTGTAATATCGCAATGGGCTTGGAAATATTTGGCCGTTTCATATGAACACTGTTCACAATTGCTATTCCAGCCACAGAATTTATTTTCTGCGGGAATCACAACATAATGGCTGTGAGTTTCGAAATTCTATGATACCTATAAATCGAAACATTGGGCCGTATTCATAATTGAAGGATATGCTTAAACTTGCAAAAAATGAAGGATATCCTTTTTACTTAAAGTAAAAAGTGATCTTCATGAATAACAGAATACCTTTTTGTTGAGGATATGCTTCTATAAGTATCAGGTTTTACACGGAATTTTATAAATGCGAGCTAAAGAATTTCCTTCATTTTTTGCAAGTATAAGCATAACCTTTTTTTTTAATGAGGATTGAATGAAGACCGCCAAACCATAATCCAAAGCCGATTGTGATGTTAGAATCATTTATAAAGACCCTATACCTAATAAATAAAAGACATTGATGGAATTCCCTTCTAAAATTCAAAATTCCTTGTTTTATTTCTCGTTTCCTTCAAGAAAAACATATTTCAGTTGAAACAGAAGTGGGAATGGCAAATTTTAAATAACACAATATAATAATATAGTAGGACCCTTTCAATCCAAGAATTCGTATTAGTACTAAGGGATTAAATCATAGACCACTTGAAAGGTATGAAAAAACTTCATGTAGGCATTTTTACACTGCATTTATCACAGGAAAAAATGAATTGGGAATTTACTTTTTGAGCGCTTTTCCTACTCACAAGCGGGATTTATCATTTCGTCATTATGTCTGTATTTTCGAATTTTGAGCCAAAAATAGTCTCAATCGACAAGGTTCGACTCACTGATGACGAATCCGTCGAAAAATTCGAGTCTGCCGTCCAGCCGGTCGTATACACGATTACTCTCGAACGGAAAAACCTGGAAACTTGAAATTTTCAGGGTAGGTTCGAATCTTAAATGCCGCGGTTGAGTTCGTTATTGGGCAGAATTCGACTAGGAGTTCCGTAAATATGGCCGTTTGAAATTTAGTTTTATTGATCATTTCAAAACTACGGATTCGATCATGACGAAATTTTGTATTTCAATGGAGAATGATATATTCAAGCTACATTTTTTCCAGATCGCATAACCAGAACCATTTTTAATTGCAACGAATTATTGAATAAAAAATCATTAGATTTCGGTTACAGCTGATTCGGCACAATTGACAAAGAGCTGCTGTCATTTTTTTGACAGCTGTCAAAATTTTCTTCAATTGATTTCTAAAACTGAAAAATTCGAATCTTCCTACAAGGTGGACGAACGAGCGCTCAAAAGCTCCTGACTTCACGGCAGTGCTTTTTATAATTTTTCTCATTGAGTTTCAAAAAAATAAAAATATAAAAATGAATCACCTATCAGTTAATCATATGTATATTCCTATCAGCTTTCTTCCTATATTAAGCGATTCGATTATCATTGTTCACAGCCGAAGACTCTTGACGCCATCAAAATATTACAATATTCATGTCGTCAATAAATCGTTGATGTAATCTTATAATTCTTCCGTTAGTTCCTTCAAAGTCAATGTGTGTTGGCTTTTCCATAGTTTACGTAACTTGGCAGGGACAAGAAACATTCGCGCTCCTCTTTTTGCCTGTGCCGATGCCATCCACTCCTCTGACAAACTCCTGTCCTTGACATTTTACTGACCGTCGTTGCGAACGGCGCCGAGATGTCCGCTCACCGATGTCTTCGAGCATCTGCAAGAATGCAGACGAAGCGAGAGAAGGCCCTTTTGCAAGTCCGAAGAACGGGCATGGGCGTATCGGAAAATGATCTTCTAGATTGGTATAACTGGAAACGGAAAATGAATTTCCATGGTATAAGACCTAGATAACTAAGCAGCCGATTTTAGTATATCGTTTTTAATAAAAACCTTTGCAATCGTTCGCACCCTTCCCTCGCAGACTTCCGGTAAACTTCCATTGTTTAATCAAATAGAGAAAATGCAAGATATAAGATGAAAACTGATCCATTCATGTGAAGGTTTCGCCATTTGTGATCATAAAAATTATTAAAAGCACTGCCGTGAAGTCAGGAGCTTTCGAGCGCTCGTTCATCTACCTTGATTCGCATTTTCCAGTTTCAGAATCCAATGGAAGAAAATTTTTACAGCTGTCAAAAATATGACCGCAGCTCTTCGTCAATTATGCCGAATCAGCTGTAACAGAATTATAAGGATTTTTTATTCAATGATTCGTTGGAATATAAAATGGTTCGGATAATGCGATCTGGAAAAATTTTGCGCGAATATATCATTCTCCAATAAAATACAAAATTTCGTCACGATCGCATCCGTAGTTTTGGAATTATCAAGGAGACAAAATTACAAATAACAATATTTATGGAAACCCTGGTCGAATTTTTCCCTTTAACCCAACCGTAGCATTCGAGATTCGAACCTACCCTGAAAATTTCAAGCCCCCAAGTCGTTCCGTTCGAGAGTTATGTGTTTACAGACGCCCGGACGGACGGGCAGACTCGAATTTTTTGATGGATTTGTCATCAGTGAGGCGGACCTTGTCGATTAAGACCATTTTCGGCTCAAAATCCTAAAAATACAGACATCGTGACGAAATGATAATATAGCCCTCGTGTAAGTAGTACGAGCGCTCAAAAATGATGGAATACTTCAGTTGTCAATTATTCTGAAATGATATTCGAAATTTCATAATTCACGAACTGCTAGGAGGAGGAGTTTTCGGTAAAAATGTTCGACTGAATAACATCATATCAAAGAAAAATTCGAAGTGGTTTTGAACGAATGGACCTTCGAAATCAATCGGGGAAAGAAATTGCTGACCCCTTATGAAATTTTCCATCTCAAGTAGGTAGAGTAGAATCTAATAAAAATATCGCTCGAGAATACGTTCCATGAATTTCAAAGTGAAAATCGAGGAATAAATTTGATGAAAATCATTGCAGAAAAACTACCCAATTTTTATCTCTTGCAGAAATCGCAAAACACACTTCAGATGAACTGACCACCTGAATTACAGATGACGCTCCAAACTCCGCGTAAAAATAGAGAATTTCGAGGTTATCGCGAAGAAGGTTTGTGTAAAATTCACTGCGAAAAAATATCCTTTCTTCAATACCTTCTCATTATATTTCACTTGCTCCCATATAAGCAAGACAACGAAAAAAACTAGTGGCAGAATCTATTCATCTGTGCGGCGTCCTTATCAAACAGATATATTTTTACGCCAATAACGAATGAATGAACGTCGACATTAAATCCCGCTACCTATTCAATCACTGAGTTAAACTCACTGATGTCGGAAGTTGAACTGATTTCGTAATGTATTTTTCTTATTCAAATGGTCTGCGTTATTATTATTTTGAATGAGACGAATGCTCAGCGCTAACAGAGTGACTAGTTGATAGGAAATAAGATGGATATTCGACATTTGAATACTTGATGAAGAGTTGGAAAATAGACCCGATATATTGTTCAATTCGAGCATTCAATATCAATCATTCGAAAACGGGTCTGTCTAATAATCCATCACGAAATGCAGGTGAATAGCAAATTGTTACTGAGGAACTGGAAATCAGAAGTATAACACGTACTTGTCTTCTTCCTGTTCAAATTCTTATACAGGGTGTTTACGAATTAGACGTGAACCTTGGAAGACGTGATAGTATCACTCATTTGCTGTCGTTTGAGCCATATTTAATGATGACCGAAAATCAACAGTTTCCGAGATATTTGAGTTCTTGTGTTCTTGTGTTCTTTAAAAAAATTCTCACCATACTTCATTTTTCTTCAATTTCTTCTACGTTGACCCAATTTGATTATAATTTTGGGGTTAATCTCATCAGAAAATGATATGATATGTATGAAAAAAGCAAAACTATTCTGTATTAGATGTTTAAAAAGAATTAGTTTGATTTTAAAGTTGGTATATGAAGAAATTGAAAAACAATTTTCAATATCAATTTGTCTGCAACTTTATTTCAAAAACTTGCCAAATTCCTTCTTTATTCCCTCAAAATTTTCGTTAGAATGCAGTCACCAGTTTCATTTCAGCAAATTATGAATTGAAAGGGGATATAAGCCAAGAAAAATAAATAACTAATTGAATATATTTTTATTGCAATTGAACCGAGGGGTGAATATCTGACCCAAATGTTGTACACCATAAATCCTTTTTGATGAATAAATCCTCTGAAATTATCATAAATCACCATTGACTACGATAAATCACCAATAAATCCTTGTAAATCACGGTAAATCCTCATAAATCACCATAAATCCTCATAAATCCTCATAAATCCCCGTAAATTCCCCATAAATCATCGTGAATCCTTATAAACCCCCTCGAAACAAACTGAAAAATTTTTACTTCAATTATAATTATCATTAATATTCACCTGTAAATCTAATTGAAGATGTCAGGCAGGTGTTCATAATGGTAATTTTAGTTTTCAAAAAAAAATGTATTAGGTCATGAACATAACAAATCGACTAAAATGTATATTAAATACATACAAGGATAAACTAATTGATTATAATTCATGAAGTTTGCTTCTTATTAATGTAAGCTATATTAATCATAGCTAATAAGTTTTCATCAATGTTGTAAATATGCGATTCATTGTCTTTCATCGGTATAGGCCCAAAGAAGACATATTGAGTCTCTACATTTGATCTGTCTCGTTTCACAGGCTAATTTCGCATTTTTTCCGTTTGTTTTGTCTCAAAAATTTGATCTCAATTATTGGATTATCGACAGTATCATTAACAGTTAAGTGTTTTAGGGGATTTTTTTCGATGATTCGCTAGAATTTTTTACGGTATCTATGGTCTTGGTAATGCGATCTGGACAAAATTCCGCACGTAGTTTATATACATTATTCTTCATCTATGTGCGAAATTTCATTCCAATTCAATGGGTAGTTTCGAAATTATCAGGAAAAAAATAGTTCGAACGGCTATATTTACGGAACACCAAGTCTAATTTTGCTCATTGATGAACGTAACCGCGAAATTCGCGATCCAAACCTATCCTGAAAATTTTAAGTCCCTAGGCCTTTCCGTTCGAAAGTTATGATTTTCTATGGTTCTGATCATGCGATCTGGAAAAAAATGTAGCTCGAATATATCATTCTCAATTAAAATAAAAATTTCGCCGCGAACAAATCCATAGTTTTGAAATTATCAAGAAAAAAGAATTTGAAACGGCCATATTCACGGAATTCCTAGTCTAATTTTGCTCATTGATGAACGTGACCGCGAAATTCGAGATCCACACCTATCCTGAAAATTTCAAGTCCCTAGGGCTTTCCATTACAAAGTTATAATTTTTTATCGTTTCTATGGTTCTGGTCATGCGAGCTAGACAAAATTTCGAATGGAGCTTGAACACGTAATTCTCCATCTGAATGCAAAATTTCACTTCGATCGAATCAGTAGTTTCGAAGTAATCATAAAAATTACGAAAAGCACTGGCGTGAAGGCAGAAGCTTTTGAGCCCTCGTTCATCCACCTTGTAGGTAGATTCGCATTATTCAGTTTTAGAAACTAATTGGAAAGATTTTGACAGTTGTCAAAAAAAATTCAAACTGAGGCGAAAATCCAGAATTCAAGTCAGTGCTTTAGGTGATCAATTTTTTTTTCAATAATTCGCTAGAATTTTCTACGGTATCTATTGTCTTGGTAATGCGATCTGGACAAAATTTCTCACGTAGTTCGAATATATAATTCTTCATCTATGTGCGAAATTTCATTCCAATTCAATAAGTTGTTTCGAAATTATCAGGAAAAAAATAGTTTGAACGGATATACTTACGGAACTCCTATTCTAATTTCGCTCATTGATGAACGTGACCGCACAATTCGCGATCCGAACCTATCCTGAAAATTTCAAGTCCCTAGGCATTTCCGTTCGGAAGTTATGATTTTCTATGGTTTCTATGGTTCTGATCATGTGATCTGGACAAAATATAGCTCGAATATATCATTCCCAATTCAAATACAAATTTTCGTCACGATCAAATACATAGTTTTGAAATTATCAAGAAAACTGAATTTTGAACAACCATATTTACGGAACCCATAGTCAAATTTTGCTCATTGATGAACGTGACCGCAACATTCGAGATCTACACCTATCCTAGAAATTTCAAGTGTCTAGGCCTTTCTGTTCGAAAGTTATAATTTTCTATGGTTTCTATAATTCTGGTCATGCGAGCTGGACAAAATTTTGCATGTAGGTTGAATACGTTATTCTTCATCTGAGAACAAAATTTCACCTCGATGAAATCTGTAGTTTTCAAGTAATCAGGGAAACAAAACTTTGAACGGCCATATTTACGGAACCCCTGGGCGAATATTGCCCGATAACGAACTTAACCGCGGCATTCGAGATTTGAACCTACCCTGAAAATTTCAAGTTTCTAGGACATTCCGTTCGAGAGTTATCGTGTATACGGCCGGACGGACAGACTCAAATTTTCCGACGGATTCGTCATCAGTGAGTCGAACATAGTCGTTTGAGACCATTTTCGGCTCAAAATTCTAAAAATACAGACATCGTGACGAAATGATATAGCCCTCGTGTAAGTAGTACGAGCCCTCAAAAACAAAATTTCGAGCGACCATATATACGGAACCCCTGGGCGAATTTTGCCCAATAACGAACCCAACCACAGAATTTGAGATTCGAACCTACCCTGAAAATTTCAAGTTTCTAGGACATTACGTTCGAGAGTTATCGTGTATACGGACGGACGAATGTCTATGTTCAATTGTAGGTTATGATAACTGTTTGTTATGCGCATGCACCTCGCATAAACAGCTGATTTAAATCCTCGATAAATCATTGTAAATCACTGATACATCCTCGTAAATCCTCGAAATATCACCATAAATCACGCAAATTCTCATTAAATCACCGTAAATCACCTTAAATCACCGTAAATCCTCGTAAATATATGTTAATCCTCAGTAAATCACCATACATCCTCGGGGTTGTACACCATAAATCACCAGATATTTACCCCTCGAATTGAACTCAAAATTTCATCAGAAAATTAATTCATAAATTATGTTCGAAATATCCTCCACCATTCCTCATACAAGAATTTCGTCAGTCCTGAAATTTACTCTCTATCTTCTCGCTGCTCCGTCTATTATCTCCACAAGTTGTGCACTTGTATGTATTTCCCTTTCATATACTATTTCTTTCAAACTGCTCCCAACATGAAAATCTAACGGTGTTAGATCCGGTCTTCTCACTGGCCACCAAATAGCTCCTTCCCTACCTATCGACCCAAATCGTTCAAAAACATACGTTTAGCGTGTGACCCATCCTGTTGGAAAATGATTTCACGCCTGTCCAAAAAACTGTCCATATTTGTTCTCAGAAATTCTTCATAATTTCCTTCGTTAAAGTTATCAGGAAGATAGTAAGGACCTATCAAAAGATAAGCTAAATACTATTTTTGAGCGCTCGTACTACTTACACGAGGGCTATATCATTTCGTCACGATGTCTTTATTTTTCGAATTTTGAGCCGACTATGGTCTCAAACGACTATGTTCGACTCACTGGTGACGAATCCGTCGAAAAATTCGAGTCTGTCCGTCCGGCCGTCCGTTCGTATACACGATAACTCTCGAACGGAATGTCCTAGAAACTTGAAATCTTCAGGGTAGGTTCGAATCCCGAATGCCGCGGTTGAGTTCGTTATTGGGCAAAATTCGCCGAGGGGTTCCGTAAATATGGCCGCTCGAAATTTTGTTTTCCTGATTACTTTGAAACTACAGATTCGATCGAGGTGAAATGTTGCACTCAGATGGAGAATTACGTGTTCGAGCTACATGCGATATGGTCCAGCTCGCATGACCAGAACTATAGAAACCATAGAAAATTATAACTTTGTAATGGAAAGGCCTAGGGACTTGAAATTTTCAGGATAGGTTTGGATCTTCAATGTTGCGGTCACTATCATCAATGAGCAGAATTATACTAGGGGTTCCGTAAATATGGCAGTTTGAAATTCTGTTTTCTTGATAATTTCAAAACTATGGATTTGATCGTGACGAAATTCTGTATTTGAATTGAGAATGATATATTGGAGCTACATTTTTTCAGATCGCATGATCAGAACCATAGAAATCATAGAAAATCATAACTTTCGAACGGAAAGGCCTAGGGACTTGAAATTTTCAGGATAGGTTCAGATCGCGAATTTCGCGGTCACGTTCATCAATGAGCAAAATAAGACTAGGGGTTCCGTAAATATGGCCGTTCAAACAATTTTTTGCTGATAATTTCGAAACTACTTATTGAATTGGAATGAAATTTCGCACATGGTTGGTACCTACCACCGAAATGTTTTTCAGATATTTCGCTACTTGATCAAAACTTCCATTATTAATTAGCAGCAAACCTTCCTTGGATCGAATTTGTTTCTTATAACTCATAAATTTAATTAATTAAACCAAATTGAACTAATTCCCACCTCGCCGATTTCAGTTTACTTCTAAATTCGGGTCAGAGATGCTGTATCTTGAGAACAGGAGCTGATACGAAGAAACTGTTTCAATTATTGGAATCAGCAGGTGAAAAAACTATAAAAACAGCAATTTTTCCGACAACAAATGGAAACAAAAATCTGTAGGCCTGTATTATTTATAATTCAATAAGGAGTATTCTAAAGGGAAAATCATTTGATATAATAGTTACGGCAGGCTTCAAATTCACCAGTATTTTTCATAATATTTATTTATTATTCTACCACTAATTCATTCGATTCGGGAAATTTAATCAAAAACTACAGAAAATTCTCGTGAAGTACCAAAATGGAAGGCAATTCAGAAGATCTTACAAATTGGACATAACAAAAAGACGAATGCTTTCACAAGAACATAAATTCCTGGTCGCAATTTTCCGAGTCGACGTCTACAAGACCAGCATCTGATTCTCCATCCTAATTGCTGTTCAATGATCAAAGCCGATCGATGTAGAGCCAGCTATTCATGTCATCGGCGCATGAGATGCGTACGTATGTCAGACTTATTGTGATACTTCCACTAATTTCTTTCTGTACCCGTAGGCCTAATGGCTTTCAGTCCGACTACGCTACTGGCCTACAGCATCCCGCTTGCCTTTCTTGCGTAATGACGAAACTGTTAGATGTCCGCGTTTTCAATTAACGCACCTCACGAATGGGGAACGTCACGCGAATTCTGAATTTATCTCCGAATTGTTTTTTTTTTCTTTTTGCTCCACATCCACAGTCACGATGAATTTACATCGGATTTTGAACGAATTAATTGAACAACCGAGGCTTGTTAGTTGTTAGTTTTGAATATCAAATTGTGATTGATGAAGTGTTGGTTGATGATGCAAAAATTATCTTATCTTGGGGGGAGGGGGGAGTTATATCATTGACTTTCATTTCGGTTCATTATTTACAATACTAAACCTTCGGAATGGTTCAAGGAACATTTTTTTAACTCGTCCTACATTTCTCATTTTTTGTTTCGGGTAGGGCATAATTCAAAAATCGAGTAGAAAAAAAACTGTCAATTCCCGTCCCAAGTCCTAGAGCTATTTTTGGGATCTATGAGAGCAATAGAAATACAATTTGTCGAAAATATCAGTTATTTTGCTGTTTGGCTGCACGTAGCTCGAAAATTCGATCCATAGATTTTGAAGGCAGAGCTGCGAGCTGAGACGCGCTTTCCTCGAGTGGGAAAGCGCACCGCTACATTGTTTAGAGCAACGTTCCAGATATACTTAATATGTGAGACAGCTCGTGTCACTGATACATGTTTGAGATTTGAAAATTGAAGAATTGTTTTATAACGTATCTATCTGAGATACATGATAATTTCATTTGAGTGATGCCTCTGATTGTTTTATTGGCGAGAGAGGGAAGTTTCCTAACAGGATTCAATTCATTCCGCTATATAGTCATGAATATCTGTACAACTCTCATCATACTGAATGCAAGTTTAAATTTTTTATAGGTAGCCAAAAAAGACAGCATTCATCAAGAGACAATTCAGAAGAAAAATGAAGTCACAATTACTTAATAACAAACGAAGTATATATTTCTGAGATGAAAACCACAAAGAAAACAGAAAAAACAACACATTGACAATTAAAAAATTACAGGACAACACATTGCACAAAAAATTAAACACCATCATCACACCACCCACATCATATATTCGAAAAAAAAGGAAGACATTCAACTAAATCATTACACAACTAAATATGATAAATTATTATTTCCTGGAAATTGGGAAGAAGCAAATTTCAGGATTCATTGTTTCTCATTTCCCCTTTGGCTTCTTTACTGCTCCCCCTGCATGTCCAATTACTTGCAATGGTTAGGTCATCATTGGCAGTTTCTGCAATGAAGAAATTCAAATTCATGAGATATAGAATTTGAACGACACAGGATGAGTCATTGTTTTTGTACATAACGCACCCTTAGTGATATAAAGGCACAAATCGAAAAGCAGATAGTTGAGAACACGTGTTTAAAGATCCTAAATTGTTCGTTCCAGTTAATTTTTCCAATGAAACTCTTAGTATTCTAGTTATGTGTGATTTTCTGATTTTCTTCAGATTTATAACCAAAATACTAAGATTTTAATTGGAAAAATAAGCTGGAACGAATGTTTAAACACGTATTCCCAACAAACTACTTTTCGTCAAAGGGCTTTCATTGATGAACGACTTCCTTCCTCAAATTTCGTAGGTTGTTGTGAACATGATGGATTGCAGTGTAGATTTTTTTGACTTGACCGTCCCCTGCGAACTGAAATCGCACAGTCCGAAATTTTTGGGAGTAACAGTACAATGGCTATGTCAAAATTCTTTATATATTAGATCGACCTTTCGGTTTCTGTCTTAATATATGTTACATTTTTCCCAATCCATTCATTAGGCCAAACGCTTCAAAGTATCAAAAAGTTTTTTCTGTTTGTCTCACCAGTTTTGCTACTACAGCTGAAATTGATGTTTCATTCAATTCATTATCGTTCTTGAATCTTGACATAAAATAGTACTCTTGGAGTTATATAGTTCGAATTTTGCAAAATTTCGACTAGTCATAAAGAATGCAATGATTATTGAATCGCCTTCGGAGGAATATGAATTTTGATGATCTTCAATCTTCGATGGCTGACTTGTATATAAAGGATATCTCAACATTGGACAATGGATAATGTCATGTGGAGGCATTCCACGATGTTTTTGCGTTTTCAAGCCTGCATTTCCATGTTTGAACTGCGTTCGAATTATTAAAAAAGTTTTTTGCAAGCCCGAAACTATACATAGGTTCCTTCTGTTCAGCACATCCGTTGACTCCTTAGTTAGAAGCTTCACCAAATTGGGCGGTTTTAAGGGAAGTTTAGTGTTGAAACCGAAAATTTATTACATCGCAAAGTACTATATCATGAAGTTTGGTTCAACTACGAAACACCTTCAAGAGGCGCTGAATTTACGGAACCAAATCAAAAAATTATTGATTTTCAACCCAGGAAATTTAATAAAATGTACATCTGTGCATAAGTCGAACTGATCACCTGATCATGGTTGCTTTCAGATCGGCCATTATACAATTGAATGGATTATAATACTCTCACCTCTATAAATATAATACGAATATATAGAGAACGGTCTTGAATAATCTGCGTGACCAATGGAATTGGACCATATTTATGACTTATTGTTCGATACCCTTTAATGATGTAATTTCAATTGCATTTAGGATTAGTTCATTTAGTGGGATGGAAATGGCTCCGAGCTAATATTTTCTGTCAAATGATAATATATCGATAGCATTAAAATCGAGATCTATTGTGTTAAAATTCTTCCTACATTTTTTTTTCTCTGTTCATGCACAATGATTTCATTTTGTTCCATAAATTCTCTTCCCAAAAATATTCGAACCCAAGTAAGAGCATGCGAATTTTTTTTTCGAAAGTTTTCAGACATATCGACAGAATCCTAAAACATCATCAAAGTCATGATCATAACGTTATCTCTCAGAATTTTGTGCAAACCTAATAAAATATATAATATACCTAAGTGAAGAAATGTGACGGTTTTTCGAGTGTCAATTAATGTTTAATTCTCGGGCAAGCGCTGGTGAAATTCAGGAGTAGATTCATAATTTCACGATTCTGATAACGCATTTTAATTTCACGATTTTCATATTTTCTGATGTGAATACATAGGTATGTTGTAAAACTTGAGTTTTTTCCAATAATGGTAAATAAGAGGTAATGGCCATTATTCAACACCTCCTTCAGTCAAGGTTTATATGTAATCATTAAAACTGCCAATGTCCACTTCTTGGAGAAATAATGATTCGCATTAATAGTCGTAACATTCATCTTTTTATTCTTTGTGGTGTAGGAAATTTCGCCAATGGTGTTTTCTGCTCTTAAATGAAACATCAGTAACTGTCCATCAGATGATTAGTATTTATCCGATAGCTTCGGGAGCTTGTACAACTATCTTAAACTGGAAAAGCCTCATAGAAAATATTTCTGCTCTGGGAGCATCCATTACCATCATAATTAGTATAATTGTAGAAGTATTAGCTCTAATTATCGATGGTTCCGTTTAATTTCGTTTATAGTTGCTAATTAAAAAGACCTCTCTATATGTTCTATGCATAATATATACAGTTGAAGAATTTATCAAAGGATATTACGGTTGAACCAGGTGGCTACGCTGAAATTCCTTCGGGCTTTCTTGAACGTTCTGGTTTTTCTGCTTCGAGCTAATACCGGTAGCTGTCTTGGCTAGCTTCTATTTGTTGAAGATCATAACAAAGATAATTTTTTCCATTATTTCCATCTTGCAAATGAAATGAATCAAACAAATTTGAATTCATTCAGTATTATATTACAGTAAACATACCGGGGGTCATTTGTAAGAAAAATGTTTAATAAACTATTCATTTCGATTTATTTCATTATCCTTGCTCTCCTGCAATCTGCATCGATACCTCTTCCAACTCTCATCGAAAATATCTCCTAATAACGTTATTAAACTAAATGAGGTCGTCCATTTCATAAATAGTAATGGCACCTAACACATCGGCTTCAATAAAATGAGTGTTATGAGCGCTATAATGATGAAGATATTCGTGATACTATAAATTATTGCAATTTGGTTTATTGAATTTTCTTTCATAAAACTTCCATCGGAAGAAACTATTCTGATCATTCATGTGACCAAAGTGTTTTTAAAAAATTTCAGAACACGTCTTCGCGTTTGTTCATATGAACGTGCGTTATCGTTTTGCCCAAATGTGAGTTTCGAATTTTGAGCCAAGTGTGGAAGATCAAAATCAAGTAATTCCGAAATTAATTATTGAATTTCCAGTAGCGAAATTGTTGTTTATTGTTAATTGTTTATATCCCGACTCTCCTAGGTCTCTGTGAGACCCCTCAGAAGCTCAGAGCTTCAGAAGCTCAGAGCTTGTGCGAGTTAGGAGACCCGGATGTGTTCTGTGTAGGCTTTGTTGCTGTGTCCTTACGCTACCTGAGGCACAGCACTGTTAATGCTGGTATCAAGTTTTACCGATTGAATTGATGATGTAATAATTTTAGGTCAGAATAAAATTTATTCACGTTATCTCATTCATGAGTTTGATTTAATATTCATTTTTGGGTCAGATAAGCCCGCGTACAAATACTGGCTGAAGATCAACATCCTCTTCCACTCGATTTGCGCGAATCAGTTATTCCTCATAATTCCTAATTCTGAGTGCCCAAAAAAATTTTAAATACTTACATTAGTTATTTGTTGCCAATAATTTTAATTCGATATTTCTTGGTTGTCCATTTTCATAGAATGAAATAGACCACACACCAGTCGATTTTTTATTTCGAAATTTATTTCCATTAATCATCCTTTGTCACCATAATTATAGGGTGGAAATAAGCCGATTAACTTCATTTCGTACCCTCAAATTCTTTGCGGAATTCCCTCTGAAACTACCTGGGAAACAAAAAAGTATCTGGGATGCAAAACACATACTGGCTCTCGGGTTTAGATAGAATTCAAGATTTATGATGTAGGGGATCTCTTCAATAATCTATTTCATCATACACATTTTCATCCTGTTTTTTTTTCAAATCAATCAATATCAAAATTTTCTCATGACATCCATTCCTGTATATCTATGTGTTTTTTCCTTCATAGAATTTTTTTTTTCGAATAGTGAAGCTTTCACAATATGTATATGTAATGCGAAAATATGATATTTCTGAACCAGCTAAACAAGAAAAAATAATCACGTTCTTGCCAGCCATAGAAATCGCTGTGAGATTCAAATCCAAAAAATACCATTCAGAAACTCCCAATAGGACACAACAATTCAATAGGTGTTGAATTCATTCTGAACGTACAAAAAAAAATCAGATGAGAATTTTGTGAAACAAGGAGTGTCGATCAGAATTGAATTAAGTTGTACTTATATTTGAAATTCTTTTCCATTCACATTCGAGGAGTATCTTGTCCATGTATGTTGAAGGCGCATCCGTACATTTTTCTTCTCTTTGATCACCAGAAATGTTCGACCATCTAGTCATCTGGCTGCTGCTCACACTAGTATGACTCACACTTCAGTTCGAGGTTCTGGGGTCCTTTGTCTCGCACATTCTCACAAACGAACCGACAAGAAGTTAAGTTCTTGATCCGACCAAGAAACGAGTACGTCATTTTACCGTGCTATCGTCCTTCTACATCAAGTATTCCACACATTTTCACATGATTTGTAGCAGAGTGTTGTTACATGGATGACTGTCGTAGTCCTTTTACCAAATATATTCTTACAAGCGAGAGACAGGTTAGGAACAAGCGGAATAGCTCCGAAAGTGTTGTTTATGGTTGTTTCATGATGTTTGTGGTGCTGTAAGTGTGGGTGCAATGGGAATGAAAAAAGTGAAAATATGGTAATGATTATATTTTGCACATTTCTGTCACACAGTTCTAGTCTAAAACTAATTTTCGGTCACCAGTATATTATTTCTGAATTTAGTTTGAAGGTTTTTTCGCTTCTGGAATAATTCAACTGAAGGATATATGGAAACGTCTACCCATTTTGTATTGCATTTTCTGGTCAATACTCAACTGCCCCAGAGATTGAGTCGACAGTTTGTCACTCGGACGAAGATGAAACATGAAGAGCACAAGGGTACTACTTTCAACGCATGGGTTTCGTAGATCAAATTTGATGACAAGCAAAAACACTGAAAATTTCGACCGAGAGAGAAATTTATCTGAAAAATAAATTCAAGTTTTTTGTGGCAAGATAACAATAAAATATTTTCGAACGATATTGGCAGTTTAGGGTGAGACAGCCTTATTTAGTTTGCCACATGGCATGGCTGGTCTTCCTTTACTTTGATAAATTCCTCTTGCAGTCAGAATTTTTCCAGTAAATTAATTACATTTATCATATTAGGGTCAAGTGGTGTAAAAACGAGACACTTTTTAAATCTTTCCATTTTTGAGCGCTCGTACTACTTACACGAGGGCTATATCATTTCGTCACGATGTCTGTATTTTTCGAATTTTGAGCCGAAAATGGTCTCAATCGACTATGTTCGAATCACTGATGACGAATCCGTCGGAAAATTCGAGTCTGTCCGTCCGGCCGTCCGGCCGGCCGTAAGCACGATAACTCTCGAACAAAACAACCTAGAGACTTGAAATTTTCAGTGTAGGTTCAGTTCCCGAATGGCTCGGTTAAGTTCGTTAATGGGCCAAATTCCACCAGGGGTTCCGTAAATATGGCCGTTCAAAGTTTTGTTTCCCTGATTACTTGAAAACTACAGATTTGATCGAAATGAAATTTTGCACTCAAATGGAAATGAGGTGTTCAAGCTACATGTGAAATTTTGTCCAGATCGTATGACCAGAACCATAGAAACCATAGAAAATTGTAACTGTTGAACGGAAACGCCTAGGGACTTGAAATTTTCAGGATAGGTGTGGATCTCGAATGTCGTGATCACGTTCATCTATGAGCAACATTATACAAGGGTTCCGTAAATACGGTCGTTTGAAATTTTGTTTTCTCGATAGATTCGAAACTGCGGATTCGATCGAGATGAAATTTTGTATTTTAATCGAGAATGATATATTGAAGCAATATTTTGTCCAGATCGCATGACCAGAACCATAGAAACCATAGAAAATTCTAACTTTCGAACGGAAAGGCCTAGGAACTTGAAATTCTCAGGGTGGGTTTGGATCGCAAATTTCACGGTCACGTTCATCAATGAGCAAAATTAGACTAGGGGTTCCGTAAATATGGCCGTTCAAAATATTTTTTTCCTGATAGTTTCGAAACTACCGATCGGATTGGAATGAAATTATGCACCTAGCTCAGGAATAATGTATTCAAACTACGTGCAAAATTTTGTCCAGATCGCATCACCAAGACCATAGATACAGGGGAAAATTCTAGCGAATTATCGGAAAAAAAATGATCAGCTGAAGCACCGACATGAAGTCTGGAGTTTCGCCTAAGTTTCAGAATTTTTTTGACAGCAGTCAAAAATTCCTTCAATTGATTTCTAAAACTGGAAAATGCGAATCTACCTACAAGGTGCATGTACGAGCGCTCAAAAGCTCCTGCCTTCACGGCAGTGCTTTTCGTAATTTTTCATTATAAGGAGTAGTCCAAACGGTTCGAAAAATTTTTGGAATATATGATTATATATGTACAAAATAAAGTAGTTAATAATTTTTGCAAATTGTTAAAATATTTTTGACAAAAATTAAAACTGCTTGTCTCGTTTTTTGCCTTCTTTTCTGATGGACCACACGCACAAAATGTGGCAATGTACTAAATTTGCCTTCATTACAACCAGATATACGACTAACGCCGAGGGTACCAAACTTTGAATGTTCGCGCTATCAGGAAAGTTTTCAGCGCCGCCGTAAATTCTCTAGGTAACCTTTTGCAGTTTTTAGTGGTGCAATTTTTTAAAACATTAGTTTCATTTTTTTCACAACTTTTCAATATGGGAAAATATAATAGGAATATTAAACTTCTTTCATAAATTTTTTTCATTTTGATTAAAGGTATATTAGTACGATTTTTACTGTTGTCTCGTTTTTACCCAAAGTTTTGCCAGTCTCGTTTTTACACCACTTGACCCTATCTATTTGTTGGCAAATTTGTTCGTTGAAAGAACTTTCAGTGTTTTCATTTGCCTTCCAACTGATCGAAGTTTTCATCTGATTGGGATCCATAATGAAATTAACTAAACCAGAAAAAATGTTCTTCTCTTTTTTTTATTATATGGTCCGTCTAGAAAGTATCCGGAAAAAACAAAACTCAATTGTTATTTGTTTTTAGTAAATATTTTTAATTCTTGAATAAGAAAATTATAATAAATCATTCATCTTATTTTCTCATACAAACTCCATTTAACTGTAAACTCTTGACTAAACGACGAGGTACACCCGAAACTAGATCACCTCCATAATTTTCGATGATGGTAGTCCAGGACTGTGAAACTGACTGAATTAAATCATTTTTATTTCGTGGCGCTGCTCGTTCAACTTCAATCTTCATTAGTATATTATGTTTTCAATGGGAACAAGATCTGGTGAAGCTGAAATGGTTGTCCCTTGGTGTTCTTGAATCCAAGCTTGAGTATAGGCCGAAATATGGCATCTTGAATTATTCTGCTGAAAACGCCACCTCGCTGGATATAATGATATAAAGCTTGCGCCGTTTCAAGGAGAAAATCGTTTAGTCACAATACTTTTCACTATTAATTGAACCACCAACAGAAATATATTAAAATTATGAAGAATAATAAATTCCGGATACTTTCTAGACGGACTATACATACAAATATCACATATCAGACAAAAATAAGATTTTAAAAACAAAGAAAAAACTTATACGTACTTCAGATAATGGTCATCTTATGCTCTGAAATTATTATGAGCATTCACAACATCAATCTGTTTTTCACGCAAACAATAATAAATGTTTTTTATAGGTAATAAGACAGTCAATATCCGCGCTCAGGAGTGCTTAATATTGTAAGTCGAATTGTTTTTATGTAGCATTCTTCCAATTAAACACGCGAGGAAGCGCGACTTTTAACGTAATTTCTTCATCAGGAAGTGGAAAAATGGCTAACTGTTTCCCACTTAGCAGCAACAAATATAATCTTGGTTTTTAGTTCATAGTTCAGTTTAGCCGCTATACCGTTCTGAGTTAGAGCTGGAAATCGTTTTTGTTTCATCATTTCCAATTATAAACTCTTTGAGCCCCTGAAACTTTTACAGTCTGAAGTCTGAGCGATTGCTCTGCAGCTTTGAACCTAGCTTGACAATCTGATACATTTTATATCATATTCAAAACAGAAGGATAAAATTTTTCATAAATCATTCATGATATAGATATTTCGTACAATGGTAGATGTGGAGCGAATTGAATGAAGTTTGTTATAAATTTTTCAACCATTAATTCTTCCAACGAATATAATTCAACCACTCCAATGTGGAATTGTAAATAACTGCAGATGTCTCCTTAAATTTCTTTAGTTGCATCAGCAATCACTATAAGTCAGTGTTATTCTCACAGGTCTGTCATTGTTTGTTGAGTTAATCATAACATGACAGTTGAATTCTAATTATGATTTTTCGCAATCTTTCGAACAGCTGTGTGAAGCTTTCAAGAGCTACCTGACTGAAGAACAACAATAATCAATAAAGATCAAATCGAGAAAAATCAGTACTCATGTGCGGGTATTAATGAATGGTTGAGGAAACTGTTATATGAAATCAGAACAAGGAGTTAACTATTCAACTTCTGATATTGTGCGAGCAGAGGTACTCAAACAGTTTGTATTTTAACTCTCTTCAGTTTACAATTTATCCTTAAAGATAAGCTGCATCAAACGAAATATATGTCACTTTTTGGGAGAAATTTTTTTCTTCTGGTGAAGATTACATGAAAGGTTATGGGGTGCCCAAGGTCAGACATTCACTTTCTTCAAGTCGCCCGTTTACCATAAAAATAATCATCCGCATTTCGCAAATTTATCGCGATTTTTCGATCTGCCATCGAACATATTTGAGGAATAATAGAGAGAAGACTAGCCGCATCATATACAGACCTCAAAAATAAATCGATGCCACAATGTCAGCAGCATGGAGTTTGTAACCAAATGGGAACCAAACTCCCATCACAAAATTTATACTCTGTTCGTTTTCGTTGGAATCTGGATGTTTTTGGTGATTCCTATATCACTGTAAATATTGTGAGAAGAGGGGGGGGATATTTCTGAGCACCCATATAGGCAATGCCTAGCTATTGGAAGCTTACGAAAAGAATGCTTGGGCCATGAATTCTTCCAGGACGGAGAGGTCATCTCTTATACTGAATTGAATTTATCAGAGCTTTGGAACATGGTGGGGAGATCAAGACCGAGAAATCTCTAATCTAGCTGAAGACATGACGAATCATCAGATCGCAGGGCACTCGACTCAACTAATTGCCAACAAGAAAAAAAAAATAAAAAACCGCGTCTTGGACTTTTCTAGCCTTCCAATGTAATCATTGACCACCTCAAACTTGAATTCCCCCCCTGATATAATTATATCGACCTCAAGATCGTCAAAAAAATAGCAAATAATTTCCTGCACCTGATGATGCATTAGCGTGCACCCAAATTCTGGGGAGCGGACGCAAATTGAAAGTTTTTCTCGGCGTTGCAAGTTCTTCGCCATACTCGATTTGAGTACCGCTGATCTATAGTTAATGAGCACCTAACTGCTGCTCGGAATTGTTTTATCAACGTTGCGTCGGAGGAACAATGGAATATTACTCTAGCTTTATTATTACGATTCTTTTCCACTTGTACTTTTTCATCCGACCGAGATTTACGATCTTGCGGAGAAATTTATTGCAGATTTATCTGCACGTGGTTTTCCCATAAAAATCGATTATAATTTGAACATTGTTGGAGGTGGGTAAACAGCTTTCACGTAGCGACTGTGATTGAAGGATGAGAGAAGCACTGCATGGTTAAATGGGTGGAGCCCAGTCTGCAGTTTTCAATTTTCGAACTTGAGAGAATATTTAGAGAATTGTTGGAACCGTAGTCCAGATTGGATTATATAGGTCGCCATGTGGGCTCAAAGCCTAGCGCGACCCTTGACGTTTCATAGTGGTTCCTCATAGCTCTTCTCAAAGAATCTACATGAAGCTTGCACAGCCAGGCCTATGTTTCTCATGTGTTTGTTGAGCTCACAATGTCCTGTTAGCAGAACCACTTGGTCTTCACTGTCTTCCTATCCTTACTTAGTAAGTCTGTCGTAAACTTAGACAATGATCTTCTAGGAATCTTTTGGCTTCAGTCACTCACTCATTTTTTATGGTTCGTTCGACTACTGCTTACCCTCTACCACAAGAGGGTGCTGGGCTATAGAAAGCCATCGAAGTCCAACCAAACTCGTTGTAGACGCTAGACGTGGTAAAACGGTTTTCGGATATTTTCATAGATTGAATTGGATATATCTCTTTTCGTTTCATAGATATCGACAATTTGGTATTGAAAAATAAACACTTTTTACGAAGTTAGTCTTGATTAATTGATCAGTTCACGTTTCTTCACGTGTTTATTTCAGTGGTGTAGTAGCAAAAAAAGAACAACCAACAGAAGTTCTTGAATACTTGAAGTTCATTGGTTGCATTATTTTTATGTTAATTCTCAAGTTACTTTAATTCTCAATATGAGTCCATCGGAATCAGAAAAATGAAGGACAAAAATAATCTGAAAATGAATTGGCACAAATTAACTAAAATTGCTTCAATTTTGCACTCATCGAATTATATTGAAGAATAAATAATTATCATTCAAAAGGAGTTTTTTCATTAACTTCGATATCTGTGAAAATAAGAGCAATTCAGGTATCATTTATTGATAAAGTTCGACCTCAATGTCTCCTACAATATATGATGAAAATTTGTGGGTCGAATATTGGGCCTCTTTTTTTCCAGACACGTCTGTTGGAATTCTTCTTTCGATTTCAATCGAAAGATAGTCCTCTCAACTAACTTGGTGACATTAATATACCCGAAAGTCCAAAAATATCGAATTTCATGTCCTTCTGTCACAATAGAGAATTTTTAGCATTCTCATATTTTGTTTATATTTCACCAGCTGTATCTTTTTTTATTCTTGTTAGCCCAGCTGCAGTTGCTGTGAACCAATTTTAATCATGGGATATCTTTTTTGAACAGATAGATATATCGGAGAAAAGTCAGATTTCTACATCCTTAAAGTATACAAAATAACCATAGTTCTGGAGTAAATAGGTTCTCTATTGAATGATATGGATTCTGATTTATTTGACAAAAACGAATAATATAGCGTTGCGTGCGGCAAAATGATCACCCATTCAGATGAAATATATTATTATTCTCTTCGCTTTATAACATTGAAAAACAAAGGTTTACTCGCCATACTCTTCTCCACTGATAACGCGTTATGTGGAACCCTCAGTGGGGGATTCGGGCGCGCACTTCACGTTTCTCATATTGGTAGCTTAGGTCAATACATTTCGGAATGCATCCAAGGAAGAAGATCTATCGATATTTCTCATTTTAATCATCTATGGTCAAAAATTATCTATGGACCAACCCGAAGCAGTCTCTTTGTTGATTTAAGTTTTGTTTCTTCTTCTTTTTTGATGACACCAGCGGCCAAAATTCACGTTGTCATTTATTTCGTAAATCCACTTGGTAAGAATTGCATATTTGATAGTTTGTTATTAATCGAATTCATCTCGTTAAACCGTTTATTAAATTCTATTCAACATTATCTAGTAGATTTGAGTGGATATTTTCGAATTATCCTCAGAAAAGTCCGTTTCGAACGTAATTAGAATTTGTTTTTCAAAAATCAACAAAAACCATAAGTGATGTAGTTATTGCAGCCAGTTTTTTGTCGATTAGTCCTGAAATAATTTACTTCATTAATTTACCGAACGAACAACTAACGGACAGTGTGGAACAACATAGCTGTACCTTCATTACGATAGCGTTACTGACCATGTATTCAGTTAATGAAAATGCAAGCACTTTCGATTTTTACAATTCAACTTATTGCGGTTCCATTATGAGTTATTATAGTGAACTATGTTTGCTCTTCTTTGATGCATGATATGCAAGTTGTATTTAAGTTAACAACTCAATTAGAGATGATAGGTTACTTCATTACGAATATACATGATGAGTAATAGTGAATTGTGGCTAACATTATCGTGTGGGGATTATAAGTTAATGCACAGTGTTATATATCGTGGTGCTATTGAAGAAGCTGATTTTCTTATATCCAGAAAAAATTCTTATCCGAAAAAGGTTGAAAACGAATATTTTGCATTCATGTAGAATATATATTTGTTCATCTGCCTTCGTATTCTTGGTCAGGAATTCGACAGTTTAATTACTGTTTGATCGATCTTTCAGAAACCAGAGTGAGTTTGATAAGCCATGCTGCGTTGTGCGGGTTCACCTGGATGGGTGACCGTTCTGGCGATGAATTCAAACAAGCGCGCAAGAGCTACCGACTTCACGTCAAAATTTTTATATGTTCTCATCAACTTCTCGATTAGTATGGAACAGATCGAAATTTTTAGTCGAATGACTGTTCATTCGATCTCCCTGTGGTAATCGAGCGTTCAAACATTTATGGCATTCGTTCTTTAACAAAACATTCCCAAGTCAACTTGACCTATTTTCAATCAGTCCCAGTTATCAGCCTAACGAATCATTCCATTGAGAAGTTCTAATGAAAATAGGTACAAAGCAATTCATGATGGATGATGCAAGGTAGCTTAGCCTTCTTTGATGGAAGAAAATTAGATGATCGTTCTCCACACGAAAATCAAAAATCGATCTGTTCTCGGACGAGGTCGTTTCACGGAGACTTAATTATTTTGATACATTTCCAGAAAGAGGATTGTTAACCTTTACATTTACTAATGACCGGCAACTCCCTCGCAAACTAATTCATTTTTCGATTTGTTCATCGCATACATGTATTGCCGACATTGGTTCATCAATATAATAAATTGAGCCGCGCGGTTAATGGATGTTGCGCTTCTGTACCTTCACTTACGTAAGTGCCATGATATGTATTGGAAATTAATAATAGAAAAACACGCAAGGTGCGGTAATTTAGTTATTTCGATATTCGGCACAGCTCCATCGGATTTGATTTGATTTTTATCAGCTTCATCGACACTGACTTAATTCGATTGAATAATGATTGCTGAGGCTTATGGGATATTGAAGGGAATTTATTATGAATTTTCTTGCCTTATTTAATTCTCGATGTTTGATCGATATCGTAGAAAATATATAATTGGTAATTGATCGTATTCCTTTTGACAATTAACACCTACCATTAGGATTATATTAAATAGGTGCCAAGAACATCAAATTCATCAATGAACGACATTTCGCAATCTGATGTTCTTCCCACCTATATATTATTCCAAGCCCACAACAACTATCAGTGTAAATTGTAGAAAATTCACAATAATACAGTACATCAGGTCAATTCTGCAGAGACATCTTCTAGGATCATCATTGATTTCGTGGCTTAGGCATTATCCGCATTGGTTTCCTGTGGCTTGACATTATTTTAGCAAGTGTTCAGTAGTTTCTTCTTCCTTCCCGCAGAATCTCAATCGTCATTTTCAACTAAACCTAATCTCACTAGATACTCTCCGAGGCGACAGGCCTCGTATGGAAGCCTGAAGGAAGATGTAGAATATTCTTGCCTAGATTATGATAAGTTTCGATTTCTCATTTCTGAATGAGAGGAACAAGATATCTGATAAATAGTTGGACAACGCTCACTTGAAAATAGGGGTCAACTGTGTGAGTGGAGAAATTTTGTTTCAAATCGCCTCAGGACTATTATTTTCGAAATTTTCTAAAAAATTGTTGAATTTCAAACGACTCTAACTTGCAAAATAGTAATCTTATTTATTTCTGCTTATATATACGCGGGATTTCAAGATGTGATAGCTCGTCCAAAAATATGAAAAAAGTTTCTATTAACTTACCCTCTTAAATGCACTATTTTCGAGATACATACGTCGAAATTGAATAACATGGCCTCTAACTGTCTCCCTTTTTTTTTATACGTCGAAATTTTCAGGTTAACAATTTAAAATTATTTTCTGAACCACCGAACAATCTTCAAAAGAACTTATTACTGAATACACATATCCCTTCGATATTTTTTCCATTTCAACTCGAAAATTAGGCATTTTACAGGTTAAGTTAATAAAAACTTTTTTCATATTTTTGGACGAGCTATCACATTTTGAAATCTGCGCATATAATATGAAACATCCTGTATTTGATCTTAATTATTTATGTTTTCCTGCCACGAATAATTCCACGTTCTGTTGCTTTTGAGCTAACATATAATGGAGCTTTGAAAAAAAGTCAGTTGCACTGGCACATGTGAGGTATCCTGAAAAAAGGTGTTTTACTCCGGATGAACGAAAAGGAATGGATTAATATTTGTTTTCAATTCAAAGGTACCACTGTGCTTAGATTTAAATCTCGGTTTATCCATTGCATTTCGTTCCAAGGAATAAAAATGTGAGATCTGTAATGATCTCTGGTGACCTATTTCGTACTTATGCTTATTTTGGCCCAAGAAATTTCACCATTAATTTTTAAAGTGCCAAGAGTGTCAATGATACATACAACCTGTACGTTTAATCGTGCAAAATAAAATTAATAATCTGTTTCTCATTCAGGATAATATTTAAAATGATATAAATGATACTCAACCTACAACATATCTCTGCTCCCTCAAATATCAACATTGATTTATTTTGTATGTACTCTGCCGAATGAACCAATAAATATCAGACACGTTTGTCAATATGTTTGAAAGTTCCATTCAATTCTATCCCATGTAAGGTTATCACTTCATCTCATGACGTATCGTGATAATTTCTAGCACCAAGTGGCATAAATTAATGAAGCAGTGCGCAGAAATGTAGTCGTCGTTATGATGATGTAGGATTTTGCTGATTTTCCTGGAATTCCGTGACTTGTAAAATTGTCTGACTTTCAGATTATTCTTTGGAGAGTTGTAGTAGGTTGTAGTTGCCATTCTGCACATTCAAGATCAGTTGAAATTAGTTTCGCTGAACATTTTTCAACTTCCATCTGTAACACATCGGTAGTTAATGAATCAAGAATGGTAAAAAAAATGACGAAAAGCACTGCCGTGAAGTCAAGAGCTTTTGAGCGCTCGTTCATCCACCTTGTAGGTAAATTCGCATTCTCCAGTTTTCGAAAACAATTTGAAATATTTTGAAGGCTGTCAAAGAAAATTTAAAACAAAAGCGAAAATCAAGACTTCACGTCAGTGCTTTAGGTGACCAATTATTTTTTGGATAATTAGCTAGAATTTTCTACGGTATCTATGGTCTTGGTAATGCGATCTGGACAAAATTTTCCACGTAGTTTGAATACATTATTCTTCATCTATGTGCGAAATTTCATCCCAATCCAATGAGTTGTTTCGAAATTATCAGGAAAAAAATTGTTTGAACGGCTATATCTACTATATTTAATTTTGCTCATTGAGGAACGTGACCGCGAAATTCACGATCCGAACCTATCCTGAAAATTTCAAGTTTCTAGGACGTTCGAGAGTTATCGTGTATGCGGACATACGGCCGGACGGACGGACGGACAGACTCGAATTTTTCGACGGATTCGTCATCAGTGAGTCGAACATACTCGTTTGAGACCATTTTCGGCTCAAAATTCGAAAAATACAGACATCGTGACGAAATGCTCAAAAATAACCGCAAATTCACCGCTCAAATATATCGTTAAAAATTATAAGAAGCACTGCCGTGAAGTCAGGAGCTTTTGAGCTCATCCACCTTGCAGGTAAATTCGCCTTTTCCAGTTTAAGAAACAAATTGAAAGAATGTTTGACAGCTGTTAAAAAAATTTTCAAACTAATGCGAAACTCCAGCCTTCACGTCAGTGCTTTAGGTGACCAATTTTTTTTCCATAATTTGCTAGAATTTCCTACGGTATCTATGATCTTGCTAATGCGACCTGGACAAAATTTCACACGTAGCTCGAATACATTATTCTTCATCTATGTGCAAAATTTCATTCCAAGTTCCGAAATTATCAGGGTAAAAAATTGTTTGAACGGTTTGTTATCCACTTAGATTTTGACCATAGATTTCTAAGTAGGGATTGTCGATTGTGTTCCTCGGCTGCGTTCCGAAACATTTACTCAACAACATGCTCCAAACTCAAATTCATTCATTTTTCGGCACAAAAAGGATAAATCAGTTTGAGACGCTACTATTATATGTACATATTCAGTTTTGCAAGTCTTTCAAGATGAGGATGACCTGACAGCATAATGCGTTTCGACGCATTCCTTTACTTCAAATATATTCCTGTATTCGACGTAACTTGATGGGGAAAATGTCATTAGTGGACATATGTCATAGACATATCCTTTCAATGGTTACATCGAATGGGATAACTGAATGACAATCAAATTACCGTTACTCGAACTAATCGTATTAAATCAAAAACTAGTCGTGGAATGTTATTTTTAGTAGCAATTCATCAAGTAGTTATGCGTCAGGTAGTGCATAACATAACCTTATTCTGTCTGTCTCAAAACTGGACTCGAATACCGTCAAAGAATATCAGAATGTCGGAATCTTGGATAACTCAATAATTCGAAATGATTCGGATGAATGGATTCTTTACCTTTATTCGTCCTTGATTTTCTTATGATCGAGTCTTTTACTCTGAGCTAGAAAAAATATTTGTTGTCGAAATTCAAATTTCCGAGCCGCGGCGTAGCCATTGCAAATGCGAAATTTTTAAATTCAATCAAATACATGGTGCTTCGGAAAGGCTGAAGAAGGTTCAAGCTCCTGAACGATATATCATATTTTTCATCACTCATTCATAATCCAATTATCTGTAAAATTCTACATATAATTGAACCTACTTTATTCAACAAACCATATCTCCTTATTCAATTCTTTTCGAAATATTAGCATTTGGAATAGAAATTGACTTCAAAATATACACCCATTAGTCCGTATTATATTTTACTCCTCTTCATAAATAGTAACTATGTTATGAATGCATCAAGAGTTTTATGTGTTATAAAATGGAAGATGGGTATCTTGTTTCAGAATTCACTTGGATTTTATATTATTCCACAATTATTTGCTGAATGCGACGGCTGCTATATACCTCAAAAAAATTGAGAGGAGTACTGACGTGGTATGAGAAGCTTTTGCTTGTACCAAAACAGCCTTCACCTAATCTAGCCTACTGTTATTTTATTTTTATGATCTTCAATATATGGGATCACCGAATTGTATTGAAAATATCAGAAAAACTTTCTTTTTCACATGGAACAGCAATAAAGTTGAATTTCCACATAACTCATTTGATCGATGCCTCATATATAGACAAAAAGTTTCAGCACGTTATGGCGAATAGTTCCTAAGATACCGAACTTTCGATTTTTATTTAAGTTATATGAAATTTCACATTAAAATGGTTGTCATTATCTTTTCAATTCGATCAGATCAGTATTTTTCGAATTATTGAGAAAAAAATTCAAATGGCTATATCTACGGAATCCTTTGTTCCTTTAACGAACTTGACCGGCGCATTCAGATCTCGAATGTAACCTAAAAATGTCAAAACTCTAAGCCTCTTCTCTCGAGAGTTGTCGTGTTTACGCGGACGCACCTACCAAATTGAATTTGACCATGAATTATGTCCAACCTAATCATTTGAGACCATTCTCGTCTCAAAATCCGAAAATTACAGGCATTTGAGCGGAATGATATTGCTCTTTTTCATATGCATTGCGTAATTTATTTCTATGAAGTAATTGACAGTGTCAAGTACAGGAAATGTTATTTGATAAATTTCATGTGCCAAAGACAAATTAAAGGATTGTTAATTGTGATAGCTTCTTGACTAGTCCTTTGAATGCTTCTCCAAATAATGATATATGAGAAGAGAATGCATTAGTTATACAAATGTTTCAAACATTGATTTTTTTCAGATGTACCATCAAGGACATCAAAAGATTATTTTTTTGTAATGTGATTTGAAGATCGTACCGTTTGAATTTTTTATGTTGTTTGGTGTTTATATTCGTATTATAGTCCGGCTGTTAGCACTTTTGAATGTGGTCATTGCTTTAGCGGTGTTTGTTAGAGTTATTTTATCTATTGAATGAATAAAAACAATCTCGCAAAAACCGGAAAATATGAAAATTTTATGTGGATCATCGAATATTGACCCTTTCGACCCCAATCTTCCACCATTTGTTCAAGTGTAAAATATGTACACAGCATTCTCAATAAAATATATGAAAAATCTGAAGTCTTCTTTTGTAGTAGGTTATCATGGTTAATTCACATATTGATTTTTTAAGCTTTCAGGAAATCCAATAACAACCGAATGTTTTGAGCTTGAGCTTCATCACTGTATTCACAATTTCTTTCATCATGAGGATGCTATTGTTATAGCGAAAGTCGTGTAGTGGTTTTATTTATTTGGTGAATATCAATTGAACTATGTATTCTCATCAAGTATCGACCTTCTCTATTCCAAATTTCAATTGAATTACCTGAAGTAGCCATTTATTCAGTGCACTCCACCAACTGACTATAAATTACCTATCATCTATTTCTTTCTTCGCCAAAAATTCCGATCAATTCGAGGAACTGACCAATTTGCCTAATTAATTTGCTCCTAATTTTCCCACACTTGCCATCGAAAATTCGTCTTTCTTTAATCATTAAATTTTTTTGTTGTTGTTCCACCAATTCCAAAAGTGACCTCATGAGAATTTATTGCATTCCTCCTCAATTCTAGATTCGTGTATGAGATTTATACGTTCGATTCGATTTGAATAAGAGCTTCATTCGGCACCTGGCCCCTATCTCTCACAGCATATCTGATGGGAGCACTTTTTATTGGACCATAAAGATCGCGAACGGTACGAAACAGCTCACTTTTCAAAATTAATTGGTACAGGGATGACCTGCAGTATCTTAAATTTGAATATACATCAATTGGAGGAATTTTAATGATCAAGAACGGCCAAATAACTCAGTTCGAAAATTGTTTTATGGCGAAAGGTTTCGGAATCGCGAAGAGCGCTGGAGAATCTGAATCGAAGAGCCATAAGTTTATGAGATTACCCAGATATAATTAGCCCCATAATTAAAACATAAAACTATTTGCCAAGCATGAAAATCTATTATTGGAGTATGTTTTTTCTTCAATAAATCTTCGGAATCGTTCGAGAATGAAAGAGGAACTATCCACAGGATATAACCACACACAAATTTTGTTGGTCTTGTTGGCTTATCCAGAAAGATTTTAATCCTTTGAATGGACGTCATTGAGGAGTTTCCTTAATCCTACCTCCTAGAAAATGAAATCGAACATTGCCAATTCGTAATGGATGAATATCATCCTGTAGACTGCTTACTTAGATACCATATAAGAATACCAGATATAGCTCTGACAATACAAAGAATTCTCAAAATTACTCGTCGAATATCTACATATACAGATCCTATTGCACTGTCCAAGAATTACTATGATACTTTTGGTGCTATTCAAAAAAAAAACCGTTCGTTCGTCTTCCAGCGCTTTTCTCGAAAATTATTATAGATAATTACATGAAATTTAATACAGTCAGTTATTATACGTCATCGATCCTCCATCCTCCTAGACCTAGAGGCTCCGATATAGGAATTTTAAAGGCAAGAATTAGGGGAATCAAATTAAAGAATTGTTCATTCCGTGAAAACTATCCAACATAGACTCATGAAATTCGAAATGTATTATGCGTTGTTATCGAATATTGATACTTTCCAATTATTATTTCTGCAGATTATTACTACGCTAAGCATGTAATCACAGAGTGTTTCCTAGATTTTATTATGTTCTGCCCGGTTCTCGAATTGTTTCATTACGATAATGAAGCTTCGATTTCATCAAACCACAACGGAAACATCATCTACTAGTAGATTTCAGGTATGCTGATGTTGTACTGATTAACTTTGAATAAGTCTACCTAATTTATTTAACCATAAACGCACTTGCCAATACGTCTCCAATAAAAAACTCAAAAAGTTTTTGTACGGATGGCCAACAGTATTAAAGCTGAAATCATAGAATGAATATAATAACAAAATAATGGTGCATTTTTCAGGAATAAGTTGAATTAATAATTGTTTTTATCACAAGTGATCAAACCTGTTACACTCCGGCAATAGATATAAGATATTCCAGATCGAGATTTATATCAGCTGATAATTCCGAACTGATATTCGAAATTTCATAACTCCAAAACTATTAGGAGTACATTACCGAATTTTATACAATTAGTCATTCATTACTCATTTGATTCTTAGATTCTACCCAACCAAATACGAAACTTTTAAATTAAAGGGAGGTTGGAATTTTTTTTTTCTCTTGATAGTTTATCATTCGAAATAAAGAGCTAAAATTCTTCGAAGGGCAATTTTTGTCGAATTCAAAACTTCAAAGTTCTCGCTATACATAACAAGATTTCTACGGACCTATCCGCTGAATCGAATTCGCCAGATTGTGTAAAACATGGTTTCACGGTATGTTGGCTGCTTCGGAGCCAAATCATAAATAAATTCTTCGACACTCAAGTCAAGGTTTAACCACATCTTTCTCATGCCGTCTGGTCTGAAATCACAAAGCCTCACCGCTGAGAGAAAAAACGATAGAAATCCCAAGTTATCGACGGTCTTGTTTAGACTTATCGGTTTTTAAAACGAGCGGTAACCCGACGCCGTTTGGGCCATATTTGCACAACGGCCACCAAGGTATACGAAGAATTTATGCAGTGACTGAGTGACAACATGTAGGGTGGTCCGGACGTGGAAGCATGAACTTTCAAATTAAAATATAACTGGTCGTAAAGTTAATTTATGCATACTCTTTCGGAGAATATAAATCGACCCGATCAGCGATTATAGTTTTCAGAAGTAAGTCTTGCTTGAGGACCTTGCTGAACCAAGGGATATTCTCGAATATTAGAAATACATACTTACAAATAGTAAATAGAAGCGGCGAAATATCAAAGAACCATCTGCGTCCACGTTTTTGAAAGATATAAAAGGTGGAACAGAAAGTTCAATACATCAGACAAGTTAGAAATGTAGAAATAGAAATAGAAAGTCGTCCTATATCATCAATATTTTTTCGTTTGGTATTACCAATGCTTGAAAATCTAACAATATGTATTCATACCAAGCTGGAAACAAATATTTTTGGTGTGTGCTTAAACCATGTAGTATGGTGTATATTCGGATAAGCGTTACCAAGAGGACAGTATTGTTTCAAGATTGTTATCATGTTACCTTCAACCTTACATGGTGAATTTACTACTTGCGCTGTCTCGAATCCCTATAGTTATGCGAGTAGGTTTCACAGGTTTTTTTCACTTCAATGAACTGAATATAACGTTGTAACCTCATAATAATGACGGGCGTGAATACAGACCTTTCAGCGATTTATGGGTGGCTGCGATTTTAATCGAAGATATGGAAAATATGAGGATATCGGGGCGGCGGCGTTGACATGTTTATCGCAACGGTGACATTCTCTGCCTTTGTCCTGGCTGTGACGAAAATGCCATGAAATATGCATGAAGTATTTGATCCGAATGTTTTTTCGGTTTGTTTTCAATGATAAACATCGGATCGTTACGAGCCGAGATCTGAGACCTAACTGCCCCTGAACATTTCACATAGGTATGTATTTCGTATAACTTGATTTCATATTTTTCTTATGCTCTAAAATAATGCGCATTTCGAGCAATCAGATATTCCGTAAAGAAAAATCTAGGTCAGTTATTATATGGTACCATGGAATATTTTGCAATTTATTGAAGAAAACGTTGCAAATTTCTCACATAGGTTCATTATTTTCATATTATATTGATTCGTACGAAATATCTAGAAACAATAAAAAAACTTCGGCTCCTATTTCCTGCGCCGGCTTTGAACCCACGGCAATTCCGGAATAATTTCAATGGTTCATAACTCATGAACTGTCAGGCAGGTTAGAACTTCGAGGTGAAGAATATTCGATAAAGTAACATTACAACAACACACACGTTGAATTTAATAATTACTTATTTGTTCAATAGATTTTCCGAAAAGTTTTTATTGACATTTGTCCCTTGATAATTCGTCTTCAATACATAGATTTTAATGATGAGCTAGAAGGATCCACTCTGAATAGTCTGAATATAATCATAGTTAACATAGTTGACACGTTTTTTCTTTGCGGATCTGCGGTAAAGTCCATTTTATTTCTGGTGGAAAGTATCTTCATACTAACATACATTTTCAATTTCATAATTCTATAGGTGGTTCAATCAACTATGATGTTTTTAAATCTTCATTTCTCGGATGGTTACCTTGAATTTTTAGGATTATTATAATCTGTTAATTTGATTCAACACTACCTTCTCAAAACGTAAACTTCGGAAATTTCATAGGTTTATCAGTTGATTCAATAATCCCAAAATTAATTTACAGATAATGGATATCATTTGCTTTCACAATAATTATCGAAATCTATCTCAATGCGGAACCGATCACATAAGATAAAATTCCGTTGCGCGAAACCGATGCTAATAAAACCCAGAGGACTAATCTATGAAGTGTTAAAATAAACTAAATTTTTGGAATTTGAGTGCGAAAACATCTGATAAGAATATTTGATGTTCTGTTTCCGGCTCAGACTTCCACCTGCATCGTCTTAGGTATTGTATCCCCATTCGAAGAATGACGGGTTCGCCCCCAAATTTCACTAAGTGTGCTGAATACAGAGAAGTTCCCTTGTATACTCCGGAGAAATATTTTCTGGAAGAAAATTGAGTTTAACAGACCATTTCCATATGAACATTCCCATGTAGACTCTTTCCGTAAGCCCCACTTGGAATAATAATGATCTTCGTGCATTCTGTGTTTAAATTACCGTGATCAAGTTATCACGTTGACATCATTATCCAGGAAATCTGTGCCATTTCAATGCTCGTGAATACTTAGCCTTCGATGCCTTTGAAGAAATTACCATAATTCGTTGATTTCATCTAGTTCAACAAACTAGATATGAAGAGTGATAGATAATCGCAATTTCGCAATTTTACCAGACATTTTTGACCTTGTGTTGAAGAAATCAATGGTTATTTTATACTTGCACAAGTTTCATATTTTCATTACGTTATTATCTGCGCCATTTGGAATGATTCACTACAATCAACTCCTTCTTGGATTTCGAGAAGAAGAGTCCCAACTTTACATCCTTCAGTTCAACGTGAAATTTTACTCAATATACTCTTAGTATTCAATATATGAAAAATTAAAAAGAAGCAATTTCTTCAAAAATTTTCAAATAAATCATAAGCAATCGTCCACAGACTCAAGATATTTGGGTACAGGAAGCTAAAATTGAAATGAGTCTTTTATATGAAATGTTGTGAAATTTGTAATAAAGACATAATTTGTCTTCTATTGCTGCTATATTAGTACATTATGTACTAATATTTAGTTATTTAGTTGCATCTTAGATTATGTAAAATTATTCAAAATGATTTTATTTAATTCAATTACTTTTTGGCATGATTTTGTAATAGGTACATGGGCAAGATGTGCTATATGAATATTGAATTAACGGACGTTTCAAGTTTTGAAAATGAATATCTTTCATCATTCATACCATTTTTTGTTTGGAAAGAGCTAAATGTGAGCAATTAAAAAAGTTTTTTTTAATCTTCTTGTGACACGATTCCTACATAATTTTACATATACCTTCTTGTCGTTTTCTTACAACTCAAGTCCGTATCACACGGTGCAGAAAATGGTACAGAAATGCTTTATAGAAATGTGAATGCCAGTTCTTCTGCATCGTGTAATTGGACACTGCGCATGATCACATCACATACAAGAAATGTGTCTGAAGCTCCCAATCTGCACCGTGTCATATGGACTTTACCCCTAAAATCCAATTACATCAGATCGACATTTTCGAATTATTGAGAAGAAAAATATTCAGATATAAAAAGCTTCGGGGGGGCTTCGGCGAATTTCGCTCGTTAACGAACTCAACCGCCGCATTCAGACCTCGAATGCATGGAAATTTCAAAACTCTAGGCTTTCTCGAAAGTTATCGTGTTAACAGCTGGATGTACAGAATTGAGTTTGACCACGAATTCTTTATCTGTCTTCTTAGAAACAATAATATTCTTTCGTACATAAACATATTTCGATTCAAAACTTGACATGCATTTCAATAATTTATCAATCATTATTTCGAAGGTAATTTATGCCAGTTTCTCAAGAAAAGTCAAAAACTGCTACCTCGTTCATTATCTCCAGTCAGAAACAAGACGCTTTCGATCCGGTGTGATGGAATATAACACGGTTGTTGGAACGGAGCTCATACGACCCGTCCGTTTCCTCAATTCTTCATGCAAATTATGATGAAGCTTACGTAAGTCAAACTAATGGATGTTATGAGCAGATACCCGAAAGAGTCAAAGTACGAACGTGACATTGAAAGGAATGTTTTCGTTATCGAACAGAAATTCGTTAATCCCATTACCTGGAGGCGCAGGAATTTTAATTCAGACACAGATTACGGTAACAAGGTTAAAAATACGAAATTTCACCTCAGTAAGAACCAGGCTATTCAATTAGCAGCTCGGTGGCGAATTGTTTGTCGGAACTGAAAGAAAATCGTTTTCACGGTTATTCCCGTTCATCGGAGTGGCACAATGCTCCGGTATCATTCATTATTGTGTTTCCGATGATGATATGAATCACACCGGGGGTAAAGATACGGTTTTTCAACAATTATCAATTGATGTTTTACACTTTCCATCTCTAATTTCAAATTATTTCAAGCAGAATCCGGGATGAACAAAAAATAAATATATACCTATTGTTGTAAATACCTCATGAAATTGCTTCAAACCATTTCTTGCAATTAGAATAATCGTAAAGTGTCGAACGAGAATCAGATCGTATTAGAAATCTTAACTTTCAATCACGATTTTCAAGAAAAACGCTGCATATTTCACACAAAGTTTAATTGTTTCTACTTACGTCACTTTGTTCTTCTTTATCTTCATATTTCTCATCTCATTTTTTCTCACAATTATTCGAAAAATATCTATCCGATCGAATAGAAACTTCGTAGTTAGTAACTTTGTAATGAGTTATGTAGGAATTTATTGGTTTTCATGTGAACGAAAAATTGAGTAGATACCGGATGAGCACGACTGGATACATACTTCTCTTTTCCATAATTTCAAAACATTTCCATAGGCGATGAATCAAAAAAAGCGCGCAAAAGGTCGTGAATTCACGACAGTTCAAATATTCTTACTAAGCTGCTGATCAGAAATTTTCGTGTGATCGGTGACTAAAACACGTTTCAAAACAAATCGTCATGTATTCATAGAATAACCGCTCTGTACGCAGGAATTTTGAACCATAATCTCCAAATATTGTAGAGCTGAGCAACCTTATCTCTAACTTGAGTAATTTTTTATTCAATAAAAACAAATGACTTAATCGAACTTCTGCAAATCATTGATTTATAACAAGCTGACCTAACTAACGTAACTGAACCCAATTATCTCATGCATAATGATTTTTCTATTCAAAATATATGGAGTAAATTATGGTTGTTAGTAGTAATGAATTATATTTGTGGATCTAACTGTATACTTTAACGAATAAAATAAATAAATATGTCAAATTTGGGTGGGGTTTCAATATACCTCAATGCAACATTAAAATTCACGTACTCACGTACTCGCCAAAAATTCGAAATAATCTCTATCAAGTCTTGATAACAAATAATTTTCTTGTCGATCAGTATACATAATTCATATTTGTACTTATGAGCTCGCTGGCGAAAAGATATAACTGATACTAATCTTATTCACATAATATCTAATTGAATAATAATGATTTTCTACCAATTTTTCACAACGTGAAGTGTTCCAAGTGTAAATAACTATAAATTACTTATATCAGAACTGTGAATGAAGATTCCCACTTTCTACTCACTAGTCGGAGTACGATTTACATAATCTTTAAATAATTACTGTTCTGAATATTCTTATAATACACAAGAGCATTCTCCATGAGCATTGTTTATCTATTCTTGTTACGGTTTCAATGAAACGATGATGCGCGTATTATTTTCTTCGCCTCCATCCGGATTTCTCTAGAAGAACTTATATTCCCTTTGTTTAATCTTTTTCAAGGTTATCATAATCGAATAAATTAATTGTCTATAACATATTTTTTGTATACATTTCACAGGATTTTTGTCGGTATTTATAAAATATTGGCTTCGCTGCCAACAAGGTTAAGGTAATTTTATTCCAAAAGTTCGTTGACTTTTATAAGTATATTAAATTTCATGTAGAAGACCTACGATTCATAATGTATTTTTCGATAAAGAACGTTCAGTATATGAACGATTTTCAATTCTGATAAATTTTTTCCAATTATAATTTTCATTGAAATCACCCCTACTATAAAGGGTATATATATGGTAGGTATAAATGGTCCAGATAATGGTGGAGAAAACTTTATTTTCACGGATAGTCTGAAATGATATCTCATAATCGATAGTGAAAAAAATTCGATGTTTTAAGGGTTACAATTCTAGATTTTCGATAAAATCGCCTATGAAATGCGAATCTCTTGAGAATAACAAATTTAAGACTGAAAATATTCCCATAATAGATAGGTACCTATATTCACTTATATCTATGTTTTTTTTTCTAGATGAAGAAACGAGTTAAATATGGACTAACCGATTATGAACTTTCCAACAGTAAGTAGTGCACAATTGTTCAAAATTTTGTTTTCCTACTGTTCTGGTTGTGGACGCATGTCTTCAAGTTAAGAAAAATGTATTCGATGCTGTACCAATTGTAAAATTTCTTACTTCTTATGTGTCATTCGTTTCGAAATTATGGAGGCATATTCATTGTAGCCTATTTTGCGCCAGCCTTTTACGATCCATTTCGTGAACCAAATAATTTTATTCTCATATTTCAGACCGGTGAGTTATTGTGCCGAGTTCTTAGAACGTTCTTCATTATTCCAACATCTCGTCTGATGACCCATGAAAAAGTCATTGAAAATGCCGCTGTCTGAAGCTTTCAGCCGAGTTTTTATTACACTGCGACTGTGTAAATTCGAATGCTTTTTTACGACCGAACCAGAACCAATGATTATGACTTCGAACTACAATCAGCTCGCATAAAAAAAAAATTGTATGCATGAAAAAATTTTGTTCAGCTTAGGAATACCGCTTTAATTGAGCGTAGAACTATGCATCATGATCCACGACCAGAAAGTGAGATAGCTGTTTTTTCCTGGAAAAAAACAAGGAATTGTTCATAAATATGTCAACTCCAACTATTTCTGCACGTGAACGATTTTTCATTCCATTCGGTTAGTGAACACAATCTTTCTGATGCTCTCCTCATGGTATTTTCTCGCCATCTCCTCCTTTCCGTTCAGGAGCTCTTATTCAACCTCATCGTCGGTTTGAATTTTTTCCACCCAGAAATAGATGGAAGTCGTGCAACAAGCTAAATTCCTCCGACACAATTTTCCCGTGTTTGATTTGAATGGCTTTCTATATCTTTTAAGTGGAGTGCTTCATCAATCGGGCAGAAATTTGAACTACATGGTATGAATTAGGTAAACGCGCTGTGGTGATGGTTGAACTGGTTCTACTGCATGGGTATATCATTCAACGTCATCTAGGCGTCAAATTTCTTTGTCTTAACTCTACAACACTTCAACTCTTTAAACCCTCCAAACTGAAATCCTGAGAGGGGAAAGTTGTGTATCGGACAGTGGGGGATGACTCCTAGCGCAATCCCGAGTATGGGAGAAAGCCGAAAAATGGATAATGAAAACGCAAAATTTATCTTGGTATAAAATATCAGGTTGTAGGTAAGCTGAAGAATTTATTGAGTTTCCGAAAAAAAAACGCATTTCAGCCACTTGCTATCGCGTGGGTAGACATCACCTACAGAAAATAGACGAAGTGATAAGAAGAGGTAACCAACGAGCACTCACTCTGAAAATGCCAGATATTGGCACAAGGAAAAAGTCTTGCGTGTGTGAGAAGCGAGAAGCTCAACGCCCGAGACCTCACACTCAAATTCTCCAAGGAAAACATCGACTTCGCTAGGGAAGTGAATTTTCTGGAGGATCAGTAATCGAATGGTAAAGAACAAGAGATCAGATGGTCGTAGTGCAGGGAGGCTCATACGCGGTGAAAAGCCCACCTTCAATATATCCTAATTTAAAATGGCCCTCACAAAAGAAATAAGAAATCAATGCACTCGACATTTCAATATATAAGTACTACTCAATTTGAATTTTTGTTCTTTCTGGAAATCACCGGAGATGCCCATTACTTGCATGTCGACATAATCTCAAATAGCTCCCGTCTCGGAATTGGAACGATCAGCGCCGAATCTCTTTCACTGACCTTCATCTGCAAGATGAAAAGAAACAAAAATCGGCACAATGCAAATATATGTTATTTCTTGTCGAACGCATCGCTATACGAAATAGGCGCACGATGCGCTGCAGAGAAATGCGTACCAAGGTCGCCGCAATTACTCCTAATTGCGGCCGAGATTCTTTATTGCTGCGGCTGCGGGTAATTGTTTGGATTCTGGTTTACAGTAGCCATGTCGTAATTCATTCCTATCTGGCCATCGGGACGTAAATCAGTTCTTGTCGTTCTTCCTATCTCCGCATAAATATTAATTAACCGATATCAATTCGACGGTTTATACGATTCCCTTCCCAAGTCTTCATTAACTGGACGAGAATAATCGATGGGATTTATGTTTCCCATCCCGTGCCCAAGGCAGTTGTATTCGAGAATATTCCCTGTTATGAAAAACTATAGGAATACTGAGAAGAGGTGGATTTTCCAACCAAACTTGTCAGAAACTTTCAACTACTGAATTGCGGCTATCGTTCAAAATTTTAAATAAAGATGATGGAATTTCAACATAAATTTCATGAATAATGGGTGGCATCGATTTTCTCTTGAGGTGTAGAGTCCCAAGCAATCTGAAATTGAAGTTCCAGTGCTTGCAGCGCCTGCGAATGATGCAGTAAGTTGCCCAGTCTTCTCCCCATGATATCCCAAAGACGATCGATCGTGGGCGAAAAATCGGGATGGCCACACGAAGAGCTTGACATTGTCCTCTACAAATTGGTCCATAGATCGCCTTGCAATATGGGGACTGGTATTATCCTTCAGGAAAAGAGAGTTGCCCATATGCCCATAATTCCGAACGAAACTTATTCCTTTAAGATATAGCACCCCATATCATATAACCCATCGAACATTCCACGAACAGAAAATTCATGTTCCAAACGAATATGTCTTAAAATTTAGCCGCCAACATCTATTTCTCGTCTATTTTAATCAGATTCATCTCGAAATGATTGAGTTACGAGGAATTTCGTTGACGTGTCAATTGGCGTTTAATTTAATTCCGGGAGATACGTCACGGAATATCTATAATCGACCTAATTTATCAAGGACCTTCTCGAGGTGTCAAAAATCGATCTTTCTCGAATCGAGTTGTTGCAGAAACTGTTGAAAAGTAGGAGACGCCAAATAGTTATAGTATAGACCTCACGTCTCAATTTTGAAACTGCAAGAGAAGAAAGAAACCAGGGGTGCTTTCCGCGTGTTCAAGAGGAAGAAACGGGCTTTCCGACGGTGCCCGAAAAGTTCCCCAACTGGAATTCCAAACGTACGAAAAATGCGTTCGGAAAAAGTCGAAAAACAACGAAAACGCAAAAAGTTACCTTCTACATTTTCTATAGGCTTCTATCCGCGACGTCTCGGGGATCGAAAGCGGTCGAATTTTCATCCCAATGGACGCGAGCTGTCCCAAACAGAAAATCCAGCCCGAACCCACCGCCGGTTTACGCAAGAAATCGATTTGAGAAAGTCCGATTTCTGAAACCCTAAGAAAGCCCAAAATAAATAAGGTCGATCATAGATATTACGTGACGTTTTTCCCTGAATTATATTCTCATATGCAACCTACACCACACCAAACTTAGTGTTTTTCATCTTCGCATTTGTTTTTCTTTGCCCTCTGGTTTTCCTTCTGCGAGGTTAACCAACCCTAGTCCTTCCGTGAAAGCAGCGCATGATTGTGAAAAAGTTCCGGTTAGGGCGATTCGGAATTTCTCTGCTGAAAAGCAACTTCTTGCAAACCACCTATCAACCTATATCAAATACTCTTATATGGAGGTAATTTTCAAGTTTTTCCACCCAAGGTATGTATAACCAAACCGACAAAACAAGTATTTGAGAGCGAAATCAATGAAGAACTAAACAAACTGTAACAAGACATACCTAAACACCTGATAAAACTGACCGAAATGTATGATAAGCCATTTTCAATGAAACCATGTCGACTTTTGTTGGTACATTTTTGTGTTCAGTGGTCGATAACTTATAAACCTACTATCTTACAGCTATTTTTGAGCGCTCGTACTACTTACACGAGGGCTATATCATTTCGTCACGATGTCTGTATTTTTCGAATTTTGAGCCGAAAATGGTCTCAATCGACTATGTTCGACTCACTGATGATGAATCCGTCGGGAAATTCGAGTCTGTCCGTCCGGCCGTCCGGCCGTAAGCACGATAACTCTCGAACGAAACAACCTAGAGACTTGAAATTTTCAGTGTGGGATCAGTTCCCGAATGCCTCGGTTGAGTTCTTTAATGGGCCAAATTCCATCAGGGGTTCCGTAAATATGGCCGTTCAAAGTTTTGTTTCCCTGATTACTTGAAAACTACGGATTTGATCGAAATGAAATTTTGCACTCAAATGGAAAATGAGGTGTTCAAGCCACTTGTGAAATTTTGTCCAGATCGCATGACCAGAACCATAGAAACCATAGAAAATCATTACTTTCGAACGGAAAGGCCTAGGGACTTGAAATTTTTGGGATAGGTGTGGATCTGAAATGTCGCGTTCACGTTCATCAATGAGCAGAAATATACTAGGGGTTCCATAAATACGGTCGTTTGAAATTTTGTTTTTTCGATCATTTCTAAACTACGGATTCGATCTAGATGAAATTTTGTATTTTAATCGAGAATGATATATTAAAGCAATATTTTGTCCAGATCGCATGGCCAGAACCATAGAAACCATAGAAAATTGTAACTTTCGAACGGAAAGGCCTAGGAACTTGAAATTTTCAGGGTGGGTTTGTATCGCGAATATCGCGGTCACGTTCATCAATGAGCAAAATTAGACTAGGGGTTCCGTAAATGGGGCCGTTCAAAATATTATTTTCCTGATAGTTTCGAAACTACTGATCGGATTGGAATGAAATACACCTAGCTGAGGAATAACGTATTCAAACTACGTGCAAAATGTTGTCCAGATCGCATCACCAAGACCATAGATACAGTAGAAATTTCTAGCGAATTATCGAAAAAAATTTGATCAGCTGAAGCACTGACATGAAGTCTGGAGTTTCGCCTAAGTTTCAGAATTTTCTTGACAGCTGTCGAAAATTCCTTCAATTGATTTCTAAAACTGGAAAATGCGAATTTACCTACAAGGTGCATGTACGAGCGCTCAAAAGTTCCTGCCTTCACGTCAGTGCTTTTCGTAATTTTTTTCAATCAGCCCAAAAGACGGAGTGCGAAATTTATGCTATTTGGTTGTTCACTATCTAGATTTCTTTCAAAATGGTACTTCTGTTTCGTTAGTTCTGTAGAAATATTAATCAGTCGATAATATACAAATTTCAGATATTCTGGTCTTTAAGTTACATCAGCGACGAGATTTTGGAGCAGTAACTCTCCCGATCGAAAAACTGCACGTGGTACCTCACCCACCAAGTTTACAGTACCGTTAATCAAAATTACGAGGTACAAGAAGAGAAGACGGATGCCTCAGGAACGATTTCGATCTCGGTCTCTTCATTGTTGGCGCGGATGAAGTCATAAACTACGGTAGCGACCAGACACACGAGATAAATACGTCTATCCTGCCGGTACCGTAAGGATCACGGTATCTGTTTCTGATTGGAAGATTTTTATCAGACCCGGTGAACGGTTCCGTTTGTAATCGAATTTGATAAAGGATATGAGCAGAATTGCTTCCTCATATGGGACACGAAGCACGCCGTCGGTTTGAAAGGATTCGCTATCGAAGATCGATCTTTTAACATGAAGATGCAGGGAAGATATCTGTGAAATGAGAACCAGACTGTCAATATTTCTTATTCGGTCTTGGTCTACCTTACACGAGGACCCAGAGGATTTGCAAAGTACGTGCTGGTTCAAACCATCCCTTCCAGTTTCAGGTTGTCCAATAACTCCGATGGCCTCAAGAAGGATATACTGTATGATCCCATAATCATGGCCAATGGCGAGGCATTCTTTCATCAGTTGTTCAAAATTGATAACTCCTTCACGTTTACTCATTAATACGCCCTTGAATTTCCTCTACTACTACGATACAAGAAATAGCAGTTAAGCGCACCCTCCAAATAATATATTTCAGCACTTACAGAGTCACGCAATGGCAAATGGAAAAGACTGACCCTCCAGTAAGTCATTTTTATCTGGAAAGATTTTGCTTCCCAGAATTCCCAGTGTCGGTCAGCTTAAAACTACCCAAGTTGCCATCTGGGTTTTCTTTATTAATACACAGCATCAAGCTTGAAGCTACGTATCGACTGCGCGAGGCATCCTCGCGAGGCATCGTCACGAGGCGGCCTCGATGGGTAATTTTGGATGGATGAGGAAAGCACGCGAGGCAGAGCGAGCCATCAGTCAGTGCGAGGCAATCCACCATAGCACCGCAGTTTTCGCGTACAGCTGTGGATGAAAGAGGTATTCAAAAATCGACTTCAGTGTATGAATAGGCTAATGCAAGATATGACATTTGAAGCAGTTGAAGATGCCATCAAAAATTTACTTTTTATTCTTTGGATCCCACAACAAAGGATGTTCTTTGTGTAAATCAATCAATAACAAACACTTATCATTGTCCATTTTGATAGCTCCCGGTGATAATTCTTCGATTCGCCACGAGCGAGGCAAAAAAGGATGTATACTGGTCCAAACACAGCGAGTAATTGATCGCGAGGCGCCTTTGATCTCGACCAGAAACCGACATTTCGTTGGCACAGGGTGAGGCAGCCTCAGGGTGAGGCAACATCGAGCGCGAGGCAGGTATCGACTTTGCGAGGCGTGCCTCGCGAGGCAGCCTCGCGCAGTCGATACGTAGCTTAACAATGGCTAGACCTGACCCTTTCTGTGGTATTAGGAAAGACCAATATAAGGCAGCAGTCCAACAATGGGAGTAGGATAATAGAATAACCCTCTGAAGGAAAACTCATAGATTTGCTCAGGCAAAAAATTCTTTGCTGCTTTCACCGACCCATACCGAAAAGGTACTGAAGCTGCCACGAGCTAAGCTTCGGGGACAGCTGACGAGTCACTGTCAGTATGAATACCTTTTGTACCGCATGGGAAAGTTGGCAGATGAGATTTGCAGGCACTGTGGATCAGAAGCAAAAACAGGTGAACACATGGCATGCAAATGTCCAGAGTTGGCTGGCCTAAGAACCATTCATATGGGGAAGCCAATCCTGGACACTCGCGTGGTAACAGCTAAGGCTCCTAAGGACGTCGTCGGTTTTATCAACACCATTGACGGCCTTCTTGGGTTTGTATGAATGAGTAGGGTAGAGAACAAAAGATCCATATGGTCGTGTATCCTTGAAGGCCAACCGATCCACAACGACCCCGGTTCAAATAATAATCATAATACACGAAATATAGAAGATTCATAACGGCATTGTCGCTAAAAGTTGGCAATTATCAAGTAGACTGTCCCGGATCACGAAACTGCTATTTGGTTTTTTCAAACAGCAACCGGTCATCATCCGCTAGAAGAACCGGAAGCAACCCCCTAAAAATTCCCATTAGCCAAACCAATCCCGAATTAAACTTTTGATTTCTGCCTTTGAAGTTAATTATCCATGAATATACTCCGTGCATTCGTGGTATTGCATAATAAGCATAATCTTACCACTTGTAGAGATTGATCAAGAACGGTGCTATTTATGCCCATATACTCCGCACAATGAGTCATTATTCCTTGCCTCATGATATATTCTTCAATATGCTAATTTATTAATTACGATTTCCTTCCAAGGAAAATATTATTTATTGTAGGTACGTTACAAGAACTGATGAACGAAGATGATAAATTTAACGGTACCTAATGCTGAACAAACGTTCACATTTAACCTTCCATAATCAAAACTGTTCGAGAATACTTTCGACCCGAGGCGCCAATTGAACGATCCGGTAATGATGGGGCTCACTGAGGAAGATCGGCTATAAAATTCAGCGTTACCCACAAAAAATATTTTACATGAACATGGAAGTTCAGAATGCCATACTATTCGATGAATTGGAACATCATAATTTTAACTTCTATGATTTTCGTAAATTTGTGTTGTTCGTGATTGAGTAATTTGAGTAAGCTTATGATGGTGCAAACTTGCTCCGTTTGGGTGAAATACGGTTCTGAAGTTGATAATTTGAAAGCAAATACATTACGTTTTTTTTTGAAATTTGGTACGTCCTTAGCATCTTGCACAAAATTCTTATCAAAACTGCATAATATCAATCTATAAATGGATAGTCTGTAAACACGATGACTTCAGAAAGAGAACACCTATAGTTCTGTTATTTTCAGGGTACGGATGGGTTCGTAAATGGGCAACATCCACCTAAGGAATTCGTAGATTTTATTAAAACTTCGGAGTTTGTTGTAAGATAACCACTCGAAGGTTCGAGGTGAATTTTGTAGATTCCTTTGCCTAGAAAAATTGAAAGAATTTTTATTGTAAACTTGGGTATCCCAAAAACTATTCGCCATATTCTGCTGAAATTTTGTTTTTACCAATGAGGCAATTTGTCAAAATCGAACAACCCAAATTTCGGATGAAAATATCGTCCAATATACCAACGTGATCACTATGGCGATTAATACAAGCGCGCAAAATCTCATGACTTCACGTCAATACCTATCAATTTTGTTTTAACTTTTTTGGATTTTCTCGAGATGAGAGGATTAATGAAAGATAGCAATTGATTTTGGTTTATCATTTCCAATGATGAACCAATTCAATCCAGGAGCATTTTTTCAACCTCCCCATCAATTTTGACGGTTCACGATTTCATGGTCTAAGAACTGAAGACCGAAATTCTAAAAAATCGATATTTAAAGAATATATACGTACCACATATAGGAGTTGATCGTATAAAATTTGGTTGAAAATTATTTGCTTTGTGGCATTGATCCTCCCACCTCGATTATCCGATTCAACTATTTAAAGGGCTAAAAATCGACGTATCAAGTTTGAAAACAAGCATTACTGATAATCTATAAAACCTATGATCATGATATTCGAAGCGTGAATAGGTCTGAGATCACCAAATTGAAAATTTCTTTTCGCGAATCTCTATCATCAATTCAGTACGAGAGTTTCTCCAATAAGTACCTACGAAATATTTTTTTTATACGAGTTTAGATATTTTCTGGCAACGTTGTGGATTGGAAATGAAAAAGGTTGTTGTGTGGAACTCGCCTCGTTTTCGTATCAAATTTCATGTAATTGGGTTTAAAGAGACCCCCAGCTTTTAACATCAGACGGACAGTTTTTTTTTAAATAACAATAATGAAACAAGAACATTTGTTTTAGATAGACTAATAAAGCAAACCAACAAATCAATAGGCGTAACACCATGGAACATCGAAATTTATCCTTTGCATCTGTAGACCGGTTTCGCCGTTTACGGCTCGTCAGTACAGCTAGCTCAGGATAAACTCGATGTGGCAAACAAGCTACCCAAACAACCGAACGCGATGACAATTAGAGAATATTTCTCTACTCACGCCACCTGTCAGTTGCTCTTCGCTTGTTTCATTATTGTTATTTGAAAATTTCAGATAGATAACCAATATTTATTTCAGTTTTTTTAATTCTTAGACATCCTCGATTTCGAAGGTTTACTTCCAGAAATAAAAAAGACAAAATTGAAAGAAGGCTTACTCAATGAATGTAAGACTGGAAGAACAAGAGAATTCCTGAATACAGACCTGGTAAATATTACATGGACAAGTTGGGTCAACCGATACAAAACCAATTGGCAAATTCAATATCCATTAGGTATACAGAATTCCGATAGATGTTACAGTTGATTGCTTCAGTGACTCGGCTGTTTCAGGAGACCGACTCCTGGACCGAGTGTTAGATAAATGTGTTATTAGTTACGAACAAAAATTTTAATTATTGCTCTGTCAGAAAAGTGGCGAATGAACCAAAAGTTTTTTGTTCGCTATATTGTTGAACTCGTGGACTAGTTTTCGCTGAATTCTGAATAGATCATTGAAAAACTTGCTAATCTAGGCGTTGCTCGTCATTCAACAACCTTTCAGGCAATTTTTTCACCCAGCAGAAACAATGAGCGCGCTTTCCTTCTGCAGTGATTGAAGAGAAATTGGGGCTTTAACATTCTACGTTGAGTTTTTGTGAGCCATAACGTCATGGTGCAGATGCAACAGTACTCCACGATCGTGGAACTACCAATTAGGCTGCCATTAAATTGCGAATATTTTTACTTTTTTCTCATTCGTTCGATGTTGAACTCAAAGTATCTTTTTTGTCGTTCCAGGCGTTCTAGAATCGTTCAACGGTCCTTATTTTTCCTGCCACGTTATGTTAGATTCCGGAAGGTCTCAAGTTGGACAGCAATAAGCCTATCCTAATTTGTGTTACCACTTTCTTATGAACTCTCTCTCTTGTCCCCATTTTATATTAAAAAACTTATCACTAAAACTTAGATGTTTACTTTTGTCAACTCAAAGTTCCCAGAAATTCTTCTATTGACATTCACAGACTGAAATGTTCTATTTCCGCAACTCTTGTCTTTCAAATTTCGAACTTGTTCGCCAAATATCTGCTCAAATTTATTCCTTTATCATCATATATCAACCTCTTCATGAATAACAACTTCTCAATCAAGCCACACTTCATAAATAGTAGAAAAAATCCGGTTCCATAAAAAAACACTTCATGAATTCGAGTCATATCAATTTCCGAATGAATTATCAACATGCTTAAAATTCATTATCTTCATTCTTATGAGTTTTCCTAATATTTCTTCCTGGCCATCTCACTTTCACTGTTAAACGCAGGAAGGAATTGGGTGGAATTAGTGGACGCTGTAGAGAAGTTTTGAAATAACGGCAGTCAGCTGAGACTACCATAACCAGTTACTCGATCTCGTTTGAATTTAGTATCTTACTATATCTCATTCTATGAACATCATCTCCGAGTTTTAATTACATGCTACGTCGTCGAATGACATCATTTTCATTCACCAAACCTATCAACTGAAATTGAAAAACTCATCGTTAAATTTATATAAACTACAACTGGAAATGTGCGGTTGGTTATTACCATTTGTAGCGAAATAACGACCGTTTCAAGGTGATAGTTTTCTACGAGGATCGGCGTAAACGTAAGCTTTCGTGACTACGGCGAAAAAATATGTGGAAATATAAAAGTTATCGTTATGTTCCCGTGATAAACACGGACCGAGTTGTTATTGTTTTTTCTTCAATCTCTGCTGTATCTCACGACGAATTGGAAAGTTAACAATTCCCTTGGATAAGGTGTTCCTGATAAAGCTATTCGAGTGCATCTCCCTCGACAATAACAAGTGCTATTGTACCTTCAGAGATGTTCATGAACTTTGTTCCTCGTTCCGTCGGTAAAAACTATGTGCTGTCTGTGTGTGATGAACTGAATCGGTGGAATCTGCAGTTCAAATGGGAAATAGTCGAATTGGGATAAGGTAATGTTGTCTATATAAGTGAGGAAATTCGTGTAGGTTTAATGAATCCAACAGAATATTATTGCTTTAAGAGTTCATATAAGCATGGGTCTCTTGAATCGGTGGCATATATTTGGACCAATTTTTTTTATGTTACTTTGGAAGTTCAAAGATATAAAAAGGAAATTCATTACTGGAACCCAAAAATATGAGTTGTCCGATAGTACTTTTAAGCGTGCAAGAGAACGCACAGCTTTAGAACCCTTGAGTCCTCTAAGGAATGATTCTCAGGATTTGATCAACTTGAATACTGAATTTTCAAAAATCTCGTTGTGGCTTCATTTGTTGACCAGTATTGTAAAGAATCTAATCCTGATTTGAACCAGCAGAATAAAGTACCGTTACGGTTTCCGCATTATAAACAATGAAAAAACCCATAGTACCTACTTACTTTGACCCTATACATAATTCTCAACTTTTTTGAATATAATTTTGTTTTAAAATAATCAAGAATGATCATTAATCAAATATTTGCTGATCTCATGAGAATAAAATTTCGTTTTCAATAAATTTTCCATCCATTATTATTCGAATGTAGAATACTGGAATCTAGTTTATATTGTTCCACAGAATGAAATGTTACTTTGCAGAATTAAAACGCTTCAGTAGATAATCATTATAATCAATGAAATGGAGCTTTCCTTCGTCACCGTTAAATGCTGGCACATTCCATTGACCCCGAACCATATCAAAACAAATTTTCTACTCATGTGAATACCTATTTACGATCTAAAATAAGCATGTGAATTCCTAATCTTCGATTTTATTACTTTAGTATATGATCCGATATTCAACATCCAAAGGCAAAGCACGATTACGGGAATAACATGTTGAGGACAACGTATAATATTATCATCGATGGTCCATTTCGATAGCTAGTTATTAAGTCCATTATGAAAATAACATATTTTGTGAGGTCCATACATGTTGAAGCAAGTTATAAAATTTACGACATGACGTTATTACGGGGAAAGGGTTGTAATCCTCAACAATTTTGCCATTGAGAGAGTTATAATGGAAATTTTATCACATTATAACATGATCAATTACGAAGTTAATTACACACACATATATATGAATATCGAGAAATAACCAGAATCTCAATGGTTGCTTTTTGCCAACAGTATTCATTACATATGATTCGGAGTCAATAAATCCATAAAAATAAATGGATTTCATTTATTTTATTATTTACTTCGTAGTATCCCATTACATACTTTGAAATGTTACATGTGGTAAATTATGCAAAATATTTGCAAATGTCTATGTTTTTGGATCTTGGCGGCTAAATCACGATCAGAAGAACGCAAACGTGATTTAGAGAGCATTATTTCACACCTAGAATAGCTCATGAGTGAATCGAGAATTCCGTTGATTCTTCGTTGTAATCGGTGTTTCCGGATGAACTGTTATCGTGTTATTTTTCTTGTGATATGCAGACCAGGAGAATTTAGTCATTTTGATTTTGCGATAGTATGAATATGGCGCCATATCCTATTGAAATGGACCGATTCAATCTTTACTATAATATCTTACTGCTTACCGAACGGAAAAAAAACGAGGATTCAATATGGGTCGCCTTTTGTCCATTTATCATATCGGTTGCTCAATGTTCTTCCACAGAGATGAATAGATCCTGATCATAGAAACCGCGCTTTGCCTCAAATCATGAACAAGAGCGTTATCATTTTGCCCAAATGTCTGCAATTTTCGAAGAATCGGGTTGGACTCGCAAAAGAAAAATTCGTGGTCAAATTCAATTCTGTCCACCCAGACGTGCGTCCGTCTGTAATCACGTTAACTTTCGAAAGAAAAGACCCAGACTTTTCAAATTGTCAGGGTACGTTCGAGGTCTTAATGTGCCGGTTTGTATTGAGTAGATAAGCAAAATCCGTCGAAAGGTTTCGTAGTTACAGTCATCGGATTTTGTCTCATAATTTTCGAAGAATATAACTGTTCGATTGAATTGAAATTTCGTAGACATTTGTAAAATAAAAACACATTGGTTTATTTGAAATGTCGTGAGGATTATATCAACAGAAGAACAAAAAAATATTTTTGAAAACTTCGGTATCTCAGAAACTATTCGTTATATTCCGCTGAACTTTCGGTTTACATATAATGTAAGGCATGGATAAAATCAGTTATGTAGAAATTCGTTCTCATGTCTTGGTGTTGACGAATTTGATTATAATCCTGTGATTTCATTTGTTGAAATTATTCAAAATAACAGGAGACGACTGATAGCTGTTCTGGTTCACATAATCTTTTTCCATAATTCGTAAAATTAGTCAAATTCTGACATCTCGAATTTCGGATACAATATCGTGAAATATACCGGTTCGTGTTGGACACTGGTAAATAGGTACGATCAAATACGTCTCCTTTCGATAATTTCGGAGCATTTTCCTGTATTTTAGATAATTTCGAAGACCGCTCTGGCGCGAAAAATCTTCTGACTTCTGGTCCGTGCTTTTCCATTTATAGGTTTTTGTCTATAAATGGGGCGTCGATGAAACAAGTTATATGATGATTCGGCTTGATAGCTGTTTCACGAGGACATAAATTTGACTTTTTCTGATCTGGTGTTGAAAAATCTCATTATAATTCTGTGCTTTCATCTCTTGAAGTTTATGAGAATAAACTGACAATATAATTGGTTTTTTTCCAGAATTCGTGAAACTGGTCAAAATCTGAATACTGGGTGAATACTCTCCTTTCGGTAATTTCAAAGCACTTCCCTGTATTTTCGATCATTTCGAAGTAGAAGGGTTGACCCCTGTAGCGATGAATTTAAACATAGGCGCAAATTCTCCTGACGTTAATTACTAGCGAATTCAGAAAATTAGTTCGAAAATGTCACGTCGGTGGTTATCTCATAGTGTGACTGCGTGGATAGCTGGGTATAAGCTGATGGACAATAATCAGCAAGCGTAAAATTGTTGAACACGGTATGAACCAAATTTGATAAGTGTGGAAACAACGCAAATTCATACTTTGTTTTACTTTCCGATAATACAACATTCTTATAGGATATTTTGACCTTTAGATCTCATTAGCACATGATGTATCTTTTATTACTATTGAAGCATATGTTGTTGATGTGATTTCTTGGATATTATCTGGTGCAGCTGGAAAATTACTCAACCCTACGATCAGTTCATAAACAATTACCGCAATTTATCAAAATTTTAATTATCCTTATCTTGGAATTCTATTCTACTTTTCTGTTCTGTTTGACCGGTGGAATGATTTCGACAGACGAATCTTTGACTAATTATTACCATCAATAAACTTTTGAAGTAAAAAAATTACGAAAAGCACTGCCGTGAAGGCAGGAGCTTTTGAGCGCTCGTACATGCACCTTGTAGGTAGATTCGCATTCTCCAGTTTTAGAAACCAATTAGAAAGAGACCATTTTCGGCTCAAAATTCGAAAAATACAGACATCGAAATGATATAGCCCTCGTGTAAGTAGTACGAGCGCTCAAAAAGTACTGCCCTTCTCAAATTATAATAGCTTAAATTTTGGGGGTTGGTGGAATATGAAAATTGAATGGAAAGTCCAGAGTTCTTCTCTATACGATTTGAACCCTTTCATGACATTTGCTACAAAAAATTAGCTGAGTTTCAGCATTGATTCTCTTAAGTCGAGGTTGCACCCCATTAATTATAATGGCTAAAATAAAGGGATCAAAACAAACAAAAAATTTGCAGGAAAATAGGTATTCTATCGAAAATTCTAAATATGTTACTCTATCGAACATTTATTATGCGGAGCTTAGCCGGAAACTTTAGTTTATGATTCAGCTTCTCTGCAATTTTTTCTTTTCAACTTCCATGATATTCTATGAGTCTTTATAAACAAACAATGTTTATCAACGATACCTACGTGAATTCTTTTTGGTTTCGCATTTATTGAAAGGAATTGTTGAAAATGGTGATAAACGTTTCATATGCACGCATCATTCTCACATGGGTGGAACAAAACCCACATAAAGCAATTGTTTCTAACCACTAACCACATCGCTCTTCTGTCTAAGTGCTGTTTGTCATGTTATGTAACAATATTATTAAGCCTCGGTCTATTTAGAACCTACACTTTTCGTTATAATAATGAGGAATAATTATTCTCTTATTGAACCATCCTCAGTATAGCTCTTCTGGAACAAACAGTTGCGGAGATGATAGTTATACTCCTCACTAGCGCCACCTGTCTGCTCCAACATAAAGCCTACCCCACTTCTCTACAGGTCCTTAGACCGACAGCTACTTGATGAAAAATTGCGAATATCGCAATAACCACCCGTTACAAGTAACCAAGGGCTTACATACGACCAATTCGGGAATCTAATAACTACGGTACTGAGAAATACTTTCGTGCTCACGACCACAAAGGAAATGCACTTGTCTTTTTGACGAGCTTGTATCACTTATTTTCCAGAATTATTTTCTCCATAGCTGTGGATTATTGTTGTAACACTTGCAGCGTCCTTGTACAATGATTTTCGTACAACCCAAAGTGTTAACATGATCCCCTTGAAAATATTTACACTACCGTTGATTCTATCTAGAGTAGCCACAGATGAACATGAGATATTATTCGTGAATAACTATCCGCGCAATAATTCTGACGTTTATCTGCTCTAAGAAATATATTCATTACATTTCAACTGTTTACAATAGCTTCCTTCGCGGAACCGTAAAATAACAAATAAAATTTTATCGCTTCAACCGGAGCGATATCAATCTGAAAAGGAGTCATTTAATTGTATTTATCCCAAGTGTGCGCGAATTTTCGATTTGTTTACATTTCAAAGTGCTAATATGGATTATTTAGTATTATGTTGATAAGATTGTTTCAGTGTATTTCTTCCGATCGTGAAGCGAGTTGTTACTCATCATTTGTCAGCTTCATCGTGATTCAATCAAAAATATTCGTGAGTTTACGTTCTGAAAGTGAGTTGATAGGAGTGAACCTTAATTATTGGAAAACTCATCTTTGAGTTTGTATGATTTTTTTTTTTGGTGAGTAATCCCAAATAGGTTACATTTCGTGGAATATTTCTTTTTCATAATTATTTTTGACTGATAAGATATTTCAGTAAAAAATAGGAGCAAAGTCCTTTTCACAATCAACCTCAAAATTCTGATCTTTGTGTCTTTGTTTCATGATGGTTCATTTCTCATCCTGACATATTTTAGTGAAATCAAACATTTTAGAGTGTAACCTTTTTTGCTGAAAAAGAGTTGTGCATTTCCAACAAGAACAAGCCTTAATAGCAGCAGCATAATAAGTATACAAATATACAAAATTGCAGAACGTTTTTCAAATTTTGATGACAACATAACAAACTAAACATCGCTTTGGAAAATACATCGCACACTTTCTGAATTTTTTATATTTTGTATGGTATTTTTCATTTTTTTTTTCGGATTTTCATGATGAATCAGAGGATAACCCTTTCTCTCATTTCCCCAATAATGAACCCTAAAAAAAAAAAAGTTTTTTTACGTGAAATGTCCTCAAATAGAATAAGAAACATGTAGTCCATTAATTTTGAAGGCAAAAATCGAGGAATGAAAAAATTCTGCAGGAAAATATAAAATTGGTCAAAATTAATAGGAATGAAATAATCGCTGTAATCCATAGGTTATTGAATGAAATTTGACACATGACTCTAAATTGAGTAATTTGAGTGGTTACTATAGTTGGTAAAGAATTATCTATAAAAACCTCTTCTCTAAATATTTTGGGATCCCTGACTTTCTGTCAGAATTGAAAATTGGAATAAACTATCCACATTCTTTAAAATCGACGAGTGTTTAAGGGCTCAACGATCTCAAATTCTCTTGAATCGCCGGAGTATGGCAAATTAGATTCCGCGTGAGATTACGTCTCATTCAGAAAATGCGTAAAAAGAATTGTTTCGAGAAGAATTGTTATAGTTTTGAAATATTTCGTGGAATCCAGATAGAAAAAATTACGAAAAGCACTGCCGTGAAGTCAGGAGCTTTTGAGCGCTCGTACATCCACCTTGTAGGTAGATTCGCATTTTCCAGTTTTAGAAATCAATTGAAGGAATTTTCGACAGCTGTCAAAAAAATTCTCAAACTTAGGCGAAACTCCACACTTCATGTCAGTGCTTCAGCTGACCAATTTTTTTTCGATAATTCGCTAGAATTTTCCACGGTATCTATGGACTTGGAAATGCGATCTAGACAAAATTTCACACGTAGTTTGAATACATTATTCTTCAGCTAGTTGTGAAATTTCTTTCCAATCCAATCAGTAGTTTCGAAATCATCAGGAAAGAAATATTTTGAACGACCATATTTACGGAACCCCTAGTATAATTTTGCTCATTGATGAACGTGACCGCGACATTTGCGATCCAAACCTACACTGAAAATTTCAAGTTCCTAGACCGTTTCCTTCGGAAGTTATTATTTTCTATGTTTTCTATGGTTCTGGTCATGCGATCTGGACAAAATGTTGCTTCAATATATCATTCTCGATTAAAATACAAAATTTTATCTGGATCGAATCCGTAGTTTCGAAATTATCGAGAAAACAAAATTTCGAGAGACCGTATTTACGGAACCCCTAGTATAATTCTGCTCATTGATGAACGTGAACGCGACATTTCAAATCCACACCTATCCAGAAAATTTCAAGTCTCTAGGCCTTTCCGTTCGAAAGTTATGATTTTCTATGGTTCTGGTCATGCGATCTGGAGAAATGTAGCTTGAATATATCATTCTCCAATAGTATACAAAATTTCGTCACGATCGAATCTGTAGTTTTGAAATAATCAAGAAAACTAAATTTCAAACAACCATATTTACGGAACCCCTAGTATAATTTTTCTCATAGATGAACGTGATCACGACATTCGAGATTCACACCTATCCTGAAAATTTCAAGTCTTTAGGCGTTTCCGTTCAAAAGTTACAATTTTCTATGATTTCTATGGTTCTGATCATGCGATCTGGACAAAATTTCATATGTACCTTGAACACCTCATTCTCCACTTGAGTGCAAAATTTTATCTCGATCAAATCTGTAGTTTCCAGGAGAACAAAACTTTGAACGGCCATATTTACGGAACCCCTGGTGGAATTTGGCCCATTAACGAACTTAACCGAGGCATTCGGGAACTGAACCCACACTGAAAATTTCAAGTCTCTAAGTTGTTCCGTTCGAGGGTTATCGTGCTTACGGCACATTTTCAGCTCAAAATTCGATAAATACAGACATCGTGGCGAAATGATATTGCCCTCGTATAAGTAGTACGAGCGCTCAAAAACGAGGGGATGAATACAAGAATGACACAATTTTACGTGTAAAAAAAATTTCGTCGGTGGGAAGTACCTACCTCCAATAAGTTTTTTTATGTACAAACGTTACTTCACGCCATTTTCAACAACAAAACGTCTCAAACAATTCTGATCCTTCCGAACCATTAAATAACCGCCTGCAATGATGGCTAATAACGATTTCAACACGAATCGATAAGGAAATTTGATGTTACATAGATATTCATTCTAGCCTATAGCATTTTCAATTTCATCACACCGTTCAGTGTGTTTATTTGTTGAACTCCTTTCATTGTAGATCTATATTAAGGCTATCACGATAAACTATTGTTTGATCGAGATGATTGGACACACACAAATTATGTAGGTTAAAGATATAAAACTCGGACGTGATGCGATAGTTATAATTTCTTTTAGAAATCCTCTAAACGTTCGATTCAAATATGATATTTGACATTTTGTTCTTTTCAGTTTTCTCCTCTCATGCAAATCAAATTAATTTCGCTAGTTATTCCAACTTTATGTTTATTTAAATATGTTTGAACTGGTTTTGAATATTCGAATGTGTGTTTATCAAGTTGAAGCTTATTTTGATTCATGATCTGTAATATCAAAGTCCTTAGAGAAAAAATCATAAAAAGCACTGACTTGTAGTCAGGAGCCCCTTCTGGAATTCTGCCTATTAACGTAATCGTGCGTATGGCCGGACGCACCACTGATTCGTCATCAGTCAGTAGAAACTTGTCGATTAAGACCATTTTCGGCTCAAAATTAGAAAAATACAAACACCGTGACGAAATGATATAGCCCTCGTGTAAGTAGAACGATCGCTCAAAAACGAATTGTCGTGAAATAATAAATTCACCTTGTGCTAAATTTGCAGAATTCTTTTTATTGGATTCATTTTTTAAGACTCTGGCATTTTTGGGGTGAATTTGGAGATATTTATAATCACACTCTCTTCATGAAAAATTGATATGGGAAATCTTTCATAGGTACTTCAATCAGTCAGTCAATAGAGGTTCGGAAAAATTAAGGATGCTTGAAAGAAGAAATTCATTTGGTCGAGAAAAATTAGTGAAATTACGATAATTCAAGTAACGTGCTGGGAAATGAATCGAATTTCTGAATATTGCTTTTTCTACTATTTGACGCGAAAAAAACCAATTCATTTCTCAGAATTCTAGCTTTCCTGAAACTGCTGAATCCATCAGCAATTAAAAGCATTAAATTATAATCAGGAACAACAAATGGAAGTAACTAATTGGCCTTGGCGAAGATTTCAAGAACCAGTTGAGAGCGTATCTCCGCCCAAAAGAAGAATTGCCTCTTCGAAGATACAAGTGGCATTGGCCGGCACAAGTTGAATATTTTGCAATATCGCATACTGCCGCATGCTTAATCCAAGATGCCCTCGGGCAAGTTCTGACTAATAGGGTCGACAAACTTCTTTCGCTAAGAGGTCGTAACAACATATATACCGTTAATCTGAAAATCACAAGAAATTTTCGATAAATCTCTAAATACTTATGTAATGTTCAGATATGTACGAGACGAATCGAGAGCCGGCAGTTCTGTATTCTGCAAAGTGCATTTCCTGGTCGGTCGCCTTTAAGATCCCTCCTGCATAGAATACATCAACGGTTTTGTCACTTCACTGCGATAAAAATATCCTTCTTTATTTTATCATGTCAGTTTTTGTAGCAAAATTACTAATTGGCGAAATGTCTCTTGGCGTAGAGATATTTATCCGATAAAATTTAAAATCTTTTGTTTCAACTGTTGATAAATTAAGTCCTCCATAGAATAAATCGACAGGTTCGTTGCTTTGACATTGATAAACAGGAGTGTGCTTCATCTTATCAAGAGGCGACGACGATTTTGAATCTCAAAGTCTTTGACTTCTCTCCCCAAAATATTATAGCAAAAGAAGTATTGAGTGACAAAATATCTTTGCTCAGCTCCGAATACAAATATTGTCGACATCCGAGTGAATGTAGTTCGTCGTTCTCATTGAATCAGATCGAAAAAACCTACATAGTTATAATGAAAGAGCACGAAGTGAGGAGGAAACAACGAAGCTCATTTTTTCTCACGATACAGATAATCCTGATTGAGCCATGTTACACAATTTGTGGAGTATGGTCTATTTGTGTGTTCAAGACTAAAGCATTTCGTGGAACTTTCATCTGATAAATATAGGATAGGAATATTATATAAGCGACGAAATACGTGAAATGGGTTTTATCAAATTGCCGCATAAAATAATAGGCCTCGCAATTAATTCGATTGTCATGATGAAAGAAGGAGTAAGAGTATTTTCTCTTGCTGTTTACAATTGTTTGATAGATCGAGTGATCGGAGATTTGAAATGTCAGTGATTTTTCGATTTATGCCAAGAGATAGACAGCAGGTTCTTTTCTTCAATAAATATACGACTCGCATTGTACTGAGCTGGTTCTAGAAGCAACAGCAATTTTTTGCTATATTTTGTATGGGGTCCTTCACAAAAAAAATTGATGGGAAGAAAATGAAGAAGGTGCCAGCGGTGGACTGGAGAACAAAACTTCCAAGAACTATAAAGCGCTACAATTGATGAAAAAAATCAGGAGAAAAAAGAGTAACGCCAACGCAAGAATCCACATAGCACTTCAAGGAGAAGGAAAAAATTTGACACACATTTTCCCCTCCAGTGTTAACGGCTGAAGACAATGAATGCTTTTTACACCTAGATTATGAAATGCATAATCGGAACGCGTCGGGCCAAGTTCAGGACGTAATGTGAATATTAACAGCAATTATTTCCTGCAGTTTCTGCTCCCCTCGTAACTTTGTAATCCTCCCATATATAGCTATGAAATTTTACATGTAGATTGAAGATCATGGTAGAACGATAGTCGGTTATCTTTCTCGTGAAAATGACTTCTAAAAGTGTGTTTCTTTGGTTCATTATTTTCATTTCCTAATTCATGTTTTGGGTAGTGAGGCTTGAAACGAGATAAGATGCATAAACCAATCACGATGGTGACTCAATTTAATTTGAAAGGCTCCATTTTCTGATGCCGGTGAAACGAATGTGTTTATGCATCCCTTTCTGTTCGTCCTCATTGAAAAAATTTTTTCGAGATGCTTCACATGCGCTAGTGCAACGAAAATTTAATATGGAAATCTTTATCAGTTCCAAACAACATGGAGTGGAACTACTCTCTGTGGTGACGAATATGATCTTCGTGGTTTCAGCCACAATGGGAAGGTCGCCTCTAGCTTCAGACTCCAGAGGAAAAGCTAGAAATATCATCCAAATATGCAAAGCATCCCCCAACAGACCGTCCCTCGGAATTCTACACGTCGGTGTTGAACATATTATTATAGAACTAATTCCTTTGAGCTCCAAATGAACAGCAGCCTTCCAAATACCCGCTTAAAAAGCTAATAAATAAACTGAAGTCTAATCAAACGTACAATAATTCCATACACTGATCGAATTAGTCCATCTAGCATTGATCCTCCTGGATACTCTGATAGCAGAATTGTGACCTTTTGAACTCAGTGTTTTTAGTTTGGAACAAAATGCTAGATCTGTTCAGATTTCAGTAGTTATTGCCATATAAATATTCAGTTCGGAAACAGGAACCATGAACAAATGCCTAGGTCTTCTATCACACGACCCTACTTTTCAAGGCATTCTTAGCATCGGAAAAAATTTCACATTTTTTTTTCAAATAGGTTCAACATAATATTATTATGGACTGACACATATTGCATAAATCGCACCTCCTAATTATCCTAATTACATAAGAATATCCCGATT